>CM021106.1:105934584-106338806 GCA_007115665.2 Sequoiadendron giganteum | reverse complement strand
CCCAATTTTGGAAGTAGACTAGATGGGGGATTTACGCATGATGCCTGTTTTCCAAGTTTTCATCATTGTATTTATCCAATGCGCTTGTTTTCCAAGTTTTCACCATTGGATGAATTATTTTCTCTTTAATATTTTATTTTTTTCTTTATTTTTTCTCTTTTTTCTCTTTTTTTTTAAATTTTTCTGACTTTTGGGACTTTTCAAACAGAAATACGGATGGAGATGGAGGTGGATATGGATTCAGAAGATATATGATAAAGCGGATGGATGAAGGACTCAAGCATCAAGTTCCATGTGTAAAGTGACCATTGGATGTTGGTACAACCTTATTTGAATGGATGGATTATATAAGGCAATGGATCAAAGGGATTGGATGGGAGAGATATGGGGGATAGTGGATGGGGTGTTGGAAAGTGTATGGATAAAATGATGGAGTGGAGGTGTGGTGGGGGAAGGTGTTCAGGACCAACATTGGCACATGTGGTGGATGTGAAATGATAGGAGGGTTGATGGATGGAGAATGTGGCGATAATGAAGGTGTTGGGATAGTGAATTTTGGGACATAAGAACCCCCAAAAAAAAAGGAGACGGAGGATGCCAATGATTAGTTGTGGGATTAGAAACTTTGGATGTCTTGAGGGATTTCTAATTTGGAGGCATGGCATCTTTTTTCTTTGGAATCCACATGGTTTTGATTTTTTCTTTAGTGGGCCTTTGTGGCCGTTTGGATGGATTTGGATTTTGGATTTGATTTTTCTTTTCTTCAACATGTGTTTTGAAGGGGACATGAGGAGCGTTAGATTCATGTGGATGTTTGGATTTATACATGTTTGTGTTGGCATCCAAAGTGCTTTTAGTAGCAATGGGATGGGTAGGAGGCGATGGATGATGTGGAGAAGATGTGGATGGAGTGATAGAGGTAAGCTTGTGACGATGGTGTGTGGATGGAGGATGCGAGATAGCATGCATGGAGGGGTGCCTTTGTTGATCCTGATTAGGAGTTATGAAGTTAGGATTTTTATGCTGTGTACTAGGGATAGGTGATGGATGGAGGAAAGGATGAATAGGATGAGATGGAGGAGGTGATTTTAGGATATAAGGACCCAAAATAGACTATGTAAATGGAGGATGTATGAAGGTTGGTGGAGGGACATAAGGACCCAAAATCGATTTAGAGGATGAAGGAGGAAGATGGATGGTTTTTTTGAGGGAATATGATGGAGGAGGAGGGATGTTGACAAATGATTTGGTGGATCGGTGAGAAGTACCTCTTGTGCCTTTAGAAGAGGATCGTTTAGGATGTACGAAGGTTGTACCAACATCTTTAGGGTGCGAGTCTTGGGAGATATATCCAAGACTGTGTGTGTCTAGATGTTCTTTGACTTGGATGGGCTCTAAAGTACCTTGCTCATGAAGGCCTAAACCTTTTCCTTGATAGTTCATGTTCTTGAGCATGTGATCTATGGTAGGATTCTTATTCTTTTGGAAGCATGATGCGAGTGTATTAACAGGTGTAGTAGGAAGGGTGGTGCACATACTTTATTTTTCTTTTGTAAGAAGACCACCATGGATGAGTGTAATGTTGCCAAGGTGATATAAAAGTGGTGTTGGGGTGAAAAAGCTAGGCAACGATGGAGGATCATGTGATGGAGATGAGGGGATAGCAGCATCAAGAGGAATGAGTGATAAGGGATTGAGAGAGGGATTAGATGGTATGACAGGATTTAGATTTGTGGTAGTGTGCGATAAGGGCTCATGAGATGGAGTGATTGGATCTTGGGTGCAAAGGGGATCATGGGATGGAGCGGGCAAGCTAGTGTGATCTTGAGATGGAGTAGATAGGGTGGTAGGATTAGGATTTGGGTGAGGGAAGGAACCATGAGATGGGATGGATGGGGGACTATGATCTTGGGATGGAGTGGATGGGATGGTAAGATATGGATTGGAAGGAGGGGATATTCTTGCATGCTTTGGATCAAGCCCTTCGCATGGCTCATCATGTGTGGGAGGCATGGTGACGGATGATTGTTGGAGGGACTCCTCAAGTGGGGGAGATAGGAGGATGGAGGATTCATGAAGGTCATGGGATGGAAGTATGGTAATATGAGGACTAGGAGAAGTGGATTGGATGTCTCCAAGGGATTGGGTGGATCTAGTAATAAAATATGGGGATTTAATGGATTTGATGGGTGTGGCAGACTCAACTATTTGGATGGTGTTAGGAATGGTAATGGTAGTGATGGGTGTAGGACGAAGGAGGGCCTCATCACTAGTGACTGTACATGATAGAGTGGGAGGGCATGGTGTCTCTTCTGTCATGAGTCCCTGGGTGAAATTTGGAAGGGATGTAGGATTAGGTGGGGTGGTGGGAATGGATGGAAGGTTAAGGGTGGTTGGAGGACTAGGAGTAGATAAGTGGATGGGGATGGATGGAGGATTAGGGATTGGTGGATTAGGATTAGATGAGGGGATGGAAGTGGATGTAGAACTAGAAGGAGATGGAGGATTAGGGCTAGGGATTAGTGGAACAGGATTAGATGAGTGAAGGAGATTGGATGGAGGACTAGGAGTAGATGGAGGATTATGATTAGATGAGTGGATGGGATCGGATGGAGGACTAGTAGGCGGAGGACTAGGAGTAGGGATTGGTGGATTAGGATTAGATGGAGGATTAAGATATAATGCGGTGAAAGGGGGAGTGATGTAGGAGGATGCAGATGTTGGATTAGGTTGGGATGATTGGGATGGTGACTAATAGTAGGAAGATGTGGATGATGGATTAGGACAAGAGGATATTAGTGGTATATTCACGTAGGAGGACATGGATGGGGGATTAGGATGGAAAGATGTGAAATTAATGTAAGGAAATTGGGATGGGGGATTGTGATAGGAAGGTGTGGATGTTGGATTAGAATAGGAAGATTGAGGTGGTGGACTACCATAGGAAGACATGTATGGTGGGTTGGCATAGAAGGATAGGGATGATAGATTAGGATAAGAAGATTGAGATGGCGGATTAGGATAAGAGGAATATTGGGATGGTGGATTGTGATAGGAAGGTGTGGGTGTTGGATTAGGATGGGAAGGTGTGGAATTAAGGTAAGGATATTGGGATGGTGGATTGTGATAGGAAGGTGTGGATGTTGGAAGAGGAGGATTGAGGTGGTGGACTACCATAGGAAGACATGTATGGTGGGTTGGTATAGAAGGATATGGATGATGGATTAGGATAAGAAGATTGAGATGGTGGATTAGGATAAGAGGAATATTGGGATGGTGGATTATGATAGGAATGCATGAGTGTTGGATTAGGATGGGAAGATTGGGATGTGGGATTAAGGTAGAGGTATTGGGATTGTTGATGATGATAAGGATAGGGGGATGGGGATGGTGGATTACTATAAGAGGATGTGGATGTTGGATAAGATAGAGTCGGAGAGGGAGGATATGATGAATATGTAGATGGTGAGGATACTGGTAATCCATTGTCAAGGGTAGCATAAGGACTTTTAGTAGATGTGGATGAAGGCATGGTGGGATAGTTCAGAGGAGTGATTGGATTTTGGGAGGCAATTGGAAAAAGTTTTCTAGAAATAATATCATCAAGGGGATCTATATTGCACTCTTCTTGATCAACAAGACTTTCTTTATCGTCATCAATGTAGTTGCGATTTACTTTGACTACTATTACTGGTCGTGTGGTAGGAGGATAAGGATTCATGACATTAGATGAAATGGATATGGATCAAGGAGATGGGAATAGATGATTAGGAAAAAATAGATGATGAAAAGATAAATAGGATAGATTGGAAGAAGATGGTGGATTAAAGCTCAAGTTGGGATTTAGGTTAAGCTCAAATGGGGATTGGATTAAAGCTCGAATTCAAATGATGGGATGTGATAGGATTAGATGATTGATCAGATAAGAGGATGAAACAAATTCTAGATCTAGTTCAAAGATTTGACTTAGATGGCGTAAGGCACTGACGATCAGATTGGATTGTGAACAGGATGATTACAACATTGAATCTACCTCAAGATAGAAGTAGATTGATTGGGTTGTAATGATGATTTACTGATTTTGGATGGATAATGATTGGGATCAGACACTAAGGCCAACTTGGATATCAACCTTAGAAACAAAGTCTAGAGGATTCAAATTGATGAAACAGTGACAGACATACGATCTAAGGGGGCTCTAAGAAACTTCTAAGTGGTCTGATTGATGAAATGATGAGAAAAGAAGATGGATGAGAAGGGTGTTTATGGTGAATGACTGAGAAAATGAGGAGGCTTTTAGTCACCTATCTTAGGATAGGGATGCCTAAACAACCTCCAAACTTGCATACCTAGAATGGATGAATGGATGGTCAAAATGAGGGAAAAACACTCAAAAAAAGTAGAAAAATAATCAAAATGGGTGAACGGATACCCAAAATAGGAGAACGACACCCAAAATAGGAGAACGACACTTGGAATGGGAAAATGGGTACCCAAAATGAGAAAATGACTCACAAACAAAAGATGAGAATGATTGTTTGAAGGGCAAGGATGCCCCTTTGAGGGAAGGGTCACCCCTTTGAGGGAAAGGATTCCCAAGACAAGGAAAATTCCACCCCTTTGGAGGGAAAGGATGCCCAAGACAAGGGAAAGGTCACCCAAATCAAGGAGGATGAGGAACGGGTCCAAAAAACAGTCGAACATGGTCTCAGATGAAGAAGAAAAAAGTTGTTTCACCTTTGTTTGAGGGCAGGGCCTCCCCTGCTAGGGAAAGGCCGCCCCTTTGGGGGGAAAGGACTCCTAATCCAAGGGAAAGGTCACCCAAATCAAATAGGATGAAGAACGAGGCTGAACAAACACCAAAACAGACGCGAACGGGGTCCCGGATGAAGGAGAGAAGGCTATTTTTTCCCGTTTTGAGGGTAGGACCGCCCCTTCTAGGGAAAATCCACCCCTTTGGAGGTAAAGGATGCCTAAGAAAAGGTAAAGGTCACCCAAATCAAATAGGATGAATAACGAGGTTGAATAGACAACAAAATGGACCCGAACGGGTCCCAAATGAAGGACAAAAGGCTATTTCTGCCTGTTTTTGACGGAAGGGCCACCCCTGCTAGGGAAAGGATTCCCATTTGGATGGAAAGGATTCCTTAGGCAAGGGAAAGGTATCCCAAATCAAAGAGTACGAAGAATGAGGCCGAATAGACACCAAAACAGACCTGAACGAGGTCCCAAATGAAGGATAAACTATTTTTGCCCATTTTTAAGGGCAGGGCCACCCCTACTAGGGAAAGGACACACCTTTGGAGGGAAATGATTTCTAAGACAAGTTAAATTTCATCCAAATCAAAGAGGACGAAGAACGAGGCTGAACAAACACCAAAACAGACTCGAATGGGGTCCTGGATGAAGGAGAAAAGGTTGTTTTTGCCAGTTTTTGAGGGTAGGGCCGCCCTTTCTAGGGAAAGGCCTCCCCTTTGGAGGAAGGTATGCCTAAGAAAAGGTAAAGGTTTCCCAAATCAAAGAGGACAAAGAATGAGGTTGAACAAATACCAAAACGGACCTGAACGGGGTCCCGAACGGGGAACAAGATGACAAAACAGATGAAGGGATTTGACTAAGCGGATCCAAATGGAGACTTGGAGGGAGGATAGGACTACCAATTGGAAAATGGATATGCCTAAAGTGGTCAAAATGAGGATGCAGATGAAGAACATAACAAAAATTGGCCGAACGGACACCAAAACAGACCCGAACGGGGTACCAAATGAAGCAAAAAAAAGCTATTTCACCCCTTTTTGAGGGCAAGGCTGCCCCTACTAGGGTAGGGCTTCCCTTTCTAGGGAAAGAACACCCCTGCTAGGGCGTGGTTGCCCCTCTAGTGAAAACAAGGATCAGAAAAGGTTGATTTTGGTGCAGAGGGGCTTGTATTGTAGGGCACGACTGCCCCTGATAGGGCATGGCTGCACCTATACCTAACTTCATAACTTCATAACTCCTAATCAAGATCAAATTCACTTGGGGAAGATAAAAATGAATTAAAAATTCCTTGGGGAATGAGAGAGTTGACCAAAGAGGGATTGATTAGACTGACTAATCACTGATTAGAAGACAGTTAGTGGCTAACGAAGATTAAGAGCCAACTTGCAAAAGTTGGAGGATGTGACACATCCTAATCAGGGATTAGCCATGTGGACATCCCTAATGATGGGATTAGGAGATGGATTAGGATTAAGGAAAAGGATGTGACATGTGAGGAATTAAATAAATGTCATATTTATTTAATTCATTTGATGAAAAGGAGAGTAAAGGGGGTAAGGTATTTAATCATTAACTAAATACCTAAGGGATTAAAGAGGGACTAAGGGTATTAATTAGATAATAGCAATATTACCTAATTAACGCGAATAAGAGGATGTTTAGACGAAAAGGGATAAATTTGGACAAATGTAAGTGTCCAAATTTGGATGTCTACACCTCTATATAGAATTGTCTCCCCCTCTATCTCTCTTTCTTTATCATCCTCTGTCTAGATTATTTTTTAAGTTAATTAAATTGCAATATATAAAAATATATTAATTATTAATTATAATAATTTTATATTTATAATAAATAATTTTTTATTATAAAATATAATATATAATACTAATATAGTTTATATATATAATAATAAATGTACCTATATTATATAAAATATATTATATATATTAATAATTATGTATTGTATTGGGTTGGGGCCCTAGCTCGATTGGCTAAATCTTTCCTGTTGCAGGAGGTTGGTCACGAGGTCTAGTCTCCTCCACCCCCGTGGTACCGGAGGGCGTGTCGCGCCAGCGCCACCGGTCATGTTAAACCAGGCACACTGCAGTTTATAGGGGGTCGTGCTACCCGATTCCTGCAGTCATAAAGAAAATAATAATTATGTATTGTATTATATTTATATGTTAATTTAATTTGTATTATATTAAAATATATTATTAGTAATTATAATAATTTTATATTTGTATTTAATAATTTTTGTTATAAAATATAATATATAATAATAATAAAATATATATAATATTATATAAAATAATAAGTATCATTATATTATATAAAATATATTATATATATTATTTTATATTTTTATTTAATAATTTTTATTATAAAATATAATATTTTATATATAGAATAATAAATATACTTATATTATATAAAATATATTAATTACTAATTATGTATTGTATTGTATTTATATATTAATTTAATTTCTATTATATTAAAATATATTATTAGTAATTATAATAATTTTATATTTGTATTTAATAATTTTTATTATAGAATATACTATATATATAAATATTATATACAATAATAAGTATCATTATACTATATATAATTTAATTTATATTATATAATATATATTATATTTTATTTTTATTAAATAATTTTTAATATAAAATATAATATATAATAAATATAATCATAATAGCATTTTACAATTTTTTAATTTTTTATTGGATTCATAAGAGGTAATTATATTAAGTTGCCAAAAAATTACAGTTCGTCTGCATAGTAGGTTTTGCAAAATTTGCATAATGTCACCCTTTCAGGCCAACCCTGTATCCATTCACTTACCAAGAAAGGCCCCCATTGGCCACCAAAATTTGTAGACTTCACTACACCCACTTCACTGAGACCAAGGAGATAAAACTAGAGGCAAACTCCATACTGAAATGAAAGCCAAGACAAGGAAACACCAACCGCCACCCTTATGGAACTATAAAAACTATAATATTTAGACTACAAACCCTAAACAAACCTACCCAACCACTTGGTCACCAACTAGAATTTGTTCATCTTGGTGAATTGATCAAAATTTTCCACCCAGTCAAAATCATTAACCGACTCTAGCATTAGTAGCTTCTTGAGGAAACTAACCCCGTAGGCTACAATTTGACGGTGCCTGAATAATGTCATACCTTTGAGCTCCAACAACAAGGGATAAAACTTAATGACTTCACTCGGGACTCGAACTAGTGGAAGATCATGGGGCTGAGGCACTCCATGTCCCAAGAGAGCCGATTTCAAAACTTCGTCCAAGCCACCCAAGAGCTCTTTTTAAAAGATCTTGCAGACAATCACCTTCGCCTCAGCTTTGGGGGTCCTCACATCAAGCAAAGATGCCAAGAACCTGGAGACAATGTGGTTGTTAACTTGGAATGTCTCCAGGTTCACCAAAAAAATCCTTTCCCAAAATCATCTTTATTGCAACCACTGCATGAGGATCGATCCTGAGCATTATCCTTTTCAACCGTTGGTTGGTAATAGCTAATGCAGGAGCATCCAACGGTGTAGGGCAATCTTGCATCACCAAAAAAAAATGTTTTCTTTATTTTCTTTAGTTGTTTTGAGTTCCATGATGGCACTTAAGGGGTATGCGACAATTGGGAGTCAAAAATAACAAAAAATAATCACTTACTATTTTTAGTAAGTCGACCTAAACAGGCTCATATGGACCTGAAAATTTACTTGAAGGAGCAGAGTTGAAAAAAATTTCCAGTTGCGAAAGAATCACCTCAATACCTTGAATGGTTTGGGATAAATTAAATTTCTGTCCCAAGAGATTTCTCCAATGCAACTTCAAATTCAAATATAAAACTTTAGAGGCTTCGAAACAGCTTGAAAAGTGGCCAAACCGACCTATGGTAGGTTTGTGCACTATATATATCTTTAAGAGCTTTCCAACAATATGCAATAATAACAAATCAGCCACCCAGATCAAAAGTTATGGCCTCATGAAGTTGCCCCTCTTAAAAAGTGAATTTCATTAAAATTTCTTCTTGGGCCAGAAATCAAACAACAGGACTTTTGGCACCAAAACAAAAGGGAAAGTTGAACTTTCTAGAACATTCTAGGGCAATTATTGGGTAAAATGAAAAGGGTTTAGTAGGGGTTGTAGAAGGTGGCTCCATTAGTGCAAATTATGGCTCTAAATAATATTTTTCTTCCAGATTTGACTTTGTTGCAATGAATCAAGCCCATGAGGCTATAGCATGTAAGTTTTGAATATGTAATTTCATTTTTCTGAAAATAATTGAAAGTGGGTTATTTTATGTCTCACATCTTTTGTATTGGTATCTATTGTTGTGTTTTGTGTGGTTTGGGCGATGTAACCTTCATCAAGTGGTATCAAAGCAGGAGTTCCTGAGCCTATAACAGAGCAATGAACGTGAGGTAGTTGCAACAAGACCTGTGAATGTAGGTTGAGTTTAAGATGCCTCTAGGACTTGAACTGCATGGAAAAGGTAGAGCCTGAGGTGGTGGAGGAAGAGATCCACCTAGAGATAAAATCAAAGCCCTTAGAAGGAAATTAGAAACCTTGCATCAAGAGGTTCGAAGAAGAGATGTGCAACGAGATAGAGGTGACAGTGAAGATGAAACAAAAGAGGAAATGGAAGAGGAAGAGCAGGATCCAATGGATCATGGAGAAAGGAGATTACTGCGAGTAATCTCGAGCATTGGGAAGAGACCTAAAATGAAGGTTTCAACTTTCAGTGGAAGTCTGAGTCTTGAAGAATTGATTGATTGGATCAATGACATGGAGGAATTTTTTGAGTTTGAGGAGATTGAATATCCTCACAGAGTGAGGTTTGCAAAGACAAAATTGAAAGGTCACACCGGTATATGGTGGAAAGAGGTCCAGTTAGAAAGAGGAAGACAAGAGAAAGATAAAATTTCTAGATGGGACAAAATGGTGTCAAAATTGAAGAAACAATTTATTCCAGTTGATTACGAATTGGAGCTGCTCAAGAAGATGCAGAGCTTGAGGCAAGGAAAAAGGATGGTGGAAGAATACACAAAGGAATTTCACAAGGTCCTAATTCAGACAGGACATTCTGAGGTGAATAAACAAAAATTTTCTCATTATATTAACGGGTTGAAGGCAAGCATACAAGAAGAATTGGAACTCGTAATAATGACCACCATATAGGATGCTTATACATTTTCTCTAAAGGTTGAAGAACGATTGAACAAGAGGTTCGAGAAAAAACAACAAGGTGAAGGCCATGGAGGAAAGACTAGTGGATGGTCATATGGACGTCGAAATGATGACCAAAAGAAGGGTGAAGGCTCTAGTAGCATCCAAAACCAAAAAAGGAGATACCACCTATCATCCTCATGATCAAAATAATGGAGACCAAAGGGGAAGAGGAAGATCTAGACGAGGATCAAGAAGAGGAGGCTTTTGTGGAACTTATTTCTAGTGTGGAGAAGAAGGACATAGAGCCCATGAGTGTCCTCAACATCAAGGAAGGACAAATAGAAGACTTGAGGGTAATGCACGAGTTGCACATTTAGATGAAGATGTCGAGTCTTCACATTCTGAGGATGCAGGAAGAGGAGAGGTTCTTGTTACTAAAAGAGCCTTGTTGAATGAGGAGAAGGAACAAACTCAAAGGAAGAATTTATTCCGCACCAGATGTAAGTGTGAAGGTAAATTTTGCAATGTTATTATTGATGGAGGTAGTACTGATAACCTTGTTTCAGAAGAAATGGTTAGTAAGTTGCAGTTGGAGAGAAGAAGGCATTCAAACCTATACTGAATTGATTGGTTATAGAAGGATCATAAAGCCTTAGTAAATGAATAATGTCTGGTAAAGTTCAAGATTGGAAATTACCATGATGAGGTATTGTGTCATATTATGTAGGTATGGATGTTTGTCATATGTTGTTAGGTAGGCCATGACAATTTGATCGACGAGCAGTACATGATGGACATGCCAACACCTATTCTTTGACAAAGGATGGGGTTCGTCATAAGTTGAAGCCATTGAAAGAGGCAAAAGAAAAGGCATGCAGTAATGCAAGAATTTGTTTGGTTGATGGAAGAAAGTTCCTATAAGGTATGAGGCATGAGCATGTGTGTTTTGCATTGATCCCTAGAATTGACAAAGAAGATACTACTGAGGTACCTGTAGAGGTTTCAAATTTGTTGAATGAGTTTCAAGCTATTATTTTTGATAATGTACTTGAAGGTTTGCCTCCAGTAAGAAATATTAGTCATCAAATGGACTTGATTTCTGGAGCTAGTTTGCTGAATAAGGTAGCTCATCATTTGAATCTAGCATAAAATGAAGAGTTGAACAGACAAGTGCAAGAGTTGTTGCAGAAGGGATTGATCAAAGAGAGTTTGAGTTCATTTATAGTACCTACAGTACTAGCACCAAAGAAGGATGGGGAATGGTGGATGTGTACAAATTATAGAGCCATCAACAAGATCACCATCAAGTATAGATTTCCCTTGTTGAGAATGGATGACATTATGGATTGTTTTAGTGGAGCTAAGTACTTCATGAAGATAGATTTGAAGAGAAAATATCACCAGATTTGGATTAGAGAAGGAGATGAATGTAAGACAACCTTTAAAACCAAGGAGGGCTTGTATGAGTGGTTAGTCATTCCTTTTGGGCTAACCAATGTAACGAGCATATTTATGCGGCTTATGAATGAGGTATTGAAAGAATTTTTAGGAAAATTTGTTATTGTTTATTTGGATGATATTTTAATTTTCAGTAAGAGATTGGAGGAGCACTTGATGCATATCCGAAGAGTTTTTGAGAAGCTAAGGGAGGAGAAGGTGTTGATTAATTTGAAGAAATGTAGTTTTGTGAAGAGAGTTGGTGTATCTAGGATTTGTTGTCTCGGCAGAGGGTCTTAAAATGGATCCAGAGAAGGTGAGGTCTATCATTGAATGGCATACTTTGAGGAATGTTACAAAGATAAGATCATTTCATGGTCTAGCAAGTTTTTATAGAAATTTTATTAAGAATTTCAGTAGTATTTGTGGACCTATAAATGAAGCGATGAGGGGGGATAGAAAAGAGTTTAAGTGGAATATAGGAGTAGAAAAAAGTTTTGATATGTTGAAGAAGAAAGTTACATAGCAACCTATTTTGGCACTTCCAGATTTCAATAAGGTCTTTCAGGTAGATTGTGATGCTAGTGGTACTGCCATAGGAGTTGTTTTGAGTCAGGAAGGTAAGCCTATTGCCTATTTTAGTGAGAAGTTTAAGGATGCTAAGAATAAATATTCTATCTACGATTAGGATTTTTATGCTATAGTTTAGGATTTGAAGAAATGGAGACACTATTTGTTGCCAAAATAATTTTTTTCATATACTGATCACTAGGCTTTATAGTATCTCAATAGTCACAAAAAGTTAAATCAAAGGCACTTAAAATGGGTTGAGTTTTTGGAGAGTTATACTTCTATTTTGAAGCACAAGAGTGGAAGGTCAAACAAAGTTGAAAATGCCTTAAGTAGAAGGAAAAATTTGTTGATAGAGATGAATATAGAGGTTGTTGGGTTCAATGAATTCAAGAGTTTCTATCTTGAAGATCTAGACTTTGTAGAAGCTTGGAAGGCTTGTTTGGAACTTGTTACATTGGATAGGACAAGATGGGATGTTGTTTAGAGGAAGCCAATTGTGCATTCCAATGAGTTCTATGAGAGAGAATATAATCAAGGAGAAGCATAGTGGAGGATTGGTTGGATATTTCAGTCGAGATAAGACCATTGCTCTTGTTAGTGAGAATTATTATTGGCCACAGTTACAAAAATATGTGAAGAAGTTTGTACAAAGTTGTAGAGTATGTCAGATGGTGAAAGGGACAAGTCTGAATATTGGATTGTATCAACCATTACCTGTACCTAAGAGGCCATGAGAGGATATTAGCATGGATTTTGTTCTTGGCTTGCCAAGGACACAAAGAGGGCATGATTCCATATTTATGGTGGTGGATAGATTTTTCAAAGATGACCCATTTTAATTCATGTCATAAGACCGGTGATGTTGTTCATATTGCAGAGTTATTTTTTAGAGAGTTGGTGAGACTACATGGTCTACCAGAGAGTATAGTTTCAGAAAGAGATACCAAATTTGTTGGTTATTTCTAGAGGAAATTATGGAAGAAGTTGAAGATAGATTTGAAGTTCAATTCTGCACACCACCCACAGATCGATGGAAAAATAGAGGTGGTGAATAGGAGTTTGGGTAACCTGCTAAGATTCTTAGTAGGAGATAATCCTAAGGGATGGGATTTGATTATACTAGATAGGTAGAATTTTCTTATAATAATTTTGTCAATAGGAGCACTGGTAAATCACCATTCTAGATTATGTGTGGGAGTAGTCCAAGAACTTCTTCTGAACTAAGAAAGATGGATAAGGGGGAAAAGAGTAGTGTTGAGGCTGAAGATTTTGCTGAGCACTTGAAGAATTTGCACGAAGAGGTGAAGAAACATATCAATAAGATGAACTCACAATATAAGGCTTAGGCGGATTAGAAAAGGAGCTATAAGGAGTTCTAGGTAGGAGATGAAGTTGTGGTTCATTTTCAAAAGGAAATATTTCCAGTTGGTACATACAACAAGTTAAAGATGAAGAAGTTTGGACCATGCAAGATCCTGAAGAAGCATGATTCAAGAAATGCTTATGAGGTAGAGTTTCCTAGTGGAATAAACATTTCTCCTATGGTAAACATTGTTGATTTGATAGAGTATCATGAAGGTTATGTAGAGGAGGGGATGATAAAAGAACAGTGGAAAATTCTAGCACCTACTTCAGAGAAGGAAGAGATAGAATAAATCTTGGATAGCCGTGTGGGTAGAAGCACGAGAAACAAGCAATATGTAGAGTACTTAGTGAAATGGAGAGGAAGGCCTATTGAATATTCATCATGGTTGTCTGAGGTTGAGATTAACCATATTGGTTTCCCTCTAACTCCTGAGAAGTGGCAGGGTCACTTTTCAAATTACCTTGGGTGTTTGATGCAGGAGCATCCAACGATGTAGGGCAATCTCGCATCACCTAAAAAAAATGTTTTCTTTATTTTCTTTATTTTTTTTTAGTTTCATGATGACACTTAAGGGGCATGAGACATTCAGGAGTCAAAAATAGTGAAAAACAATCACTTACTATTTTTAGTAAGTAGGCCTAAACGGGCTCGTATGGACCTGAAAATTTACCCGAAGGAGCAGAGCTGAAATTTTTTTCTGGTCATGAAAGAATCACCTCAATACCCTGAATGATTTGGGAGAAATTAAAGTTTTCATCCTAGGAAATTTCTCCAATGCAGCTTCAAATTCAAATATAAAACTTTAGAGGCCTCAAAACAACTTGAAAAGTAGCCAAATTGACCTACAGTAGAGTTGTGCACTGTAGATCTCTTTGAGAGCTTTCCAACGATATGCAATAATAACAAATCAGACACCTGGATTAAAAGTTATGGCCTCACGAAGTTGCCCCTCTAAAAAGTGAATTTCATTAAAATTTCTTCCTAGGCTAGAAATCAAATAGCAGGACTTTTGACACAAAAACAAAAGGGAAATTTGAACTTTCTAGAACATTCTAGGGCGGTTATTGGGTAAAAAAAAAAGTGTTTAGTGGGGGTTGTAGAAGGTGGCTCCATTAGTGTAGATTGTGGCTCCGAATAATAGTTTTCTTTCAGATTTGATTTTGTTGTAATGAATCAAGCCCATGAGGATATAGCATGTAAGTTTTGAATCTGTAATTTCATTTTTTTGAAAATAATTGAAAGTGGGTTATTTTCTGTCTTGCATCTTCTGTGTTGGTATCTATTGTTGTCTTTGTGTGGTTTGGATGATGTAGCCCTCATCAATAGCCCTGAATGTAGTCTGTCTGACCTTGCAATCTAGTTGGATGGGAATGTCCTATCCTAAACTCACCACCGCCTCTGATGAAATCTCAACTATGAATTTTGAGCACTCTGCCATGACTACCCACGAAGAGCTCACAAAAAATGAAACCAAAAGATGGCAAAAAACATGCCAAACTGCTGATATTTAAGGGTCTTCCTCCGCAAAGGCTTGCCATACTTACCACACTATGTAACTGCGAGCGTGCCCTTCCTAAATTCCTTAGCTCATGCCACCTGTCCATGATCGTGCATAATGTTGTGTCATGGCACACCAATTGGGAGATGGGTCTTATCAAACCCTGATCGCCCATAGATCATCTCATTATTATTTGTTTCTTCCAACACCAAAGACACGTATCAACATAAAATATTTTATTAGATGTCCTTTCACCACCCTGCAAACTTGATCAAAATGCCCAAAAGGCACTCAATGAAAAGACTGCCTATGACATATATCTTTGCGAACTCACATGGTTTTCCAACACATAATGCCACACGAGCAACCACCTTCCCTTGCAAGACCCTGACCATCCACATAGTCCTTTGAGCGAAATTCCATCCTTATTGCTACCTAAGCCAATTTGTAAGCCATGGCTAAAGTGCTGATAATCACGATCTCTCCACATCCTTGTGCATTTTAAATATAAATTTACATTATATATAAAATATAATATATAATAAATTCACTTTAATTTTTTTAAATAAATGCAAAGATAACATCTCTCTGGTCCATTATTTTTCATCATTTTTAATAATTATATATTGATTTTTTGAATTAATATTTTCCCACTCAAATAAGATTTTTGTAATATTCAATTACAAGTAATACATGGAAAAAAATACACTTGCAAAGTAGTAAAATTTTACATGCAAATTTACCAAGTAAAAGTAAAAATTAAAAAAATAAAAATACAAAGTAGTAAATAGCAAAAAGAATACCACAAGTAATACGGATAAAACTACATAAAAACAACATAATAAAAAAATTACATATAGCATGTGACACATAATGCACTTGGGGGAATAGTACATGCAAAAAGGATATGAATATTTATGTGCAACTATTTATGGAGCAGAGCATGTTAACTATATTAAAATAATTTATTTTGCAGTAATGGAGTCAACATATAAATGAATGGAGAAGATGCATATAATTGTATTGCATCCTTTTTTAAGCAACTTGAACCATTGATCCAACAAATTAGCTTGTTGCACTTCACATAGGGAACACCTTCGGTGTAATTAGTTTAAAAGGTCAAAATGTCAATTACTTTACAACAAGTATGAGTCGCTAGAATTAGAAGTAATATTGATCATGAAGTAGTATTGGTAATGTAGTATAATTAGTTGATGCATGTGCAAATAAGATATAGGTTAGAATTTGATTGTGTTGGAAGGAAGATAAATTAATTTTAGGTTTCAATAATTTTTTTTTTTTTTTTTTTAGGTTTTAATAATTTAACATAATATTGAGCAATTGAATTATTTTTGTATTTTCAATTCATTTAAATAATAAATTAAATTAGTTGTTAGATATTCTATGGTATTGATACCTCATCAATCTTTTGTACAACTAGTTTTTTTGACCTGGCTATTCTTTTCCATCAACATCTATAAGATAAGACCTCTTTTTTATACAATTCATATATAAAAACTAAATTTACTATAAAAAATGTTAAATTAAAAATATTGTACTAAATTTAATTTAAAAATAGTGTAAAGGGAAAATATCTGCTTACATAAGTATTTGGGTCAAATACATAAATAAATAAAGATGAAAATTATTTTGTGTAAATAATAGAATCACTTGTAAGGATCTTTGAAATAAATTTTTTTTGGACCACTATTGTTGAACAAAAAGAATTGACTATGAAATATTTTGGTTCATTTCTATAATTATAGAGATTACCTTATATGTGAAAGTAAACCCTCATCTTGAAGATTTCATCTAGGTTAACTCTATTGCATGAAACTTCTTTGCATTAATATAAATCCTTTGAATTTGATAAGGAACTAATTGTAGAGTATGGAAAGTGAACTACTATGAAAGACAATCAAATCCTTCGAGGATTCAAGTTTCAATCCTCCACTCAGGTAAGCCTTCAGGTAACTATGATTTTTAAGTTTACATACTAATCAATTGAATACATTTTTAAATAGACAATAGAAATTATTTAAACCCTTTAGGAATTAGAAATAGAAGTTACAAAGCACAAAGGTTTCTTGGGCAGCCTGACAACTTTTCTATCTAGGATTAATGCACAACTATTGGATAAAAGTGTGCCATGCTAGTGTCTTGTATGAGAAATTGTCATAGAGAAATATAGCACATTCTATATAGTGTTTTGGACATAAAAAAGACTATGAAATACAACTACACAACAAATATAGAATAATTGAAATGAAAATGCTAAATGAAAATAAAAAAGGGGAGTTCAGAATACCACCGAAGACATCTACCAAGATCAAAGAATCTCTACAAACAACTCCTTCACTTGTATCATGCACCCAAGCATAAAATCAAAGTAGCTTGGTGCAATGAAGAAGCAGCAATAATCTCCAAGATGAAAGTGATTTCTTCAAATGATAACAATGGAGCTTTGCAAGATATCACTGTGATTGAAGCAATGGTGGAACAATGGAGTCATAGGAAGCTGTGAATGAGAGAAATAGAGATAGAGAATTTTATCAGATGCTAGAGAGTTGTGTATCCACTTCAAAAGATTAAAATATTTTAGGCAAAAAAGGAAGGATTTGGTTCAAAATAGAATGCTCAAATGATACTCAATCAATGTCCAGGTTGGAAAAGGTGTTACACTACTAAAAATCATATAATTGTAATGTCCCAATGGTTAACACATTCGTTCATTTTCTGGAGATGATATTGTGAATAGTGATCCTAGACCTGTACAAACACAAAGAACAAACACACAATTATTCTAATATGCAAGTTAGAAACAACATTCCCCATGAAATCCATTTGAAACATAAAAATAAGGAATAATATGAAGAACACAATAACAAAGCTACTAAATCCTATTTAAATGTTCAAAATCTCAATCCCATGGGGGAATTGGTGCCATTTTGATGTGGAAAACGACCATTTCCCAATTCCTTGTAATCTTGATGATCAATGGTGAAGATTTGATGCTCCTTGATGAAATTTCTTCATAATCTAGCTATGACAATATGAAAATGAATAGAAATTGCTCAAAACTCAAAGATAATAATGTTGCATGAAGTTGTGGATCCAAAATTCAAATGAGAGCCTTTTATAAATAGAAAATAATGATGGAGAAAGAGGCAAAAGGGATGAATGTGGGACAAAAAGACCAACCAATAGGAAGAGGCTACTTGTCAACATGTGAGTGGAGGAGGAATGAACACATTTTGATGAATGTGCAAATAAATGTGGTTAGGTGGAATTTGAAATTGTTGAAATGACAAGTTGGAGGGAGAAATAAATAGAGTAAATGCCACTTGGCTCAAGGCAAAGGACATATAATAGGATTTTAATGCCTTGTTGGATGTACTCATCCCTTTTGGAGGGATTTTTGAATTTGAAGAATATTCCCTCTTTGGTGCCATGTTGAGAGAAACTAGAAGAATTTATAAATCAATTAAATTGATTTACTTGTGCAAGTTGCAAAAGCTAGAGGATTTGAGTGTTTAAGATTAAGATTAATCGGGATTTGATTAATTTAAGAAGAGATTAGTTGATGTGACAACTTGATTTAGATTTTTGGATTTATTTAAATCAAAGTTGAGAGGAATATGGATTTAGACCTAATTAAATAAAGTTTAATTTATTTAATTAAAGAGAATGGTGTTAGTTTTAAATCAAATAAAGATAAATTTATTTAATTCAAATGAGATGAATTTAGAGATAAATTAAAGAAAATGAACTATTTAATTAAAAGAGGGACTATAGGATTAACTAAACAAAATAGTTTATTTAATTAATAGAAGATGATGACTTAATCAGATAAATTTGATTTATTTAATTAAGCGAGGAAATATGATGAATTTAATTAAATAAAGATTATTTAATTAAATGACTAGTAGAGGAGATGATTCAGGATGAATTGGTGCTAGTAAGATTAGAATCAACTGTATAGGATCAATCTGTATATTTTCCATGTCTACATTTTAGCCCTCTTTGAAGAAACGTACTCACTGCATTGGTTCAAAGAATAAACTTCCAAGATCAAAATTAAAAAAAATTGATTTTTTCAAATTCCCCATTGCTGCCCCAACGAGAAGGATTACGCTAGTATATTTCCCCCTCGAGAGATCGAACAAAAATTTGGATTTTTGGGTGATCTTGCGAAAAAAGAGGACAAGTTGCCTAATGGGTCCAAAAAAGGTCTAGGATGCCAAAAAATGCCAAAATGCGAAGAAATGATGCAAAGCGACCCCTGGTTGTGCGAAAGCGGGAATGAGATTCCAAAACCCTAGTTGGATAGCTAAACAGGGTAAAAAACCCTAACTTTCAAGCTTAAATAGGCCTCGATGAGCCACTTCCGATTCATTTGCACATTCAACCTTAAGAGATTTTGCATTTTAGAGCTCTGACCACTGTTCGAGATGGTGCAATGAGTGCCTCCACGTCATGTTCTTTCATTCATTAGTATTCAGAAATCATATAAGCAACATAACGTTACCATTTAGTCTTATTCATCCATTTTGAAATTACATTCTTATAGAAAAAATTATAACTAAATCCTAGATTCCAGATGGCGTGGATAGCCATTGAAAAAGTCTTTTAACGACTTTAACTAACTTCCATGTCTTTAAAACTCATAAATGTAGAGAAGGCTCGAGATGAGCCATGAAGTTTTTGGTAACAAAAATTAAATAGACAGTAACTAAATCTTCGGTTCATCAGCCTGAGATTCAGGAGGAGGTTCACAACATCTATCTTTCATCATACTTAAGACACGTGCTGGTTCAAAGTTTTGTAACAACTGCTAGATGACCAATTATTCCCTACAAAAACACTCAAGTCAACCCATTATACCTATATTGGCAAATTTCCTCAATTGATCATAAGAAATAAAGTTTGCATAATTTTCCTTAAAGATAAGCAATTATTTCTCCTAAAGTTTAATAAATTGGCACAGACTTAGGATTGAATTTGTAAGAATAAGCTTTTCTGATTTTACTATGATGAGGTTATTTTTACCTCATCATTTCCTCCCCCACCTAATTCCTGGCAGGTCCTCCTGCTCCATAGTTATAACCCTGAGTTTTATTCCACTCATCATATATGGCACTGAGATCATGTTCCTCTCTTATTGTCGCATCAAAATCTATAGGGTCATGGATGAACCCTCTGTGAAATATCACACTCTCTCCATTCATTAAAAAGTCTATCATTTTGATCAGTTGAAATATTGAAAATAGGAGGTGGATTAAGTAGAAAAGGAGGCCTGTATCTCATTCCTATCCAGTTTGTCTTAAGGGTTCTCAGGATTTTGACTAAAGCATCAACTCTTCTAAAAGACCACTTGAGATTAAGAGGGGAAATGACCTCTCTTCACAAGTGTGCCATGTTTTCCCAATCAATTTTTGCCCATGATTCATAAAATTATTGTAACACTGCTTGAGGCTATCATCATACTTTTCTTTCATTTTTTCATTAATCAGGAGAGATGAAAAGGTGTCTTTGAAACCTCCAGGCCTAGAATTTGGTGACCTTATTTGGAGACCTATTGTCTTTTCTGCCTATGCAAATTCTTTTGTACGCTCCTGCCAATGAATCTGGTTTCTCATGGTAGACAACAGGGCTCTTAATTCTACTTCTCCAACAAACAGGTTGATAAAGAAATCAATGTGATTTTCTAATAATAAATCATGCAAAAAGAACTCACAAATCAAATCTTGATCCTCAGGGGTTGACTCTACAAATATCTTAATAAAGTCTTTGTCATTGGGTTCATAAGGCTGATCATTGTAGATTATGAATAATTTCCATCTTATCCACTATTCGTTTAAAAACATGGAATACAATATAGATGGCCTTCTATAGGATAGTAGACAATCAATTAATTGGAATGCATCTTGTTTGCCTCTGTATGCCCTATGAAATGACTCCTTTAGGAGGACCAATTCCTTCTTCAGCCTGTAATTCTCAGTTTGAACATTTCTTAATAAATAACACTTTTCCATCTATTTCACTAGCAATGGGGGATTGCGAACCTAGAACCAATCAGTTATAACTTACTCAATTTGGATTTCTTTTGATTCCATCTTTGGTTTCACAGTGCATTCCGCCAAGTCTTGTTCCAGCTCTACAACTCTACTGATGGAAGCATTTAATTCTTCAATTCTTATTTTCCTGTCTTCTTCAAAGGCTGTGAGCATAAGCACAAAGTTTTTCTTTATCCTTTCAATTTTTGTATTCTTTTCTGCAATGTCAACATTATAAGTTTTATGCTCTTGAATCAACTCTTGTATTTGCTCTTTCAACTTATAAATCATTGTGTCCTTTTCCTGTAATTGTAGTTTTAAACCCTAAATTTCTTGATTCCTTTTATTTATTACAGAAATATGCACCATCAATTCTTTTTTTTGCAATTCAACCTGTTCATTATTTTTGTACAATTGTTTCTTTAGATTATCAATTTCTATTTTACATTTCTTTGTTTCTATAGTGGCATCCTTCGTTTTAACTGTCTCAATAATTCTATTAACAATAGGGGACAAATTACTGGGAATACCATCATCTCCCTCTTGTTCTCTTCCCTGAATTTCTTTAGTGAAGACTTCCTCCACATATGCAAAGTGGGAAGGAATCTCTTCGACTGAATCTTCTTTTTCTAGAGGTATTTCCTCTGCATTGGCAGGCTCTGAAATCTCTACAGGCTTAGATGGCCGCATGGGCTTTTTATTTTTTGAACTTCCCTCCATATCTTGCATTGGGGTTTCAATGAATTCAGAGGCTAGGCGTTTACTTCTTCTTAATGGAGGAAGACCTTGGAAGGTGACAGGTGTCCTATTTTTCCCTTTTCTTTTTCTTTTGGGGTTACTCAAATCAGAAAAAACAAGCTCAACTTGCTTTGGAAAATCAGGGGTTTTGAATTCATTATTCAAAAAGTTTGGCACTTTCTCACCAGGGGTGGTGGGATTAGGAGCTTCCAAAGCTGGAGAGCCCCTAGGGGAAATTTCTCCGGATGGTGAAGTAATTCGGTGAAATGATTCCCCTGGTTCTATTATCTTTATGATTGAAGACTTCTTAATTTTCTTTAAAAAAAATTCCCATTTGTCTTCAGATTTCTTGTGAAAATGGTATTTACAAATCAATTGAATTAATCCATGGTGTTTTAGTGGCCTTGACCCTATTTTATATCTTTCTATGGAAGATTTTAGAGAGTCATATAAAAATTCAGGCAAATTTACCCTAAGAGCAGGGTTCTCTTTCCCATGACGCAAATGGATCAACATTCGGAAAGCAGGTCCTACTACAACAACTAGTTGACCTTCACAAGTAAAATATTTTATGATCCAAGCAATGACAATACCCCAAGGTTCTAGTATGGAGGTCCTCTGGAACCCTTTATTCTGTCCTTTGATGCTAATTACTACCATGGGGTGAGGGTCTCCCTCTCTAACAAATAATTCAGACAATTTTTGGTACGTTATCTGAGAGGTTTCTTTTATTTTAATACCTGAATTTTCTAACCCAGACAAATGGCAAATGATTTTCGGACTCACCTTGAAATGCTTTCCATGAAGTACCACTTCACCATTTGAGTAGTTTTCAGCAAATGAGCTCACCAACTTTTCATCACATCCTTCGAATTTTTTGATAAAATCCAACCACCCTGCCTCTTCGAATAGTCTAGAGATATTGCTTAATCCCAACAATTTTTCGGTTGAATTTGGCTCTGACTTCTTTTTATCACTCCCTATTCTCATATTTTCCCTCTCTACAAAATAATTCAATCACAGCTCAAAGCTTTCACAAAGCACTTTTGAAAATATTGCCTCTGAAATCACTTATTTGTCATGTTTGTAGCTTACTATGCAATGATTTTCAATCTGTATGGAGGCATGTGAAAGGATTTTCCGTACAAGTAGTTGATCACCGAGTGGCACAAATTGCTAAATTGGAAGTGGAGTTCGTACCAATTAATCTCTTTATTCGAAAATAACTACCTACTTAAAGCGAAAATTAATACTTACTTGCATTCTATGATCGTTCGAAGATCTCGTACCTTACATATTTGACAGGATGATGAAAGGTATTGGCTGAGGTGACGGCAAATTTATTGTGGCATGAATGTGGAATTTTATGGATGACGAAGCCATCAATGAGGACTGCGGTACTTGGAGGCTTTATTGATGATAAAAAAATAGATAGAACAACATGTGTACAATGTATGATGATGGAAGTATCATGAAGTTTTGAAATTATGAAAAAGGTGATAGAATGCAAATGACTAAGTTCCAGAGCATGTAATTGTCATTGTGCTTGAAACTAGTGCAAGAGGTTTGTATTTGTGATGGAGAAGGTAGACAAGTTCCGAAGCATCGGTGAAAGACGCAATCGGGATGATAGCGAAATGAAAGTTCCAAAGCATTGTTGAAAGATGCAGCAACAAAATGAAGGTTTCGGAACATCACCGAAAGATGCAGCCAGAGCAGCAACAGAATGAAGGTTCCAGAGCATCACCAAAAGATGCAGCCGAAGCAGCAACAAAATGAAGGTTCCAGAGCATCGCCGAAAGATGCAGTCGGAGCAACAACAAAATGATTAAGAATTTTGGACTTCGGGAGCTTTGAACCTTAGTGCAGGAACGCCTTTTTGGCATGAAGAATTTTGTACAAGTTCCAGAGCATCAGGCGTAAGGACCGTCAAGTTTCGAAGTATCTGATATCAAGATCATAACATTCCAAAGCATCGTTGGAGGGTGCACTAGAAGTTTTTGTCCGTCTTGAAGAAGTCCTGCAAAATGGAACAAAAGTTAGTTAAGTCCAAAAGAAGAAAAATTAATGAAGATAAATATTTTGGCATACATGTCTTTTTATTACACTTTTTTGAAATATATATATATATATATATTTATTTTTATTTTATTTATATATATATATATATTTTAAGCAACATCGTTTAAGCATTTTTACCAAATAGACTTTTCCTTGGTAGAGTCAACACATTGGACCTCACCCTGCATTTCCGCCATTCTTGAGAACTCTTCCTTATTGACCGGGTTATGGTAGACACGTAAGCGGTGACCATTAACTAAGAGGGTTCATGTGTCACCATCAATTGGTTTCAACCAAACAGTTCCATTCGAGAAGACTTCAGAAATCTCATAAGGTCCCAACCAATGAGTCACGAGCTTTCCCCTATGATCTTTGTACCTCGAATCGTATAACAGGGCCCAGTCTCCATTATGGAACTCCCTCTCCTTAATGTGTTTGTCGTGCCACTCTTTCCATTGATGTTGAATTAGTTCAATTTGATGGATAGCATCTAGGCAAAGCTCATCGAATTAACTTACTTGAAGAACTCGTTCAACTTGGGCTCATTTTAAATCCAGACCTAGTTCCATAGTTGTTCGTAGAGTTTGCAGTTTAAATTCAATGGGAAGAAGAGGTTTCTTTTCAAAAATGAACTCATAGGGACTGAATCCAGTCGTGGATTTCCAGGTTGTGTTGTATGCCCAAACAACTTCAGGGAGTTTCCTGGCCCAATCTTTTCTTCCTGAAGAAACTATTTTTGTTAATATTTTTTCAAGCTCTCTGTTAGTTACTTCCACCTAGCCGTTTGCTTGAGGGTGGTAAGGGGAGGACTTCCTATGGCTTACCTGAAAATGGTTGGTAAATGCCAAGAGCACTTTGGACATAAATTAGGGTTGTTGATCAGTAACGATAGTTCAAGGGGCTCCAAATCTAAGAAAGATTTTACTATAGAGGAAGTCTGTGACTTACTCTTCCCTAGCTACTTGTAAGGCTTGAACTTCAACTCATTTCATCAAGTAGTTAGTGCAAACCAATATGTATTATTTCCCTTGAGAGGAAGGATGTATGGGTCCGATAAAATCTAAATCCCATTTCTCGAATGGTTCAAGCACTACTTGTGGTAGTAAAGGCATTTTCAAAGAAGCAGTTGGTCTTCCTACTCTTTGACATTCATCACAATGATGAACATAGTTATTAATATCCTTATGCATTGAGGGCCAATAGTATACGGTGCCTAAAATTTTATGGGACATTCTCTTCGTAGAGTAGTGCCCTCTCGAAGGATCATCGTGACAGGCCCTTAGAATGTTGTAGGTTTAATCCACTCTCACACATATTCTTAAGACCATATCAAGTCCACAACGAAATAACATTCCGTTTATCCATTTGAATGGGGCACTTTCCCTGATAAGTCGCTTCTTTTGCTTAGTCGTGAATCCCAGGGGTATCTCAGAAGCAGCTAAATAGTTAGCGATATCTGCAAACCAGGGTGATTTTATAGAACCTGCAAATAGAATCTCATCTAGAAATTCATCTTGAACAGGAGTACTATCATCCTTGTCACATTTGATTCATGATAGAAAATCTACTACTACATTATATTTCCTTGGTTTGTCAAGAATTGTAGCATTAAACTCTTGAAGGAGTAATAACCATCTCATAATTCGACCATTAACTATGAGTTTGTTCATTAGGAATTTTACAACTGAATGGTCTGTATAAACTATAACCTTATATCTCATAATATAGTGGCAAAATTTATTAATGGCATGAACAACAACTAGAAATTATTTTTATGTTGTTGTATAGTTCCTTTCTGCAGAAGTAATATTTTTACTGATAAAATATATGGCATATTTACCCCCATTCTCATCTTCTTGTCCCAGAACTGCACCAATAGCATTGTCAGAAGCATCTGCATAAATATGGAAGGGAATACTCCAATTTGGTCCTCGCCAAGCGGGAGTAGAGACAAGTTTTTCCTTAATGGTTTTGAATGATAGTTGACACTCAGGCATCCAAACAAACTCTACTTCTTTCTGTAAAAGAAAGAACATAGGAGCTGCTATTTTACTGAAGCCTTCTATGAACCTTCTGTAGTAACCAACATGTCCAAGAAAACTTTGAACATCTATTTTTGTTTGAGGGATACTCAACTGTTGGATGACCTCAATTTTCTTGGGGTCGACCTTTATTCCCTCAAAGGAAATATGATGTCCCAAGACTATTCCTTGTTCTACCATTATTAAACATTTTTCATGGCTAAGGGATAGTCTATTTTTCTTACACACTTGTAGAACTCAGTCCAGGTTCTGAAGAGATTCATCATATGTTGACCCATAGACTATAAAGTCATCCATGTAGACCTCTACATAGTCATTAACGAGTGCAACAAATATAGCAAGAACGACTCTCTGAAAAGTCGCTGGAGCATTACAAAGTCCAAAGGGAAGCACTATGTATGAAAATGTGCCCCAAGGGTAGGTAAACATGGTCTTGTCTTGGTCTTCTGGGGCAACCTATATCTGATTGTAACCACTAAATCCATCTAGAAAGGAGAAATATTTCCTTCCAGCCAAGTTGTCCAAAACCTGGTCAACAAATGGTAGGGGAAAATAATCTCGATGAATGGCTTTGTTGAGTTCTCTATAGTCTACATAGATTCTCCACTTTTCATTTTTCTTTGGAATGACCACCATAGGTGATACCCACTTACTATCAGAGATAGAATAAATAAATCCTGCACGAAGGAGTTTCTCAATTTCAATTTTGACCAGATCCTTTAATGTAGGATTAAGTCTCCTATGAGGCTGGTGAACAGGCCTTATACTAGTGTCAGTATAGATGTGATGAGTATAGACACTTGGGTGAATTCCCCTCATGTCTGTATAATCCCAAGCAAAATTTTTAGACCTTTTTACCAACACATTGAATAACTTGTCCTCTTGTGTTTCTGTCAACCAGCTATTGATGTTCAAAGTTTTTCCTAGTAATAGCATGATCGATTTTGTTCCAGGATGGACCAAAGTGATAGTATAAATTGGTCATAACAAGGTATTGAGAGGACATCTATGAGGTATAATTTGGTGAAACCTTGTGATATTTTCAAAGAAATGACTTTTTTTGGGAATCATGTTTGCTAAGGGACAAGGCATTCCCATTGTAGCATAGCTTTGCTCCATCCTACTTATATCAATTGGTTGCCCAAATATTCTTGGAGCATCCATCATTTCTTCCTCATTCAAGGTTATAGCAAGGCGTGCTACATCGCTTACTAACTCTTCCTCCAATTCTTCTCCGTGTTGTTTAATTACTACCATGGCTAGCGAGGCCAAACTATCTTGATCACTAGATTATTTTGGCTCATCAACATAGATCTTTTTATGCTCAGTTGGTTTAGCAGGGGGATATAAGAACAAACGTTTACTGTCTTGACCATGTGAAATGGTCATTCCCCCTTCCCTGCAATCAATCTTAGTAGCAACCATGGCCAACCATGGTCTCCCAAGAATTATTGGATAACTATCTTTAGGTGTAAGCGACTAGATTACCTGGAAGCTGATTGGATATTCCCATCCATCAACTTTGACCAGGATGTTTTTAATGACGCCCTTTGGGATGGCTATAAACTGATTTTCCATTTGTAAGACTGTGGTTGTAGGACGTAAATTAGTTAGTCCTAAATTTTCCATTACATCCACAGTCATTACGTTAATAGCTGCCCCAGGATCCACTAGTGCATTTGGTATTACTACCTCGTTGATTGTAACAGTTATTAGTGGAATCCCAAGATTATCATATTTTGGAGCAATAGCCTTTCTAGATAGAAAATCAGCTAAATAACCATCAATATGAATAGTATTTATCTTTTTTTGCTTCCTACCTGATGTTTTAATACATAGTTGTTTGATTAATTGGTTTAACTCAGGAATTTCCTTTATTGCCTGCAATAGAGGAACCTCAATTTGTAGTTGCTTAATCTCCTAAATTAACGTAGTTTCAGAAGCCATAGTTACTTCCGGAGTATCTTTCGGGGTCATTGACTTTAAATGTTCTGGATATGGTGCCATTGTTTTCTCTTTTGGAATGGTATCCTCCTTATATTGACTCAAGGACTGACCTTCCTCCTCCCAAGACAAATCAGCAACTCCCGCTGCTGAGAAAGGCTCTTTGTCCTTGGTGGAAGTGTCCTGATTAGGTGACTTGTCTCTTTGTGGAATTTTAGGCTCAGGTTCCTCTACTATTTCCTCAATAGTTGGGGGTTGAAGAGTTCTACTAGAGCGCAACTGTACATTTTCATAATGTATCACATTCAATCCTGTAACATTTTCTTGTTCGATAGAGTAGACTGGTGTATTCTAGCGATTATTCTTAGGATTGGGGAGCGGTTGCGCTGGAAGCTGTTGCTGGTTCACTTGCTCCTTTTGAGGAAGATTTTGAGCCAGAGGTAAAAAAATTTGTTGTTGATTCGTCCTAGGTCCAGTATAAAATTAATTATGTCCTTGATTCCATTGGGGCACAACATGTTGTTGGTACCATTGTTGTTGTGGTTGGTTCGACTGCTGATTTCCCCATTTGGGGGACCCCCAATAAGGAGTTCCCCTATTAGGTTGCACAGGAGGTGATTGATTCCAAGATGGGGTCCATTGATTATGAACCCAGTTATTTTGTAGTCTCCACGCAGGATTAGAATTATGTTCATAAGAGAAGTTACCTCCTTGACGTTGGTTTAACGCGTTTATCTCCT
This sequence comes from Sequoiadendron giganteum, assembly GCA_007115665.2. NCBI lineage: Eukaryota > Viridiplantae > Streptophyta > Pinopsida > Cupressales > Cupressaceae > Sequoiadendron > Sequoiadendron giganteum. The sequence goes on along the minus strand of CM021106.1, from coordinate 106,310,390 downwards.
CTTCAACCTGAATAGTTTTTTTCTTGGTATTCTTAATATCAGAGAGAATCTCACACTATTTTGTAGGATGGTTTTGCTCACAGAGTTGAAAAATATTGAATTTATCTAAAGGACATTCTCGCAACAGGTGTTTGTTTCAACACCTGGGACAATAGATTGACAAGGTATCTGGGTTGCGAGTTTTAGCTTGTATGCCATCTAAAGTAGTGTTTAACTAAACAAGAATGCCGGTTTTCAGATTTGCTATTTCTTCGCGAAGCTTACCTATCTCATTAGACCCTTTAAAAAGATTACTCTTACGGATTCCTCCTCGAGTACGGGAGAAATTCTAACATAACTCACATATTTCCTCAAGGGTTAGTTGAGACAAGTCACCCTTCCCCATTAGATCAAGACTTCTTCTAGCGTCATCGTACAGTCCCTTAAGAAAAAATATTTTGAGAATCTCAATGCTAATGGCCTCTTATCCACATATTTTAGAGAGGAAAAGGAACCTATCGAGATAATCCTCTAAACTCTCATCCTCGTTTTGTCTCAGTTTAAACAAATCTCCCTTTCGGTCACTCACCCTACAGTAACTTTGGTATTTTTATAAGAAAACATTCTCCATTTCCCCCCAGGATGTTATACTACCAGAACCCAATCCCATAAACCAACACATTGTTGAATCCTTTAGAGTAGAAGGAAAAAGCTTCAGCTTCTGGTTATCATTTTTATAGTCATATGTTTGACAAAAACCCTTAAATTCAAAGAGAAATTGGTTTGGGTCTTCCGAGGACAAGCTATAGAAGGTTGGAAGGAAAGCCAGAGAAATGTTCTTCATCGCAGTATCATCATTTGCACCCAAGGTAATAGGAGAAGTAAACGTTTTAGGAGGGCACTGAGGTTCATTGTGGTTAGGTTCAACTCTATGATCTCCCATGATGTGTGAAGAAGTTTGTTCCTCAAAGACAATTTCCTCTATAACTGGCTGTTCTGCCAGTTGCTCGTCAGGTAAATAGTGGAAAGCCTCAGGTGGGATAGGCTCAAATAATTCTTCAGAAGTGTGGTCATCTGAGCCTTGGGCTTCCCTAGGTATGATTGGTACGTATTTTGGGGGGTCTTTGGTATAAATTATCCATGAGGGCCTCTTTTCTTGACCATGCAGAAAGGAAGCTGATGACAAAATTTTTGGCATAAAATGAGGTATCAAAACCGTTTCCTAGTAACACTTAAGCACAAAGGCTATTTTAGGATTCCCCGACAACAACACCAAAAAGTGATAGGTTGTCGTTAGGTCCTACTACTTTAGAATATAGAATTCCAATTAGTCGACAGGGTAGTGTCCAAGGCAGTTTGCAAAAGAAGATAATTCAGATAACTCATCTTAGATTTTTTGTTTTTCTTTAAACTACTAAAATCAATTTTAGTCTAAGGCCATTTAACTTCTTATCTGGAAAACAATTTATTCTAGGAAAATTGGAAATACTTAAACTAGAAAGCATAAGATAACTAATTTAGAAAGCATAATAACTAAACTAGAAAGCATAGAGATAAGCAAACTGTATAACTGATAAACTACGAAAGTGGAAAAGTAAGTAAAAAAACTATAAAACATTTTCTTAAACAATAAAAGATTCTAACAACTACGAAGAATAAATCATACAAAAAATAATGGTGCTCTATAACTTCAGACTAAACTCTTAATAGACTTAAATAATTCCTACTGAATAGTTATTTATGTAACAACTAAAACAACATAATAGTAAGTACTTATCTATTTAAACTAACTCCCCTCAAGTGGCCAGCTCATGGGTCACACTTCATTCTCAAATCACATAAACTATAGGTTCTAAAGTCCTTCCATTATAAACAGTTATCATCCATAGTTCAACAACTTAGCAATTGACAGAAGAAAGTTCTTTCATTCATCAGTATTTAGAAATCCCATAAGCAACATAACGTTACCATTTAGTCCTATTCATCCATTTTGAAATTACATTCTTATAGAAAAACTTATAACTAAATCCTAGATTCCAGATGGCATGGATAGCCATTGAAAAAGTCTTTTAACAACTTTAACTAACTTCCATGTCTTTAAAACTCATAAACATAGAGAAGGCTCGAGATGAGCCATGAAGTTTTTGGTAACAAAAATTAAATAGACAGTAACTAAATCTTCGGTTCATCAGCTTGAGATTCAGGAGGAGGTTCGCAACATCTATCTTTCATCATACTTAAGACACATGCTGGTTCAAAGTTTTGTAACAACTGCTAGATGACCGATTATTCCCTACAAAAACACTCAAGTCAACCCATTAAACCTGTATTGGCAAATTTCCTCAATTGATCATAAGAAATAAAGTTTGCATAATTTTCCTTAAAGATAAGAAATTATTTCTCCTAAAGTTTAATAAATTGGCACAAACTTAGGATTGAATTTGTAAGAATAAGCTTTTCTGATTTTATTATGATGAGGTTATTTTTACCTCATCACCCACCTTTAGATTGATTGTTGCCGCTATCATTTCAGGCCTTGTGGTACCAGATCGACGCGACCAATACTTTAGTCCAGGATGGGGTCTTGCATGGGAGTGGATGCTCCACAAGAGAGAGTGTTTTGTATGGTGGCCAGTGATGTTGGCCTCACTCTACCATGATATTCATGAGTTTGCATATTTGGACAATAGAGCTATTGGGGCCGAGGTGACTCTCTTACACATCTGGGCCTGGGAGCATATTGCAGTGCTCCACCCACAATTTACACCAGTTACCATGGAGCCAGATGATCCTGTAGTCTGGCGATATAGAGGGGCTTTGAACTTTACACACATAGGGGAAATTGACATCCCTCACTGGAGGAGTGTGATTGATGAGATGCTAGTTTTCACATGGAGGCCATGGCTTGGTATGCCTGCATGGTATGATGACATTTAACCACTCTTTTTTGCTAAGCAAGACAAGCTCATGCAGGGCAAAGAGCATACTATGATAGAGCAGTACCTGCCAGATCGGGTGGCTCGGTAGTTTAGGGAGAGGCAAGATCGACCCGATGACCAGTATGTGGCCATATTTTCCTGTACTATGAGGGAGACTACATGGGGTAGGCTGATTGCATTCAAGAAGACAATTACATCTTGTTGACATCTGGTGGCCAAGCCATGGCCATATGATTAGGGATAGGCAGATGGAGGGATTACTTAGGTATATACTGCATGGTTCAGACCACCCATCAGATTGATAGATCCAGGAGCAACACCCCTATGACGGAAGCCTCGAGGAAGATCAACAGGGTGAGGCTAGGGGTAGGGAGATAAAGGAGATGAAGATGGGGATGGGGGCAGAGGAGGAGATGGATAGGTGTCGGGAGATGGGGAAAGGCAACCCAGAGATGGGGATGGATAAAGATATGCCCCGAGAGACCACCACAAGCAGCCTCCGCCACCACCACCACCTCACCAAACCATAGAGATGCCTTAATAAATTAGTTACAAGCACAAGTTCAAGGTTTACAGGTTCAGGTTCAGGCACTGAATGCTGAGAGGGACTAGGCCAGGTTAGAGCGAGATCAAGAGATAGGTAGGAGATCATAGCTAGAGAGCATGGTCGTTGCTTCTCAGGGTAGGATAGTCTCAGTGTGGATGTACCACGAGGTTGTCTGAGAGGCAGAGTATTACGGGCTACACTATCATCAGGCCATACTAGCAGGGTCTCAGGTGCTAGAGTATTCTCAACAGACAGGCATGAGATAGGTAGAGGATCAGGCCAAGAGATAGGTGGGGAAGGGGAGTAGCCAACAGGGCGAGCCACCATGATACCCTTTTGATTGACACTATCCTTTTTGATCCACGAGCTCCATTTTTTATAGCCCCGTGGGCATTGTATACTTGATTTATACACACATTTCATCTCGATCTTTGTACCATGGTAGTTACATTTTTGATGATATATATGATTGATCAATTTATTTATGATATGTGTCATTTTATTTATGCGTGATGGATGGATGTATTTAATTTCCCATATGCAATGATGTGACTCTATATTATGTGATGCATGTATTGATTTTATGTGATGTAATGCGATGTATAATGCTATGATGTGATTCAAATGTTTTTATATCCTTTTCTCGTATGATGTGATGATGCATATATGGATGATATGATGATGCAAATGATATGACAGATATGATATGTAAATGCAATGTATTGATGCAAATTGATTATGATGATGTATGATATGATATGACCTATGATATTTATGGTTTACGACATGCTATGATTATGCAATGTGATTTATGATCATGCAATGTAATGGTATGAATGCAATGATATGGATGCAATTATTTCTCAAGATACTTAGAATAATAAAGTATCATGAAATGGTGATATGAGATGATTATGCTTTATACTATGTGATATGATATTCCTATGCGATGATTCCTATTTTTCAATGATTCATGAATGCAATGTTATGATATGGAATAATGTACTTATAATATGCAATGATGACGTGAAATGATTATGATATGATTATGATGTGATATGCCTATGATATGAATGCCTATTGGTACATAATGATCTATGATGTGTAATGATTATGAGGTGCTTATGTGATGATATGATGATGCATATGTGATTATGCAATGGTTTTTTTGTATATGATATGATTTAATAATGCCTATGTGATGATACTTTTATAAAATGAATGCAAATTTATGGTGTATGAGATGTTTTAGAATAACTGATCTATATTAATGATGAAATGCAGTGCATGTGAGGTGATTAATGTTTCTATATGATATGATATGATATGCATTATGCTAATGGTTTGTGGATGTAGGGTGGATGCATTAGCGATGTTTTTGATTAATTGTCATGGTACCATATTAGTATAGAAAGAGGATAGAAGAGATAGGATAATGAAAAGAGGATCCAAAAAGCCTACATTATTAATGATGGTGATGATGATGATTTTATTATCAGGAATTGGGATTTTAAAAGGGAAATTTACCTTATGTTTGATAATACACATAGGTACGATGCATCAAGGTATAAAGAGCCAGGATGGTGTTGTACCTAGTGTGATGGACTTTTACTCAACAATCAGATATGAGTACTCTTGTTCACTCATGGCATATGAAACCTTATCTAAAATGCAGTTCAAATATTCCAAAAATCTTGGACCAAAACATGGAAAGGAAAGCCTTCCCATGTGGTCAACAAGACATCTAAAACATCTTCCCTACACCTAAACAAAGTATGCATGACTAGGTTATATTACAAGAATATCCAACAAGCACCACAGATAAAAAAGATAATGATCATCTCCCCATTTTTTTCTCACTAAATCTTATTGTTCGGACATCATCGAGAGGTCATTGAAATGCTGATGTTGATGTCCATTGTAGGAAGGATTCATCCTAGGACATGATGTTATCAGATGATGGTGACACTGATTGGATGATGGGCTATTGATACTCCAAGTTGACTAACTTGCTTACCTAGTGACCTAGACTTGAGACTTTGACGATTGGGTTTTCACTTTTGAACCTAGTAGACTTGTTCTGGATTGTTTCACTAAAGGTTGAGGTTAACGGTGATTTGTTATGAGTGATGATTATTTCGGGTGAAACCGAGATGAGATGGATGGATTTTTTTCAAATATTTGGATGTTTTTGGTGTTTTCTAAATGTTTTGAGTCTGTTTTGGGTTTTTAAATGTTTTGATTTTCAAAATTTTTGATTTTTTTGGTATTTTCTGAGATTTTGACCAAGAACCTAATTTAAAGACCTATCCTAGGGGTCTCAGGAGCTGATCAATAGATTAGCCTTGCCTACATTATACACACAAAGACCATGTAGTTCGATTGACACAAACTTGATTTATTGATGAGATATGAACAAATGGATTGCCAGTTTATTGTGACGACCTCCTAAAGGACTGACCTAGGGTGTCTCGGGGGCTGATCAAAGATCAACCTTGCCTACGTTAAAGCTCAGAGACAATGTAGTTTGAAAAGATGACTCTATTTTTTATTTTTTAGATTTTTGACCTATTTTTGGATTTTTTGACTTTACGAATGTTTTTGGATTTTTTAATTTTATGAATGTTTTTGGATTTTTTGAAGGATTTTAAGATTGTTTTTGGATTTTTTTGATTTTAAGGAAGACTTCAAGGATATACACGAATCCGATCTGATGTAGGTAAAAGAACATGCCCCTAGTGTGATGTGATAAACTACTCCAATATAGGCAGGACAAATTGATCTTAGAAATGTGCCAAGTAGTACTAGGGTGGAACATGATACAAACACAGGACCAAGCCATGATGCGAATGTGGATGAGTGACAGAAGGAGATATGGGATGCGATGGATGATGGCAAGTGTGCAAAATAATTCATGAAGATCCAGGTGGATGGAGAGTGTTTTATTTACACAAGGTGCCTGTTTGACAGGTTTACACCAAGGTACTTGCCCAAAGCGTCGCCAAAGTGGTTTTCACTAGAGGACAATTTTTATCTTTATTGTTTTCTAATCCTTTTTCTAATTTTTTATTTTTTTTTTATATTTTTTTATATTTTTTGTATTTTTGGTTTTACCCTTAAGAGATCAAGCATAAAACTTTTTGAGATGGGAGCTATTCGTGGGCTCCTGTAGAGGTTCTCCTTCGGGTGTTGATACCTGATATTCTCCTAACTTGTAGCTTGTTGTGATGATAAATGGTCCCAACCATTTGGGTTCAAACTTGCCCTTGCTATCTGGATTTGGCTCATTTTTCTAATTCTCCTTTAGTACTAGCTTGCCAACTTGGGAGGTCTGCCTCTTGATCTTCTTGTTGTATCTTTGCTTGAGAAGGTTTTGATAGAATTACAAATGGTTTAAGACATCCATACACCGCTCATCTATTAGTTCTAGCTCATTCAATCGTGACACTCGGTATTCTTCATCTGTGATAAGATTCTGCAATGATATTCTCAGGGATGGGAGATCGATCTCAAAGGGGAGTATGGATTCTAATCCATAGACCAAGGAGAAGGGGGTGGAACCTGTTGGTGTGCGGATGCTTGTGCGGTAGGGCCATAAGGTTGGATTCAAATATAAATTCCAGTCACAACCAACATCATTGAATATTTTCTTGAGGATTTTTAAGATGGTCTTATTGGTAGCTTTTTCCTGGCCATTTCCTTGGGGATAATATGGAGTGGAAAAGCGATGTTATATATTGAACTTTTGGCATAGGTCGCGAACATCCTAATTTTTGAAAGGTGTCCCATTATTTGAGATAATGGCTTGAGGGACACCGTATCAGAAAATAAGGTAATTTAGGATGAACTTAGATATTTTCTTTCCTATGATGTAGGTCATGGGAATGGCCTCCACCCACTTCATGAAGTACTTCGTTGCGGTGATGATAAAATTATGCCCACTAGATGAGGTAGGGGTGATTTTACCAATGAGATCGAGCCCCCACTATGAAAAGGGCCAAGGTGTGATAATTGGGTTGAGCTCCTGAGCTGGTGCATGGATGAGGTCCCCATGTTGCTGACATTGAAAACACCTTTTGAAATAATTGTGTGCTTCTCTTTCCATTGTAGGCCAATAGTACCCCATCCTCAGCAGTTTCTTGGCCAAAGTCATAATGCTAGAATGTGAACCACAAGTGCCATTATGTACCTCGGTTAAATTAGTCAAGGCTTCCTCAATGTTTAGGCAATGTAAAGGGGTCCCTTCAATGATTTTAAAGTACAATGTATCTCCTAGGATGACAAAACAAGATGACTTTTTGACAAAGGCTCTTTTGAGGTTTGGGGTTATATCGGTAGGGAGGACTCCTATTCTTAGGTAAGTGTATATATCATGGTACTAGGGATCACCGAGACCAATGATTTCACACACAAATTCGAACTCTGGTACCTTGAATGCTAGTATGAGAAGCTGATCTATGAGGAATTCTTGCTTTGGGACGTTGTGCAGGATCTCTAGGAGTGATCTGATCATAGCCATTGCATCCATTGCTCTGTTATTTTCTCTTGGTAGCTGTTCAGATGTGATATCAATGAAGAACTCCTTAAGGATTTCCACCAACTTCTTGTATGGAGTCAACTTGTCATCCTTTGTTTGATATTCATTATTTACTTGGTCGATTACGAGTTGTGAGTCTTCGTAGACCTTAACTACCATGATCTGCCACTGCACTGCAAGTCTTTGTCCTATGACAAGAGCCCTGTATTCTGTGATGTTGTTTGTGCACGAGAAGGAAAAATTGTATGATTTAGGTATACAATCCCCTTGAGGAGTGATGAAGAAGATTCCTGCTACTGACCCGTTTTATGTGTAGGATCTATCAAAGTACATTTTCTAGTGATCTGCTACACTAAGGTTGAAGATTGATTCATTGAGGAACTCTAAAACAAGTGAATTTTTTTCATATATTGGTGATTTTTCCAGTTGATCTATTATTTCTTGTCCTTTAATAGCCTTGTGTTCTACATACTCAATGTCATGCTCTATCAAAATCATAACCCACTTCGTCGTTCGTTGTATGAGAGTTGCTTTGGAAAGTAGATACTTGAGCAAGTCTATTTTTGCAATGAGCTTGATCTGATGTGCTAGCATGTAATATTTGAATTTTTGTGCTACAAACTTGACTACCAGATAGGATTTCTCAATGGGTGGGTAGTTCAGATCATGTCCCACCATGGTCCTGCTGATGTAGTAAATAGATCTCTCCTTTCGAATTTCGTTATGTTGTGCTAAGAGAGCGTTGAGGGCCGCTGTTATTGCTGATATATATAAGATCAAGGGTTTGCCTAGAATTGGTGGCATAAGGACTGGTGGTGTGAGAAAGTACTCCTTGATCTTGTTGAATGCTTGGTCACATTTCTTGTCCCATTTGTATGCTACCCCTTGTGAAGTAGATGAGAATATGGGATTGCCTTGTCTGCTATTTATGCTATGAATCAACGGATGGACTAGAGTCTCCCTTGTAGGCCTCTTAGCTGTTTCAATGTCTTTGGTGCCTCCATTTCGAGGATTTCTTTGACTTTGGTAGGGTCTACCTCAATTGCTATCATGGATATGATGTACCCTAGGATCTTTCCCGATTTTACCCCGAAGACACTCTTCTTTAGATTAAGTCAGACCTTGTATTTTTCTAGTCTATAAAAAATGGAGCTTAGAGTTGATATATGATCTCATCTTTTTCTTGACTTGGCTAGTATTTCATCCACATAATCTTTCATAGTTTTGTGAATCATACCATGGAAGATCAGTGTCATGGCCCTTTGATAGGTAGCTCCTACATTCTTCAATCCAAATGACATCATGTTCCAACAATATGTCCCCTATGGGCAAGTGAACGTTGTTTTGTGTTGGTCTTCTTTAGCTATCTTGATCTGATTGTATCCTGAGAATTCGTCCATTAGTGATAGTATCTCATGTCCTGCCATCATATCCATGATCATATCAATGTTTGGAAGTGGAAAATCATCTTTGGGACATGCTTTATTCAAATCTCTAAAATCCGTGCAGATGCAGATGCCCCCAGTGGGATTTGAAATAGGTACAAGGTTTGAAACCCACTTTGGATAATCGATCGGCCATATGAACACTACATCTAGGAGCTTCTGTAATTCCATTTTGACCAACAATACTATCTAGGGATGCATTTTCCTTAGCTTTTGTCTCACTATCTTTGCTCCGGGATATACAACTAAGTGATGAACCACAACTTTTGGATCAAGCCCAGGAATGTCGGCATAGGTCCATGCAAAGTTTCTTTCTTTCGTTTAGGAAGGAAACTAGGAGTTCCTATTCTTTTGTGAGAAGTGACTCGACATAGAATGTTATGTGTGGTAATTCTTCTGTTCCCAAATTAACTGGATTGCACTGTTCTACCAGAACCACTAACTTATCTTGATGAATGGCACTAATAGGAAGATTGAATCCTTCATCCTCCGACACCTCAGAGAGGTTTTCACCATTGGATGCATCCTTTATTTTTACTGTTTTTGAGTTAGAGAATACCATAGTGTGGTTTTCACTCAAAGACCTAGAGATTATTCTCAATTTTTCACTTTTGCGACTGAAGGATTCAATTGTTTCCCCGTAATAGGCTTGTGTATCTAGTATGATGTTGAACAAAAATTTGTGATCTCCATATGGTATCATATCCCGCAATCCCATGAATTCCAAGAGAACCTCATCATTTTTGAATGTGTCCAAAATTGGTGGTCCTTGTTGGTTGTAATCGATGAGTTGGGGATAGACTAGGTTTATTGCATGGGTTTGTTGATCTGACTCAAAAGATAGGGTGTTGATCATGAATAGGGAGGAATCTTCGAAAAGCATAGGAAAATCAGTTATGGGATCCTCATCACTACTACACACATCAGTTATGTCAAAGGTAAAGTTATCTAGGACTCGACCTGTGGATACAGGTAATTGAAGGATGACTACCGATAGTTGAGGGGGAGATTTGACCTTTCTAACTGAGGCACCTCTACCAAGTATGGTCACCTTTAGAGGGGTACATCTAAGGCCAATATTTCTCATACGCATCTCAAGAATGAGAGGCACTAGAAGACCATTGTCATTTTGTCCAAGCTTCTTGTTTCTATTATAGCCCATACCAAGCATCATTTGTAATCCTTTGCTAATTTCATCCATGGGAAGATTATGCATGAGCCTTTCATCTTCGTATAGAAAGCTTGATATGTCTCTTTCATCTACTATTTCCCTACTTAGATCCCCCCAACATCTGAATCTAGAAGGATCTACCCTGAAAGTTTGGGATGAGGTTTCAGCTAGTTGGGGTTGTCCATGTGACCTAGGAGATTGAGGTAACTCTCCTAGTACAAAGGCAATTTTCTTTATTTTGTAGTCCCCACACCCGTTGTCTTGAATAATGACCTTGCTTTCAGATATATCAGGAATGGTGGGTGTCTTTATCCCAGAAGTGGAGGAAATGGTAGTTGGGTCTACATATAGAGTTGAAGAGCCTTCATCATTCTTTGGTACTTGGGGGATTTTATAGTATTTTGCTTCCAAGTTTTTGTAGTAGGCAAAGGGCTCAGGATCACCGTAGATTGCGACCTCTTGAATTTGATATGAGAACTTGAGGAACTAATGGAAATTCAATGCAACTGCTTGCATCCCATGGATCCATGGATGCCCCATGAGGATATTATAAGGTAAATCAAGGTCCAGGACCTAGTAGGTGGTTTCCATAATGGTTGACCCTACTTGAATAGGGAGTTGGATAGTGCCCTTAGACACTCTTTCTTGGTCATCATAAGATCTAATTGTGATTCCCTTGCCTTTTTTAATGGAGTCCTCAGAGAATCCCAAATTCTTTATGAGCTTGAGAGAAAAGATGTTTAGACTTGCACCCCCATCCACCAAAACCCTTTTGAATTTATTTTTTTTGATCTAGGACTTCAAGGTGGAGTGCGCGATTATGAGATGGTTGGGTGGGGAAGTCTTGATAAAAAAAGTGAGGAGATTTGGGGTGGTAATGTTTCTGACCATAGCTTGGAATTGTTCAATATCAAGATTGGCAGAGACAATAGATGAAGCCAATGCTTCCTCAAGGATTTCTCTATGGGTGGATGAGATCTTCAGTAGCTCCATGATGGAGATTTGAGCAGGAGTTCTTTTTAGCTGGTCCAAGATGTTGTACCCATTAGGAGTGGATTCCGGATTTGAGGTGGATGCCCTAGGTGGCTGTGATGACCCAACAATGGTGAATTTTCTGCCGCGTGTGGTGACTCCACAATCATCTTTGGCTCCCTTGATGTTAACAACAAAGACCCATTCATCTAGGGATGCAACAACATGGTCGTACACATGGTTCACATTGGCATACTTTTGTTTTCCTTTTTTATGATCCAACATCAGATTCATGTATATCTTAAGGTCTTGATTTCCAGCTGGTTGTTCCATATTTATGATCTTGTCATCGATGAGGTCTTGGATTAGATTTTTCAGCTTCATGCAATTGGTTGTTGTGCGCCCCTTGATTTTATGAAAATCCAAAAGGTAGTTTTCATTGTACCATGGTGGTTTCACTTGGGGCTCTTGATAATTCTCATAAGTGGGGATTTTAATGAGATTCTCGTTTACTAGTTTCTTCATGACGGATTCAACTGATTCCCCAAGAGTTGTAAACTTTCTCTTAGGGGGGTATTTGTTTTGCGGGGGTGGTCCCCCTTGATTATTCAGATTGTTGATTTGATTATTGGGTTGTTGTTGTGATACCACATTGGTTTGTGTGTTGTTGTGATTATTGTTTTGCGGTTGTCGATATGCTTAGGTGTTCTATTTCAGAGCACTGATTACGACCTTTGCATCAATCACACTGTCATTAGTGACATTCCTATTTTTCACCCATGTTCAAGGTTTTTCATTATAGAAGGTGGAAGGACGGTTTTCTTGATGTTCTAGATATGTGGATGTCCCCCCTTGTGCAATAAGGGTTCATTCGATGTTGAGCGCCTTGGGGATCAATTGGTCATAAGTGGTGATGCACTGCATTTTTAGATGAAATTCCAAGGTTTTCTCAAGATTGGAAATAATGGTGCAAATTTTTTGCTCTTTCGGAATGGCCCACTTGCTCCTATTGGCCTTGGATTGCCATCATTGTAGGAAGGAGGTGAATGATTCCCCCTTACCTTTTTTGAGCGTAGATAGTTCCTCTAGACTAACATCCATGCCAATTTTGTATGCATAGTTCATTATGAATGAGTCTACAATCTCTTGGAACCTTTTGATGCCAAGAGGCAGGCGAGAGAACCACTCCATGGAAGGGACAACCAAACTTCGAGGAAATAGCTGCATCAAATATGTATCATCATATGTGACTTCCATACAATGTACTTGGAATTCCCTGATGTGATCCTTAGGATTTCCTATCCCACGATATTTGTCAAATTTAGGGATTTCAAATCCCTTTGGGAATGGTACCATTGCCAAGCTCCTCTTGAAAGGATAAGGGCACAAATTAATTGGTGTCTTTGTTGTTTTCCCTGATTGGAGATCGAGCACTTGTTGTGAGAGCAATATGATTTGTGTTGTCACGTTGTCTTGTGGATTAGGAGGTGGAGTGAATGTGTTCTGAAGTGGTCGAGGAATTTGAGTGAAGGGTGGAGTGTTGGGTATGTTGGTGGGAGTTTTTTGCAAGCTCTGCTATGTGATTAAGGCTTGCTAATGTGCCTACATCTGTTGTTGTGCCAATAATGCTTGTTGTTGGTCTTATTGTTGTTGTGCCAACAACGCTTGTTGTTGGTCTTGCTACTGCTATGCCAACAATGCTTGTTGTTGGGTTAGTAATTGGGCTGCTTCATGTTGCACTTGATACTACTGTAGGGCTTGTTGATATGATTTTTGCTAAGCTCTCTATAGCTATGTATGGTATTGAGCTTGCGCTTGCGCTTGCTAAGCTTCATATTGGGCTTGTGCTTGTTGGGTTGCTTGTGCAGCCTGTGCAGCTTGAGCTTCTTGCATAGCTTGTGCAGATTGGGTAGCTTGGGTGGCTTGCTGTTGTTTCAGTAAAGATTGAGCTTGGGTATCTTGTTGTGCCGCTAATTATGCTTGTGCTTGTTAGGAAACTAGCTGTGCAACTTGTTGATTTTGAATTTTTTGAAATTCCTTTTGATAGGCAAGTTGTTGAGCTACTTGCAATGCAATGCTAAATGAGTTTTCCATGTTGGGTTTCGGTGGTGGAGGTGGTGGATTAGGAACATTGTTTGCCGTTGTGATGAGAGGTATCGTTGTATTGATAATTGGGGTTTGTGTGATGGATGGTGCGATTGATATGCTTGGCCCTTGGGAGACCATGTTTTGAGACACTTGGGGGATAGTAGATGATGTGTTGATTGTTGAGGTTGCTTGAATGGTTGCCACCTGTTGTTGTGATATCGATGGAAAGATGGGAGGATTTGGTATGATGTTTTGATCTATGATTAGAGGGTTGTTCGGATTTTGTTGATTGATGGTTGGTAAAGAGGGAAGGCCCAACCCAAGGGTTGGTGTGGATGTTAATGACAATAGTGGAAGTTTTGGAAAAATGATGATGATGATGAGGGATCAAAGATTCCCCCTGGTCCAAACAATCCACCTTCTCCTTGTGAGGTCATGGGGAGAGAGGTTTGTGTGTTGAGAGGATATGTCGGTGTTGCGTGAAAAGAGGCTGGATTGGGGGGATCATGAAATGTGAGTGAAATGTATGGGTTTAATGGATTCAATGGGACAGATTGACCCAGGATGGTATTTGCATCAAAATATTGGTTTTTTACAAGGGGATGTGTTTGAAGTGCATGAAGCAATGAGCTTCCCTTGTTGAAAATCAATTGAGTTGGAGAAATTTATGATGTGATTTGTGGGATGCTTTGAGTGATGCTTTGAAATGGAGGTGTGCGTGAGATTGGGGGTATGATCCCAAGAGGCTTCTCCATAATAGTGCTTACATCATAATTGGAAGGGATTTTAGCCCCTTCTTTTGCCAATTCAAGCATGTATTGGGAGGGATTGAGCCTCATCATGGTATTGACAATTGTGTGAGTTTTGAGATTTTGAACTATTTCAAGGATTTCATCTTGTGTCATCCCTAAGGCATTATTGGTGATGTCTTCCACTTGACGTTCCTCTTGAGGATTTTACGATGATATAGGGAGATTGGTTAGCGGATTGCTTGATCCAATGGGATTCATTTTGGGAGCGGTTTGTCTTAAGTCACTCGAAGTTGATGTTTCTTTGTTGGTTTCCACATTCTTATTGTGTTGCAATCTAGTTTGCACCATAAAATAGGGATCAATTTTTAAGAATGTGTGAGATGAACCTCTAATTCTTTAGATTGATCTAAATTTAGGCACAAAAGATAAAATCTAGGATGATTAAGGATCAAAGTGTGATGATGGGATAAATGGAAGATGGATGATGTGAATGATTGAACACTTGAGAAATATTTGAAGGAGATACTAGACTTTGGGAAATTTTTCTTAGATTTTGATTTGATTTTGACTTTGGCTTGATTGGATTTGGTTTGGATAGTGAACTCATAAACTCTAAGAGGCTGGATGTTTTCCTAGAGTAGACTTGTACACAAGATTATAATTTGACTAAGTGTGTAAAGAAGGATTCATCTATACACCCCTAGCCAAACAAGATGATTTCAGGTTTGATTTTGCTTTTTGGATTTTGGATAATGAACTTATAAACCCCAAGATGTTGGATTTTATCAAGGGGTAGACTTGTTCACAAGGATTGATAATTTGACTAAATATGTGGAGAAGGATTCATCTACACATATCTAATCAAACAAGACGGTTTGGATTTTCTAAAAGTCTAGCATGAATGATTTTTTCAAGATTTTCAAGAGTTGTTGGTGAGATTATTTTTGATTGATGTTTGAGGGATGGATGAGAGTGATTGGTTTGATCCTAAATGAACCTAGACAGACCTTCGTTTACAAGACCTTAGTGTTGAAGAACATGCTTGTACTTCCTATGTGAGAAATGCAAACTTTTGAAAGAGAATTGGATTTTGTTGGTAATAAAATTCATACAAATTAGGATTTTTCTTTAATGCAAATTTGTAAAATTTGAAGGTCAATCTTTCTCTAAATTCATAAAGCATAGATAAACGTTTCTTGTGAGATTTTTGACTAAGACCTTTGGACTTTGGTTTTTGGATTTTGATCTTTCAGGAAATTATTTGGAAGAGCACATGTGTGGGGTTCGATTGTTTCTTAACTTTTCTTAATGAATTCCTTTTATCACAAACAATTATTGATTAGGTTTTTCAAACTAGATGTCTAATGTCCTAACTTCTTCTCATCCCACAAAGTCCATTATGTGGGAATCAAGGAAATCAAGGCAATAGTTTACTAATGTTGACTTTAGTGAAACAAATTATGATATAAATCCAAATATTTAGAAGCCTCTAAGGATGAAATCCCTAGGGAAAGCAAGAGCACTTGGATTTGTCAAAGGTATTTTTTCCTACTAAAGGGTTTGAAATTTTGAGGATTTGGTGGATGTTTTTTTTCAAGCATTTAAGATCCAAGCAAAGTATTTTGATTCCAAAGTAATGCACAATCCTAGGATAAAATGAGACAATATTTGTTGAGTTCCCACTTGGATAAATTCAACTATGCTTACCCTTAGTGGATGATTAGATGCCAAGCATCAGTACCCATGAAACTCCATGGCATACTTCTCATCTCTACCACATTGGCTCCCCTCCATGACACACACTTCTTGGGTCAGCCAAGCATCAATACCCATGAAACTCCATGGCATACTTCTCATCTCTACCAAGAGCCGTAAAAATGTGGGATGACTTCAGAACAACCGTTCTTGCATCAACAAATAGATTTGAGGATTTGGGCCTTCTAAATAAAAGGTTTTAATATAGGCATATTGTTCATGGGGGATCATCCATTCAACAAGAGACCATTGTTGCCCTTCTTGTCAGAACAATCCTTGTGATACTTGAACTTTCCTAAAGTACCCACACTTATATACTGGTTGGAAGTCGCTTGGATTTATTGTGTTATTGGTTGGGTCATTCCCTGGGGTGATTACTTTTTCCCACCAGATAGGCCCTCTAAGGATAAACAAAAATGAGCAAGCACATCCATAGTTCGATCAATCTTTGTTGAGAAACAACGAGATAACACTCGCGATTCCACTCATACTAGCAAGATTTTGTTCAATTTTAGGAACCCAAATTGATATGTAGAGGTAATCACTTATACAACTCAATATCACAAAAAGCCTTTTGATTCTCAAGATTTTCATGAGGCGCGAGAGAAGTGCATACATCTTTTTAAATGATATTACTTTGGATAAGAGATTACAAAACATAAAAGACACATGTTCATTTTAATCCTTCAAAAGCAAGAATATGAATTATTTTTAAGCACCAACTTTGAAGGGTGAGATTTGTTTGTTCAATTGTCAAGTCCAAAAAAAATCTAGTAATTTGCTTATGGTTCTTTTTAATCCCTTTGTTTTGTCCCTTTTAAGCCCAAACAAAAAATTTTGAGTTGTAAAAAGAATGAAGATGACAAGTCCTTAGAAAAGGGATTATAATTTCTCTCCAAATTGTTTAAGAACACTTGATACAATGAAATGATGATGCCATAGAGAATTCTTTTTTTTTGTTTCCGTCCTTCACTTTTGATCAAGCCAACCTACAAAAATTGGTTAATACTGTAGAAACAGAGGCCAAAAACCAGTTAGAAGTAAAAAAAAATCAAAATGAAAAAGCAAATGTTGAAATTAATTTGAAAACTACTTTTTACCCAACTCCAACAGTGCAATTTGTAATTGTGGCATAGTTTAGGAAGTCAGTGACACTATATAGCATCGCTGGGACTAATAGCAATAGTTTGCGCATAAACCAGTGAGTGCAAATGCAGTGCTATTTTGGCAGCGACAAACTTTGGAGTTTGAAATTCAAATTTCTTTGGTAGGAATGACTTAGCAGCGCAATTTGGAGTTTGTCAGCATCACTATATAGCATGGTTGGACTGACAGCGATGGAGTTTGATGACCAGCGGTGCAGTTTTTCTATAGACACAAAAAACTTCCAAAAACCACAGAATTTAAAAAAAACGTGTTAGATTCTTCAAATTCGCCTACAGGTTCTAGCACCAAAATGTGAATGGTGATCCTAGACCTGTACAAACACAAAGAACAAACACTCAATTAGTCCAATATGAAAGTTAAAAACAACATTCCCCATGAAATCCATTTGAAACATAAAAATAAGGAATAATACGAAGAACAAAATAAAAAAGCTACTAAATCCTATTTAAAATCTCAAACTCTCAATCCCATGGGGGAATTGGTGTCATTTTGATGTGGAAAATGGACCTTTCC
Source organism: Sequoiadendron giganteum (assembly GCA_007115665.2). Lineage (NCBI taxonomy): Eukaryota > Viridiplantae > Streptophyta > Pinopsida > Cupressales > Cupressaceae > Sequoiadendron > Sequoiadendron giganteum. Next base: position 106,292,525 of record CM021106.1, on the reverse strand, counting down.
CAATTCCTTGCAAGCTTGATGATCAATGGTGAAGATTTGATGCTCCTTGATAAAATCTCTTCATAACCTAGCTATGACAATATGAAAATGGATAGAAATTGCTCAAAACTCAAAGATAATAATGTTGCATGAAGTTGTGGATCCAAAATTCAAATGAGATCCTTTTATAAATATAAAAGAATGATGGAGAAAGAGGCAAAAGGGATGAATGTGGGACAAAAAGACCAACCAATAGGAAGAGGCCACTTGTCAACATGTGAATGGAGGAGGAATGAGCACATTTTGATGAATGTGCAAATAAATGTGGCTAGATGGAATTTGAAATTGTTGAAATGACAAGTTGGAGGGAGAAATAAATGGAGTAAATGCCACTTGTCTCAAGGCAAAGGACATGTAAGAGGCTTTTAATGCCTTGTTGGATGTACTCATCCCTTTTGTAGGGATTTGTGAATTTGAAGAATATTTCCTCTTTGATGCCATGTTGAGAGAAAATAAAAGAATTTATAAATCAATTAACTTGTGCAAGTTGCAAAAGCTAGAGGATTTGAGTGTTTAAGATTAAGATTAATCAAGATTTGATTAATTTAAGAAGAGATTAGCTAATGTGACAACTTGATTTAGATTTTTGGATTAATCTAAATCAAAGTTGAGAGGAATATGGATTTAGACCTAATTAAATAAAGTAATTTATTTAATTAAAGAGAATGGTGTTAGTTTTAAATCAAACAAAGATAAATTTATTTTATTCAAATGAGATTAATTTAGAGATTAATTAAATAAAATGAATTATTTAATTAAAAGAGGGATTATGGGATTAACTAAATAGAATAATTTATTTAATTAATAGAAGATGATGACTTAATCAGATAAATTTGATTTATTTAATTAAGTGAGGAAATATGATGAATTTAATTAAATAAAGATTATTTAATTAAATGACTAGTAGAGGAGAAGATTCAGGACGAACTGGTGTTAGTAAGATCAGGATCAAGTGTATAGGATCAATCTGTATATTTTTCATCTCTACAGATATAATGGCATGTGGATGTTTGCATGGAATGCACTAGTATGAGAGAAATACACACTTAACAATCAAGGAATTAGACATGCATGATGTTGAAGCATGATTTGCATTAAAATTGATATTAAAGAGCATAATTATCTTAGTTGTAACTAAAGGGTAAGGCGTATGTAATGTGAAATTACATAGGATATAATTTATGACATTACATTTAGTCCCCACTTTAGTGAGCATATATGTTCAAGAGAAGATGCGAGCTAATGTAAAAAAAAGAGGAGATTATTTTACCCAAGATGCAAAGGGGAAGTAGAATCTTCTATCCACGTAAAGTTGCTCCTAAGGAAGAGACCTAAGTTGATCATGCATAAAATAGTTAAGTTGCTTCACCATAAAAATGTTAGCTATAGACAAACATGTTAGGTGAAAAGAAAAAATTAGATATCAAAAACTATGTAGACAAAAGACAACACTGATATGTATGGGTAGTAAGTTGTGTTATGATAGGGACCATATGACAATCCAATCGGTCTATGACTTTTACAAACTGTCTTATAGGATAGTCACAAAAAAGAGACATAGACATTCATAAAGATTAAGTCTAGTGGGTTTCCCCACACTAGACGACAAATAAGATGGCTAGATGCAAACATATTTTGAAAATAATCATAAGATAAAAGATCTATAATATGAATATGATATCCCGCCTTAGAATGTCATGTGCTACACAAAGAAGCACAAGTTATTCTAAGGAGAAGAAAGAGAGATGTTATACCATGAAAATATAATGATATGTATTCATGGAATGCCACTTGGCGATAAATGACATATGGAACCCACAACATCAACATAAAGAAATGCATAAGAGAGACAAGTGGATATTAGTATTTGGGGTCAATATGATTCATGATTCATATTAATAGCATTCGTATATAACTATGTATGGATCATCATCATCATATCCCCAGATATTTCAGCCTTTGAAGAAGGAGCATGTAAAGACAAAATAAAAATAAAAATTTGGGGGTAAGTGCATGGATCTGTGACACTATTTTGGCTCTTAAGATGCCACTTTTTTTTGAAATCAGCAAAATTTGGTTTGCATGAGAAAATGAAGATAGTTATGCTCAAAATTTCAAGATTCAGCAAGAACAAGAGTTGAAGTGCTCCGAGTCTAGTTTCTAAGCTACTAATTCTTTTTGAAATTAATGAAGATTAAGGGTCTCAAAAAGGGGGGGCCAAAATAGGTCCTATTTTTATAAAAAAAAACAACATAGCGCCTAAGGGCCCCCCCTTTTTGATTAACTTTTTTCTTAGAATTTCAAAAATCCGAACAGTGAGAAAGTAGCTAACACCATGTAGTTTATCCTCATTCTTTTGGATATTTTTTTAAATGAATATATAATCTTGTATGAATTTTGAAAATGGACACATCCTGAAAAGCTAAAATTTGAGCGTGCTCCCCCCTAAATTTTTTGAAAACTAATCGAAAATTGTTTTTTTTATAATGTGTAGAATGGATTCTAGTTTTAAAAAATGTAATGTTTCACGTTTCTATGAATGAGTAAAAATCTATCCTAAAACCAACACATGTTGGTTTTTGACCAAAAACAAAGGCATTTACAATAGAAGTTATGGATCAAAACCTTAACTGAATCAAAATGAAAAAAGAATTATATATTTAGATAACTAAGAGAGAGGTTAATGCCACCATAGTTTTTTTATAAACTTGCATTGAAAGATGTGCAAATGTGATGGTAAGCATAGACAAAAATATGAGGAAATTTGGAAAATCCTTTTGATTCACTCATCCAAAGCAGGTCATTTGGCGAGCGCCAAATTTGGCGCTTGCCAAATGACCTACTTTGAACAAAATCTAACTTTCCCCTCTCTTTGGTCAACCACTTTGATAATGATGAGAGTGTGCGATTTATGATCGTAGATGGATAGTTGAGGTTTTACCTTTCATATGCTCTCTACCTCCTTACCCTAACTGGATAACTCTCTGTCCTTCTGAAGTCTCTCTCTCTCTCAACTCTCACTCCCTCCCATGCTACCTAGACTACTCTCTCAATCCAATCCCCTCTCTCACACTCCCTCTCCATCCCACGCTACCTAGATAAATCTATCTCACTCCAATCCCCTTTCTCACACTCTCTCTCTCTCTCCCCCTCCGGTCTTTTTGTCTCTCTCACTCCATCTCCCTCTCTTAGGTAATTATATTTCTCTCTCTATCTCTCTCTCAAGTATCTCCCTCCTACCCCCTCTCCCTCTCTCAGGTATCTCACTCACTCCCTCTATCTCTCTCCCACTCCCTCTCTCTCACTCCATCTATCTCTCTCCCCCTCTCTCTCTCACTCTCTCTCAGGTATCTCCCTCCTACCTCTCTCTCTCTCACACAAAATCCCTCTCTCTCACTCCCTCTATCTCTCTCCCACTCTCTCTCTCTCTCTCAAGTCTCTCTCTCCCAACCCCTCTCCCCCTCTCTCTCTCTCACTCCCTCTATCTCTCTCCCACTTTGTCTCTCACTCTCTTTCTCAAGTTTCTCCCTCTCGCCCCCTCTCCTTCTCCCTCTCTCTCTTTGTCAACTCTCCCCCTCCTACCCCCTCTCCCTCTCATAGTCACTCCCTCTATCTCTCTTCCACTCCCTCCCTCTCTCACTCTGTCATCTCTCTCCTCTCTCTCAAGTCTCTCCCCCCATGACCTCTCCCTCTCTCTCTCTCTCATTCCCTCTATCTCTCTCCCATACTCTCTTCTCCCCTCTCTCTTAGGTCTCTCCTCCCACCCCCTGTCTGTCCCTCTCTCTCAGGTCTCTCCCTCCCACCCCCTGTCCGTCCCTCTCTCTCTATAGTCTCTCCCTCCTACCCCCCCTATCTCTCTCTCTCTCCCTCTCTCCCCATCCCTCTCGTCAAGTATCTCCTCCTCACTTCCCCCTCTCTCTCCTCTCTCTCTTAGGTATCTCCCCCCATCCACCCTCTTTCTCTATCTCTCTTTATCTCTCTCACTCCCTCTATCTCTCTCCCATCCCTCTATCTCGAGAACTCCCTCTCCCTCCCACCCCCTCTCCCTCTCTCAAGTATCTATCTCTCTCACTCCTTGTATCTCTCTCCCATCCCTCTATCTCCCAGTCCCTCTCTCTCCTACTCTCCTAGGTCTCTCCCACTTTGTCTTCCTCTCCCTCTCTCTCAATTCTCTCCCTCCCACCATATTTCCATCTCCCTCTCTCTTAGGTTTCTCCATCCCTCCCTCTCTCTCTCTCATCTCTCCATCCTACCCCCCTCTTTCTCTCCCTCTCTCTCCCACTCCCCATTCTCTCTCACTCCCTCTATCTCTCTCTCTCTATCCCTCTCTCTTAGTTATCTCCCTCCCACCCTCTCTCCCTCTCCATATCTCTTGGGTATCTCCCTCCCATCCCCTCTCCCTCCCTCCTACCCCCTCTCCCTCTCTCAGGTTTATCTCTCACTCGCTCACTGACTCCCTCTATCTCTCTCCCACTCCCTCTCTCTCTCTCTCACTCCCTCTATCTATCCCTCTCCATCTATCTCTCTCACTCCCTCTATCTCTCTCCCATCCCTCTATCTCTCTCCCATCCCTCTATCTCCCACTCCCTCTCTCCACCCTCCCTCTCTCTATCTCACTCTCTCTCCCCCTCTCAGGTAGGAGGGAGAGACTTGAGAGAGAGTGAGAGGGAGTGAGAGAGAGAGAGAGATAGAGGGAGTGAGAGAGAGATGGTTTAGGGTTTAGGTTTTACTGTTGAGGGTACATGGTTGAGGGATTAGGTTTGAGGGTAGAGGGTATTGGGTAGATGGTAGAGGGTTGGGGGTTTACGGGTTGAGGGTTTAGGGTTGAGTGTTTAAGGGTTCAAGGGTTGAGGGATTAGGGTAGAGAGGGAGGAATGGATGCAGGGAGAGATGGAGGGAGAAGTGAGATAAAGAGAAGGAGAGAAAAGGAGGGAGGGATAGAGATAGATGAGGGTTGAGGATCCAATTTTTAGGGTAGAGGGTTGATAATTGAGGGAATAGGGTTAAGGACCTATAGGGTTGATGGTTTAGGGTAGAGAGAGAGAGAGGGGGGGTTTAGGTTAGAGGTTAGAGGGTTAAGGGTAGAGGGTAGAGGGGAGAGGAGAGAGAAATAGAGGGAATGATTGAGAGAGAGAGAGAGAATTGAGAGTGGGAAAAGGGGAAGGAGCGAGAGACCTGAGAGAGAGAGAGAGAGGGTTTAGGGTTTAGGGTTGAGGGTAGAGGGTTATGGGTAGAGGGTAGAGGGTAGAGGGTTTAAGGGTTTAGGGTAGAGGGTAGAGGGTTTAGGTTTTAGGGTTTAGGGTTTAATGGTCAAGGGTTGAGGGTAGAGTGTTTAAGTATTGAGGATTTAAGGGTTGAGGGATTAGGGTAGAGAGTTTAGTTGGGTTTAAGGGTTGAGGATAGAGGGTATTGGGTTGAGGGTAGAGGGTTTAAGGGTTGAGGGTATAAAGTTGATGGATTAGGGTAAAGAGGGAGGAATAGATGGAGGGAGACATGCGATAGAGATAGGATAGAAGAGGAGGGAGGGACAAAGATAGATGATGGTTGAGGATCATGATGGTCTTAGTGCAAGAAGAAACAACCATTGGTGACCTAGTCCCTTTAGGCTTCTGATACAGAGCTGAAAACCCTATTTTTATGCATTTTTTTTTGTGTCATTATCTATCCGTATCATTGGGTTGTGTTTCTGTAGCATGCATTTAATTTAATTTAGCATAAATTATCTCATTTCATGCATTGTACATTTTCAATCTTGCATGTACAAAATTTTATTTTCAGATCATTGCATACTGTAATCAGTAAATTACCTTCTTTGACATTTGAAACTTGCATTGCATTCTATGCCTTTAAATTTCCTTTTAAGTTTACATATATTTTGTTAAATTTTACATATCATTTATGGTACTTGTGGATAGCATTAGAATTTTTCAATCTTCATTTTTTGTATTAGTTCCTAGATCATGTAAATCATATTCTTTACAAAATGCAAACACAACATTAACAACATCACATGCACCCACTCACAAACTTAGAGATAGAAATACCTTTAGTAGTGATGACTTAGACATGTTATATTAAGCCCTTGATGACTTCATCTCTTCTATCTCATCCACTAAATCTTTGACCGATGAGGATACAAACAATGATAATCATGATAGTCAAAGTTGTTCTTCTCCTAATATCTCTCCCATTGGTGAAGAAGGTATCTTAGTGCAAGAAGAAACAAACATTGAGGATCATGATGGTCTTTCTTGTCTTACTCATCCTCCTTCCCCTTTGCAACACATTAAACAACACAATTAAAACATCATCCCCTTACCTAATCTCTATAACCATGACCCTCAAACTTGTCTTCTCCTAATACCCCTCCTTGATGCCAAGAGGATAGGTCGATGTTAGAAGATACACCCATTACAAGTCATGAGAATATTGACCCTCCTTTTCCTAATGCTCCCACCATTTGAGATAATCTATTTGACAATATAGTGGCCCTTCTCTTGATGCCTCCCCCCTTGTGATGAAGCTAGTGATGAACCTCTTCCAAGCTCTTCTACTTGGGTAGATAGTATAGAACAAGAGAATGAGACCTTAGATAATCAAAATAGAACCCTCTCCTCCTTCTCCCACCATTGTTAATCCCATAATTTCTCATTCCCATACTAGTGATGAAGTCACTTTAGTAGAACCAATCCTTTCATGTCAAGAACATGTGGCTTGTAGTTCTCCTAAAATATCTCCTACTAGGGGAAATATCGTGATGCAAGCCAAGGCTAACATTGACTCTCCTTCCCAAGGGGATGTTAATATAATTCAACCTCAACTTATCCTTTATCCACAACCCATGATATCAACAAACAACTTCCACACCCTTACCTTCATCCCCTCCCATCTTACCAGTTGCCCCTCACTGTAATTCACTTCTTAGGGAGTATGACCTTGTTGACCAACTAAGGAATAATCTTGCTAAAATATCATTATGGGATCTCATTCAAGTCTCCCCTCATTATCACAACATGATGCAGAATGCCTTACAACAAATTATTGTCCCTTACAATGTGCAAACAAATGACATAGAAACTATGATTCAAGGCTTGAATGCTGACATTATTTTCCACCAAATTGAGCTCCCTCCTTTGGATGTGCAAAAACAAGCTGACGCCTTCATGATCATATCTCAATATAAACACATAGGGATCAAACAAACCATTGTTGATAATGGCTTTGTTGTTAATGTGTGTAGTTTCAATCTCTTGGATAGGCTCCATATTGATCAGTCAAGCATTCAACCTACCTCCTCATCTCTTAGTGGATTTGACAGTAAAGGGTAGAAGCCGTTTGGTGTGATCACTTTGCCTCTTATCATTGGAATAACGACATTAGACACACTAATCCATGTTATTCCTCATGATTTTTCATATAACCTCATTTTATGCAAGCCATGGATTCATGCAATGAATGGAGTGCCTTCCACTTTTCATCAAAAGATGAAATACATCTTCAACAACAAAGTGTAGACACTTGATGCTAATGCTGAGCCTTATAGTGTCTTACAACTTAAGCTAAAAAAATAAAAACCCTTCATTGCTTCAACACCTACCACCCAAGTGGAACCCCTACAACCACAATCCTTAGACAATGATTGGGGTTCCTTTAACTTCACATGTCCTTTACTAGGAGAATCCAAGATCACAAACAACTCTGAAAAGGGAAACATAGTCTTGTCACCACAAGACTCGGCTGATCCTTTGAAAGAATCCAACTCAACTAATTTATACAAAGAAGCCAAATATGAACCCTCACCCAATCCAAAAGTGCTGAAAAATCTCTACGAAAAAGGTTATGAGATCATGAAACAACTTGGCTATAGTGGATTTAAGGTTTTGGTGCTCGCGAACAAGGTATCCACACTCCTATCAAGCCTAACATGCAAACACTTAATCATGATCTTGGATTTTTTCCTTTCATCAAAATCATCAAACCTTCATCCAACACCAACATTATCCACAAAAATTCCTCTCACTGACCTTCCACACTAGTGCATCCTGAACTATTGGACACTAGTGGTCCCCAAAGTGATCATTTGAATGCAACACAACAAAAAAATAACTCTTCACTTAATGCCAATGTCATCTTGCAACCCACTACTGATTCGGATTTTACACACTCACCCAAGAGAGTGTACAAAATCTCACAATCTATAGAACCTTACATAGGTATGACATACTATACTCAGCAAGACACTTCTTTGTTACAAACCAAAGGAACACCTTCTCCCCTCGATCAAGATGGTATCTTGTCGAGACTCCTCCAAGATCACTTGTTCTCCCTTCCTCCCAGAACTCGAAATAAATGTTCCAACACACATTCCTTTTGTGCTTACCACCGAGTTCATGGTCATCACACTAATGAGTGTAAGGCCTTGAGTAGTAAAATTCAACATCTTAAGGATTTTGGTGCTCTCCCTCATGTGGGGGCACCTCATTCCTCTAATTGATACTAATTTTCACTCTATCTTACATCTCCTCCATCCTTTTGGCTCACTCTTGTCCTGCACTAAGTGGGGGCAAGGGGTTAAGAAACCTCTTCCCTCATATGTCACTTGTCGTTGTCTCTTTCGACTACTTGTTAACCTTTCATGAACATATAAGAGCAATCTTGGGATGTGGACGACATGTCTTAAGTTGACTCGCATGTGACATACTGCCACCCCTCTTTCATGACACAACTTATCGAAAACATATGACTTGGCATCGGGCTTTCCGAACAAGCTCTCATGTCTTTTTCTTCTACTTTAAAGCAATTGATCATAGTACAGTGTTTAGAAATTCCTTTCAAGTGGGTGCATACATCACCATTCACATTTCATTGTGTGATTCTCTTTTTCTTGTGATCCCCTCTCTTAGAAAAATTATGTACAATGTTTCCCATGATGAGACATTGTACTTTTCCTCTCTTACAAACAAGATGAGACCATTTGCACTTTTCCTCTCTTAGCGACATTACACATGATGTTCCTTAAGATGAGACATCGCATGAACAAAATAAAAATCCATTTGAAACATCCCTTACACCATTTAAAACATCATTTACAAAACCATTTTCTTTTGTGGTGCCTTATCAAAGTTATCACGAGGTATAACTTTGGTATGGTTTGAGCAGGAAGCCCAACCAATGGAATGACTTTCCCCATAGCCACCTTTGTGTGTGTGAGTACATACCGACAGTGTGCATGTTTCTCACCTTCTTTGGGATAAATCACCCCGCATACAACCTGAAGTTTTGTGGCCCCAAAGTGAGTGCATCTTCCCTTATTATCCTCATACTAATCCTTGTCATCGCATGATCATGTATCTCATCTTGCTACAATGCATTCACCCTTGAATGTGTCTTCTTGCATTGATATATTTTTGACTTAGGATCCTGAATCCTAGGGGATGGACCATCACCTTCTTCTTCTTTCCCATTCTTCACCATATCCGTTGGCCTACTTTAGTGTGAGTTTGAAGCAAGTTCATCCTCTCACTAAAGTGGGGGCTAAATGTGTCACCAAAAAGTGTAGCCTTTGACACTTTTCACTCATTTGGACTCTTGCCTACGAATTCTGGACCTTTTTCAACCTCTTTTTACCCCTTTCCAAGCCTTGTGCCAAAGTGTTGTAAAACATTTTTACACTTTCCTAGGCTTGTCATCACTAAATCAATCCTTTCTTATGCTATAATGACCCCTTAATATGCATACATGCCTTACTTCAGTGTGTTTTGTGAGACAATATAGACAAGCAACAATAATCATACTTTAATCCATGACAACCAATGAAAATTTCCCAGGTGGACTAGGTCACCACCTTGGGCAACCTAGTCCCATGTGGCATAAAAATCAAAATAAACTTAATATTCTTTCGGGATTTTGTCTCCTAAACCCTAAGGTCAGCCTGTATGGTGTTATTTTGGGAAAATTAGGGCACAACATCTATAAATATGGGTTTTTCCTCTCATTCTAACCCTAATTCATTCCATCAACATCATTCATCTTCTCAAGAACTCACTCCTCATCCACTATTCTTCTTAAGCAAGCTAGGGTTTTTGCATACTAAGTCATCAAGACATCTCTCCAAGGCATTCAGGGGTTGATTGTTGCAACAACACAAGATCATTCATCATGGAAAGGTACTGAATCCATCATTTCATAGTTCATGCTCTATTATCTTGTCTCTTCATTTGATTTTATTATCTAAAAGGGGCTTGACCAAGGCAAGCCCCCATTCCCTAACAATCAACATTTCTTCTTCCTTCTTTGTGTGTTTGCAGATTTAGGTGCATTAAAGGCTTGGAAACCATTGAAGAGTGGATTGGAAGATTTTTGAAGACACCTCCTTGTTGGCTAGAGAAAAACATTCCATAAAATACACCTACAGACCGAAAATCAAGGTTTCAGATTCAAAAACTTGGAGAAGCAGAAAGTGCAGACCGAGACCTCTAGATTCCACTTTCAGACTTCCCGAAAGGCTAAAAGGGACTAGGTTTCCATTAGTAGTGACCTAGTCCCACCATACATGCATTTTAGGGTTTTCTGTAGATCTGAGTACCCTTTTGGCATAAACGGGTTCTAACAGATTTTCATAGAAAGAGGACTAGGTCGCTCAAAATGGTGTAAATGTTGTAATGGACCTCTGAATTAGATTCTTTAGGTTTCCAAATCTGCATGTCATCCCTCTTCATCCTCTAGGTCACCCCCTTCATCTCTGTTCATTTCTGTTACATTTTGTTTACATTTCTTAGTCCATTTGCATATCATAGTGTGTTTTCTAGCATAGTTGCATTTCCTAGGTTTTACATTATTAGTTAGTTTCTATTTTCACTTTATTGCATTTAGGGCATTCAACACACATCACTTTAAGCCTCTATCCCCCCTTTGAATGAACCCTAAAATGAAAAGGTTTGAAAGAGAGCTCATTTCTCACTAGCTTCTAGGTGAAAAACCCTAGGAGCCTATTAGGGAATCCTCTTTCCCTTCTTCATTTTTGGTGGTTCAGTATCATAACCTCAAGATGTAAATATATTGCATGTAGTTATTTTTGAAAAATTAAATGTATGTCAAATAAAAGGGTTGTATTAGTTCATTTTATAAAAAAAGAGAGAGTTGTAATGGTATATTTCCCACCAACTAAATATGAGATAACCTAATCCATTAAGGTCTATCTAAACTCTTTAGTATTTTAATCATTGTGATAAAATGAAAATTGTATAGTAGAAAATGAAGAATTATTAGCGATCCTTTCTAGATTTAATATTTAATATATTAAATCAAAGTAAGTAAATAAAAGCATATACTAAACTATATCTACCTTTATTTGCTTGGAAAATATATATTTGTACATTGAAATATCTCTTGAATTATCTATTTTCAAGTTAAGGAAATTCAATATCACATATATATATGGGTTCACATGTACATATATGCATATAATTATAACCATTAAGATATCTAAAGATGAGTATTTATCTCAATAAAAGAATTTATAAATTTCACCTTAAATCGAAATAACCATTTTATAATGTGTACATTTGTAAATCCTACATGCAAAATAAAAAGAAAGAATATTATATATTTATTTGCATTAAAATATACCTATACATCATTGAGATTTATAGAACATATTTTAATAACCATATATTTGATATATAAATGGGTTTAATTTATGGAATTTAAGGATATATATATATATATATATATATATATATATATATTGGGGCCATGACCTCCATGAGAAGTAGCATACTCTTATATGGAATCGCGGGCCTCTTAGGTGGGGACGTAAACCTCACCCCCTCCCCCAAACTCCATTTAAAAACCCAATAAAATAAAATCCCTACGACCCTTTTTTATTGTGGCTTACACGTGGTTTTCTCACAACTTGTCCCTGTATATATACATGCTTATATGCTTTAGAATATACACAAAAAAAATTTAAATATAAAAAAGGGAGATTTTAATAGAAGGAAATTTAAATGGAAATGAAGTCATTCAAACCAAAGTTCATCATTTTTTGGCCATTAAAACAATATGGACATTTAAAGGAAAATAGGGTATATAGATAAACAAATAATTTTAAGTAAAAAAAATATTATAGTGAAATGCAATGGATTTAATTTTGAAAATAGTAGAGGACCTATATAAATTTACATAAGGTAAATATCTATACATAAACATGTACATTTTGTGCAAGAGAACCATGAAATTCTCAAGTCTTCATCAAGTTTTTTTCTTCCAATTTCAATGTGAAATCCTCCAAACTTTCAAAGAAACCCAAAACAAAGAGGAGAAATGCCTAAAGAAAGTTCTTACAAAGATACCATTAAGGGTTATGGTTTGCATATGAATCCCTAAGATCCAAGGGCCACTTTTTAATCTTATCCAATGGTTGAGATTTGGTGCACATTCCATTATGAGACTTAATCTTTCTTCTTCTAATCTATTTCTAATTAAACTATCCTTTTTAATCTATTTCTAATTAAACTATCCTTTTTAAACTTAATGCCGATTTAGACCATGGTTCGGGACCATGAGCTTAGGACCCTTAGCTTAAGTTATAACTTAAAGTTAATTTTACAATTTAATAAAGCTGATTTTAAGTTTACTTGGATCATCTTTTGGAGGCCTTTTGAACTCAAAATTTATTTCTTAAATAAATTTAAATGAAAGGGATGGTTACTTTTCCCATATACATTAAACTAGATAAGTCATTAATTTAGCTTGTGAGGACATCTAAACTAATAATTAAAGGTTTAATTATGATTTGGCTTGTTAGCATAAATAACCATTGAAAGCAAGGTAGGGCAATGGGATTTTTTGGGCCATGGTCTATCCCCATTTTAAGTGGTATTAGATGAAATAATTTATTTTTTAATTTTCTAATTTGACTTAAGATGACCCTAAGGTCATAGATCATAGCCTAAAGGTTTGATCTTACTCTATTAATGACCACCTTCATCATATACAACCTTTGACAAGAGCAAAGTGTGGTGCTTATTTGCAAGCCTTAGTTCATGTATGTATAACTCTCTCATAAGTTGTTTATTCATCTTGAATCAATATACTACTAAAGAATTTATGTCTAACCTGTACAAGTTGTTTATGTTAATTGTTACAAGTTTCACCTCTATGAGCATATAGGTGTTAAACGATGTTTCAAAAAAATCTATTCGGGTTTTCATGTTGTATATTTTTTCAAGCATTCTATTATGATCAAGAAAGATTACTATGTTTATGTTAAGATTATTGATGGTTAGATTATAATCATTGTTTTATATATGGATGATACATTATTTATTGGTAACAATAAAGCAATGATAAAGTAGCTAAAAACTAAGATTTATGGAGCATTTGACATGGAGTTAGGGGTTATAAATTATATTCTTTAGATGGATATCACTCGGGATTGGGTACAAAAAATATTTTGTTTAATCAGAGTAACATGGATACCATTTTACAACAATTTAGTCTGCATGACTATAAACTAGTGAATATTCCATTTCTTTTTGGTACTAAGATTACTTTAGACATTTTTCCTAAATAAAATGATGATTTTGATGAGATATATAATGTACCTTATGCTAGTGTTGTTGGTAGTTTTATGTATGTAATAATTTATACTAGACCATATATAGCTCAAGAAGTTAGAGTTTCAAGCAAATTTATATCCAACCCGAGTAAAGAGCATTAGACTTTTATTAAGAGGGCATTTATATATTTGTGTGGAACTTATAATCATATTTTTTGTTATTATGGTACTGATAATGTGGATAATTCATTTGAAATGCAAGGATTTGTTGCTACATATTATATAGGTAACTTGGATAGTCGAAGGTCCACTAGTGGCTATGCGTTTTCTCTATTTGGCAGTGCAATGAGTTTGATGAGTAAAATAAAGTCCATGGTTAATTTTTACAACATCAAAGAAAAATATATAGATACTACACATGCCTCTAAGGAGGTTATTTGGTTACATAGACTTTTTATAGGTATTAGTTTTGATTGCAAGATTGTTAGAATTGGATGTGTTAGTCGTAGTGCTATTTTTTGGCTAAATATTTTATGTATCATGCTCATACTAAGCATGTTGATGTTCGGTATCACTTTGTGCAATAAATGGTTGAGAATGGTAAAGGTCTTGTTAAAGAAGGTTGACACTCTATATAATGTTACATATTCACTTACAAAGCTAGTAAACTTGGATAAAATTTCTCTTGGTAAGATAATGTTAGGATTAAGGTGTCATTTCCTTGCAACCCTATGTATATTTTATGTATCTCCAAGACTCTTGGAAAGTGTCCTTGGATGATTAGGGTGTAATTTAAAAATAATTTATAATTAATATTCCCTAAGAATCTTGGCAGTACTTTTCATATCAATTCATGAAGTAGAGTACAATGTTGGTTGCTATATTTAATTTTAGAAATATTAAAGGTATCCATTTCCTAGGTGTAGAGGGGGAAGTAGAGAATCTTTGCAAGATGGATGGGACCCACATATATTAGTGGACTCTAAAATAAAGTGCTAGACTTGGGAATGTGAGCCATTGGAAATTATAAAGTCATTTTTATTTGGGGACTCATTGAGTGTTCCCTTGTGACAACCATGTGAATTAATTTATCATTTTATTATTCTCAAAATATGTTCTTTGAGTTGGACATGGAGTTTTTGCATGATACCATTGTTTTTTTTGTTGGGAATAATCTATACCTGTACCAACAATGGGCTAGCCAAAGAGGGGATATTAGCTCAATGTGTAGAGCACTCCAAAAAAAAATATAAGGTCTTAGGTTCAAGTCATAGCTGGTCCATATGAGCTATAGCTCAACATGTGGTATCAAAGTTGGAGCATCTAAATATGTTCACTTTAGAAGGAATAACTTCTAGTTCAAGTTTATCTTGCAATGCCATATCTTTAGCAAGCTTGGTGACCTCAAATTTGGTTGACTTCCATGGTGGGTGAAGTGACTTTGGATTTTGGATTGTATTGAGCTATATAGTGAGCGTGGATTGTTGGATTTAAGATTAATTTGAGAGAATCACATTGTAATGTTCTTGCATAATTTGATTAGTTAAAATGTTGTGTATATCTAAGACTTGCAAAAATGGACTTAGATCAACATCCCTATTGTGATGACATCTCATTAGAAATAGAAACAATTGTTTTTTATTTTATAAATAGTTGTGCCTTATTTAGCTTCATGTATGCTTCTTCCTCTTCATGATGTATCAAAGATCACACCCAAGTAGAGAAAGATCTTTTACAAACCTGCACTCACAAATTTTTATAGGTTGTGTCAAACACAAAAATTACTACCAATGTGGGGTCTTTCATAAGCATCATTTGTGTTCAATGGCGAACCTCTCAAAAACTCCAATCAAATATTGGGATAGATATTTTATACCATTTCTTATGTGGTTGGAACTACATCATATGAGATCACCCCCATGTCCATTATGTCCTTAAATTGTATCACTAGGTTTCCAAATCTGACATCAATTAGAAATTCTTCGAAGAGGCACTAAAACATGGTTTGACTCATTCTAAACTTACTATACCCATGTATTCATCCAAGAGACTCATCTCTAGTGTGGATAAGCTCAACTTATCTTTACAAAAACTAAAAAATTGATCCCACAAGGGTTTAAGGTCCTTGGAAATGGTTCAAGTGCAAATACTATGACTTCCCAGTCTGATAATGACATATGAATTGGAGCTCCCAATGAGTTCCTTGGAATAAAAATGTCCAGCCTTGAGAAATTACACATAGAGATAAACCATCACCTTCTCTAGTTATTAATTTGTCAATTTCCCATTATAGCAAGGAAAAATGATGATCCTAATAACTCTTAACTTATCCTTTATATTTTAATAAAGATGCTTCAAGAAGAATTTCACTCTTTGTCCTTTCTTCCATGGAGACAAAGGAGTGAGAAATGGTTTTCATATTATCTTCAATAAACTCTATCAAAATAGTTGTTATTAGAGCTAAAATTTGAGTGCTCTAATCCCAAGGCTATTGTTTTCACAGTTACAAACTCTATTAGCATTTTTACAAAAGTCTTGGTGCCTCCATGTAGGATAAAATGTGCTTAGAGCTAAATCTATATATGTTTCTTAACTACATATAGTATTCATTTTGCATTAGATGATTTTTTTTCATTTCTATCATAAAATTTTATTTGATCTTCCATTTTCGATGTTGTTTGAAACTAGACTCAAAAAATTCAAAATAAACCATTGCAAGACTATGTTTTGAAGATAATTTGTATATATTTCAACTCTCTTATTAAAATATAAACTTTATTCCTAAAGTATCCTCTCCTTTGTGGAAAAATGATGATTTTGAGTGATGATAAATAGGATGAAATAACATCAATATTTTTCTAACATAATGGTAGGAAGTTCTCTAAAATTCCTTCTCGGCTCTCATTTATTCGTGGGAATAACTATTCCACATAGAAAACCAAAATCAAAACTCAAATTAATTTTAAAGAAGTTTGGCATGAGGTTAGTGGTACCATTATGCAACATGAAAATGATGCTAATGAACAAAATAAATTTTATCAAGATGATAGGAGGTCCAAATTGATATTATGTTCAAAATTTATAATGAAGTTTGACCCTTTATTTGAGACTCGTCAATATCCAAAGATGCATGAGACAAGATTAGGATAGTGTATGAGGCAAAAAATCAGAATCATATCCTAAATTTGTAGAGTTAGCTACATAGCCTAAATATGAAGAATGGAGAATAGTTGGAATCCTTTCTCAAAAGGATTGTTGAGTTGAGAGCTTGAATAGAATTATGAGGTAAAATTATTGAGGATGTTATCTTGGTGCCTATTTTTGTGTGAGCATTTCCTTCAAAATACAAAGTGTTTGTGACAACTTTAAATGTCACATAATAGACATCCATTTTTGAGAAGCTAGTTAATCTACTTTAGAAAGAGGAGTCTCTAAGTTAAGAACATAGTGAGGAGGATCATGCTATACATGCAAGAATAATAAGAAGTCATTTGTGTTGCACAGGCAGCTTCTGTTGCACCAAAAGATCGACCCTATTAATGCTCGATATAGCAATTGGATTTATACAAGATCAAGATCCATAAGAGGTGGTTAAACCATGTCATGATACCCAAGCACTGTGCTGGACTACGCCTACCACAAGAAGAGGAGACCAAGGGTCACACCTTGCAACAATCCCCCTAGCACAAGTGCGAGGTTCGAACCTGTGACCTTAGCTCTGATACTAATTGTTGCACAGGCAGTTGTCGTTGCACCAAATGATCGACCCTGTTAATGCCTGATACAACCACTCGATTTATACAAGATCAATATCCACAAGAGGTTGTTAAACCATTTCACAAAGCCCAAGCATTGAGTTGGACTATGCCTACCATAGGAAGAGGAGACCAAGGGTCACACCTTGCAACAATTTGGTGGACCTCTCAAATTTGGTAATAATAATGATGAAATTCATTTATAATTTTGTAGATATGAAGAAAAATTAGTAGATATATTTACCAAGGTATTAGCTAAGGATATCTTTGAGAATTTAAGATAAATTTTGGGCATTATAAATAGAGAATAAATTAAGGGGGGTGTTGGAACTTCAAGCAATTTGTGTTAGTGCAAATAGGGTCATTATGTAACTAGTTAGTTAATTACACTTTCTAGGTTGACCTACTCACATTGTTTAAGTCTCCACTTAGGAAGTTCTAAAGTTTTTTCTCACCTCATGTGGTTGATACATGTGTCCTCACTTTGTAAAAGACATCTCTTGCATGCAAATTTGACACTTTCTCACACACTTGTCAAGTGATCTCACAAGTGTTCCACATTTAGAGGGGTAGTTAGTCATTGTCTCCTACCTTCTCACCTTCTCATCCCTGCCTATATAAGCAAGGCTCATCATTTTATTTAATACACTCTTTATATTACATGATAGATATCATATTGTTTTTATCATTTCACTTGTGGAAGGTTTTCAATTTATGCATTCTGATATTGGAATTCTCCAACAATTTCTTCCAAATTTCTTTCACATTTTATGAAATAAAATTTAGATATAGTTTGGATGTGACAGTTTATTTTTAGATTTATGGAAGAAAATGTTGGATCCAAACTATATTTGAAGTTTATTTCATCTCAATCTCAAAAAAGTGTCCAATTTTTGAAAGGATTGGACAAGATGTAAAAAATTGTTGGTAGAACTCTTTGGCCAAAAGATCACCCAACAATAAAGTGCCTCAAAAGGAGTCATTTCAAAATGGAAATACATGATGGGATTAAAATAAAAAACAACATGGCAATATTGCTAAAGAAGATGACTCTCAAGAAGAGGAATATGTGTTTTATGCCCACACTTTTGAACATAGTTCATAATCAAATTCTATTTGGTATGTAGACTCAATTTTTGTGATGCACATGACTAGATACAAGGATTCGGTTCTCACATTGAAACCCCATCATGGTAAAGTTTCTCTTGGAGATGACACAACTTATATATCCAGGGTATTGGTGAAATCTCCTTGTAATTTTGCATGCACTATTGTAGGTTCATTGAAGTCTTATATGTTCCAAGAATTACCAAATATCTTCTATCCATCAATAATTTTCTCAACCATAATTTGAGGATTGAATTTGAAATAAATGATAATAAAAAGGTATGCCTCATTTGAGATATATATAAAACTTCAAGGATTGTTGCAAGTGCTTCTGAAACTAGTAAAATGTTTAGGCTTAATACAATTCACAATAATTAAGTCTTGGTGACTAAGAATAATGATATTGCTATGTTATGGAATCACCAATTTGGTTACTTGAGCACTAGCTATTTGCTTACTTTTGGTAAGAAGGGAATGATAAAAAGGATTCGCTCACTTGAGAAGTCAAGTGCTATTTGTTCCAATTGTCTCACTAGAAAACAACACTGGGCACCCTTGTATCCTAGTGAACATCATGCAAGCCAATATTTAAAATTGGTGCATACCAATATGTCTGAATCTATGGTAGCTAGTCACAATGTTTTCAAGTACTTTAAGATTTTTGTTCATGATCGCACAAGAAAAATGTGCGTCTATTTCTTGTAAACCAAACATGAAGCTTTTTTCTAATTCAAAGAGTTTTGAACTCTTGTGGAAAAAAATCATCATAGTCATTTCCTTCACTCATATCAAAGGGGGGATTTCAAAAGAATAAAATTCTCCACCTACTTGAAGGAAAATGGATTTTGTCATCAATTTCCTAGAGCTTACACACCTCAAAAAATGGATTTGTTGAATGATGTAACCACATCATAATGGAGATGTTATGTAGCATGTTGAAGTATTCTCATTTAGTGCATACAATGGTTTATCTTCTAAATAGTGGGCCAACCAAAGTACTCGATGACATCACACCAGAGGAAGCGTAAAAAGGAGTTAAGCCATATATCTCTCATCTTGTATTTTGTTGCACATAATTCATGCACATTCCTAAGTAAAAGAGAAAGAAGGTTGATGAGAAATATATGAAGTGTATTATTCTTGGGTATAGTAATGAGTCAAAGGAATATCAACTTTTGAATCCTACCATAAAGAAGATATACATTAGCAAAGATGTCATTTTTATGAGAAGAGTGAGTTAAGTTCACCTTCCACATCATCACCTACTCAAGATAGTGCTCCTATATTCAACTTGGATGAGAAAATTAATGAGAATGTTGATAAACAATTTAAATTAACATCCACAAATATCACATGACCTATGACCTAGTGGTATACTAGTACCATTTTCAATACAAAGCTAGATGGAGTCCTAAACCCTTCAACTTCAAGACCAAGGACTCCTAGCATGGCTTGAAATGAGGTAAATCTATCACTAATGAGTTTATTAATTAATAATTTTGAACCATATAATATTGAGGAAGTACTAGAAGCAAAGCCTTGGAAAGAGGCTATGGATGCAAAATAAATCCCTAATTGAAAAAAGACTTGGGAGCTTGTTTATCTACCACTAGGTAAGAAATCCATTGGATGTAAATGGATCTTCAAAACTAAGTATAAGGAAGATGGAAGTATAGATAAGTATAAGGATAGAATTTTGGCTAAAGGGTATTCCTATAAATTATGGATTGATTATGAAGAAACATTTTCTCCCACAACAAAGATAAAAACCATTAGAATTATTTTTATTTAGCTACACAATTTGGATGGAAGTTGTATCAATGGATGTAAAGAGCACATTCATCAATGGAGACCTTAAGGAGGAGGTCTATACGACCCAATCTGAGGGATATATTGCACCTAGTAAAGAAGAAAAGGTATGCAAAATTGTTAGATCTCACTATGGTCTCAAACAAGCTCCTAGAGATGGGTATATCAAAATTGATAAATATTTGCTACAACATGAATTTAGTTGGCATACAAACGATCCAAATCTCTACCTAAAGGAACAAGGTGAAGATTATGATTATTAGTGTATATCTTGATTACTTGATTATCATAGGTAGCTCAAAAATTATGGTTGAGACAACCAAGAATGATCTTAAAAAGGTATTTGATACGATAAATCTTGATTTATTACATTATTGTCTCTACTTAAAGGTATTGAAAATTAATCACCATATCTTTGTATCTCAGATAATATATTATAATACATTTCTCGAAAAGTTTAGAATGATGGATTATAAACCCATGGAAGTAGGATTTCAATTATCAGTTTTTGATCCATCTCCTCAAGTAAGTGCAACTCTCTATTGATAGATGATTGGAGGTTTAATTTAGTTGACCTACACTAGACTAGATATTAGTTTAGTTGTTAATTTTATTTCATTATTCATATAAGAACTAAATATGTGTTAGTGGAAAGAAGAAAAATAGATACTAAGGTATAATATCCATGGATAATGGATCATGGTTTGGAATATAAAAAGAATGGTCAATTCTTCTTAACATGATACATAGATGCATATTATGCAAGATATATTGATGATAAACAATGGAAAGATGAAATCATAAAATATCTCCATTTGATTTATATGTTGCCACATTTGTATGCTCTTGTTCTCCCTCTAGGTACTGATAGTAAGAAATTTTCTTAGAATTATAAAAGGGATAATGTCTTAAGAGTTATTTATATGCATGTTGATGATGACATTTTGAATGCTATTATTCACTTTGTGTGTCATCATGCTCTTTGGACTAAAATTTGGTACATATATGGATATCCTAATGAAGACGATTGAGTAGGTAGTGATGAAGAAGAAGGTGGTGGAGGACCCATGAGAGTGAAGGACTCAACAAACTGAACATCATGAAAAAAAAAATCTCTCATGTATCAAGATCAAATAATTTTTAAGCCTTCACATCCTCACAATAACCAATAAAAAAGAACCACCGAATCTTCTTCTCCATTGCTTTACACCGACCATCCAAAATGAATACCCAAACCTCTTTATCAAATACTTTGAAGAAGGATATATTGGGCTTGCTATGGGACCAAGCCTCTTCAAGAGTCATATTTTGCACTACCTTGTGAGGCATATAGTTCTGAATATAGTTGCCACAATTGACAACTTTAGCCTGAAAAGATGGAGCCATGGACTGAGACTGAATTATACAATTGGCCATCTCTCGTTAAGTCTTGTTCTTCCTCTTGACCACACCATTTTTTTGAGGAGTGTAAGGGAAAGTGTGATGATGAAGAATGTCATGTTCACTACACAAATCCTAAAATTCCTAATTAACATACTCCCCCAATTATCCATGCATATTCATCAAAGATAAAAACCTAATTACTTCTCCACAAATACTTTGAAGGTCCTAAAAGTGAGGATTGTGAAAAATTATCAATAAAAGTGAGCACATACCTAGCCCCTAAAAAAGGAGTTGGAAATGACATGAAATCACTATGAGCCAACTCTAGGGGTGTGGTAGTGTTATGAAACTTTTTTCCCAAAGTAAAAATAAAGTGATGAAATCATTAAAATGAGAGGAAAATAAAGGATAATGTAATCCTTTGGTTAAAATGGAGATAAAAGAAGCATATGAAAACTCTTTTAAAAGAGAGGAACAACTATATTTATTAAATAATAATTGAAGGAAACCTTTGTGAAAGGGTGTGATGGTTTAGAAACTAGATCTTAAGGGTTATGTAAAGTATTTATGTGAGACTTTGGAAAAGGCATGGAGAATATTCAAGGAAGAATAAAGTGGTTTGGTGAGTTATGGGCGTTGGAGAAGGGAGAACACAAAGTGTGTCAAACTTGGGGTACAAGGTATACCTAGGATTGTCCTAGCCAGGGTTGTTATGCATGTTGAGTAGTTATTATGAAGCATGTTGCCTACATGTTGATCAATTAATTTGGAGCATGTTGTATAAATGTTGAGTAATTACTCTGGAGTATGTTGTATACATGTTGAGTAATTTATTTTTTTCAACCAAAAGTGGTAGACCACTTATATATTTATATTATATTAAAATATTGTACAAAATCCTAGTTCAATCGAGCATACCATAAAGAAAGAACTAGGAGAAGAAAACCTCTAGTTATAGCTCGATACAGTACATTTTTCCTATAAACTACCCCAACCCAAAACTGTAACACTCCTCCAATTACAAACCAAAATTCCTATTATACTCACTAACCCACTGTACAAAATTCCAACTTACAACAAATGACATTTTTTACTACATACTAACAAAACCTACTACAATGACCATAACCTACAAAAAACCCCCCTTTACATAGAAAATGATTATCATAACCTATTGACAGATCCATTCATGCCGATTGAGAATAAAGTACCCCCAAAACTATATCCATTCAGATACAAAATTTAGAAAGAAGATGATTTTTTGCCAGCCCTTCTAGGACCATTTAACGAACTCTCCTCCACCAATTGCTTCCTCTTACGATCACATTCTTGTGAAGGAATTGTTATGTTGATATCTAGAACATAGCGACAACAGAGTCTCCCTTTAGCCCGTGGATTCAAAACCAGATCATGCACACATGAATGACTTCTTAAAAATGAAATTGCATGAAACTTCCTTTTAATCTAGTCTATATCCTCCATGGTAAATGCAAAGCGATACTTGTTCAAGGCTTCATATAGGTAGGATGAAGTATCATACATTGTTGCCACAAGCATTCCCTAAATTTGTTTTGCATACCTCTTTTTGTAATGGATTAAATGCCTGGGAAACAAACCTCCTACCAACCCATCACCATTGGTGAATTCATATTGCTGCACACTTGTAAGAAAAGCATCATTTTCCAAATACCTTTGAACAACAAATTTTGTAGCTATGACTTTTAAAACAGAGTAATTTTGCACTAAGTCCATGATGTTCGATAAGAAAATGGACAAGAGATTTGTAGAAAATACAATCCTTTGAAGCTCTGTATGCAACACATCCTCACCAATGATAGTAGTTATGCAATTAAACACAGACTTACAGTCACCCTTGAAAACGGATTGTAATTCTTCCCTATCAATTCGCGCCGAGAACGGCTCCTCCCACGGCCTAACCACCACCGAGACTCAATAATTCTTAACATGGAATTCTCTCAGCTCCATTCCCTTGCAAACTTTATACACACACTGCTTTAAATTCCCCTGTTGAGTTATGCAATTAAACACAGACTTACAGTTACCCTTGAAAACGGATTGTAATTCTTCCCTATCAATTCGCGTCGAGAACGGCTCCTCCCACGGCCTAACTGCCACCGAGACTCAATAATTCTTAACTTGGAATTCTCTCAACTCCATTCCCTTGCAAACTTTATACACACACTACTTTAAATGCCCCTGTTGACTAGCGCCATCCAAACATCCACCAAAGACTAACAAATGAATAGACCAATGGCCTTTTTAAAGGCAACTTAACCCATTCTTTATCCCCGTCACCTTTCAAAACCCACACACTTGAAATATCTCGATATCCCCTTGGAAGACACATTATCCTTCTTCACATGAATTCCCTACCTGTTTGTACATTTGACAACTTATCCATCAACATTTAAATTGGCTAAATCTGGTAACAAAATCTTTCTAAATTTAGCCATGTACTTTACTAGTGCCCCAAACAAGCATGCTTATACACTACCTGATTTAACCATGTAC
Organism: Sequoiadendron giganteum; assembly: GCA_007115665.2. Classification (NCBI taxonomy): domain Eukaryota; kingdom Viridiplantae; phylum Streptophyta; class Pinopsida; order Cupressales; family Cupressaceae; genus Sequoiadendron; species Sequoiadendron giganteum. Next base: position 106,268,339 of record CM021106.1, on the reverse strand, counting down.
TTTGATAGACATGCTTCTATACTGCCTAGATATCGAGATATCCCAAGCATGCCAGATCTAAAGATCACAATAGATAAATCTTTTTGAATTTCCATATTTATGTGGTAAGCACATTACGTATGTACTTTAGTATGACATCACATGTGCAGATCTACCACCTCATAGTCCTGCAACTTATATGCTTGCACCACATTGTTAAGCACATGTGTGACTACCTACACACTCGCAATGTAAATGTTAGGACAAAATATAAAGTATGCTAGCTCAAATCCAAAACATACCACCTGTCGAGACCTCAAACAAACCATATGCAAAGCTTTGCTAGAATTACAATACAACACTATACTCATATGACACAATGTAACACCACATGTGCTGAATTCTACAGGCTTAAAGTCATGTAGTTTTATACTTATGCCACGTTATTAATCACATGTTTGTGTTACTACAAATTCATAACCTACACTTACACTGATAGCAGCATTAGTACCAATATAAACCCATAATAAATAAAATTTGCTAAGAGCATCCTAACTATAATGTACACTACAAACCAAACCAAAGCCATTCTTAATCGAAGGACGATTCAAATTGGGGCTTCCTGTCACCTTTGCACATGTCATAAATCCCACAAGACCCGCACTTACATTAACAAGAAATTAGCGCAAAAATAAACATGACAGCAAAGCATATGCCAACCAACAAATTTGTCAACCCTCCCTCAAAAATTAACTCTGCCCTTGTGCATCTAGGTGTATTAATTCCAACAAATTAGGAAAAAATTTAAAACATTGAAATCAGGTGGGACCTTGATCTCAATGCTAACACTTCATAATCCTGCCAAATAGTCTGCTACTCTGTTTCCTTCCCTATATGCATGAGAAATTATTGATGCTGCAAATTTATCTAATAGTGCCCATGCTCTTTGCATTATATAATGCAAGATCCAATTAGGAAGTTTCCTTTCCCTTAATGCATTGATAATTATGAATGAATCCCCTTCAACATGGAGATTTGAGAATCCTAATTGGATAGCCAATTCCAAGCCCAATAACAAAGCTTGAGCTTCCACACTATTATTTGTACCATCTTGAAGATGATAAGAGGAAGCTGCCAAAAATAACCCTGAAGCATTCCTGATACAAACCCCTACCCCTAAATATCTTGCATTAACTTTAGATTCCCCATTAAAATTCAACTTGACAAAGTCTTTAAAGAGTGGAACCCATTTTACTAAAGTTCTATCAACTTTCCGATTGCAATGACGTAAAAAACTGCCATCAAAAGGTAGCTTGATACCCTTCCAACCTTTCAAAATGTCATTATCCCAACTTGTGAATAAAGAATTAATAGATTTCACCCTTTGAACACATGAGTTAACCCCTTCAGAAATAGCATTCTCTATTTTAACAAGAGTTACCTCAATTGAAGATTTTGCTATTCATTTCCCACCATAAGTTCCATAATACAATTATTGGGACTATATACCATAAGCATGCAAAAAATGAAGATTGATATAATAACGACCAACTCTAGAAGAGATCCCAAATTGAATTTGGTAGAGGGGTAGATAATTGAAGCTTACTTCTAACAAAATTCCAACTTTGCCGAGAAAAGTGTTGGTGTAATTAATTGTTTTGTACCTTGTCCTAGGTCATCATTACACCTTAGTTAAGTTTACTTAGGGACCACATAGGAGTTGTTGGAGATTTTCCACCTTTGGTGGACTTATCATGTTATCACTTTATCATTTCCACCTTTCGTGGACACATCATGTGATACCTTTTGTGGTGGTTATCACATTATCACTTTCCCACTTTAGGTGGAGTGATAGCTTTTCACAGTTGTCTCATGTCATAAGATTACGACACTTGTCATAATCTTATGCCCTCCTATGTTCTCACCTTGGCTATATAACCAAGGGGTCTCTACTACATTTGTACATTGATACATACATTATTTCTATTTGCATTATTGGCAGAATACAGTTTATTCTTGTCATATTGTTTCTATCTCTCTTATGCTTGTGCTTCCATTAGGGCTCTAGATCTTGGGTGGCTACCTTCATAGCCAATTCTTACATGGTATCAGAGCTATTGGAGTGCCTTTGGATTGCCATTTTGGAGAGATCTTGAGTGCAATCTTGCATTTTTTTCATAGAAATATCAGATTCTGGGGGGGTTCCATTTTTGGCTTTGTATTGCAGGTGCATTTTGGGAGCTTGTTGCATCAGATTTGAGTCACCATTGTGTCCGGAGTGTCCGAAAAAGTCAGATTTGCCTTTTGTTTCGTCTCAGTTGGACATTGGAGGCCAAATCTACAAGGGTTTGAAGATCGGAGGTGGTTGCCAGATCCAAGAGGTAGCCATATTTTCGAAGCATTTTCAGCCAAAAAGGACATTGCCATTGCGTCCAGAAGGGCCAAAAACCCTAAGATTGATTGTCAATTTGTCAAAATCGGACAACTTTGCCCGGAGCCATCTGGTAAAAATTTCTCCTCCTCGGCCGTACGGATCGTCATAATTGCAGGTCGGGTACGATTTTTCAATAATAAAAAAAATTCGAAAATCTTTCGAAATTTTTTTAGAAAAATTGATTTATTGTAAAGTTTTTTTTGAAAAAATTTGTATTCAAAAAAAAAAAATCACAAAAAAAATCAATCAAAAAAATTTTAAGTCTGCGACAGCAGACTATACCTGCAGGTATTGTGGTACCTGCGGTACCCTAGCTGCCCAGCAGGTGTCCACATGGCAGGCGGCCACTGGCCCACCCTGGCCCCGTCCTTCCCCTGCGGCCCCACCACCTACCGGCGCACATTCCACCGGCGGCACAAAGATTCCGACAGACAGGGAGCATATTCCGACACTCTTTCCGACGAGGACTGACAGGCATCGGTGAACGGCCCCCTGGCCGTCAAATTTAACTTCATAGGTTGCTGACATCAGCAATACGTCAGCGATTTTCAAAAGTTTGGCAGACCCCTCTCCATTTGCAGTTTTGAATTTGCAATTCATTTTCAAACGCAGATATCTTGCTCATTTTGTGTCCTTTTTTCGAGCAATTTTTTTGATTTGGGCTATTTTTTTGTGCTCTACATGGTGGTGTAATCAGTTTCTGGTTTTGATGCACGGATTTTTCAGAAAATTCAGTTTCTCACAGGTGTAGCTGAGTTGTCACCATTTTTGCAACTTCGGGGGCTCCGTTCAGACTCATATGAACTCCTTTTCAGGTGCCGTTTTTTTTGAAAGTGCATGATTTTTCTGAATTTCACAGTGGTACTATCAGTTTGTAGTGATTGTGATCAGAAATTGTACTTTCAGCACTTGGTCCGTTTTGGCCTATTTTGGCATTTGTAAGGACAAGATCTTAGTTTGGTCTTTTGTATCAGTTATTTGAGTCTTTTGTGGCCTAATTAAGGCTGTTGTAAAACAATTTCAAATAGAATCCCACTTTGCTTGGCTTGCAAGTGGCCATTGTAAACGCACTAAGTATAAAGTGCCAAATCATCATTTTTTGGGGGGGGGTTCTTTGATTGAGTGAATTTGGGGGGGTGTCTTGTGTGATTGTGCCTCTCTATCTCTTGTTATCTTTGCTGCTATGGGTTCTCCTAAGTTTCCTTTGTTAACTCCACATAACTATGCTTCTTGGAAAATTGATGCTTGGAGTAAGTTGATGGAAAAAGGATTAACTCATTATATTGATGGAACTATTGTTGCACCATCTGATCCTCATGCTCATTTGGATTGGCTCACTAAAAATACTATGGCTCTTGGAACATTGAGGAAATATGTATCAAAAGATCTAATCTATCAAATTGAAAAGTTTACAACAATTAAAGAAGCTTGGGAAAAGTTTGGTCAATTGTATGGCCAAGTTGATGAGATTAGAGGTTATCAGCTTGACAATGATCTCACAATGTTAGATCCTAAGAATTTTGATACAATCCAAGACTATGTCACTAAGGCAAATGAGTTAAGATCACAACTTAAGGATTGTGGAATTGACAAAAAGGATGCACAATTGGTCTACAATTTGTTGGGAAAGCTTCCATCAGAATATGCAGCATTTGTTTCTAGCTTCCAAACCCATCGCTTGACAGTTGGTAGTTCTTTCACTCTTCCATCATTTGATGCATTCACAGAAATGTTGATGTTAGAGCAAGCAAAATTGATAAGCATGGGGATTCTCAAGTCTTCAAAGTCCAAAGCTTTGGTGGCTAATCAAGGGAATCAAGGGACTCAAGGAAAGGGTTCCAATAAGAAGCAGAAGCAGTTTAAGCCAAAGACACAACAAGATAAAGCACAATCATCCTCTCCACAACAAAGGAATTCTTCACCTTTTCCTCAAAAGGGAAATTCAAGCAAGAAGGAAAGACCAACTTGCTCATATTGCAAGAGATTTGGTCATGATGAGCATCATTGCCATACTAAGCAAATTGATGAGTTGACAAACATCATCAAGAAAAACAACATCAATTTTCCATCTGCCTACAAGAAGAAGGATTCATCTCCTTCCACTTCCTCATAATCAAAAGGAAAAGGGAAAGCTTTTATGGCTACTACAGGTTCTTCACAACAATGGATACTTGACTCGGGTGCTACTCATCACATGGGTTCTACAAGGGAGCAGTTTTCTTCTTTGGAGCCATCTAAGGTACCTCACATCTTTATAGGTGATGACACTCAAGCGGATGTTAGAGGCAAAGGTTCAGTTGTCATGGATGATGGAACATTTGAGGATGTTCTCTATGCTCCTAACTTGAGCACTAATCTTCTTTCAATCTACCAAATCACTCACTTTGGAGATGGCAAGAAAGTTGAGTATCTACCAGATTCAGTTGTGGTCAAAGAACTTAAGGATGATGCCTTGGTTGCAGTGGGACAAGCCAATCCCAACACACGACTTTACTCATTTTCCCACTTTATTCCCAAGTCTCCTTCTACAGCATTGCTCACTCATTCAAATTCAGAAAGTAAGTTATGGCATGAGTGGTTTGGACATCTCAATTACCGCTATCTTCAATAGCTTAGCACAAAGGATATGGTTTCAGGACTCCCTCAAATCAGTTTTTCAAAAGGTGTTTGTTCAGGTTGTTCCTTGGGTAAGCATCCAGAAGAGAAGTTTGACAAAGGGAAGTCTTGGAGAGCTTTGGAAGTTCTTCAATTGGTTCACAGTGATGTAGCCGGTCCATTTCCAGTGCCATCATTCAGCAAGGCCCGCTATGTCCTCACCTTCATTGATGACTACTCCCGCTTCACATGGGTCTATTTTCTTGTTCACAAGAGTGAAGTGTTTGACAGATTTCTAGCCTTCAAGGCTCATGTTGAGAAGCAATCAGGGAAGCAAGTCAAGATTCTCCACACAGATAATGGAAGGGAATATGTGAACAATAGACTTGAGGAATTTTGTACTCTTGAGGGGATTGATATTCAACATTCAGTTGCATACACTCCACAATAGAATGGTGTTACAGAACGAAAGAATAGAACCCTTAAGGAGATGGCTAGCTGCATGATTCATGCTCGATCTCTTAGTCCTCAATTTTGGGTAGAAGCTATCAGTTGTGCCACTCACATCCAGAATCGGGTTCCCCATAAGGCTTTGAAGGGTATGACTCCTTTTGAGGCTTGGTGTGGTGGAAAACCAGTTGTGAGACACTTCAGAGTTTTTGGTTGTCCAGCTTGGGAACGCATACCTCCAGAGAAACGCAAGGCATTGGAACCTCAGAGTAGGCCTTGCATATTTGTTGGATATCCTAAAGGTGTTAAGGCATACAAACTTTTGGATCCAGAGACAGATGAGTTATTCATTGAGAGGAGTGTTCACTTTGAGGAAAGCTCTCCTAGCTTAGCCTCTAATCCTCCTCTTCCTTCCTCCATAGTGGAAAGTGACGATAGTGACTTAGATGATGATTCTCCCTCAACTTCGCCTCGCAGGATCACACCTTTGCAGGGTCCACTTGCAGTTGAGGAGCCTCATCCTTCATCTCCTACTAGACCTCGTTGGGCTTGACAGACTTTTGAGTCAGCAGGTTCTCTTGTTGGGGATCCTTCAGATACTCGAAGGACTCGGTCCCAACATCAGGATTTTCCACATGCTTTTATTGCTACTGCTTTCGATCCATAGTCCTTCAAGGAAGCATCAGGAGTTCCAGAGTAGGATTCAGCAATGGAGGAAGAGTATAGTTCCTTGATGAGGAACAACACATGGGATTTAGTTCCACTCCCCAAGGGGAGAAAGATGGTTCGATGCAAGTGGATCTATCAGACCAAGTATGTAGCGGATGGAAGTGTGGATAAATACAAGGCTCGGCTTGTGGAAAAAGGTTTCTCACAGGTTCCAGGTGTTGATTACATAGAGACCTTTGCACTCGTTGCTAAGATGAACTCCATTCGCTTGACACTTGCTATTGCTGCAGCTCATGGTTGGGTTGTACATCAGATGGATGTGAAGAGTGCATTTCTTCATGGGGATCTTCATGAGGAGATTTACATGGAGCAGCCATAGGGATTTATACAAGATTCTTCTCTGGTTTGCAGATTGAGGAAGTCTCTCTATGGCCTCAAACAGGCCCCTAGGGCTTGGTATGCCAAGATGGATTCCTTTCTTCTCTCTGCAGGATTCACCAAGTGTCATTCCGATCCAAATGTCTACATTTTGCGACAGGGTGACTCTCATTTGCTACTTGTGCTCTATGTTGATGACTTGATCATTACAGGGAGTACCTCATCCATCATTGGCAGTGTCAAATCTGCTTTGTAGGATAGATTTACTATGACTGACTTGGGCCTTTTGCACTATTTTCTTGGGATTGAGATCACACAGTCAACTTCTGGGATATCTCTCTCTCAACCCAAGTATTCTCTTGATCTTCTATCTCAGTTTCACATGGCTGATTGTAAGCTTGCTCTGACTCCCTTTCTTTCAGGAGTCAAACTTGAGGCTAAGTGTTCTACTCCACTTGTTGATGCCACTTGTATCATCAGCTTGTTGGGAGTCTCATCTACTTGACTCAAACACGCCCTGATATCTCCTTTGCAGTTGGCATGGTTTCACACTTTATGCAGGAACCACATGAGCTTCATTGGAAGGCTGCCAAACACATCTTGTATTACATATAGGGTACACATCATCATGGGATTCACTATGCAGCAGGTACAAGACTTACCTTGGTGGGATATACAGATTCTGATTGGGCTGGAGATATTGATGATCGCTAGTCCACTTCTGGCTACAACTTTCATCTTGGTTCAGGCCCCATTTGTTGGCAGAGTAAGAAGCAACATGCTATTGCTCTTTCTTTGACTGAGGCTGAGTATCGAGGGGCTGTTAATGCAGCTACTGAGGCTATTTGGCTTCAAAATATTCTCACTGAGTTTGGCTTCACTATTCCACATCCTTTAGTCATTCATTGTGACAATCAGAGTGCCATCCAGATCTTGAAGAATCCGGTTCACCATCAGAGGACCAAACACATCGAGATTCATATGCACTACATTTGGGAGCTAATACAGGAGTAGGTCATTGATTTGCAGTATTGTCCTACTGTAGAGCAGGTTGCAGATATCTTCACCAAAACCTTCACTGAGAGTACCTATCATCATTTGTGAGCTCTCTTGGGGGTGCGGGATGTTTCATCTGAGGGGGTCACTTGACTTCTTCATTCTCTCTTATGGGGGGGACTTTTTCCTCTTCTAGGGGTTTTTTTCCTTCTCATACATTTGAGAGCATTTTCTCTTGTTTTCATCTCTCTTTTGGGGGGGAGTTTTTTCCCACATGGTTTTCTCCTTTTCTCCACTTTATGAGAGATTGCATTGCCTTTGTACATGGGTACCTAACATAGCCTAGTAGTCGGGACCCATCTTGCATTGTGTACATTCTCCCTAAGTTGCACTTAAGGGGGGGTGTTGGTGTAATTAATTGTTTTGTACCTTGTCCTAGGTCATCATTACACCTTAGTTAAGTTTACTTAGGGACCACATAGGAGTTGTTGGAGATTTTCCACCTTTGGTGGACTTATCATGTTATTACTTTCTCATTTCCACCTTTCGTGGACACATCATGTGATTCCTCTCCACCTTTTGTGGTGGTTATCACATTATCATTTTCCCATTTTAGGTGGAGTGATAGCTTTTCATTGTTGTCTCATGTCATAAGATTATGACACTTGTCATAATCTTATGCCCTCCTATGTTCTCACCTTGGCTATATAACCAAGGGGTCTCTACTACATTTGTACATTGATACATACATTCTTTCTATTTGCATTATTGGTAGAATACAGTTTATTCTTGTCATATTGTTTCTATCTCTCTTATGCTTGTGCTTCCATTAGGGCTCTAGATCTTGGGTGGCTACCTTCATAGCCAATTCTTACAAAAAGGAACACTGAAGAAATAAATGATGTACTATTTCAAATTCCCCTTCACATAAAGGACATTTAAATAAATCAGTAATCCTTAATTTACAAAGACAAACACTAGTCAAAATCCTCTTCTGTAAAGCAAGCCATACAAAGCTACCTTCCTTTGGAAGGACTTTTTTATTCCAACAAAATACATATGCTCTTTGGGGTTGATCAAAAAAATTAGACTGTGCTAAAACTGCATACCCTTCCTTCACTGAGTATGAGCCTGTTGTAGAAGCTGCCCATATGATTTGATCTGGCTTCCCAGATAAATAGGCTATTATGTCCTGCATACATTTACAAAATAGATCTACTTGATGAGCACTTACAAGACTATTGGAAGGACTTTTCCATATGACCTTCGCAGTCATTAAACTTTTCGACTGAACATAGTTCACCAAATTGTCACCCCAGGCCTGAGAAAGAATTAATTTAACCTCCTAGAGATCCTAATTTGTTTCCAATGAGGGCTTTCCATTCCATGAATCTGTCCAAAACTTATCATTTACCTCCTAGGATGCAAAATTACTAATGAGGCTCCTACTATTTACAATGAAATTCTAGATGGCCGAACCCTTTAGAGGATTAGCCACTGTAATTACACTCGTTGGATTTGTAGTATCCAAATACTTAGCTTGCAAAATTCTAACCCACTTAGCTTCATACTTAGTGCACATTTTCCATACAAGTTTAGCCCCAAAATCCTGATTCCTCCACGATAAACTCGGAATTGCTTCCCCCCCTTGTTTCTTTCCTTTTCCTAAACCCTCTAAAGAAATTAAAGGTATCTTTTTATTTTCATCAATATTTCCTTTCCAAAGAAATTTTCTTTATACATGTTGATTAATTACTCTAGAGCATGGTGTGCACTTTTGTTGAGCATTATTATATTGAACTTGCACTTGTGTAGAGCGCAATAGTGCATTGTATTCCAAAAGGAATTGTTTCCTCCTAAATTTATTGCATAGCGAGAGCCAATACCACTGAAATCTTCCTAGGGTGAGAGGATTTTCCAAGTGTTGTGATTCAAATAAGTATTGAAAACCATTGATTCTAAAATATATTGAGAATAGTATATAAAATATTTTCGTGTTAAAATATATGAATTATATAGATGTGTTACTCAATTTACTATGTTTTCTATTTACTTTAGAATAATTTATAATTATTACATATTATAATTATATTGGTTATTTTATATTAGTCATTCACATCATTTTAGTAACATTACATCTTTTAAATTAACTTAACTATTAACATTTAATCTATTAAATTTATTACTAATACTTAAACAACTTTAGGAGGAAAAGTCACATTACATTTGGTGTCAGAGCCTAAAAGAAGCTAGAATATATCATATTTTATAATAATTTTGTTTCCTTCCAATAATCTCATTTTTAAAATAGCATCATTTAAATACAAGAGGAGTTATATTATAAATCTATAAATCATTTGATAGAAACTTATAATCCTTAAAAAACAAATGAGTTTACAAATTTCAAACTCATATGCTTAGTTTATATAGGTGAAAACTCAATGAACTAATAGCTCTTGTTTATTGACTAATATGTGTACATTGTAATTAGAGGCAAGTCATCAAATCCATATGAGGCATATTACATTTTTTCATATACAATATATTCACATTACCATAATTTGATTTTTTATTAAGGATAGTAGTAGTACATAAGATCTATAGGAGATCAAGTCAACTTTCTATTAAAAATCCACTCAATATTTGAATATTAGGTTATAATCCCCATGAAGATGCCTCCAATCTATTATTTTCTTGCTTCCAAAAATTTCTATCAACTAGATTTCAACTTTACAAAGTCATAATAGTAATATGAAATTTTTACATCCTCTAAAAAGTAAACACCTCCCTTATGCTCTCATTTAACTTTTCCTACAATACAAATGAATCCCTTTGTTACTTTCCTACTTTGGGAAGAGACCATAAATCAATATAGAAGAGCTTGAAACATAACTAGTTATATGAAGAGTTGTGTCCCTTTTTAGTCTTTATTGAGAGTTTGAGGAAATGTTTATTTTGTCTCTTCATTGATTTGATTATCTCTTGAATAATGTAGCATGCCACCAATATATTCCTTCCCAAGTAGTTATGAGAAGGGAAATATAAAAAAATTATCATATTCCATGGCGTTAGGATAGTATATGTTCAATAAAATAAGAAAGAGAATGCATGACCCAAGAAGGTAAATAAGTGACGGGTAATTGTCTAATCCCAAGCTTACCACTAGCAATTTCATAGATGTGGACTTAACAACACTGCATATTTCCCTTACTCCAATAACAATAAAAAAATATCATTGCCATTGTTGTTGGTGTGAATAAATGTCTTGTACCTAGTCAATTCACTTACTAGGGACTTAGGGGACATATTCACATGTTAAGTTTACTTAGGTCCTAAGATTATTTCTAAAATAATTAGTTGTCAAATCTAGATTTTATTTTTTCCTAGGTAGTTATGGTGATTTGTCTCATGTCATATGATTAAGACACTTGTCATAATATTATGTCATCTTATGTCTCACCTTGGCTATATAACCAAGTGGTCTCATATGTAAATCATATTTGAAATTTTTGGGATAATCAATTGCATTACAATCTTTAGCATTGTATATTGATCTCTTTGTGCTTTCCATTTTGCCTCTAGATCTCAGGTATCTCCATAGCCAACTCTAACATGGTATCATATAAAGAAAGTGTAATTTCAAATTTTGGATCTCATTTTGAGATATTATTATAATTCTCCATCTTTGATCCATCTTGGCATTGTAAATGCACTAAATATAAAGTTCCAAATAATATATTGTTGGGGAGATTCTTGATTGAGTGATTTGGTAGGGTCTCTTGGTGCATTCTTTTGATCATATTTTCATTGATTATGCACGTAAAATGAAACAATGGAGATACAAAGGAATCAAAAGACTAGTATATTTGCTTTTGACATGCCTGAGAAACATACAATTGACAAAGTTAACTTTCTTATCTCATAACCTAAGACATTGACTCAAAACATGATATTTTTGATCTTATTCACTTGCATTGCTTTGATCTAGCATTCGAAAAAAGACCATTACATATGGCCATGAATTCCCTTTTATAATAAAAAGGGAGCAAAACAAGTTTTGGGCCAATATGTACACATGTCCCATTTCTATTGGACCGCTAAAACATATTCCCTTTTGAAGTTATATTTACAAATGGAGGGAAACACGTGAGACACAACTCATTCATAGCAACAAATATAACTGCCTTCCAAAAGGCATCCTGAAGTATGATGATAATCTTTGTACTTTTGTAACCTCTTTTGTCTTCATGGGCATCCGAAGGAGAGAATATGACTCTTCGTCTCGATTAGCATCAACATCAATCCATGTTAGCACCAGTCAGCATTAGTTCGTTACACCTTGAGCTGGGGAGAAAACATGTCTTTATACAATGTAACTTCTGAGGCCAGATATGTACTATACTTGACCAAGTACATGCGTTCTCCTACCTTATTCCCAATTCTAAATCACTGATGAAAATCCTCCTCCATGATTCATACTCTGTGTCTAAAGGCCAATCAAACCCTATAATTTTATCCATCTTCTTTTTATATGGGGCATACTTTATCATTACCAAAGTAGCCTCTTTGTCAAAATCTTGGAAGAAACCAATGATGAAAGACAACTTCTCAAGAGTATTTTTCAACATGTCAATATCAATTCTTTTACAAATGTATGACGCTTGAGAAGCAATTTTTGCCTCTGTCTAATCCATCCATGCCTGCAAAGGTTTAATCCCATCATGTGTATCTTGAATGTCAGGTAGTAATGAAGTATCTACCTCATCAAACTTGGCCTTCAACTCTTTTATTCTGGCATCCATAGGAGCAACATAACCTTGAAAACTTTGCTCCCTAATCTCACCAATAAATCTATAAGTTGGGATAACATTTAGGTACATGTCTTCCTTCTGCCTTGCACCAATTGCCATAAACTTCAGATTTTCAACCCTTGGAATCCATTTATCCAATAATGGAGTAGCCAATTCCCTATCTCTTTCAGATAATTTTATTGCTTGAATCATTGAAGCATAACTTGAATGAATGTTATTCAATGTACCTTGGATCTTCTTATTCATATGCTTCAAAACTGTGTGAACAATTTCAGAGTTAGTTTCATATACAACATTTTGAGCCTGTTGAAGCAATTCCTTATATTCATTGATTTGGAGCATTAATTCGTCCCTGGTAGGTTCAGCTGATGGGCCCACTCCTGATACACCTGGCTATTCAACTGCTAAAGTTTCTTGGCCCATATTGTAAGGCATAATTGACAAGGAATCATCAGGAGGGGGAGGAGAAGAATGGGTCATCGGTGATGTGGGTGCTTCCTGACCTGGATTAGCAGGCCCCTGAGACTCAAGAGTCTCCACTTGTTGTCTTAACAATGCCACTTTTGTTTCAAGCTCAACAACCCTTTATTGACTTAGGTTATACTCACCGATTAATTCATTATACTTACTCCTATATGTATTTCTTTGGTGAGGCTTTCCATTGTCGCCTTTGTGAACCTAGCCATATTGATGGTCATATCAGTTGCTTCTAATGTAGGGGTATCAACAACTCTCTTTATAATAAGTTGTACTTTGAAATTGGTCAATTTTTCTACTACTAGCTTCTTAGAAACAAGGGATAATGAACATATAGCCAGAGCATCCCATTATTCACTAAAAGAAGAGCCCTGAAATATCAATATAGCCTCCTCAATTTGGAATAAAGGTCTCTCAGCCCTCCTGATTGTTTCTAGAACAACAAAATCAGCTATGTCCCACTTAGGTAGTAACAAAACACTACTCCTTTGCACTAGTGCTCGAGCTTCATCCGGTTTAATATCCTGAAACTTCATTTTCATCTCACTTCTTACATTGGCTTGTATAGCCTCCTCTAGGATATCAGGGTGCAGACTTCTTTCCTTAGCTACCCTCTCAGTATACTCTTGAACACTTGCTCTCCATACAAAATTTTTAAATGCCTTAGTCTCAATGAATGAATCATCTTCCATGAATTCCTTGAAGGCATCTTGTCTTAATTCATCTTCATTATTTAGGCCACTCAAATCCATTTTTCTTAGCCTAAGGTCACCCATTCTAAAGCTTGATGTCACTTCTCTTGGGGGAGAGGGCATCCCTTGTTGCATATCTTCAAGGGTCACCAAAATATCATCCTCATCTGATTCAGAATAATCAACAACCTTATACATCTCAACCTTCTGCTTCTTGGTTGGGGATTGCTCTGATGGAAAGGGGTTCCCTAGGAGGTGAATCAATATCAACAATAACTGGAGAAGACCACCTAGGAGGTGATGGCACTGAGCTGTGAGGGGAAACCACCTCTGATATAGTAGGGGTTGGACTTTTTTGCTACTTCCTTACCTTCTCCCTCCTCCTAGAATACATCCTTAATTTTGGTTCAAGTAGATAAGAAGGTCTTTCCTCAAGCACCCTACCACTGATTTTCCTTTTTCTATCATTGCATGCTCGGCCCTCAAAACACCTACTATGTCCTCAAAATTTTGGATGGCATACATAACCTTATTAAGCTCACCTATAATATTTGGCATATGAATATAATTAGGATCTTTTTTTGTAGCTTGCTCCATCATCTTTTGGAAAGCCAAATATTTTGCTTTTCTCTCCTCCCGTTCAGAAAAATCCATGATATTTCTAATAACATCCTCAAGATAGTAAAAATTATGTATGAACTGACCACCCCAGTGCACTGCCTTCAAACCAGCAATAAAACCCTCTGGATCATGATTTCTTGGGCACACTGTTTTCAACTGATAATGTGCCAAAAACTTACTAAAATCCTTCCAAGCACCCTTGACCATCACAAAGTTAGCAAACACTGTTCATTCATAGAAGAATGACCCTTTCTTTCAGGAGTTTGGCAGATGTGATGTCTATGAGGCCCCCACCTGTCTCATGATTTCAATAAATCCTAATCTTAAAGGCACATCCCTTGGGAAAACATAAGGATTCATAGGAGTTCCATATACTCTGAAAATATTAGTATGAGGGTAGGAAATTATATCACCCTAGTTATGACTCAAATTCAAATCAGGCCTCCTCTCCATGGGCCTTAAAAAAATCAAGGATTTCCTTTGGAATCCGAGGAGGGTTAAAAACCAAAAATCATCTTAGCTTTGAGGCAAAGACATTGTTGAACACCACATAGTAAAAATTTGAATCATCTTTATCCATAATATGTGTCCAACATTGGAAACGCAAATCAATGTCATCCTCCCTTTTCTTCAATTTCATATTTGTGCCAAAAAATTTCTCCCCCCTAAAAAGGAACATATGTATCAACAAGGAGTACCACCAAAATCTCACTGGTTCTTTACCCTCCTTAAGTGTACTTAGACCTTGGTGCATTCTTTCTGACAAGTATGTGGCATAGTCATAAACCACATTATAAGCTGAATGTTGGAGGTGTCTAGCCATATACATGAGGTATTTAGGCATGGTGGATGGTTCATGCATGTTGAGGATCTGGCAGAGGGAATAAACCGTCTTCTTGAAATAATTAGCAAAATACCTCATGGGAAAAGGCTCCTTTTCATCTTCGCCAATCTTGATTTGCCTTCTATTCTTTCCTTTCCTAGTGGAAGCAGTATGAGCAGGTATCATTGTTGTTCTGAAAAGAACCTTTGTGTTTTTATACTCCTCCTTGAAAGTTTTGAGATCAATTGGTATCATGCTCACATCCCACTCATGCAAATTAAAAACATTTGCAATCTCCTCTCTAGTTATTTTGACTAGTTATTTTCCTGCAAATGACCTAACTATTCTTGAAACAGGGTCATACCTTGAGGTAGTATCCTTCAATAGATCATCCATGTATACATTTGTTACCTCCAACTTCCCAAAATCTAACCTTCAAGGGTTGCAAACAAGGACACCCAGACTCCTATTTCCAAACCAATCCTGAAATAACTGCCACCCAGGAATCGATAATTTAGCATCCTTGATACCACTCATTTAATCCTCCAACCCTTCCTAAACATGATAACCATAAAACAAAATGGCTCCCTTGGCCTTTTTTCTCATGGAGGGTTTTAATTGGTCTACTATATTCTAGGAAAGATTCCTACTTTGGGTTCCTGAACCTAACGCTTGAGCTTTGGGTGCCATAGGTAGAAACAGATACTAAAATAACCCAAGGTTTTACCAGAAGGATGTAATAGTCCTAGCACCTCAGAACCAATACTAGGATACCAATTATGGGATGCCAACTTATAAAATTCAACGAGGCCTACCACCTTTTAATGCACACCCCAACCCTAATAAAACACTTTAAAGCAAGCAGACAAAATAAAACAATAGATATCTGCCCTAACTCAAGCTTTCTTCCTTTTCTAAGAAAATGATATAGGGACAATTTTCGTTCTACTTACGGTTTTTTGCTAGTATGAAGCACAAATTTTGAGTGTAGTGAATTCTGGAATGTGTTTTCTCAACCTCCAGGGTACCTATGAATCACCGATAATCTTTAGGTGCGCGGAAGAAACCAACCTTAAATGTAATCGTGTTGGTGCTAGATGTCCTCGAGCGTATTTACTGTAATTAATTTTTGCTGGTACGAAAGGCAACGAATCTTATGTTTACAATTTTGATTTTAAATTAGATCCGTAGATCTGATTCCGATGTGGCATATCTGACAACCCCTTTCGAGCGAAAAGCACGTCACCATCATTCACCACATGATTGGTCGATGCAAGGTTCACCACTAGGACACCAAGTCATTTGTTAGAGGGCCCCACATTCCTTTCCCTATCAACAGGATGATACATGCGTCACAATCATGCACACCATGCAACAGACTTTAAAATATGATTTTAAGGCTTGTACGGTGCACACTTAATGGTTTAGATTTGATCATATTATTATAGCCCCGCCATTGATTCTTCAACTTAGGTACATCGAACTCTGTAGTGTGAATCGGGTCCCACATTGTACAAAGGGACACATTTCACAAGTGTGCAAGCCGCACAACTTTTAAAAGATGATTCATTTCAATCTTGCGCGATGTGAGCTCACGGCCAGGATTCAATCTCTGAAATCAACTGACCCCTTTTCTGCACATGCAACTAGAGTTAGTCATTAAAAGGGGGCCCTAACTAGGTTGAAAAACAACATCCCCTTATTCAACAATCAAGACTTAAGTCAAAAATATTAGGCCTGACCATAGGAAAAATACAACGATAATGAATAAAGATAACTGACAAGCCTAAGAAAAGGGGCCAATAATAGCAACGGATGCAATGACTTAAGTGATAACTAAAGCAATTGACAACTTGGTAGAACAAGTCAACATGCAGATAAAACAAGGGTTTAAGGATTGAAACAAATTTGAATGAAGGTATTAGTCCCAAAACCCTAAGCCAACAAACTGTAAGATAGAAAAGCAAATGACCACTCTGCATTGAGATTGGATCAAAATTTATTCAGATTTTAAAAGCTCCATCAGTGGCTCCAGCTCGGGGACGCATACCCCTAGTGGGTATGGCTAGAATTTAGATCTCAAGTTGAAGTAGACCAACATAGAAAGACAAAACCCAGGAACCTATCTGGAAAAGACAAGCAAACACGGTAGAAAAGGAAGACACCAAACCTATATACAAAATCTACAGGAATGTACAATGTACATAGAAGATAGCCCATTTCAAGAGAAATAGGATTTCAAGAACTGGCCATGTACTAGCAGTTCGAGAACTTCACCTATCAAGGATTGCAAGAAATAAGAGTTCTCTCCATGCGTGTTAGTAACTAGATAAGGGCCTAGCCATAATGGATTGAACTTCCCATGTTTTCCTTTGTCCTCCATTCTTGCATTCCACATTAAGACCATGCTTCCTAACTCAAAATTCCTCTCAATAGCCTTTTTTTCATGTAAGTGCTTGACTTGTAATTGCAGCTTTTCATTCCTTTTATGAGCTTCTCGCCTTGTTTCATCCAACTCAAATAATTCATCCATCATGTTCTACATTTCACCACAAACATCGCTATCATATTCTTGGACAAATTTGTACATTTTAACCATATTATTATGGGGTATTTTAGCCTCAACCCCATAAACCAAATTGAAAGGGGAATGCCCAATAACCCTCTTCACTATGGTCCTATCAGCCCATAATGCTAACTGCAACTTTGAATCCCAGGCCTTCTTTTTCTTGTCAATCACCCTTTTGATGATCTTCATCAAGCTTTTATTGTTTGACTCAGCCTGTCTGTTCCCTTGGGGGTGGTAAGGGGACGAATAAGATACATTTATACCATACTGATTACAAAAATCAATGAATTCATCATACCTGAAACACATAGCATTGTCAGAGACAATTCTTTCAGGAACACCAAACCTACTTAAAATATTGTTCTTTAAAAAATCAGCGACAACTTTATTGGTTGCCTTCCTAGTAGGAATAGCTTCAACCCATTTTGGGAAGTAATCAGTGACAACTTTATTGGTTGCCTTCCTAGTAGGAATAGCTTCAACCCATTTTGGGAAGTAATCAGTTGCAACCAATATCCAAGCATGTCCTCCACTGGACTTTTCATACATTTCTTTAATGAAATCAATGCCCCATTGTTGAAAAGGGGTTGGCATTGATACTGGCCTAAGTGGCAGACTTCTTGAAAATTTTAACTTGCCAGTGAACCTCTGACAAGCATCACAATTCTTCACAAACCTATGTGTATCTTTGAATATCGTGGGACACTAGAAGCCTGCTCTCAATATTTTATGAGCAGTAGTTTTGGCCATGTAATGGCCTCCACATGATCCTTTATGCATTTCAATCAAAATATCTTCTTCCTGATCTCCATACACACATCTAAGCAACACACCTTCAGGGCCTCTCCACCAAAGTTCACCATCAATGATAACATATTTAATTGCTTGCAGTTTCAAAGTCCTTCTCTCATTGTTCGAAAAACCCTCAGGGCATTGCATGGTTTGTAAATACTCAACAATTCTTCTATACCACCCGCAGGTCTGCATATCACATATAGGTGCAACATTTTCATGCTCAACCTGATTTACCTGGTTAGCTTCTAGGTTTATCTTAGCCATCAACTTAGCCAGGCCTTGGCCTCTCACCAGCTTGGTGATTTGGATGTCAATGTTAAACTCCTGGATTATATTTATCCACCTACATCAATGATCTGCAGTCTCTTGTTGAGTGAATATGTCCTTGATTGCTACTATAGGAACATATGCAACAATTGTAGCTCCAATCAAATATGGTCTAAAATTTTTGACAGCCTTACCCAAGGTGTATGCCTAAATTTCTATAGCATCATACTTCAATTCAGCTAATTGTAATGACTTACTAAAGAAACCAATAGTTTGCTCAAAACCTTCATCATTTTTTTGGAGTAAGACCCTTGCTACTATATGGAAAGAAGCAAATGTGAAAAACTAAAAAGACTTTGAGTAATCAAGGGATTTAAGAATAGGAGCTTCTTTAATAGCATCTTTAATAGCCTGAAAATATTTTGTAGGTTCTTATGTCCATGCTACTTTCTCCCTTTTCTATAGCATCTTGGATATGGGCCTTACAGTCTCAGCAAAGTTGGTGACAAATCTTCGCACAAATATAATCTGCCCAAAAGAAGACTGAATTCCCTTTACGTTCTTAGGTTGCTAAATTCTATCAATTGCTGCCACCCATTGAGGGTCAATCTTGACTCCATATTTTGAGACAATGTGGCCTAGTGATTTCCCTTCCTTCACCCCAAACTGACACTTCTTAGGGTTAAGATAAATTCCATACTCTAAAGCTTTGATAAATATTTTCTCCAAATGTAAACAATGGTCCTCCTCCTTCTTCCTATGTGCAGTGAGGTCATCTTGGTAAATGACAAGAAAAAGGTCAATAAAATCAGCAAAAGCCACATCCATTTCTCTTTGGAACGTGGTGCCAGCATTCATGAGACCAAAAGGCATCCTTACATATACGTATGTTCCCCAGGGTGTAATGAATGTAGTCTTGTATTGCTCAACTTCTCTTACCATCACCTGATTATATCCTAAAATTCCATCCATCATGGAAAGTAACTCGCACCCTATCACTTTTTGCAACATGGATTCCATGTTGGGCAAAGGATAGTTGTCTTTTAGAGATGCTACATTAAAATTCCTGAAATCTACACATAACCTAATATCACCATTTTTTCTTTCTAACAAGGACCAGATTTGAAACCCATGATGAATTTCAGATAGGCTTGATGATCTTGGCATCTCATAGCTTGGTAAGTTCCTCCTACATCTTGGGTTGTGATTTAGGATTGATAGGCCTTTGTTTTTGTCTGAACGGTTTTGCATCAAGCTTCAAAGAAATTTCATGTTGGAACAAATCTTCCCTATATGCCTTGTGATCGTCATATGACCATGCAAAGACATGTATGTACTTAATAAGGTAATTAACATGTTCCTTACATGGGGTTTCATCCTTTTTCCTATATACACTCTTTTAGGGGAATTCTTTGTCCCCTGGTTTACCTCCTCCAAGTCTTCCCTATGAGAAGATGTTTGCTTAACACTCAATTTTTTAGGGCCATCAAAAACCCTCTCTACTGCAACCAATCCCCGGGGAATCTTGTTGGTTTTTTAACTCAATTATCCCATTCCCAAACAAAATATCCTTCCCATCAACCTCAACTACAAAAGAGCTAAAGTCAATCTCTTGGTTCTCATATCTATCAACACAATGCAAAAACCTCATAATATCATTTTCATCATCGAACACCTGCCAATTGTAAATATTGTTGAGCATTGTAGGCTATGTTTGTACTTCTATTTGGGATACACCATCAAAAGCGACATCATCTAGTCTAACTGCAATGTTAGCTAACAAGTCTGCCCTGAAATTTTGTCCTCTTTCCACCCAGTCTATGCCAAAGGCATCAAAGGCTTCAATAGTATCCCAAATAACATTTATGTATTGCCTAAGCCTTTTATCTTTAGCAAAAAATTGAGACCTAACTTGGGAAACTGCCAACTCAGAATCTCCTAATACTCTCAACATCTTACTACCATGTTTGGAAGAAAGTTTCAACCCAAGCAAAAGAATCTTATACTCAGCAACATTATTTGTACAAGAAAACTGTAACAAGAAAGAGTATTTGTAAGTCTTACCTTGTGGAGAAATCAGAATGATTTCTACACCAACGCTTTCTTTGGAACATGAACCATCAAAATACATCGTCCAAGGATAGTCTCCTTGTAATTCATCTGTAATATCACGACAAATTGGTGATGGGTCCACATTTTCCTCTGATATTTCTTCTTCAACTCAGAAAGTATCCAAACTAGTATCTACAAAATGAACCCTTATTGGATTTTCTACATATTCAATCATGTGACGGATTCTTGCCTCCCTCACAATCTTAACATCTTTCTGATCTATGGAAAAAGTGGCAAAAGATAGGTCACACTGTATACTTCCACCCATGGAATACTCCATTGTCTTGACAGTAACATCCCATAGGTTGGTGGGATATCTACCACTATAACACTCATGAACAATTCCTTTTCTGGGAATGCTGCAAATTTGTATGGAACCCTATTGATCACCCCTATAAAAATCACTTCTCTGGAATCCATAGCATAACATTTTCCATATGTGTTATCCACCTTCAAACCCATTTCCTCAATGATCTTCACCGGAATTACATTGTTGGAGGCCCCAGAGTCCATCATGCAATTTCTAAGCAGTTTACCATCAATGATTAATCTCAAATAAAATGGGTTAACCTGGCTTGGGTTAGCGGTAATGGTAGTTCCCAAATGTATCTCTGGATTTTCATTAATAACCACTTTGACCTCAACATCCTCCTCTTGACTATTGCTCAGTCCATATTGCTGCATAATCATCTTATCCTTCCCACTTGTAACAATATTGTTAATAAATGAAATAGTATTATCTTTATGCTCATCTATTCTCATCATTTCTATGAATGGGACTATGACCCTAACTTGTGACAATATTTGGAACATATCTACAGGGGAATAACTTGGTATTTCATAGAACACAAGTTCTTTAGGACTTACCTATTTGACATGTTCTGAAGTCTTCTCAACACTGGATTTATTATGCTTGGCTCTTTCAACTTGAGGAGTAACTTCTCCTTCAATTTTCACTTTAGTGCCTTTCTTAGCCCAAATTCTCATCTCTTTACCCTCCTTGGACTTCATTTCCTCTTTCTTATTCTTTTTCTTTGTTTCTTTACTTCCTATTTTATCCTCTTTAACAAAAATGTTGGTTGGACTTCCCTAGTTACCACTCACAATTCTATTTATTAGATGATAATCACTCCTTTCCTTGGCAACCAATGCAACTGTATATCTTTCAATCTCCTCATTTGAAGGTCTTCATAAGGCAATATTCTTAGACTCCAGAGTATACATAGTACAATCATTATCTCCACCTTCATCTGAGAAGACTTGTTGATGATGCACACTAGCCTCTTTCCTCAATGCCTCCACATCACTAACATCAACATCATCACCCGAGGAATACTCACCACATTCAAATTCTGATTTAATCATGATTACATTTGCCATCTGATCATGGCCCTGAGGAGAATCCAATTCCCCTTGGTCATCTTGAGTCTCTTCCAAGGATCTTGCAATAGCACACTGTTGTGATGAGTGAGGAATCTGGCATACTTCACACCATGGAAAATATTCAACAAAATTTGTGGAATTTCTCTACAGAGGATCAAGTGTGCCCTGAGCAGCTTTCTGATTGTTGTTTACTAGTTTTCCATTTTTCCAATTAGTATGATAGGGATAATATTGCACCCTTGGGGGCCTATCATTTCTCTAGAATTGAGGCTTGTCATTTTTTGCTGCCCTGTGCAACAAACTAAGGACCTGATCTATCTTCTCATCAGGGGCTGAGCTTTTACTGGTTTTCTCATTATAGACCTTAGGATTTTTTGAAACCCTAGAATCATCCCTGCGTCCTACTTTTCCTGACGCTCTTCTATTATTTTCCATGTTGACTGCCATCTTGTAAGCTTCTCTTAGAAATCGGGGATTCTTATCTCGTTACAAATAACACATCTTGGAATCATAAGCATTGCAATATACTACCATCCAAGCATTCTCATTAGGCCTGAGGTAAGTTAGAACTCTAAGCATGGCTTTTTGAAACCTTACATTAAACTCAGTTGCCATCTCATTTTGGCCTTTAGTAATGTTGTTGAAGTCATTCAATCTGAACCTAAGGTTAGTCTAATTCGCATACTGCTCTCTAAAAATTTTGTAGAAGGCCTCTTTAGAATCAATACTCGCATTAGGTAATCCTCTGTACCAATCCCTAGAATCTTCTGTCAGTGATTGCATGAAATACTTCATGGAAACATCATCATCACATAACTCAAAGTCTTCTACAAAACTCTGGAAAGCCTTCAAGTGGTCTTCACTACTTAAGGCATTGTTACAATTAAACTTGGGGAGATGTTTCCTAGCATTTTCAGGGACAGGATTTGGGTACCCTGGGATATTAGCAAAGAACAATTGCATATACCTATCCATCTAAGGTGGATTTATGGCATCTCTATCCCTATGGAGATCAGTATGTTCTCCATTTCTCTTGTTATCAGGCTTGCTTTCTATTTTACCCTTCCCATTTCCATCATCATTATTATTTTTCTTCTTACTTTCTTTGTCATCCTTAGAGTAAGAGCTACCATCCTTATTTCTTCCTCCACCCCTTCCTCTACCAGGTGTATGTCCATCCAGCTTCTTCTCTTGGGATTCAGTATTGTTCTATTCAAAACTCGAAGGTTCGGGTGTAGGGATGGACATTTTGAGGAAAGCAATCTTTCTAGCCATTTTTGTATTAGCAGCCTCCATTTCAGCTTTCTTCAGGTCTTCCTGCAACTTCTCATTTACTAGTTGCAGTTTTAACAGCTTAGGATTTGGGGGTAGAAGATGAAATGGGGTCAATCTTAGGATTAGTGGCAGGGATCTTGGCAGACAAAGTGTGGGTATTTGTGTTAGTATTGAGAGTAAAGGCATTTTTCTTACTTTGATCCATGGGCTTTTTCCCATGATCTTTAAAGGATGTCTTCTTGGCAAAGGCTGGAGGGTCAGAGGTTTTTGTAGTTACAATACTTGTAGCAAATGTCCTAGCAATGAAAATCCCCATTTGAACTATTGCTTTGGGGATCTCTTGGGTGATTTGGAGTGTTGCTAAATAGCAACATCTTCCTCAACGAACTTATGCTTAGCCGCATCTTCTCTCATTTTCTTAATTTTTTGTCTCCTTGCATCTCTTTCAAGTTGCTTGGCTTTGACCCTATCAGCCTTCTCCCTCAATGCTTTTATTCTATTCTTCTCTTCTTGATCAACAAGCCAGTTTTCTTCATCTTCCAAGGCTTGCATATCCCTATCTATATCATCTTCATTTTCTAAGAAATCATGCTCACCAAGAACAAGAGTATGAAAGGTTTGGTCAACCTGGTTCTCTTCAGGAGGAAACAATACACCCGTACCAAGAAGTTCTCCCCTAGGATTAAAATTTCCCCCATGGAAGACAAACCCAACCCCAAGAGTTGGTGGTTCTGTGAATTGCTTACTTGTGTTCCAAAATTCCCACCTAGCTTCCTCGTGTGACACATCCAATTCATTGTTGAACACTTGTTCAACATGAAAATTTCCCCGATCTTCCCCAGACATTGTTGCCCCACGTGACTCTCCTTGATAATTTGTATTCTTTATTTCATTGTTAAAAGTAGGAGATACTTCAGCAGTTGGGGATTCAACAGACTTACCAGATTCAGAAGTTTTCTTTACCCATTGTGGTTTCTTGTCTTTAGCAAGCTCAGGTTGTAGCTGTTGTTCAGAGTTTTTCTTCATCTGGCTCTGAGTTCCTCGTATTTTTTTGTGAACTTTTTGTATTCATGTCACCTTTTTAAGCCTTTCTTTGTGCTTTCTTTTCACTTCCTCAACATCTTCAAATATTGGCATGCACTAGTGCAGAGATGTAAGAGTCGCCACCCAAATTGATTGGGACAAATTTATATCAATTATATTATGATTCATGCAAATTGCACAAGGTTCTACTGATGCATACAAAATTTAATAAATACGACATACTTTGGGTTGAACCTTCTAACATAAGCCTTTTAACACATGAAAGAAACAAGGTTTTTGATACAAAATTTAACGAGAAAACCTTGATAAGGACCTGAGAAAATGTTCACAAGAAATCAACTAGACCAACTCTATAACCGATAACACCACATATCATGATGAACTTTGACAAGGCATACAAGTGAACAAGCATTTAACCAATGTATAGAATCCCCAGTAGAGTCACCATTTTGTTGGTAATTTTTTAAGAACCAATCAGATCTCACCAAATACCTATGAGTTTTCCACACTCATTTATTAAACACTTGTAAGACAGTTGGCCAATGAATGAGATGAAGCTTTAATGCTTCCTCTCCTGCACTTCGGGCTCTACAAAACCTGCGAGGGTGATCCCACAACGTATTACTTACAAGTTATCTGTCAACATCTACAACACGTTGCATCTTGAAGCAAATGTATTCTCATCAAATGCTCAAGGATGAAATTCTTCAGGAAGTGGGAAATTCTTCAAAAGAACCAAATACCAAATACCAAAAGCTGAGAATACAATAAAATAGAATATAGGTAAACCAATTAGAACGTATTTATAAAGGTTGTTCTCAAATAAAAAACAAGACCTATAAGAAATGCGCTCAACACATTAAGATTAGTGTCTTCTCTCAAGGTACGGAGTCATCACAAAGTGAACTGAATTGTAAGGTAAATTTAATCTTAGACATCCATGATCTTAGTGAAAAGCATTACAATTCACGTATTAGCAATCAGAACCAACAACTACTTACATAATCCATTTAACACTCACATAAACCCACGTTCTAATTAAATTATTCTAACTGGTTCATTAAACTAGAACCATAATCAAAACACAGTTCATTGCAAAAACAATGAAGATCAACAAAGTGATTCTTGACCATATTTTCATTGATTATCCATGTAAAATGCAACAATGGAGAGACGAAGGAATCAAAAGACTAGCATATTTTCTTTTGACATGCCTTAGAACCATACAATTGACAAAGTAAACTTTCTTATCTCAAAACCTAAGACATCGACTCAAAACATGATATTTATGTTCTTATTCACTTGCATCGCTTTGATCTAGAATTCGACAAAAGACCATTACATATGGCCATGAATTCCCTTTTATAATAGCAAGGGAGAAAATCAAGCTTCGAGCCAATATTTACACATGTCCCATTTCTATTGGACCTCTAAAACATATTCCCTTTTGCAATTTAATTTACAAATGGAGGGAAACGCGTGAGACAAAACTCATTCATAGTAGCAAATATAACTACCTTCCAAAAGGCATCCTAAAGTATGATGATAATATTTATACTATTGTAACCTCTTTTGTCTTCATGGGCATCCAAAGGAGAGAAGATGAGTCATCATCTCGATCAGCATCAACATCAATCCATGTCAGTACCAATCAACATTAGTTCGTTACACCCTGAGCTGAGGAGAAAACATATCTTTATAAAATATAACTTCTGAGGCCAGATCTATACTATAATTGAACAAGTACATGTTTTCTCCTACCTTATTCCCAGCTCTAAATCACTAATGAAAATCCTCCTCCATGATTCATACTTTGTGTTTGAGGGCCAATCAAACCCTATAATTTAATCCATCTTCTTTCTGTATGGGGCATACTTTATCATTATAGAAGTAGCCTCTTTGTCAAAATCTTGGAAGAAACCAATGATGAAAGGAAACTTCTCAAGAGTATTTTTCAACATGTCAATATCAATTCTTTTACAAATGTATGATGCTTGAGAAGCAATAGTTGCCTCGATCTGATCCCTCCATGCCTGCAAAGGTTTAATCCCATCATGTGTATCTTGAATGTTAGGTAGTAATAAATTATCTGCCTCATCGAACTTGGCCTTCAACTCTTTTATTCTGGCATCCATAGGAGCAACATAACCTTGAAAAATCTGCCCTCTAATCTCACCAATAAATCTTTAAGTTGGGATAATATTTGGGTACATGTCTTCCTTCTTCCTTGCCCCAATTTCCATAAGCTTCATATTTTCAACCCTTGGAATCCATTTATCCAATAATGGAGTAGCCAATTCCTTATCTCTTTTAGATAATTTTATTACCTGAATCATTGAATCATAGCTTGAATGAATTATATTCAATGTACCTTGGATCTTCTTATTCATATGCTTCAAAACTATGTGAACAATTTCAGAGTTAGTCTCATATACAATATTTTGAGCCTGTTGAAGCAATTCCTTATATTCATTGATTTGGAGAATTAATTCCTCCCTGATAGGTTCAGCTGATGGGCCCACTCTTGATACACCTGGTTGTTGAAATGCTAAAGGATCTTGGCCCATATTTTAAGACATAATTGACAAGGAATACTCAGGAGGGGGAGGAGAAGAATGGGTCATGGGCAAGGTGGGTTTTGCCTGACCTGGATTAGTAGGCCCCTGACACTCAAGATTCTCCACTTGTTGTCTTAATAATGCCACTTTTGTTTCAAGATCAGCAACCCTTTGCTAACTCAGGTTATACTCACCGATCAACTCTTTATACTTACTCCTATATGTATCTCTTTCTGTGGCGAGGCTTTCCAATGTCGCCTTTGTGAACCTAACCATATTGATGGTCATATCAACTACTTCTAATGTAGGGGTATCAACACCTCTCTTTATAATCAATTTTCCTTTGAAATTAGTTAGTTCTGCTACTATTGGATTCTTAGAACCAAGGGATAATGACCATATAGCCAGAGCATCCCATTCTTCACTAAAAGAAGAGCCCTGAAGTGCCAATCTAGCCTCCTCCTCAATTTGGAATAAAGGTCTCTAAGCCCTCCTAATTTTGTTTAGAACAAAATCATCAGCTATGTCCCACTCAGGAAATAATAAAATACCACTCCTTTGCACTAGTGCTCGGGCTTCATCCGGTTTAATATCCTGAAACTTCATTTTCATCTCACTTCTTACATTGGCTTGTATAGCCTCCTCTGGGAGATCAGGGTGCAGACTTCTTTCCTTGGCTACCCTCTCAGTATACTCTTGAACACTTTCTCTCCATACAAAATTTTTAAATGCCTTAGTCTCGATGAATGAATCGTCTTCCATGAATTCCTTGAAGGCATCTTGTCTTAAGTCATCATCATTATTTAGGCCACTTAAATCCATTTTCTCAATCTAAGGTCACCCATTCCAGAGCTTGATGCCACTTCTCTTAGGGGAGAGGGAATCTCTTGTTGCATATCTTTTGGGGTCACCATAATATCATCCTCATCTGAGTCAGAATAATCAACAACCTTATACATCTCAACCTTCTGCTTCTTGGTTGGGGGTTGCTCTGATGGAAGGGGTTCCCTAGGAGGTGAATCAATATCAACAATAACTAGAGAAGACTACCTAGGAGGTGATGGAACTGAGCTATGAGGGGAAACCACCTCTAATATAGTAGGGGTTGGCTTTGTTTGTTGCTTCCTTACTTTCTCCTTCCTCCTAGAATAGATTCGTAATTTTGATTTGGGATGATAATAAGGTCTTTCCTCAAGCACCAATGTGGGGTCCTATTCCACTGCCATTGATTTTCCTTTGCATGTCACTGCATGCTTGGCCATCAAAACACCTTCTATGTATTCAAAATTGTGTATGGTGTACATAACCCTATTGAGTTAACCTGTAATATTTGGCATAGGATTATAATTAGGATCTTTCTTTGTAGCTTGGTCCATCATCTTTTGGAAAGCCAAATATTTTTCTTTTCTCTCCTCCTGTTCAGAAAAATCCATGATATTTCTAATAACATCCTCAAGATAATAAAAATTATGTATGAAATGACCACCCTTGTGCGCTGCCTGCAAACCAACAACAAAACCCTATGATCATGATTTCTTGGGCGCACTGTTTTCAACTGATAAGGTGCTTAAAACTTACTAAAATCCTTCCAAACACCCTTGACATTCACAAAGTCAACAAACACTGTCCATTCAGGGAAGAATGACCCTTTCTTTCAATAGTCTAGCAGATGTGATGTCTGTGAGGCCCCCAACTATCTCATGATTTCAATAAATCCTAATCTTAAAGGAACATCCCTTGGGAAAACATAAGGATTCATAGGAGTCCCATATACTCTGAAAATAGTAGTATGAGGGTAGGCAATTATATCACCCCAGTTATGACTCAAATTTAAATCAGGCCTCCTCTCCATGGGCCTTAAAAAATCATGGATTTCCTTTGGAATCCGAGGAGGATTAAAAACCAAAAATTGTCTTAGCTTTGAGGCAAAGACATTGTTGAGCACCACATAGTCAAAATTTGAATCATCTTTATCCAGAATATGTGTCCAACATTGGACAAGAAAATCAATGTCATCCTCCCTTTTCTTCAATTTCATATATGTGCCAAAAACTTTCTCCCCCCTGAAAAGGAATATATGCATCAAAAAGGAGTACCACCAAAATCTCACTAGTTCTTTGCCCTCCTTAAGTGTACTTAGACCTTGGTGCATTCTTTCTGACAAGTATGTGGCATAGTCATAAACCACATTATAAGTTGAATGTTGGAGGTATCCAACCATATACATGAGGTCTATAGGCATGGTGGATGGTTCATCCATGTCGAGGATTTGGCAGAGGGAATAAACTATCTTCTTGAAATAATTAGCAAAATACCTCATGGGAAAAGGCTCCTTTTCATCTTCTCTAATCTTGATTTTCCTTCTATTCTTTCCTTTCCCAATGGAAATAGTATGAATAGATAGCATTGTTGTTCTGAAAAGAACCTTTGTATTTTTATACTCCTTGAAATTTTTGAGGTCAATCGGGATCATGCTCACATCCCACTCATGCAGATTAAAAACATTTGCAATCTCCTCTCTGGTTATTTTGACTACTTCTTTTCGTGCAAATGACCTAACTATTCTTGAAATAGGGTCATACCTTGAGGCAATATCCTTCAATAGATCAATATCCATGTATATAGTTGGTACCACCAACGTCCCCAAATCTAACCTCCAAGGGTTACAAACATGGACACCCAGATTCCTATTTCCAAACCAATTCTGAAATAACCACCACCCAGGAATTGATAATTTAGCATCCCTTATACCTCACATTTTATCCTTCAACCCTTCCTGAACATGATAACCATAAAAAAAAAAACTGCTCCCTCGGCCTTTTTGCTTGTGGAGGGTTTTAATTGGTCCACTATATCCTAGTAAAGAGTCCTACTTTGGGTTCTTGAACCTGATGCTTGAGCTTTGAGTGCCATAGGTAGAAATAGATACTAAAATAACCCAAGGTTTTACCAGAAGGATGTAATAGTCCTAGAACCTCTGAACCAATACTAGGATGCCAACTTACAGATTTCAATGAGCCCTACCACTTTTTATTGCACACCCCAACCCTAATAAAACACTTTAAAGGAAGCAGATGAAATAAAATAATAGATATCTACCCTAACTCAAGATTTCTTCCTTTTTAAGAAAATGATATAGGGACAATGCTCATTCTACTTATGGTTTTCTGCTGGTATGAAGTGCCAATTCTGAATGCAATGAATTCTGGAATGTGTTTTCTTGACCTCCAGGGTACCTATAAATCACCAACAATCTTCAGGTGCACGGAGGAAACCAGCCTTTAATGTACTCTTGTTGATGTTAGATGGCTCCGAGCGTATTTATTGCAATTACTATTCACTCGCACGAAATTCAACAGCTCTTATGTTTACAATTTTGATTTTAAATCAAATCCGTAGATCTGATTCTGATGTGGCATATCCGATGACCCCTTTCAAGCCAAAAACACATCACCATCATTTGCCACATGATTGACCGATGCAAAGTTTGCCACTAGGATGCCAAGTCATTTGTCAGAGGGCCCCACATTCCTTTCCCTGTCGGTAGGATGATACACACGTCACAATTGTGCACACCATGCAACAAACTTTAAAATATGATTTTAAGGCTTGCACGGTGCACGCTCAACGATTCAAATTTGAACGTATTGTTATTGTAGATACCAAAAATTGGTCTAGGCCTACGAGTACACATTTCAACATAATTTTCTATAGTCCATCGTCTTGATTAAATAATGTTACTTATTTAATTGCCTTTCTAACACATATTTCCTCTATTTAATTAAATACCCTTTTTAAATTCATTAATTCATAATCATCCTTTATTCAACTTAATTAATTAAATAAATCATATTTATTTAATTATGTTGCGAACTAATTAATTCTTCCCCCTTTATCTATCAATTAAATAATTTATTATTTAATTCCCCTTTATCATACTTTTCCAACTATAATTAAATATCTTTATTTAATTATTCATTTAACCCCTTTTCATCTATAATTAAATATTTATTATTTAATTATTCATTTATCCTTTTCAACAGTCAAATTAAATAAATTACTTTATTGAATTTAATTAAAAGTCTCATATTTTGAATGTTGAATTAAATTAACATTTAATTCATTATTTAATTAATTATGTCGCCATTCCTCTAACATTCAGTTATCTCTTACATGCACTTATTGTCTGACTCGAGTTATCTCTATGAGAGAACTCTCCGTCACAACTAGTCGATTAATTAGTTCCAACTCATATGCATGATCTATATCTATTAATTAAATATCTTTATTTAATTAACTAACTCAAGTTTGCATTCACATGCATTTATTCTCCAACTTCTAACTTTGGCTTTTGCATACAAAGTCTATTTCTTCTATTTTTTGAAGATGAAGATTGGAACTCATGTTCTTACTCATGTTCTAAAATTAGTCTTTACCTGCAGTTGAACTCATGTTCTAACTCGCGTTCTATCTATCACATAACTCATTGCATGGCATTGATCAATCTCATCCGTTGATCTCTCTTTCAATCTGAGCCGATCGTTCGAAAACACAAAATCTATAAAATGGCCTGTCATGATCATTATTCCTCCTCCTCGAAATTATACACTTTTGAGAAGAGACTATTCTTCGATATTTTGCTTAGACATTCAACACAGCTATACTTGCATTCAAACACAGAAATCTGAGGGCAAGAATACTTAAAAGGCAAAATGGAGAAGAGCAATGGAGTTAATTCGAAAGGGTGAATACATTATTCGGTGAGATCAATTCAATTTGTTAGTTTTCATTTATGTTTTCAATTTCGTTCTTTATTGTTTGATTTTAGATTAGGATTAATATTGTTATTTCTAGTTGCAGATCGAACCACAGATTTAATCTTGAGTTACAGTTATATCCCCGCCATTGATTCTTCAAATTAGGTACATCGAGCGTCGTAGTGGGAACCAAGTCCCACATTGTACAAAGGGACACATGTCACAAGCATGCAAGCCACACAAATTTTCAAAGATGAGTTGTTCCAATCTTGCACGATGTGTGCTCACAGCCAGGATTCAATCTCTGAAATCGCTGGACCCTTTTCTACACATGCAACTAGAGTTAGTCACTAAATGGGGGCCCTAACTAGGTTGATGGACAACATCCCCTTATTCAACAATCAAGACTTAAGTCAAAAATATTAGGCATGACCATAGAAAAAACACAGCAATAATGAATAAAGGTAACTGGCAAGCCTAAGCAAAGGGGTCGGTAATAGCAACGGATGCAATGAATTAAGTGATAACTAAAGCAACTGGAAACCTGGTAGAAAAATTCAATGTACAAATATAAAACAAGGGGTTAAGGCTTGAAACAAATTTGAGTGAAGGTATTAGTCCCAAAACCCTAAGCCAACAAATTGTTAGACATAGAAGCAAAGGACTGCTCTAAGCATTGAGATTGGATCAAAATTTATTCATATTTGAAAAGCTCCATCAGGTTCCTTTGTGCACATCATATAATTATTCAACATGGCATCAAAATGCATGGAGTATTCTACTGACTGAAGGTCACTCTCTATATGTTGAAAATAAGGTACCTAAACCTATATATGTAGATAAAAAGTTAAAATGGATGATTCAACATGCCAAAGCTCTTGGATGTCTTTATAAACTAGTTTCTAAAGATTTTTTGTTTCAAATTGAATTATGTAAGAATTCTCATGAAGCTTGGAACAAACTGAAAACTTTATATGGTACTACAAATGAAGTAAAAGGCTATCAAATTGATAATGAACTGATAAGACTTGATCCTAAGAAATTTGACAACATTCAGGACTACATCACTAAGGTTAATGATCTAAGAGATCAATGTAAAGCATGTCGAATTGATAAGGACATTCAATTGGTCGACAATGCATTGAACATTGAACTTGATCATGATTATGCTTCTTTTGTTTCTAGCTTTCATACTCATAGATTGACTATGGGGTCCGCATATACTACACCTTCATTTGCATCATTTTTGAGATGTTAATACATGAGAAAAAAAATCTTATATCAATGGGTCTCATCAATACTTCTAAATCTCAAGCATTGTTGTCTAGTCAAGTGAAAGAATCAGAACATACTGATAAGAAAAAAAAGAAATCAAAGAATAATCCACATTCAAATCAAGCAAAGAATAAATCATCTTCCATAGAGAAATCATCTAAGAAGAATTCAACTTGTTCATATTGTAAGAAGCTTGTACATGATGAACATTCTTGATATAACAAGGATATTGATGAGTTGAACTATCTTCTCAAAAAGAATCAGATTTATTTTCCTTCCAAAATGTTTGAGTCGCCTTCTTCTTCTTCTTCAAAGTAGAGACTAAAAAGGACAAAGATCATACTAGTTTGGCTTCTACATCAAGAAATAAAGGGAGCTCTTTTTTCTACTACAAGTCTCGAATCAGGTAGATGACTTCTAGATTTAGGATCATCTCATCATATCCCATCTTCACATTCTATATTATCTTCTTTTGAACCTTGTGCTATGTCTCCTATTTTGATGGGAAAAAATACATACATGAGTGTAATTGGGAAGGGATCTATTAATATTGGGGAGGGAACTTTTAATGATGTTTTGTGTGTACCTTATTTTTCAAACAATATTCTTTCCATCTACTATATTACACATGGTGGAGACGGGAGGACTGTGGAATTATTTTGATGATAGCATTGTTCCTTCGATTGTTGATCATACTTCTAGTGTGAACCATGATTTTGAGGAGAATTTTGGCTACTTGAACTTGGGGGTTCTCACATTGGAACCCATTCTTGATCCTTGCATTTCATCTCCTCCATCTACTGTTTCATTTGATGATGCTTTTGTTGCTATAGATATGGCTTCTTGTGATTTAGTGCAACAGGATCTACATTGTCTTCCAACTACATCTACTTCAGATTCTTACTTAACAAACATTGGTGGGTTGTTTGTTGAGTCTCACATTTCAGATTTGGGAAACACCCTTGATTGCATACATCTTCTCTTTGATGAAGTGATTCTTCTTCATTTTTTGTGAGGGAATACTCTGACCCTCTTGTTCATTCTCTACATGACAATTCTTTGCAGTTTGACTGAGTGTGGATAATTTTGGACAACATTTGGAGTAGGCTTCTTTGTCTTTAGAGGAGGCATACACTATAAAAGAATAGGAAATTAGCACCTAAAATAGCACTGGATTTTAGTGCATTTGAGTTCATGAATTGGACACTTATGTTGGCACAAAAATCGATGCAAACTGGCATGCTCACTTCGACGCCGGATTTAGCACCGAATTTTGTTGCTTCTAGTTTGGCTTTTGATTTTGCTTATGGTTTTGCTTCTTGTGTTGCTTCCAAGTTTGCTTCCAGTTTTTCTTCTGGTTTTGCTTCGAGGTTCGCTTCCAATTAATTGCTTATGTTTTTGCTTCCTAGATAACGCCAATTTTTGCTTCCAAGATTGCTTCTGGTTTTCTTCTAGTTTGGCTTCCATTGTTGCTTCCTTTTTTGTTTCTAAAAATGCTTCTTTTTTTGCTTCCATTTATTAATTTAATATGTTTTATTTCGATTTAATTAGTTAAATACATCATGCCTCCTAAATAACTCATAGGATTATAGAGTAAGTAAATTAAATAATATGTTTTATTTCAATTTAATTAGTTAAATATATCACGCCTCTTAAATAACTCGTATGATTATAGAGTAAGTAATTTAATTATTTAACTCATATGATTAAATAACAAGATAATTACTGTTACCTGATTTTGCTTCCAACTAAATCATGTAGACTTATGATTGTGTTTGCATTTAAACAATAAAAGGTACATATCATTTTCTGCTAAGTTTCATCCATATGCATAAAAGAGTATCAAAAAACTGCATTATTTGATTAAGGGAATTGCATACAATATAAAAGAGAGTCAACATTTATTGAAAAGGTAGTATTTATTGATAACCATAAGTGTATAGTGTCCCTCACAAGCTGAGGGACTAACTATTTTTATGCATATTGTTGGGTCTCAAAAATACAGGTTTGAACCACGAGAGGTTGCCAAGCTCTCACAATGATTTTGGCCAACGTACAAGGCCAATTGATGCAATTGTACCTTCTACTCTTTAGGCTCTGTTAAACCTAGGTGAGTGTACCTATGTGAATGATGCATATTTTGAACTATGTTTCCTACTTGACCAATCTATCCACAATGGCAATTTGACAGTGGAGAAATGTGATCTAAATTTGGTATAAATTGTATAAGCAATATCAAGGTATAATCTAGTATGTTCAGTTAATAGATGTCAAATGAAATGGATAAAACTAAGAAATAAAGGAGACCAGTGCCTTGTTGGGTAAAACGGAGTCAAATGAAAGTTTCAAATGAATGGCTTTTATCTAGCAAAATCTCTAATTGTTTGGCATACAAATGTGAGTTTATAACTAGTATAAACATGCAAGAATGTGATTAATAAACCCTATTGGAGGCAGAATATCAATCCTAATTATCTAATTCTTCTTACTGATCCAAATAACATTCCCAGATTACTGTAATTGACTAAAAGGAATTTAATTCTTCTTTAAAGAACCCAATTAATCAAATCACACAGATACAACAAATGTGCACTGATAAATTGAACATATACTTGATATTTCAACTTAAATAATCAAGAAATATTGAGTTCGACACAATCAAATAATTGCAGAAACTCAACAAACAACTGATACTAGAATGGAATCACTGAATCAATAGTCTTTCATTATCTTCCTCAAATCTTATACATGCAACATGATCCTTTTGAAAATAAACATTCTAAAAATCCTATACTTCCTGCTATTTATCTTCTGTCTCCTTTCTTACAACTGATTTTTACAAGTATTTATACAATAAATTCTAAGGGTCACAACCCTTCACTGTCTGTTACAGTTGTTTGATTTTTTCTGACAGGAAGTAAAATTTTGATTAAGTTTCCTTATCGGCAAATCAAATATTTTAAACTATAGACGAGCCTTTAATTTTGCTTTATATCTTTCTCACCTTTTATATTTCATTTCATAGCTTGACCAGTCTTTATATTTTATTTCCCCATGGTTTTATTGTTTCTACTGCTCCACAGCGGTCAACGTTTTGACCGGCCCCACACCACCATCTCCTATCACTCCACCACGGGCATGTTTTTCATTGCCGGCGGTACCACGGTGCTAGAATCTAACTGTCATTTCCCATTGTTTACCACCTGACCACCGTGCTACTGTGGTCTTCACTTTACCTCCCTGTGGTATGGCGGTGTTTGTCCTCACTACTATCTTTTGTTTACCGTGCTACTGTAGTCTCTAGCCTGACTGCTAGCGGTACCATGGTAGACATCTTATGTCAGCTTCATTTCCTGCTAAACCTCTACCGCGGCACCACGGTTTGCATCTCAACCGGTCGTGATGTAGTGATAACTGTCTGTGTCACTCCTCTCACTGTCACTTTGTTGTTCACCATGCCACCGCAGTCACCTTTGGATCCCCCCGCGGTTGCGCGGTAACTATCTTGCCTGCTCTGACCACTTATCTCACCATTATTTACCTATCACCGCACTACCGCGGTCTTCAACTTTGTCGTCTGCGGTATGGCGGTAAACACTCCAACTGTCACCTTGTCACCTCACTGACTATTTACTACACAGGTTATCTCACCACCACCGCAATACCGCGGTCAATGATTTGACTGCGCGTGGTGTGGCAATGATTGTTCTCTAACCACCAGGCTTACCCTCCACCGCACAGCCGCGAGTTGGTTGATAACTGTCCACGGTAAAGCGGTATGAAGTGAAAAGATAGGAATTTCCAAATGATTAAGGTAGGGGTATGAAATATAAGGTGCTTTAGCATTTGGATGAGGGACGAAATGAACTTTTATATGAAAAGATGGTGAAAATGTTAGATCAAAATGGGGAAAATCATCTATGTTTTGAATGGTTTTTTTATGGAAAATAATAGGAAAACCTTAGGTTTTTTAGCGGAAAATTTAGGTTCTAACACATATAAAGAAAAAACTATACATTTATAGATAAAAGGAAATGCATATGTAAAGAAGGGGGACCCGTCATTCTGAATGACGAATCCCAGTTGAGTTTCCTTGCATCAGCTTTAGTCCTCCTACCCATCTAGCCTCCAATTGTTAGTTGCCCCTGCTACTTTGATTTTCCCTAAATTTGTGAGAACTTGGTTAGAGAAATGAAGGATCGCCAATTAGTACATAGGAAAACATTTGTAAACATATAATATGACCCTTATAAAAATTAAAATAGCTAGCATATCATAGATGTCCAAGAAAACAAAAGAGTTATCAAACACATCTATCATATGCTCTTTTTATCAAACACGTTTTCTCTTTGTGCAGATATAGGACAAAACTTTGTTATTGTTTTGTTTCAGCTGATTATAGCATGTGGAGTAAAATGTGGCTCCCATGAGGGTTGAGCCCAACATGTTGCCCCCATTTTTTAGGAGGGATAGGAAATTCAGAAACTTGATCAAATCAATGATAAGCCTATTCTTGATGCATTAAATCAATATGGAATCATACCAATTGATCAACTTTCATTATCAGATTCAAAAGATGCAAAAAAATGGTGTGAATTATCAAGAAAGTTACTTTGCATCTTTCATAATGAATCAAACAATAGGCTGCTTGGAAATATTACTCTGTTGGATATGTCTTTCAATCTTATTAAGTTGGATCCAAAGTCCATTTTAATAATGATATGATTTGTATTTCATTGTCAAAATTTTCAAGGAGCCAGTAAAGAAGGGAACAAGAACAAGGACAACAATCATTCAAAAATGAAATAGCTTGTCTCTTCCCAAGAAACAAATGATTTCTATGATAATATGAACATTGAAGCACAGATGCATCACATTCAATTATGGATAATCATTATGGTCGAGTTACTCAATGAGGTCTTACAGGTTATTAAGAGCTATCAAGATCTATCATGAGTTACATGGAGTAGCACAAGGTGAACAATTGAATGCAAGGCCAAACCCATCATGTCAGTATGTTTTCCCGAAGAGAAATGCATGATAAGGAAAGCACATTGATGCAGATGAGTAACCAACATGCATTGGTAATCATCTTGCTACTGATACAATGAGTATTCACAAACAACTGCAGTGCACACTTTGATAAACAACCAATGCATGATGGTTTGAGGAGATACCAATGATTCTACAAATGAATGTAGGACAGTCATGAAGGGAAGCCTTTGAGAAGGATTTCTTGGTAATCATGTCAAGGGCAGACTTGGTAAAGCAACTCAGCATGCTAGTAACAGTGTGAAAAGATACATGTGAAGTATTGCAAAGTGATAGAACTAAATGAAGCATAAAGTGATGCAAAATTTGACAATAATGATGTTGGAAAGATATTATGGACATAGCAAGAACTCTTTTGATTCAAAGACAAGTTATTATCAATATAAGGTAATGCAGTGTCATTTCCACTTATAAAGGCTACATAAGATTAAAGTATGCAACAAGTGTATGTAACTCAAAAGGTTCATGAAAGCCTATATCAGTCATGCATAATGATGCTATGATTTAAATCAACAGATGACAAAGAAGATAAAGATTTAAGTATTCATTTTCTCTAAGAAAGGAAATATAGAGCCTTAGCCTATGTGAAATAAACCCTCAAAAATAGAAAAATACCTAGAAATGAAGGAGCATTGTCATATTTCCTTTTAAGAAAATGCTTATGAAAATGAAAATTGAATACAAGCATGGTCGCAGTCATGATAAAAGGTATATCTTCCATTGTTGTACATAAAATACTATCTTCTGAAGACAATACAAGTTCCACAAAGGGTTTTTCATTTTTCTTACAGAAAGACCAGAGACCGAGCATACAAGAATGAAGCATGAAAACATAGAAAAATAGAGCATTGTTTCCATTGTGTTGAATGGAGAGAGCTCAAAATGAGCTTTGATTCATAGAAAACATAAGAGAAATTCAAGGTATACATCGGCATAGGGCTTACCTGAGCTCGAGTTTATTTGTTTTCATTGAATATGAGGTTATTTTTCACCATGGGAAGCTTCAGAAAACTCAATCATGGTGGCCAAGAGCAAGCAAATATTCCACAGAAGAAATGAAGAGAAGAATGCATTAGAAAAATTAGAGAGGTCGTGGCCAAGAAGCCTTGAAACCCTTTGAAAATGGAGTGAAAATGCTACAAAATACTCAAGAAGCAAATTACTATCCAGTTGTAGGAGTATTTCAACCCCAAGCATGGAGGAATCAACTGAAAAATGCATGGAGAATGCTCAAACCCTAGTTCATCATGGCGGCCGAACACATAACTCTTTTCTTCCAAAGTTGCCAAGTAAAATGATTCATGGGTTTTCGAAAAACCCTAGATAAAAGAAAAACCCAGAATGCCATTGAATAGAGCCCACAACCATAATCATGGAGCCATGAAGGAGGCTCAAAAATACAATAAAGAAAATTTTACACTGTTCTTTTTGGAAATAGAAAAAATATTCTAGAGAGGCCGCGGCCAAGCTATCACCAGGAAAGAGAAAAAATGTAGAAATAAAAAAATCTTTCATCATTTGATCAAACCAAATATGGAGAGTATGATTTGTTTCATTTCTTTTGCTAGTGAGCTAAGGCTAGACAAGTCGGGCCAACATAAAAGGGTTTCAAAATATGGATGCATGGTTGAAACAAAACACCCATTCATTCGTATCTATTGAGTCCAAATTGAGCTTGTTTTGACAGAAAACAGAGGTAAGATACAGAGAAATGGCACATACAAACTTACTCAACTTCTTGTTGTTCGAAGAAATGCAAGCTCCAGAAGTGCTTTGATGTCAGCCTCAAGACAAGCAAGGTGTTGACAGAGTAAAGAAAGAGAAAAATGCATGAGAATTCGAGAAGGAATGTCTTTGAAAACACATTTAGATAAGTGGAAACAAATGATGAACCATGAAATATTTATCTGATTCAGCCTCAACAAAAATTTATGTAAGAAAACTCTCAAAAGTAGTGAGAAAATTGACAAAGACTCCTTCAAAAATCTCGAGGTTTCAAACTCTAATGATGGCAGCATGTGCAGGGCAAGGGAGCTCGAAATAACCAAGTGAAAATGAGAGTTGAAAATTAGGGCTTGGGTGTTTTGTTCTAACTCATCATGGCGGAAAAAATATTGATGTGAAAAAACTCAAATATGTTTAATCAAATATTCAAACAAATTTAGAAAATAAAATACATATATTTTATAATAAAAAATTACTATTATCTATTAAATTTATTAATTTGTATGTTCAATTAATAATTAAAAACTATTGATGTTATTTTATATAAAATAAAAATATGAAACATATCTTTAACAATTATTAATTTTAATTTTAAAATATATATAAAAAAATATTTATTTAAAAAAAACTAAAATGAATATGAGTTAAATATATAATTTAATCATTAAATTATGATTTTAATTATTATAATTTTAAAAAATTGTGTGATTGTGATTGTGATATTACATTAGATTCCTTGCACCCTAAGACTTTTTTTAATTAAAATAGATCTGCCTCTTGCATTTCTTCCAAACCATTCATATATTATTGTGAAAAATAAATTACAAATAGTGATTAATATTCAACATATAAATAAATAATGTGTTAATTCCATGCTTTTACCTTTGTATCGTTGGATGATTGTGAGAGAGGTGTGGTAGCATAGTATACCACCATACCACAAGAGGCTTTTGACTGTCTAGTGGTAGCACGGTATACCGCCACCCAACGGAAGCCTTCTAGTAGTCGAGCGGTAGTGCGCTTACCGCAGGATTCTTCAACTTGTCAAGCGATAGTGTCGGGTATACGCGGACTTGGTTGATAGTTGAGGTGTATGCCAAATAGTGGAGGATGTTGCTGACTTGGCTCTAAACCTGACGCTAAATCTGGTGCTAAAGTAGGCGCTAAATCCGATGTTAAATTCGATGCTAAATCCAGCGCTAAGTAGCGCCTGATTCAATGCCTACTTGTCTTGATCGGCACAAATAATACCAAAAATGGCGCTAGTCCGATAAATAGCACTGAATTTTTCAAAAAAATGGAGAAAAATACATTAAAATAGTGGGTGGAAGCAAAAAAAGGGAGCTAATCACAGGGATTTGTTGTAGTGATATTTGTCTTTAGATTGTTCTCTACATTCATCTCTACTAGATTCTAGATTGACATCTTCAATTGTGTGGCCTAGAATGACTGTTTGGAGTGTGTAAGATTTTGGCATTGACATGGAGACAGTTGAGCATGGTATAGAGACCTCACATATCATTCATCTTCCCACATTTTCTCTTCAGGAATGGGAAGAAATCCTGCATGCATTCTTGGTTTGGTTTCTTCCTAAGGGGAGGCATGTTTTTCAGCGAGATTGGATCATCTTCAACATTCAATGTTGAGCTTCTACCATTTTTGGAGACTCACCATTGAGGGGGACTACGTGGTCTCTCTTCTTCTCTCTTATGGGGGGGTCTTTTTCCTTGCATGGGGTTTTGTCATTCTCATGCATCATTGAGAGAATTTTTGTTTTTTCATCTCTTTTGGGGAGGATTTTTGTCCCACTGGGTTTTCTCCTTTTCTCTATTTGTGAGAGATTGCATTTGCATTGTATATGGATACCTAACATGGCCTCATAGTCGGGACCCATATTTACATCTTTGCATAATAATGTTCTCCCTAAGTTATACTTAAGGGGGGGTGTTTGTGTGAATAAATATCTTGTACATAGTTAATACACTTACTAGGGACTTAGGGGACACATTCACATGTTAAGTTTACATATATCCTAAGATTCTTTCTAGAATACTTAGTTGTCATGTCTAGATTTTATCTTTTCCTAGGTAGTTATGATAAGTTGTCTCATGTCACATGATTAAGACACTTTCCATAATCTTATGTCTCACCTTGGCTATATAACCAAGTGGTCTCATATGTAAATCATATCAAACTTT
Organism: Sequoiadendron giganteum; assembly: GCA_007115665.2. Classification (NCBI taxonomy): domain Eukaryota; kingdom Viridiplantae; phylum Streptophyta; class Pinopsida; order Cupressales; family Cupressaceae; genus Sequoiadendron; species Sequoiadendron giganteum. Next base: position 106,226,404 of record CM021106.1, on the reverse strand, counting down.
TTGGGATAATCAATTCCATTGCAATCTTGAGCATTGTATATTGATCTCTTTGTGCTTTCCATTTGGCCTCTAGATCTCGGGTATCTCCATAGCCAACTCTAAAAAAATTAATCCACTACTCATCTCAATCTTACAACATTATGTAGAGAGGGTCAGTTGAAGGAGGCATTGCATATTTTGCTTCTACACACAACCCCCTAAAGACTAATCCACATATCTTAAATTGTTGCAGATCTACATTCTTGAGACATGCTTTTACAAGGGATAAAATACCACAATTGAATTGATCAAAGGTAATTTTCTCTTTCCACACATAAAAACTTTTTGTAATAAGCTTATATACATCTATGTAAAATGTGGAAGTGTTGACAATAACCATAACATATTTGATGCCTCAAAAGAATATGACAGGTCATGGCTTAGTTGCATTGCAAGTTTGAACATGTCATGGTTTGTTGTCCCAAGAAAATGATTAATACCAAAGGTCATTACCTCCATATTTGTGTGTCAAAAGTATATCCATTAAAGTAAACTGTACATGATACATGACATGTGTTTGAATTCTTTTAACGAAATGTGATCTCTTGGAATGCAATGTAGTAGAATATGTGTGGAACACATTTATCAGTATCATATATATATATAAATGGTTTGAACTCCATTTTTTTACTAAAAGTAGGATGTTTATTGGTCACATTTTGTTTCATGTTTTGAAGTCAAATTGGTCTCAAAATAGTAACAAATGTAAAGATAACAAAACAAACATCATCTTATGGTTTGAGAGTGTTGATGAAAATAAAATGGGAACAAATTTATCCTATGATTAACAACCTTTCCTGAACCAATAAGTTAGGTTTTCTCATGAAAAATAGAACAAACAAGAGATAATAAAGATAAAGTAAAATTCTTGCAACATAGGATTGTAATGGAAATGCACACTATAAATGTAATTATTATAACGAGTTAATTTATAATTGTTATATGTGGACAAGTTCATGATATATGATCTTGAAATGGAATATGACATAGTAAAATAAAAGGAAAACTAATTTTAATAAAATTTTATCTATTTAAAAGAATATAACCCTGAGTAGTTATTGGGATGTCTACTTTACCCCATCAGTGAATCAAGGCCCCATCTAATCATGGGTTGTTATATAAAATTAGGATCATCCCTAATAAAATTCAATAATAATAAACACTCAAGGTAGTTCAAAAGATGACAAATACAATTTATTTTCTTAAGAAAAAATATACCAATGCTTGTTATGTTTATTCAAAATCAACATCTAGATTTGTTTAAACATGAGTTACATTATGAGCCCATAACCCAATGGTCCTTGGATTCACATCTTAAACTTAGAAAATTGACACTATGTTTGGAATAAGTTGTTGAGAATAACATAACATTATTATACAATATGCAACCAAATAGTCTCTCTTAGACTTAGACATGGGAGCATGCCAAATTTTATAGGGGAGAGACTATATATTCGAAAATTTTCTATGATATGCAAGTATTGTTACACCCCGAGTTTATTTTACCAATTACTTCTAATTTTTTACATTAAAAATGTGTTTTGATATTAGTTGATGTCTATATGTTATTTGACATTTTGATGAAATTAAATGCAATGAAATATGTTTCAATTTTAATTATTATTATTATTTAATCAAGATTATGATGATGTGATTAATAATAGACTAACTATTTTATTGTATATCTAAGTGAAATGTAGGATTAGATTCTTACCCTCTAGAGGGAGAGGAAGAGTATCACCGGAGAGAAGAGAATAGACTTCAAAAATAAACACTAGGTTTATGTCAAATGATTTAAGCACACACTCACATATCTAAGTATCCAGATTAGGTAAGTACCCTAGTCCTATCATTGAGTTAATTTTGTGTTTTGTCTAAGTATGGTTCAAGTCGTAAGGTTAGGTTGAGCCTTGTCAAGTCTTTGGCCTATTCTATTTCGATAAAAAAAATAGTGTACATAAGTTTCATCTTCGTCTCTTCATTTCACCAACTTTGTTTTCATAAAGTCTAATCAACTATTATCTAAATGTGTTTAAATAAATAAATAAATATAGATATAGATATAGATATAGTATATAAAAATACAAAGATTTTTATTTTTTTTGATAAAGTAAGCAGAATTTACAGGGTGCTACACCCTTTACACAATGAGCCTCAAGGGCCAAAAAAGATTAGGTCCAGAGAATTAAAACATAACCACAAAAAAACAAAACACAGAAATAGCAAACCAATTGATTGGACTAAATTGTGGTTGATATTCAAGATAAAACTATCCTTGTAATTTTATCTTTAAATGGGTGAATGGATTGAGATCAATCTTCAAGAATTTTGCAAGTTCCTTAGTTTATCCTTCAAGTGTCAATCCAAGGGCATAAGCTTGTGAACAGTGTTGTGGAAATCTACCTAAGGGCTGAAACAAATGAACTAGGGGGGGCAAGGGGGGGAGGGGGGGCGGTGGATGCATCTAAGAATAGAATTGAAAACACACTCTTCAATCTGAAATTCAAAAAGAACACTTTGAAAATAAATGAAATCCTTTCTTAAATTATTGCCTACCTACTTCAACCAATCTATCTATTTTTTATTAAACTTGAATAACACAAACTCGATATATTATGGTATACAAATAATAACAACCTTCTCAATAGTAAAGGAAAGAATTTAGTTGCCAAAGATGTATTGAAAGTGTAGGAAACAAGAAGTTCAATTGTGACAGGAGTTTGGAGTGCAACAGGAAGATAAAATGTGACAAGAAGATGGAGTGCGACAAGAAGTTGGAACACAATAGTGAAGAGATACAAAGAGAATGGAATGCGACCGAAAGTTTTACAGAATGAAACATGGCATAGTCTAGTTTGAGAAATATGGTAATTTACCTACAATTGAAACACACTCCTTTCTCCTCAAACCACAATTACATTCCATAGATAATTCATTGCAATTCCTTTAATACCAAATTAATTACACAGGCTAGTCTTAAACAAAAATTAAATTGATCCACAAAATACGCATTCAACAAAAATCAAATCTTATGAGATATAAAAGATCTAAACTAAAAAACCATAAAACAAGCTCACCAAGCTTCTCGAGAGGGGGCCCTTCCTCTGGTCCACAGGGTGAGCATGAAAAAATGTTTACACTACTTCAAACCATGATCAACACATCCAGCATTCAACAATAATAACATTGACTGAAAATTTATGAAGAGTTTGTATATTATATATTGGTTTAACTCAAAACACACATATATCTAGATGTAGATGTTCATTGGTCACCATCAAGTAAAAATGATAAAGGAAACACATTTTTTTATGGCCAATGGCCAACAAACTGAATGATTATAGTTTTTTGGGTTGGCCACAGGCCACAAACCCAAAATAGTTTAAAACGGTAAGATTGAAATAAGAAATAAAAACAATAATAGGTAAACTTCTTTCACACGTAGCCCTCGTTTCCCATCTTATGTCACTCAAGATTTGTCATTCACACGTTCGGTTCCCTTGTCCACATTTAGTTCTTGTAGCAAAACAAATTTTGTTATGGCCAATGGCCAACAAACTGAACGATTATAGTTTTTGGGTTGGCCACAGGCCACAAACCCAAAATAGTTTAAAACGGTAAGATTGAAATAAGAAATAAAAACAATAATAGGTAAACTTCTTTCACACATGGCCCTTGTTTCCCATCTTATGTCGCTCAAGATTTGTCATTCACACGTTCGGTTCCCTTCTCCACATTTAGTTCTTGTAGCAAAACCATCCAAAATACATTATTTCCTCAACAATTTCAGCATTTTGAAAGTATTCTCTTCTTTTTGAAAACATATCAAATATTCTTCATCTCCCTAACAATTAATGGCAAGAAGGACTTAGGAGAAGGTTAAAATAGGAACAAAATAAAGGAAAAAGGATATAAAAATTAAACACATTTGACACCCATCATTTCCCCCCCAGCTTTAGGATTTTGTATGTCCTCATGCAACCAAGCGAATGAAATTGCACCAGTTTACCTGACTTGGCCCAATTGTCTCCCCTTCAACTTTATCTTTTTGTTGGTTACATGTTGCACCCAATAGCTGAGTCTTCAATTTCTGATTTTCTTTCTGTAAATTTGTAATGATTTGGAAGAGTTGATCAAATGGAATGAATGGCTAAGAGCAATCTATCTTTGGAGTTTCATTAGGGACAACAACAAGATCCTTTAATGCCTCTGGCTCAGTAGTAATTTCATCTTCCTCCTGAGATGGAGTAGGGCCTTCTTTCATACTTTCAGCTTCTTCAATACTCTTGTTTTGACAAAGATTTGTATCATTTTAATTACAGTCCTCTTCTCCCATAGTATGTTTATCATCATCCAAAGTTTCCTCATTATGTTGTATTTATGTTTCAAGGAGAGTGTCCTCATTATGCTGGGTTTTTGTCTTAGTAAGAGTGTCCTCTCCTACTCCACAAGCCATTTCTATACTGGCCTTAAGGGCTTCATTCCTCCATATATCCTCAGAGTTCTCCTCACCTTCACTTGTTTGATCAATACTTTGTGGCTTCTGACTAGGGGACTTATTATCAGGATATTCATTTGGCAATGTAGGGTCCTTTATCTCCTTAGAAGGAAGAGTCTATGTTTGGGGTCTCTCGGCTTGTATCTTTTTATGTCGATTATGATGTCTTCCCTAGCTACTTTACCAGTTCTTTTATCAAAGGATTTTGTCCCTATAATTTACACATCGGTTAGGGAATGAGTTGCTTCCACTAACTTATCCAACCTACTAGAAGTTCTTCTTGTGCTTCGCCTAACGGTAGTTGGGGTTTCTGGGGTTTCCACAGCTAGTGAGGTCGTGGCAGTCTTAAGGCTAGGATTTTTCTCTTTGGGGGTTTTGCCAACAGGAGTTTCTTTTGATTTCTTCTTTTCAGAAGATAGGTCTTCTTCTGTAATTGATCTTTTTATTTTTTTCCTTTTTGAAGACTCCCCAGCTAGGGTTTCTTGTGCAGTAGGGCTTCTAGTTTGTTCATGACCCACAAAATAATCCCATTCTAGTGGAGGTTATACAGAGTGAAGGCCATGCATAACTATTAGCTTAACTAAGCCATGATGGGAAAGGGAATTCACATGACCTTTATGAAACTGCTTATAGGAATGCTTTAATGAACAATGCAAGTAATATGGAAGATTAACAAGCTGGCCATTTATCAAATGCAACATGAGATGAATATAATGTGCATGAATCTACTCATATCTACCTTCAAAAGTAATATACTGCATTAAAAAAAATTCTACCTCACCCCATGGAGATAGAAAATATTTTCATTTGTGTCCTTTGCCTTGCACATATTCAGAGGATTCTCCTCTTTGCAGAAACTGCTTATTGTGGACCTTAAGATCTGTAACCCTCATGTTGGAGTTGGGAAAGAAAACATCTCCTATCTAGGGAAGACCAATGACCGAAGCAACCGTCTGAACTATGACCGCAAACTGTAAACCCCTTAAAGTAGCACTCTTTTTATGAAACCCTCTTGCGAATTCCATGGCAACATTCTCATCAAAACCACATAATTTCTCGAAGTATGTCGTCCAACCAGCCTATTTAAAAATATTATACACTTCTTCACTGGAAAGGATTTTCTTCATAGATAAGGGTTCATGCCTGGTATGTTTACCTCCCATGGTGTTGATAATGCGGCAGGAGCTTCAACATCAGCTACAGTGGCAAGCAGAATAGTAGGAGATGGTTAATTCAGAAATTACCAACGGTAGGTTACAGATAACAACAAGTAAAGAATTATGACAATCATGTGAGGTGGCACATGAGTGAAATTATAATCAGGTAAAGTTTGGACAACTCATATAATAATGAATGGTTAACCCATACCCCCTAGCTTAACGGTGAACTATCCTGATCACGCTAGTAATTATTAAAGAAATAAAAAAAATTAAATAAGTTGTTTAAAAAAAGAGAGAATACTCCCTGATACTGATAATTGTGAGGTGAATGGTCGGTGATAGGACGGATGGAGGAACGACGACATGCAACCCGAGTTGGCAATGACATCATAGAAAATACGAAGAGATTCACACCATGAAGAATGATAATGCAACAATACAAAAGAAGAGAGGTTGAGTAGAAGTGGAGCGGATGTGATGGAAAAGACATCGATGGATACATCAATATGGAGGAGATGGTAGGCGGTGACAAGACTCTGGGACCCACATAGCTGAACCAACCCATGAGAGCATACAGAGGTCAAGCGACAGGAGCCAAGAAAGTGGCAGGAAGAAAAGGTCCTACCGCCAAACCGAAGCGGCACAAAGGCCCAAGAGGAGAGACAGGGTCAGGAAGAAAATAAGTTCCATCCATCTAGAAGGCACCAGGAACTATAAGAATCTCTTGTCGCACCATAGAATAGGTAGCGAAAAGAGATATTGCTGATTGATTGCCCGATGTTCTCTGTTTTTTCTTTCATGTTATATATCGATAATAGACCATCGGTGACCTGGTTTTCAACCTATTGCTTCCTAGAGGTGTCAGCAACCCAATTTTCACATCTAATTTATTTTAGTAGTTATCATTCACTGAAGATCGGTTTTCAAATGCCAACTGGTCAACAACGCCCAAAGGGTTTCGCTGTTGGATCTTTTATTGCCTCTCCTCTTCTTTTTTTGACATTGCTCAATCTCAGAGGAGGCTGAAAGGAAACACAATAAGCTCCTTCACCACATCACAAAAGAAGGTATCCTTTGAAAGAGGCCACTTGTAAAGTTTCAAGCGGTTCCCATTGACAAGAAGAGTCTTTCGTTCAGAATCCACTATGCACAGTCGAATAGCACCATTGTCGTACATAGTTTGATTCTCATAGGGACCAAGCCAACAAGTGTGGAATTTCTCTTTGAAGTCTTGGAACCGTGAATCATAGAGTAATTCCCAATCCCCTAGTTGGAATGTGAATGACCGAATGAAGTGATCATGCCACTGTTCCCTTTGCCTATGTACCACTTTCATATGAAAAAGAGCCTCTTGACACATTTCATCAAGCGAGTGGAGTTGAGAAAGTCTCTCCTTCTATGTGTCACTGAGGTTCATTCCAAGCTCAAGGAAAGTGTGTAGAGTCTTCACTTTGAATTCAATCGACAAGACAAGCATCTTGCTATAAACAAGCTCATATGGTGTCATCCCTGTGGTTATCTTCCAAGTTGTGCAATAGGCCTAAACTGCTTTAGGAAGTCTTTATTCCCAATCTTTCTTGTGCAATGCCACCGTCTTCGTAAGAATATTCTCCAATTCTCGGTTGGTTACTTCCACTTGTCCATTGGCTTGCGGATGATATGGGGAAGACTTTTGATGCTTAATTTTGTATTTTTGTACCAATTTTGAAATCAAGTCAGAGGTGAATTGTGCTCCTTGGTCTTTGACAATTTCACGAGGCACACCGTACCTAGTAAAAATCTCATAATGCAAGAAGCTAGCAACCTTAGTATCCCTAGCATGCTTTAAGGATACTACCTCTACCCATTTAGTGACATAGTCTATACAAACCAAGATATACTTTATTTTGAGGAGGATTAATGGGCCCTACAAAATCTAACACCCACTTTTCAAATGGTTTTATGGATAACTGGGGGTGTAAAGGAATTTTGTCAGAGTGGATAGTCCACCTCATATGTTGACATTTATCAAAATGTTGAACATAACGCTTATTGTCCTTGTGGAGTGTGGGCCAATAATAACCAGCGGTTAAGATCTTCTAGGCGGTCCTGTGGGTAGCAAAATATCCTCTGCAAGGTTTTGTATGGCACGCATGCAAAATTTTGAAGACATCTTCTTCAGGCACACACCAACGTATGATATTATCAAGGCCTTGGGGGAAGAGCATCCCATTAATCCATGTGTAATCACCACTAAGTCCCACCAGCTTTCGACATTCCCTTGGAGATAAATGAGGTGGGGACCTACAAGTAACCAAGTAATTTTCCATGTCAGCATACCATGGACTCTTTGCTGATATAGAAAAAATATGCTCATCTAGAAAGGCATCATCAACTAGGGTTGGTTCATCATCACACTGTAGTCTGGAGAGAAAATTGGCCACCACATTCTCTCGCCATGGTTTGTTGAGGATAGTAATATCGAATTCCTGCAAAAGAAGTAACCATCAAATTACTCACCCGGTAATGATAGGTTTTTTCATAAAAAATCTAATGGAAAAATGATCTATATGTATAAAAAAATGATATCCAGTGATATAGTGGCAAAATTTATTTATTTCATAAACTACAGCCAAAAACTCTTTTTCAATAATAGTATAGTTTACCTCTCCACCAGTAAAATTCTTACTGATATAATAAATAGCATAAAAGAGGATGTCTTCCTTCTGTCCAAGGATGGCTCCCATAGAAGTATCTAATGCATCTGTCTGTATATGAAACGATAGTTCCCAATTGGGTCCTCGTAGCACAAGTGTTGTGATGAGCTTACCTTTGATTTATTTGAAAGCTTGCTAACATTCTGTTGTCCATGAGAAATCTGCATCCTTTCCTAGTAACAAAAACAACGGTGACGCAATTTTTCTAAAATTTTGAATAAACCTACGATAATAACTACATGTCCTAGGAAAATACGTACATCTGTTGGACAAGTAGGCATATGAAATTCTTGAATAATCTTGATCTTTTTGGATCTACCTCAATTCCTTTTTTAGAAATATAATGACCCAACACAATACCTTTAGTCATTAAGATATGAAATTTTTCATGACTTAAGAAAAGATTAGTATCAATGCATCATTTAAGTACCTTCTCAAGATTTTCCTTAGCTTCCTCATATGTGTTACCATAAACAATAAAGTCATCCATATACACTTCTACACAATCATGAATTAAATCAGCAAAAATGCTTAGAACAACTCGTTAGAAAGTAGTGGGTGCATTACAAAGTCTGAAAGGTAAGACATTGTAGGCAAATGTTCCCCAGGGGTAGGTAAAGGTGGTTTTGTCTTGGTCTTCTGGGGCAATTCAAATTTGGTGTTTCCCACTAAACCCATCAAGAAAGGAGAACTTTTTCCCAACTAAGGTGTCTAGGACTTGGTCAATGAAAGGAAGTGGGAAATGATCTTTCTTAGTGGCCTTGTTAAGGGCCCTATAATTGACACATATTTTCCACTTTCCATTATTTTTAGGTACTACTACAAGTGGGGACACCCGTTGGCTATTTGATATAGGGTAGATAAATCCTACATTGAGCAACTTCTGAAGTTCTTCCTTAACTATTTCTCGTAAAATCGGGTTTAACCTTCTCTGGGGTTGTCGCACAGGTCTACTCCCTTCCTCTATATAGATATGGTGTGTACAAGTAGCAGGATGAATACCTCTCATATCTTTATAATCCCAAGCAAAGGCTTCTTTATGGGAAGACAACATCTCAACAAGGTCTTTCAATTGACAAGCATCTAGTCCAAGATTGATGTTAAGTGTTTTACCAAGTAAGATTTTAGTAGCTTGGGATTGTGCAGGGGTATCTATGGAAAGTAGTTGTGAATTAGATGAAGATGGATTAGTATCCCTAGATATTAAAAATGGATGGTATATACAATCATGTGGTAATTATTTATTCAAAGTAATAAAGTGTTGAATAGATTGTGAACTACCTACTAATGGAAAATTTCTAAACAGGCAATTATCACTTATGTTCGTAGGAAAGATCATTGTCTCAAGATCACTATCAACTAAATAATGATTCTGCAATAAATAAATTATTAATAGTGTCTTTTGAAACCTCTTCAAATTCCCTACTTTAATCTATTGTCAAAATAGGTAGAGACTCCTTTACGTTGCTATCAATCCACAAAGGATCCTTCGTTTCCAGTAATGGTTGCGTTGGAGGGTACAATGTTAGCTACTTCATTTTCTCCCCATTCAAAATCACCATATTTCCAAACCTACAATCAATGAAGGCATTAGCAGTAGCTAACCAAGGTCTTCCTAAAATCAGGGGGTATCCCCTCAGCTTAATCTTTGGAACTACAAAATCATAAAATTTGTTGGATACTCCCAAGATTCAATAGAAATAATGATGTCTTTGATCATACCTTCTGGTTTTACGAGGGAATGATCAACCATTTGCAGGACTATCAGAGTAGGTCTTAGTCCTTGAAGGCCTAGCCTCTCCTTAGTCTCATTAGTCATTACATTTATATCTCCTCCTAAATCCACAAGTGTATTCAGAATGGTTACATCACCAATATGTACCTTAATCATTGGACTACCTAGATCTACATACTTAGGGACTGAAATTTTTCCCAGCATCAAGTCTGCAAGTTGTCCAATGACTTGGACTGTCTTAGGGTCTTGCTTCTTTTGTTGCTCTCTCCCATAAATTTCTTTAATTTCCTCGGTGTACACATGAATATCTCGAATAGTCTACAACAAAGGAATCTTAATGTTAACATTGTGTAATTCAAATTGAAATGTTTCATGTTACTTTGGTTGCTCTTGCAGCCTATCTAGAAATGGAGGCTTTGGTTTCTCTTCTTCGGGTTCAATCATATGGTCCTCAACTTCTGTGATGGTCAGACCTTGAAGGTTCTTCCCTGACCTTAGGTTTACACCTTCGATCTCCAATTCATTGACAGGATAATTCGGGAATCCTATTACTTCATTATTATAAACTGGTTGAGTCACCTTATTGTTTGGATTGGGTGTCGGTTGTGTGGGAATTGGTGTGGCTTTTGGTGGTTGGGTCGAAATATAAGGTTGATTAGATAATGGGATGGGTGTAAAGAGTTTTTGGGATTGTTGATATGGGTTTATTGTTGGAGGCAATGGATACATGGGAAATGACTGATATTGTGGATAGGGTGTTGGTGGTGCTCATCATGCTTGCCACAAATGTGGAGTAGGTGGATATTTTTGTGACCAATGAGGGTAGTATGGAGGGTGATGCCCATTTCCATACCATCTAGACTGGTTTGGGAAGGAATTCTGCTGAAAAGGATTTTGAGGTGCGACTTGGTAATCAGGTGGGGGCATTGCTCTCAGTTGCCACTATCTTCTTTGGGCCATGAAGTAAACAGGTTCATCTATGTATTCTACATTGGTCATCCCTACAAGAAGAGGTTTTAGAGTAGTGTCCCTATTGGCTTATTCTAAAGAAGATATCTTTATACTATTATATGGACATTCCTCGTTACTGTGCTTTTTTCAACAAACAAGGAAAAAGACAGCTAAGGATTTTTCAGCCTCCTCCTATTTCCTTCATGGATATAAAGTGTTTATTTGTTTACCCATATGACTTAAAAAATCAGTCTTAAGGTCTTCAAGTAGATTACCTATCTCACACTTGGTGATACCTGTTGAAGCTCCCGCAGAATATAGCTTGCTTGAGTAGTTCCTTCCTGAGCGCTGAGACCTGGAATAGTTCTTGCAAATATCACATATATCATCAACTTCCATTTTAGAAATATTCCCTCTTCCTATTTATATTAATGCCTCCATAACATCATCTCCTATTCTTCTAAGAAAAAAAAATTTAACAACATCATCATTTAGTCTCGGTTGGCGAGATCATTGAAGACTGAACATGAAGCGCTCAAGGTAGTCCTCCACAAACTCATCTTCCTTTTGTGTCATGTGAAAGATTTCGTCCCAAACCTCCTTTGTTTTGCAATACTCCTGATACTTGTTCAGGAATAACTCCATGACTTCCCATGTCCTGATATTCCTGAGGTTCATAAACCATCGCAGGGCGGCATCCTTTAATGTAGCTGGAAATTGTTTGATTTTTTGCACGTCACTTTGATAATCATAGTTGTGGCACAACAAATCAAATTCAAATAAAAACATATCAAGATCCTCAATCGAAAGACCATGAAAAATAGGCAAAGCAAAATGAGGAATGTTCTTCATAGGAGCATCTTGTTCGGGATGTGTGATTGGAAACTCAAAGGTAATCGTATTATTATTGGCCAATGCCTTATTATGATTGTCATTGTTGTTGTTGTTGTTGTTGTTTTTGTTATTGTTATTGGGATCCATGACATCTAATTCCCAAGGGGTAAGGTAGGTTTTAAATGGCTCTTGGGTTTCATCTGAGAATGGACCAGCTCAGCCTGTAAGTTTCCTAAAAGATATTTTCAACCTTTTTTCGCAATATTTTGAAAGATCTTGGGTGGGTACTTGCAAGTGTCTCAACTATAGTAGACTCTATGACACATTTATCAATATTGGGTCTGGGTAACTCTAAGGTTTGTACTTTAGTTTTCAATTTCCCTTGTGAGCTGCTTCCCTCAACTAATGTTTTTGGATTGTTTGATTTTTAGGATTGTATATTACTCCCTTTGTCCTTTTTAACAAATCTTCCTCTACTATCCCTACTATGATTCATGCACCTAAATGACTTATAATAAAGCAAACTAAGGGTAATTATCCAAACAAGGTCGACTATCGCATAGACTTTCTCCTTAGTGCAATGCTCCTATCTTAGTTCACTAGGTTGATAGGCCTTTAACACCATTCCCCAACAATGGTGCCAAAATGATTGGACTAAACTATGGTTGACATTCGGGATAAAACTATCCTTGTAATTCTATCTTTAAATGGGTGAATGGATTGAGATCAACCTTCAAAAAAATTGTAATTTCCTCAGTTTATTCTTCAAGTGTCAATCTAGGGGCGTAAGCTTGTAAACAGTATTGTGGAAATCTACCTAAGGGTTGAAACTAATGAGCTAAGGGGGGTGGATGCATCTAAGAATTGAAAACACACTCTTCAATCTAAAATTCAAAAAGTACACTTTGAAAATGAATGAAAATATTTTCTTAAATTATTGCCTACCTACTTCAACCAATCTATCTATTTCTGATTAAACTTGAATAACATGAACTTGATATATTATGGTATATAGATATTAACAACAACAACCTTATCAATAGTAAAGGAAAGAATTTAGTTGCTAAAGATATATTGAAAGAGTGCAAGCAACAAGAATTTAAATTGTGATAGGAGGTTGGAGTGCAACAAGAAGATAAAATGTGATAGGAAGATGGAGTACGATCGAAAGTTGGAACACATCAGTGAAGAGATACGAAGAGAATGGAATGCGACCAAATTTTTTACAAAATGAAACACGACATAGTCTGGACTGAGAAATATGGTAATTTACCTACAATTGAACACACTCCCTGCTCCTCAAACCACAATTACATTCCACAGAGAATTAATTACAATTCATTTAATACCAAATTAATTACACAAGCTAGTCTTAAACAGAAATTAAATTGATCCATAGAATACGCATTCAACATAAATCAAATCTTATGAGATATAAAAGATCTAAACTAACAAACTATAAAACAATATCACCAAGCTTCCTAGGAGGGGGCCCTTCCTCTAGTCCACAGGGTGAGCATGCAAAAAAATTTACACTACTTCAAACCACGATCAACGCATCTAGCATTCAACAATAATAACATCGACTGAAAGTTTATGAAGAGTATGTATATTATATATTAGTTTAACTCAAAACACACATATATATAGGCGTAGATGTTCATTGGTCACCATCAAGTAAAAATAATAAAGGAAACACAGTTTGTTATGGCCAATGGCCAACAAACTAAACGATTATAGTTTTTGGGTTAGCCACAAGCCACAAACCCAAAATAGTTTAAAACAGTAAGATTGAAATAAGAAATAAAAACAAAAATAGGTAAAATTATTTCACGCGTATCCCTCGTTTCCCATCTTATTTTGCTCAAGATTTTTCATTTGTAGGGTTGGTTCCCTTCTCCACATTTAGTTCATGTAGCAAAACCATCCAAAATACATTATTTCCTCAACAATTTTAGCATTTTGAAAGTATTCTCTTCTTTTTGAAAACATAACAAATATTCTTCATCTCCCTAACAATCATTTGCAAGGACTTAGGAGAAGGTTAAAATGGGAACAAAATAAAGGAAAAAGGATATAAAAATTAAACACATTTGACACCCATCATCAACAGCCAACAAAACAATGACCCAACAGACAAGACACAACAATAGCAGACTAAATAGCACCCTCCCAATTTTGAGAGAGGAGGTTAATAACATCCTCGCCAACCTAGTTGGGGCCATCCTCCATAGCCTTCTTATCCATTTCATCTTTGAGCATATTAGAAAGGATATCATCCACACAGTGGATCATCTTGATAGTGAACCTAGTCAAACCAGTGAAATTCTTCTTGAGCTTCTCTGCCCACTCCAACAACATACTATAATCCTCCCCTTTGTCCATGTTCTTCGTGTTATCTTCTTCCATAGCTTGGAAGTCTAAGGACTGGGTCATCGAATTCTCCTTCACCATCTTGTTGAGGTTAGAAAAGTGATTGTTCCCATCAACGAAATCCTCCTATTCCTCCTTTATGTCTTCCTCCTTCCTCTTGCCTTTACTGTCAAACTACTCCTCATCACTGGAAATATCATTAACCGACACTTTCTTATTATTATTTTCCAACCTTCCAAATCTCCTAATGCTAGTATTCTCTAACCCCAACTCCATAGTAGCAACCACCATGGTATCCCCTTAGAATATCTACCCACCATATTCTTCCCTCTGTTGTCAATGGTTGATAGCACCACCTAGTATTTCCCCTCTTCTTTAATTTTTTCTTCGTTGCGGGTTTTCTATTGGTCTTGTGGGGAGCTGATTTGAGCTCACAAAGCCTAGTCATGTCTTTCGACTGAGCATTCCCTACACCACCCTTTTTCTTTTTGGTGAGAGGTTTAGGCTTGGGGGTTTCAGTATTCACACTGAGGGGTTTTCCATCAACAAAATCCTCCTATTCCTCCTTTGTGTCTTCCTCCTTCCTCTTTCCTTTACTGTCAGACTACTCCTCATCATTGGAAATATCATTAACCGACACTTTCTTATTATTATTTTCCAACCTTCCAGATCTCCTAATGTTGGTATTCTCTAACCCCAACTCCATAGTAGCAACCACCATGGTATCCCCCTTAGAATATCTACCCACCATATTCTTCCCTCTGTTGTCAATGGCTGGTAGCTCCACCTGGCCTTTCCCCTCTTCTTTAGTTTTTTCTTTGTTGCGGGTTTTCTATTGGTCTTGTGGGGAGCTAATTTGAGCTCACAAAGCCCAGTTGTGGCTTTCAACTGAGCATTCCCCGCACCACCCTTTTTATTTTTGGTGAGAGGTTTAGGCTTGGGGGTTTTAGTATTCACACTGAGGGGTTTTCCTTTTGGGGTCCTTAGACTTGGCCAGAGAGGGATTCACATTGGTCTGAACAGGGGGTTTGACTTCCTCAATACAAACAATAGAGATGGGTTTGGGTAGACAGAGAGCCATATAGAAATGGTCAATCCTTAGGATGAGGCCCTGGTGGAGTGGAAGGGGTGGTGTTTCTTCAAAATTTTGGGCCACAAAGTCGAAACATTTATCAACAAAAATTTCTAAATCAGTAAGGAAAAAGGAAAACTCAATAACATTTTGTGGCGAAGATGATTTAAAAGAGGTAGGTGATAATAATAGAAAACCTTATGTATACCCTCTAAAGTCACATACTCCATTAGAGCTAGACAAACTTGGTCCCACACCTAAGGGAGTGCTTCTCTTTCGAATCCAAACTGGGTGCAGATAGGTTTTTCATTATCTTTAAAGAAAGCATTGAACCTTTCATTGTCTTGAGCCTTGGTGTGCTTAGGGTAATTTTTCTCAGTGTAAGAGAGCCTAATCGCCTAAGAAATAACCTCCTCATTGACCTCAAAGGATATTCCTCCCATCGTAACCCTTCTCTCTTTCTAGGAGCTCGCGAATTGCACTGACATCCTCGGGTCGTGACCAACCAAGCATTCCATTAACGTCAACCCACCTTCGACATAGATATGCCAAACCAAAGGATCCTTTCGAAATTACTCACAATTATTTGGTTCCATGCTCACCCTATCACGACCTATTATATATAGTATGATTAATGTATTATAGGCATATCAACATGCTTATAAAAGCATGTAAAAGGTAATATAAATTTCTTTAAACTTACCAACACTTTGTGGGTCTTAAAGCCTCAATCGAAGGCTTTAATCAAGGAATACTTAAATGGCATTAAAATCATTATTATGGTGATTTTGTATTAACATGATCATCAGCAGCTCAGATGTGGTTAATAATTGTGTAGTCAAAAGAGGCATTGGTATAATTGGCATGGTTGTTTGTCTTTTGACTCGAACTAGAGGCCTTTCCATGATCCTGTAATGGATTCTTGAAAATTGTATGGTCTTTATTGTAAGTTTTTTGTTGTCCCTTGACCTCTATGGTACCATTTTCAATTAGGTCTTGAGTCATGTTCTTCAACTAATGACATGATGAGGTCTTATGCCCTTTAATACACTAGTAATCACAAAAGGCATTGTCATCCCACCAAGAGGGTTTGAATTGTCCTAGGTCGTATGGTTTGGGCTTTGGGATTTGTATGACATTTGATTGTACTAGCTTCTTTAGGACAAATTCAATTGGTTCTAATAAAGGTGTGTATTGTCTCTATGGGTATTGCCTTGGTTGTCATGGGGGTCCCCATCCTTGATTATTTTGTATCACGTTAGTTGCTTGGTTGGAAACATATGATGTGTTATTGTTTGTGTTGGGTGCTTTGAGATTCAATGTGTGGCCTGTTCTATTCATATATTTCATGTCTATAACTCCATCATTTGTTACATTCTTGTTACGGGACCAAAACTTGTTTTTATCATTTGATGTTCCTTGGGCATTTTGTGTTTTGGTATAAGTCTTAATTTCCCCTTTAGCAATAAGGGTTTTCTCAAGGATGGCCCCTTTTTCAACAAGGTCAGCAAATGTGGAACAACAATGAGCCTCCAATTCATATTTTAAGTTTGTGTTCAAATTTTGCACGAACATGATAATTTTTTGTTTTTCAGGAATTTCAACAAGACAACAGCTAGCTAAACTTCTCCATCTCTAGAAGAATGTTATGAAAGCTTCATCCTCTTATTGTTTAGTTTTCATAAGGAAAAAATGGTGATGTCATTTTTTTATATTGAAGGAAAAGTGGGTGATAAATTTGTCAACAAGTTCGTCCCATGATTGTATGCCTGTTGGTAGGTGGGAGAACCATTCTAAAGCATGTCCTGTGAGACTCCTAGGAAATAGTCTCATTAAATATGTTTGTTCCAAAGCAATTTCAATCAAGGTCATATGAAATTCCCTCACATGTTCAATGGGGTTTCCTCTTTCTTTATATTTAGGTAAAGTTGGCATGACATAATTTGGAGGAAAAGGAGGCATTTATAATGTCCTATCAAATGGGTAAGGACATAACTCTTGGATAGAGTAAGTTTTCTTAGTTGACAATGTCATGGTTTCTATTTTCTTTTTCAAGGCCAACATTTTATTGGCTAGGAAATCATATGGTGCAAGTGTTGTATCTACAATGTTTGCAACTATATTTTGGTAAGGTCCAGTTTTTATCCTTTGTAATCCAATATGTTGAAGGGGTGGTATGTTGGTGTTGTTCGAATTTGGGATGGTATGAGTAATGGTCAGGATGTAAGTTGATGTAGGAATTCAGATTTGAGGGATGTGTGTAGTATGAGTTTGAATGTGTGAGGAGAAATTTTGAGTCGAGATGTGTAAGAATTGGATTACGTCTGGAATATATTAGAAGTATTTGGACCTTGTGAATGTTGAGTGTTGAATTGGAAAGATCCTTGAGGATTTATTTGAGGAACACTTGTGTTAGGACCTTGTGGCACATTGGTTTTTATATTAGTTCCATGAATATGAACTCTAGTCCTTTTATTTGTGACAAAAATATTTGATAACGTGGTGTTCAAGGACCTAGATGTTCCAAATGGATTTGATGATGTGGTGTTCATGGCACTTGATGCTCCAAATGGATTTGAAGATATTTTTATTATGTTAAATGGATTAGGTGTAGAACCAAGGATTTGTTTGTTTTTATTATGAATGTTGTTTGATTATTACAATACAAGCACAAATCCTAAGTTCGCAAAGACAATATTTGTTGGGTTCCCACTTGGATTTCTCCAGCCGCACCTATTCAGAGTGGATAGCTTAGAAGTTTGGTGGCACTGGCTCCCCTCCACAACACTCACTTCTTGGGCGCACCAAACTTTGAACTCCCAAAGACCCGAATATCTCAAGGAATTTGCTATCTCTACTTTGAACTGTGAAAGTGTGGGATGGCTTCAGAGGTCTAACCTCCTGCGCCAACAAATAGAAGGATTTTGGCTTCTAAAACAAGAGGTGTCTAGTAAGGGATTATGTGAACAAAGAGCCCATCTATAATAGCCTGAGAACTTGGAGGCCCACTCCCACTTTCATCACTAGAAAGTCTCGGTGGACCGAGGGTCTCATGGCTTGACTTCAAACAATGCTAGCCACTCCTTGGGGTACAAATTTCGTTCTCCCCACTTTGATATAGCCCACCGGAAAATGTGCTCGAGGTCAAAGCCTAAGGTGATGAAATCCCCAGGCAAGCCTCTCCTAAAAATTAAAAAGGAGACCAATGTGTATTTCTTGTCACCCAAGATCATACAAGTGCACAAGGGGAGAGGATACATACTAGCTCAGGTAACACAAAATGTGCAAGTGCACCAAACACGGAAAACAAGATTCTTTTTAAGCACCAATTGAAATGTTTTCTATACTAAAAGACAATCAATTTTAAAAAATCAAGTCTTCGAGAAACGTCCTACACCAAATATCATTAGTAGTTTTTTATTTCTAATCTTCGACAAACGTGTGTTTATATTTTCACCTTTCAAATCTCTGACTTGTGAACCTACACAAAAAATCAAATTAAAAAAATTAACCCTAAAATTAAACTAAACTAAAAAGAAAATTAACATTAATCTAGAATCTAATTAATTAAAAATCTAAATTAGAATTTAGTCTAAACTAAATTAAAATTAAATCTAAACTAAACTAAATTAAATTATAAACTAAAATAAAATTTAAACTAAATTAAAACTGAAAAACTAAATTAAATTAAATTAAAACTAAACTAAAACTAAACTAAATTAAAACTAAACTAAACTAAAAAAACCTTTTTAATTAAATTAAAGCTAAACTGAATTAAAACTAAATTAAATTAAAACTAAACTAAACTAAAGTTAAATTAGAACAAAAACTAAATTAAACTAAAATTAAATTAAAACTAAAGCTAAATTAAAACTAAAATCTAAAGCAAATTGAATTTAATGAGGGCACTTTTCTTTTTCTACGTTGGAATGTCATGCCATTCTAGATCCTTGGATCATGCACTGACATTTGTTTCCTTTCGCTGCTTTGTACCTAGGTTGGTGTTCATACTTGCATCTGCATGGTCTTTATACGAGACATTTCTCCGTTGTATGTTGTATATACAAATAGGTACATCTCATCGATCTCTGAAAATTGCAACTCTCTCCTGACAATCCAATCTACAAAGACTTACCTTCCTCGAGTAATGGTATTAATCAATAATCAATGCCATAAGCCTGCAGAATCAAACGTTGGCAGTGCAACTGTATCATCCAACTTTCACCAACTCCCTTAGACTGGTTCCCCGCGTTTAGCCAATTGTCAATTGTGGCAAGCACCTCATACACATGGCTTTGATAAGAAGATAGAGTCGCACATTAGCTATTGTAAACACTTGCTTGATGGTTCAAAATATGGTGTTTGAAAGATACGTTTCAAAAAGGAAATGATTGTAGGCTAAGAAGTCATGATTGTAGGATATAGTCGAGATGGATGTTGTAATTGTTAATTTAATATTGTAGCTCAGACAGTTGTTTCTCTAATTCCAAGATTTAGTATTTAATTCTTGAGACTTCTAGATAGAAGTTAGTTAGGTCCAGATATTTAATTATTTAATTAAATAATTGATTCCTCTAGAGACTTCTAGAAACCAGTTAGTTAGGGTTTGTTAGAGTCTAATTAATCTTAGCCATTGATTGAGATTAAATCTTGGCCATTGGTTTTCCAATGAGAATAGTTTAAAAGGGGGTCATTGGGCATTTGGAGAACAACATTGATAGACACAAGTTGGAAAAATATTTGCAGTGATAGCAAATAGTCTTGCAGTGATAGCAAGGGCGCAGTGATAGCGTTGGAGGCAGCAGCAGTGGAATTTCAGCAGGAGAAATTGAGAGAAGAATTTCCGGTGAAGAATATTGCCGGAGCTTTGTCAATGAGAGGCAAGCAGTTTCTTTTGTATCTCTTGATTTGCTGAAGATTAATATAATTCCTCATCTGTAGTACTGGTTTTCCCTCCGGGGTTTTTCCAAGGACAATTTGTCCAAAAATATTGTGTTTATTATTTTGCATGTTTTCTATTCCTGTGAGTTTTATTTGTGAAGTTGCAGTTGTATTATTTTTCAGTATTTGTTGTGAATTAATTTTCGGCAGTCAAATAATCTTTATAGATAGGAGATTAATAATCAATAACTACAATAGATTTTTCACATGGTATCAGAGCAAATCTAAGGGCTAAAAGAGCTCAACGCAGGCATAGGAAGAAAAGAAAAATAGAGGGTTTATAAAACCCAGTTCTACCTCTTTAGTATTATTATTTTTGTTATTACTATTTTTTTTTTGAGATGACCTCAGCAGGTTTAAGAGATCAGAACAAATTGGATGGAGCCTCAAATTTTGGTGTCCAGAAAGCCAGAATTTCTTTATTGCTAGAAGAGAATGGTATCAAGGAATATGTTACCAGTGTTGTAGTTGTACCTACAGATCTAGAATAGCTCTTAGCATATAAGAAGGAAGATGCCAAGGCAAGGAGGTTGATTCTTGATGATGTTAAGGATCATATTGTTCCACATATCACAGAGTTGGATACAGCGAAGAAGATGTGGGACGCCATTTTGAATCTATACCAGAATGCTACCACTAACAGGAAGTTGATTCTCAGAGAAAAGTTGAGGAATACCAGGATGAACAAGGGAGAAGACGTTACAAGTTACCTCACTAGACTTAGACTTGTCAAGGATGAGTTAGCAGCTATTGGAGATAAACCAAATGATGACAAGCTAGTATGGATAGCCCTAAATGGGTTTACTAAGCAGTGGGATGTCTTTGTTCAAGTTATTAATGGATGAGACACCTTACCGAGTTGGGATCGACTATGGAGTGACTTCACTCAGGAGGAGCTTAGACTAAGCCTTGTTAGTGGTGCCAGTAATAAGAGTCGGAAAAGTGAGGTAGAACAGGAAAACGTTGCCCTAGCAGGAAAAGGTAAAGCAAAGAAGGGGTCTAGCAAAAGATCAAATCCTAAAGGCGAGAAGAAGAAGGACTTTTCTAAAGTCAAGTGCTATGGATGTCACGAGTTTGGCAACTATGTCAGCAATTGCCCACAAAAGATGAAAGGCAAGAAGCAGACGGCAGCTTCAGCAAGTGCAGATGAGCTCTCTAGCATAATGGAAGATGAGTTTGCACTCATAGCTTGTATGGTTAGCTCAACCTCACAAGGTGTTTTGTATATAGACAGTGGGACGTCATTTTTTATGACAGGAGTTAGAGAATACTTCTCCAGTTATAAGGAGTAGGACATCAGAATGCAGATTTCTATGGGGAACATGTCCAAATTAAATCCAGTTGGAAAAGGGACTGTTCTATTTCAGAGGGAGAATGGCAAGCCGATTCCCATTCATGATGTGTTGCATGTGCCAGGCTTGGGTATGAATCTTATTTTCGTATCTGTCCTTCAGGATAAAGGCTACAATGTACTCTTTAAAGGGGCAAATGTGTTAATCAAGCACAAGGATTGGAAATTACCTATAGCTATTGGAGTTAGGAGCGACTGACTTTACAGGTTGCAGTTTGATACTCATAAGGCACTGATGAGTAGCGGTAATTCTAGAGATCAAGGAGAGCTATGGCATAGGAGGATGGGCCATATACATCATGGAGCACTTAAATTGCTTCGTGAGACAGTGACAGGTGTTCCAGAGGTGAGCACAGAGCATGATGATGTATGTAAGGGATGTGTGTTGGGGAAGTTTGTGAAAGTAGCTTTTCCAAGGAGTGACACCAGATCCAAGGGTGTTCTTGATCTAGTACATTCAAATATATGTGGACCAATGTGGACGAAGTCTCTCAGAGGATACGAGTACTTTGTTACTTTTATTGATGATTTCTCCAGGAAGACTTGGATATACTTCTTGAAGACCAAGGATGAGGTTTTCAGTCATTTCCAAGAGTTCAAAGCTCTTGTGGATAATTCGACAGATAGGAAGATAAAGGTTCTTTGGTCAGACAATGGAGGCGAGTACAAAGGGAAAGAGTTCCAGGAGTTCTGTACCAGGGAAGGAATCAAGAGAGAGTGGACTATTATTTACAACCCACAGCAGAATGGGGTTGTTGAAAGGAAGAATCGATCTATATCAGAGGCGGAAAGGGCTATGTTGTATGACCAGGATATGCCACGTTACTTATGGGCAGAGGCATGTAGTACAGCAATATACATACAGAACAGGGTTCCACATAAGGTATTGAGCAAGATGACACCAGAGGAGGCATTCTCAAGGAAAAAGCCAAATGTTAGCCACTTCAAGATATTTGGGAGTTTGGCATATTGTCACATTCTAGGTGCTACACATTCCAAGTTAGATCAGACTGTAGAGAGAGGGTACTTTATGGGGTACAGCGAGACCTCAAAGGCATATCGGATATTTATTCTAGGGGCCAGGAGGATTATAGTCAGGCGTGATGTCAAGTTCATGGAGGACAAGGCACTTAGAAGGTCCAAAGATTTGTCAGCAGATGATCAGAGTGAGCAGCCAGTAGAAGCTCCAAGGATTGAGCCATCAGATCAGGGACAGCGAAGCTCGAGTACAATGACTAGTAAAAGCACAGGCTCAAGTGCTGAGAGTTCGCAGAGTATGGAGCAATAGATGCAGCAAATCCAAGAGATGCATCAGGAACACATGGGGGTTGATATTTCATCCTCTACAGTTGGTAGCAGTAACCAACAGGATACTCAGGAGTTTGCGGGAGCTCCTAGGACAAGTAGTAGGCAGCAAAGACAACCAACCAGGTATAATGACTATATGGCTTTAGTTAGTCGGTTGGTAGATAGTGAGCCTTCCAATTATCAGGAGACTGCACAACAACATGTGTGGTGAGATGCAATGGTTGAGGAATATACCTCAATAGTGCAGAACGATGTGTGGGAGGTTGTGCCTAGACCGACAGATATGGAAATGGTTGGATCTCGCTGGATCTATAAGATCAAGCACGGTGCAGATGGTAGCATCGAGAAATACAAGGCAAGGTTTGTGGCCAAGGGTTTCTCTTAGAAGGAGGGAATAGACTATGAGGAGACGTTCACTCCAGTGGCCAGGTATACTTCTATACGAGTTGTGATCTCTCTTGCAGCACAGATGGGATGGAAGATCCATCAAATGGATGTCAAGATAGCGTTTTTTAATGGTGAATTGAAAGAGGAAGTATACATAGAACAACCAGAGGGCTTTGTAGCACACATCAGTCAAACCCACGTGTGCAGATTGAAGAGAGCTTTGTACGGACTCAAGCAGGCTCCCAGGGTGTGGTATGAGCACATTGATGAATACTTGCAGGGATTGAGCTTTGTGAAGAATGAGGTGGATTCTAATCTCTACTACTTGGTAGTTGGGGGTGAGATTCTCATTCTTGTTCTATATGTGGACGACTTGTTTTTAACAGGTTCACTAGGGCTCATAGAGGAGTGCAAGAGGGACCTTGCAGCAGAGTTCGAGATGAAGGATTTGGGGCTTATGCACTACTTTCTAGGCATGGAGGTATGGCAGACAGATGGTGAGATTTTCCTTGGTCAAGGGAAATACTGCATTGAAATCTTGAGGAGGTTCGAGATGAAGGATTGCAGAGCCATGTCTACTCCTATGATCACGAATTGGAAGAAAGTAGACTCATCCAGGGAGAAGGATGTAGACCCCACCTTATACAGACAGTTGATTGGGTCTCTCATGTATTTGGTCAACACCAAACCAGATATATCCTTTGCAGTAAATTCTCTTAGTCAGTTCATGGTTGAGCTGAAGAGAGTGCATTCAATAGCGGAAAAGCATGTGTTGTAGTATTTGTGTGGTACAATCGAGTATGGGATCAAATATACTCAAGGTGATGGTATCAAGTTGATAGGCTATACTGACGCAGATTGGGAAAGCAGTACAATGGACAAGAAAAGCACTTCAGGGTGTTGCTTTAGCTTGGGATCAGGAGTTGTCTCTTGGTATAGCAGGAAGCAGAAGTCCATGGCCCTGAGTTCTGCAGAGGCAGAATACATAGCAGCTAGCATGACGACATGTGAGGCGATATGGCTTCGAAAGTTGTTGGTAGCCTTGTTAGGTCAAAGGGTTGAGACTACAGTGATACACTGCGACAATCAGAGTTGCATCAAGTTGTCTGAGAATCCGGTGTTTCATGATAGGTCTAAGCATATAGACATCAGATATCATTTTATCAGGGATTGTGTACAACGGGGGATTATTCAGCTACAGTATATACCTACAGATCAGCAGGTAGCAGACATTATGACAAAGGCATTGGGGAAGGCGAAATTCATCTTCTTCAGAGATATGTTGGGTGTTATGCAGAACACCTTCCTCGCTAAGAGGGAGTGTTAATTTAATATTGTAGCTCGGACATTGTTTCTCTGATTCCAAGATTTAGTATTTAATTCTTGAGACTTCTAGATAGAAGTTAGTTAGGTCCAGATATTTAATTATTTAATTAAATAATTGATTCCTCTAGAGACTTCCAGAAACCAGTTAGTTAGGGTTTGTTAGAGTCTAATTAATCTTAGCCATTGATTGAGATTAAATCTTGGCCATTGGTTTTCCAATGAGAATAGTTTAAAAGGGGGTCATTGGGCATTTGGAGAACAACACTGATAGACACAAGTTGGAAAAATATTTGCAGTGATAGCAAGGGCGCAGTGATAGCGTTGGAGGCAGCAGCAGTGGAATTTCAGCAGGAGAAATTGAGAGAAAAAATTTTGGTGAAGAATATTGTCGGAGCTTTGTCAATGAGAGGCAAGCAGTTTCTTTTATATCTCTTGATTTGCTGAAGATTAATATAATTCCTCATCTGCAGTATTGGTTTTCCCTCCGGGATTTTTCCAGGGACAATTTGTCCAAAAATATTGTGTTTATTATTTTGCATGTTTTCTATTCCTGTGAGTTTTATTTGTGAAGTTGTAGTTGTATTATTTTTCAGTATTTGCTGTGAATTGATTTTCGGCAGTCAAATAATCTTTATAGATAGGAGATTAATAATTAGTAATTGCAATAAAATTTTCACAGTAATTGTAGGATGTAGAAGTGTTTGCAGGTTGTGATCATAATAGAATGAAATGATGGCAGGATACAGTCAGAAGGAAATTGCAAGAATGCACATAGTGGATCCCTTGAAAAGGTTTTAGGAACTTTCCAAAAAATACAGTTGGCATATGCACCTTCCCCTATCCTAAAACTCTAGATAGGCTTTGATTCAGGGGAAAGAGCCTTATATTCTTGATAGAAAACTCCACAAAGTATCGTTGTATGTGCAGGATGATGTGTTGAAGCTTCTTTCTAGGCGTAATATCCAAATGTTGTGGTGTGCATGTGTGTAAAATGGGGACGCATAAACAATGAATGCAAACTGCAAGGATTTAAAGACTTTTTATCATAGGATATGCACAAAATAGATATCGGTAGGCATGCATGCACATTGTGGAGGTATAGACAAGGTAGGTGAATTATATGATAGAATGTCTCAAGGAAGGTGATCTCTCGACCTGAATTGATTATAGGATGTACACAAAATGGAATGACATGATTGTCGAATAAGTTCAAAATGGTTTTTTTTGTTTCAAGTAATCACAATCAACAAGTGTAAAGCCATAGGCTATGACTTTTGTATGCAAAATGCAGCTATTTAGATTGCCTTTTAGCATGAAATGTTAATGGCATGAAAATGCTTATAGCATGAAAAATAAACAGTCAAATTTTCATGTATCAGATCAGCCTATTAGCATGAAAACGTTATCACCATTTTGAAATTGCTATGAAGAACTGCACATCAGATTTAATGATTCATTAACAGCATATGTATAAAAATGTTACTGGAATATCATGATCATTCACTTATTGATCTTGAACAAAATGCAAATGATTACACTAATGAAATGATCAACAATGTGAAATATAAGGATGATAAAAGAAGTATACGCTATCAACTAAGGATGATATTCATTAAGCTCACGTTAGGTTCATCATATGTATGATGTTGAAAATGAAAACCTTGAATTCACAAATGAGAATCAACATGCATTCAACATAATTCCAATAGAGTTTTTCCAAAATAAATACAAAATGTAGAAATGAAATACTAATTCTAAGAAATCAAAGCAAATGCATTCAAAAGGAAAGATAACTCCATTTTTATCCTATCTACAAGATCTTATTTTTGCTCTCATATTTTTGCAGCACAAGAGGCTATGTAGAATGGATTTGATCAAATGAAATTGGGTTCTTGAAAAGTGAGGAAGAAGAGAGCTTTTATAGATGTCCTCATGGGAGAGATCCAGATTTTGGGAAGAATGTGGGATAAATGGTTATGTGAGATTTTATGAATATTTCATAAATGCATGAATGATATTAGGGAATATGAATATTTTAATGGTTATAAATAGGGTTAATGAAAATGATTGTGCAAATGAAGCTTGTGAATGTGAATAAATGATTATGTAAATATTTTAATGAAATTGGTTTATGTATGAATATACAAATGATGATAAATGTTTATGAAATGGTTATGAAATAGACAAATGCTTATGCAAATGTGGTTATGAAATGGGTGAAAATGGTTTAATGAAAGGGATATTTTAATGATTATGCAAATATATTTAAATGAAATGGATTAATGAACTATGCAGAGGGGTAAATGATTATGCAAATGCTTTTAGTGAAATATGCAATATTTTAATGGTTTTATGAATATGGAGATATGATTATGCAGATGATCAAATGAAATATGCAATGGATAAAAATGATTATGAGGACATTTTTATGTGTCTACACAAACTTTCCCTTCAAATTTGATATTTTGATCATCTCTTTATTGTTTTACTTTTTGAATGAGGTTCCCGATACAAAGAACATGGTGTGGCTAAAAGATAGGCCTATAGTGCATCAAATTAGAGATCATTTGTTGAGATTGGGAGATTTTGAAGCATAGAAGAATTCTCTTTGGGGATTCTTTAAGACATTTTAAGAAAATATGCAGGCAAGAGAAAGGATACCAAAAAGTGTGGTGGAAAAATACAAGAATGCTATTATTTTCATGGTGAGTAAGGATTGTTGCATAATGGAGGTTGTTGAGCCTAGAACTATGTGGATCCCAAAAATGGGATATGAAGTTGAAGAAAATGTAATAATTGGTTTGGCTAACCTTATGTTGAGCAAACCTAAAGACACTTCTCAAGAGAGATATGGCACATACAAAGACAAGCCCATGCAAGTACACATGGATCAAAGACAAAATCAAATAAAGAAGACTATTGAGAAGATGGCTGCACAAGTTGTGGAGGTAATGGGCCTAAAAAAGGAACAAGTCGAGAAGGCTAAAGCCACATGTCTAGCTCACTGGAAGGAACATCTAGCAGAAGAAGGTCTGGTAGAATAGCTACCACCCATTCAGTTATCCCCAAGTCCTATAGGACTATACTTGTCATAGGAGAGAAAATAAAAGAGCCTACAAGTGCTCTGGTGAATGAGAAAATACCTTTGGCTAAGTAGCAGAAAGTGCCTGAGAAAGAAAAGGCCTCTCCAACAAAATGACAAACAAGCCCTATGAAGAGGAAAATAAAGACAAAAGCAACAAGAGAGACATACTTGGGAGTGAATGTTGACAATGAGGAGGAAGAAGAAGAAGGACCACTATTGGTTTGGAAAATAAAAACTGACATGTCACAAGGAGAAACAATGGAAAGAGACAAAAGGTTGGTGTTATAGACATTGATAGAAAAGTAAAGATAGAGAAGGAAAAGGAAGGCTATAAGATACAAATGATGGAGAAGAAATCAAAATCCAATAAGAAGTCACCAAAAGCAAAGAAAAATAAGAAGGGTAAGTTTTCCCCTCTGGTAAGGCAACATAGCCGCATGAAATTGGATGCTCTATTTAATGGTATTGTAGAGTATGAGATGTTGGAGAAAATTTTTGCTCTGTATTCTACAACAGATGATGTTGATAAGGCTAATATAGAAGAAGTTGTTGTAAAATACATTGTTACTTTTGAGGTAAATATGAAGGGTATTGAAAAGCAATTTCCTATGGAGTTGAAAAATGTACTATGTAGAAGATAGGAAGCCATTGATGAAGAAGCAAATTCAAGATATTTTTATTTGGAGAAGGTTAGTGCACCCCTCTTGGATGAACATAAAGGCACAATGGCTCAAGTGTACAATAAGGAGTTTTGAATATAGCAAAGGGTAACTAGCCTTATGAGTAGAGATCGGGATGATCTTGAGAGGCTCTGAAACAAAACTATGGAAAAGGTTGTAAATTTGGCACAAATATTAGGTCTAACTCCAAACAGTGAAGAATCAATGCATGATGATATGCTAGTTACAGGAATTAATGTTACAGAAGAAGCACAACAAGAAGATGCTCAACATGAGCATAGAATAGAAGAGTAGAATGTGTAGGATGACACTCTTTCAAATGTGGAAGAAAATGTTGTTGAAGAGAATATTATCGATTGAGAGAACACTATAGAAGAAGATATTACTGGTGATTCTCCTCTAGTGGGAGAAAATAACACTGCAAATTAAATGTCATAGAAGCACAAAAGGAGTTTGCCCCTACATATCACAACCCACCTCCTTCGAAACCAAAAAGGAATATTGAAGAAATACAAGCCAAATCAGAGATAAATATGCCTTCGAATAACAAAGATGAATAAGTTGATGAGGAAAATAAGGATGAGGAAAAGCCTGACAATGCTAAGATTAATGAAGAAAAAGCAGAAAACAACATTAGTGACAAGGAAAAGGCTTTGAAAATGAATGATGCAATAGATAAAGTGAATATGGTTGGTGAATCTTTGGTACCTCTGGAGATTAATTGAAGAACTTGTTGAGAATGCAACTCTAGTTTCAGTCGGTTGTGTCTACCTAGCTACTGCAGCTCCTAATGCAACAGGGGTAGGTATATATGGATAAAATTTCTCCATTGCACAAGCTTCAATTAGGTGATGTGTTTCATTCCTCTGCCCAGAAGGAAATTTCACAAACTCATCAAAAGAGTGTAGAGCTTATTGATGAAGCAGTGAAGGTGCTACAAGCGATCATACCCGATGTAAGAACTAATAATTCCTTGTCCAGTATAGAAAATTTGAAGTTTTTGCTTGATTCATTTAAATAATACTTTAGTGGTATGAAGGAGAAACTGTAGAAGGAGATTGATAAAAAGGTGAATTTAATAAAATATTGATGGACATAATAGAGAAATGTGTTATTGCATATAACAAACTTTAGGAAAACCTTAAAGATGTACAATGTTGTGTTGCAAAAGCTAAAGTATTGTTTTAGTTTTGCATGAAGTAGCCCAACTCCACAAAAAGTATTAAGGATGATATGGAATCCATTCAGTCCCAAATTGATAAGGCATTTGGTGCCTATGATCCATCACAAGATATTGATGGGAACACTAGGTCAATGATTGAGAGTTTGCATGATCAGTTTCTTCTAGCTGTAAGAGAAAAAAGAGAATTATTGCACAATTTGGAAAACTTAGGGATATGGTAAATGCAAAGTTCGCACTCATTTCTAGTGCCCTGAAGAGTTCGAAAAAAGCAACAAAGATGAATCTAGTACCCAGTACCTCAGATGATGGTGAAGATACCCTCTTCGAGTTTGATACATAGAGCTACATGCTTGGCCTAGCCAAGAAAGAATGGGAAAAAGAAGGCAAGAACACCTTGAAAAGTTGTAGGTTTCAAACACTTATTCTAGTTGATGTACATTTTATTTCTTTTATGCATTTCAGATTTCACTGTATATATAAAAATTGTAGAGATATTTTTAAAATGAAAATTTTGATTCAGTTGAATGGATAGCACTGATAGAGGGAGTTGGTCAAATTTTTGAATTTTTTTACTCTCGTTCCTACATTTATATATCATTTAGGGGGAGTATGTAATTGCAATCCAATGAAAGATATGTAACAAAGGGGGAGAAAAGGGCATTAGTATATGTGCATATTTTTTGCATCCTTTACCCTTGATGTCAAAGGGGGATAGTACTTTGGAGTTTTGGATAGTAGTTGATTCTTGTTGCCATCAATGAAAAAGGGGGAGATTGTTAGAATTTTGTGGATTTTTTCATTGATATGTCTACTAGCAACATGAGTATGAGCATGAGTTATATAGTATGCAGTGTTTTCATTGATGTCAACATTGTATGGAGATCGATGTGCAGACTATTTGATGAAGCATGGGTGTGTATATAGATGATAATCCAGTGTATATTTGCAAGAAGGTTTGATCCGATGCAGAGAGTAAGTTGAAGAATTGGATAAGTGTCAAAATGCAATTTTCAATGTATAGGGAATCTGATATTTTGGTCTGCATTAGTCTGGATTGAAGAATCTTTCTCTACGATTCTATGGAAATTTTTTTGGATGTCAGAGGAGTTTGAATTCAAAGTTTCATGTCTTTTGGACCTCTGGTGAAGAAGTTATGAATGATAGTATATCGGGTCTACCAGTGAATGTTTGCCAGTGCAAAATGTAAGTTTTGTTTAGTCTGCACTTCATCGTAGAATACTATTTTATCTTATGGATTTGTGGAGGTTTTTATAGGTGTCAAGTGCACCTAAGATCTAAGTGGCATGAAGTTTGAAGGTCCATGTGTTTGTTTGTGGTTGTTAAGTTGGTGAATTTTGATGTTAAGTAACTAGCAATATCGACCTAATATGATATGAGTATTGCAGAGGTTAAGTAAGTTTTGATGCATTATGTGGGAGCTAATATAGGTCCATGCTGACCAATTTGATTTTGTTGTGTTGTGTTTGTGGTGTGAAGTATGTTGTGGGGTCGACAAGTTATGTTTTGCATGATACATCTAATTAGGCCGACCTAATTGATGTTGTAGGTGTTTACAAATGTGATGGATATATATATATGTGTGTGTGTGTGTGTGTGAGTTCATTTCAATGTTTTAGTGTGTGAACACAAGTATTATGGATGCAAATTATGCAAAATTGATGTGAGTGTAGAGTAGAGAAGAGTGTTAAAGTAGAGTGATATGAAGTGTGTTGACTTTGTGTATTGAGCTTCAGTGGAACTATATTCCAACATGTTGTAGATGCATTTGTAACAATTCATAATGGTTGTGTGTCACCCCTCTCTTCTATCTTTTCTCCTTTCTATGGGTAGTGAATCAACCTACAGTGAGCATTTTTATAATATATTGTAATCGATTATAATATATTGTGAGCTAATCCTCACCATGGTTTTTCCCTCTTTGCATTTTCCACATAAAATTTTTGTGTTCATGTGTTATGTTATTTTATGGTTGCTTTCCTTTCTTACTGTAAACTGAATATGTTATGTGCAATGAATGTAAATTTTTAAGTGGTTTCAGAGAATATTGATTCACCCCCTCTCAGTATTCTGGGTGTTCAACACCCCTTCCTCCCATCTTATTCAAATTAATCTTCCCTTCCCACATTTATGTTAGGATTTAGGAAGATTGGAGCAATAGACATTAAAAATTATATGCATATTAAATAACCTAGAAATAAAAATGAAGAATAACAAAAAAGAGATCAACACAAAAAATTAACGCGGTTGACCAAGAAATATGCGCTACATCCACAGAAACTCGGCCACCCAATGATTTTATTATCCAATGCAAAACAGATTACAATCTTGTGAATTCCATACTGCAACATACATCCCAACCGCTTATAACAAGCTTTTTGGAAGCTTCTAGAATTAGGGTTTTACAAAGTCATTTTTTTCATTTGACGTGTTAGTGAGAAAACCTTGATGTGTTAATAGAAAAAAAAACCTTGACATGTCAACGAGAAAAAACTTTGACGTGTCACCGAAAAACCTTGTCGTGTTAATGAAAAAAAATTGAGGCGATGCCCCGAACCCCATTTCTTGTTACGAGTATACAATATTTGCATGATCAATCGCCACATACCAATACTTTGATCTTGATAAGGCTAGGGTAAAAATATCCATACATGCTTTAGAAAATTCAAACCTTACTTCCTCTACCATGTTTACCCATTGAACACCATCCTCTCATCTCAAGCATCCTTTACTATTTTCCATTCTCAATTGTACTACCTCTAGCATGGGGCATCTTATTCCTTTGCAACATAGTTATTGGAGCTCCATCTACCATCCTCTTAGACCCCATTGCCATCCATCCACTCAATCCATTTATCTCCTATCTAAGAAATTCCTCCATCTTTACATCCTTTTACCAAGCCTTCGTTCTCTCTTGTGATTGTTTCTTATCCATTCCACTATATTCCATTCTCCCTAATTATCCATGCAATCCCATCCCATCCAATCCATTTATCCTCCCTCAATCCCTCTAATCCAAGAATCCCACTTCAATCCATCCAATGCAATTATTCTTAATCCATACAATCCAAATTTGTAATCTAACATATCATCCCAAAGCATCTATTTATTTTGATCCAAATTAGCTAATAATCCATTGGATAGGGATGTATCATTCCTAGTGTTGTTCTTATTGTTAACAACACAATATTTGGGGTACACATTCTTCTTATTGTTAACTTTTCTATCCTCGTCATTATCAATAAGTCAGTCGATCGATCTATTTTCAACTTGACTAGGGGCACAATTCTGGTTTGTTTTTGGTTTGTTGTGCATGCTTGTTTATTTAGTGTGTGTGTTATTAGTGTTTATATTTATCATAGTATTTGCACCCTATTTCCACAAGGACATCATGGTCTTCCATATCATGGTGGCATAAGGAATATGCTTGCATTTGACCTTTTTGATCACATGCTTGACACATTGTCACCCTAGTTCCTTATACATTATGTTATTGATTTTATAAGTTGGCTAAGATATTTGTCTGATTAAATGAGTAAATACTATGACTCTATTATGCCTAGAAATGAAGACACAAAAGTAACAAACAGTTGAGTAAGTTGTTGATTAAATTCCCTCTAAATTTTAATGAGGTACAACTCCCTCTTGTGATCAAAGTTTTGATTTTCGTATTTAAAGATGGGGTATACTTTTAACTAGAAAGTGGGAAAGGAAAGCTAAGACTTATGCATAGACATGATATAAATCTGATCATAAAATTAAATACATAAATATTTCAAACAGTTCTTATGCATAGCCATGACATAAATGTGATCATAAGATTAAATACATAAATCTTTTAAACAGTTTTCAACTATGTGTGGATTATGAAACTAAAAGACTTTCAAATAAATAACTACTACTAGCACTTCAACACAATAATTGAAATACAAATGATAAATAGATAATTTCATATTTAAATTTCACCAGATCCTTGAAAGAAAATGAATACCTCATTTCAAAGAAAAGTGATATCTAGATATTTACTCAAGCTAAACGAGTATTAAATAAATACTAGAGCATAACATTCAACTTCACATGCACACAAACAAAAATGGATTATTTTAGGAGCCAACAAAAATTTATTATTCTTTTTTTTGGTTGATTCTCACTCTTACACTACAGTGTAATGGGGATCAAAATTTCAGACCTTCGAATATTTTTTTATTACATATTTAAAGCCTTCAAAATGTAACTATCAAAGAGTCTTGAAACCGATTCTTTAAAAGAATTATAAAAATTAAAGTTTGATGCATTTTAAACTTTGTAAAATTTAAGATTTAAATAAATATGCAACTATTATTGAGGTGCCCAGTTCTATAAGTCCACATTTGCTCCATTTATTGGGTCCTGTTGACTGGATGCCACACATGCCTTGTAGTCCTTGAGCACTTGAGTGAACATTGGAATTTCAATGTGTTGAGGAATGGCAACATTTTTGGTCCTGAGCTTCTAGAGAGATTTATTTTTGTGAAGGGTGTCAATTTTGGTAGTGAGATTGGCTAGATATTTCTCATACCAAGACAATGTTGAATCAATTCTAGCAAACTTATTTAAGTTTTCCTTATTGAAGGTTTTCTCTCCTAGAAATGCATCAACAACCTTTTGGAATCCTTCCTTTAACTCATCAATTGTGGCCACACCATCATTGTCTTTCTTCTTAAGTTGACAACCGAAATTTGAGAATTCTTTGATGAGATCAATAATTATATGGTTGCATTCTTTTAGCATCATGTTATGTTCTTGGTTGTTTTGTTTCAAGGACTTTTTCCATTCAATTATCTTTCTCCACATTATACATCTTGGGTCATTTGCGAATGGGATGATCTGCTTGGTTGCATCTTTGTCTAAACCTATCTAAAATTTCTTTGAGGTTTTGGTCAACTTGTAACTAGAGGGACTCTTCTTGTTTATAATTTTAAATCTTAGTTTTGATAGAATTGTTCACCAAAGTCAATTTTGTAAGGAAGCTAAGGTAATGGAACAACTTCCTACACTAATCTTGAGAGGAGAATAATGCAAAAAATTTACAGATTTTTAACAGTTACAAAAACTTAAACAGAATACAAATAAATATCATGCATACCACAACATGGTGGTTTATGTGGGGAAACCTCTTTCGAGAGAAAAACCCCACTCCAAAATCCGCCCAATATATTATTCAATAAATCACAAATATTAAAATATACTTGCAGAGCAAGCTTCTCACATGAGTATCACCACTTAGAGATCAAGAGACAACACGACCACTATCAGACTCTCAAAAATCATCGTAATCTCTCTCTCTACTACAATCGTAATGCAACGCCCTCATAAAATAGGATTACATTCTAGGGCAAGACAGGCCAACAAAATATCCACCATTAGATCTAAAAACTAATAATTAATGGTCTAGATTTATAATATATCCATGTCAAAAGAAGTGAGAAGGCAACATTTAATAAGAGAGAGTAGAGAATTGAACAAACAACTGCTACAATTGGATCAACAAGTGCTACAATTGGGATTCAAATGTGTTCTAGATGCATCACAAAATATGCCATTCTACAATAAGAATGAATATGTAAATGCAAGAAGATCTTGGACACCACAAGTGCCACATAATGTAACTGAGAATTTTGGAAATGGAGGTAATGCATATCATGCACAGCAAAACATTTCTTCACCACAATCATCAAAAAAAAAAAAATGCTTATCCCATCCCTTCTGGTCAGAGATTAGTAAGCTATCAAGATCACAAATATAATCGGTATGTTGGGCATTATCAATACCAAACTTCATGTCAAAATCTACAAAGCAATGTTAACCCTCGTGTCAATCAAAGTCTACAAGAAGATGTAGAAATGCAGCGAATACTTTTTCAACAAAGGGTATTGGATCTTAAAATGTACAAACCATTTGATTTCAGAAATATTTAGGGCTACCCAAATCCTTATCCCTGCGATCTGATAGAACTAGTGAAGCATATCCCTAAATTTCATGGAGAAGGATATAAATCAGCTCATAAGCATGTACAACGATTTTGGGATTTCATTATGGACTTTCAAATTTATTCTGAAGATGTCATTATGAAATGTTTTTCAAGATCTTTTGGGAATAATGTATGGAAATGGTTTATAGGATTACCTATGTAAAGTATATCTTCATGGGAAGATTTCAAAGGACTATTCTTGAGCCAATATGAAGACAATAGTGATATCATCGATGAATGTGGGGAGACTGCTCAAATGATACAGCCAATAGAGGAAACATGTACAATTAAAAATTTCAATGATGATATTTCAGATTTGAGGTAAGATGAATTTGTTGAGGATCAATTTTCCACCCTAGAAGATGATTGCGGTATTGAAGATATTGTTGAAAACACACAATCTGAGGAATACATCAACAATGATTCAGATGATATGGAGGAGCGGCCATGTATGCACTATCATAGCGTTGACAATAATGCATTAGAAGCTGAAACAGAAGAGGACGTCATGCCTTACAATAATAAAGAAGACAATGACTGTGATTAGTCCATAGAAGATGGGTATGCAAGAGAAAATAGTTGTTGTGACAGTCTGAATGATGAAGATGAAAGTATAGAGGGTCTCCCTTCCGTATTAGATTGTGAGTGTACTTTTGATTGTTCAGACCCAAATTATATAAGCAGTGTGTGTTGTGATGAACTCATTGAAATTCCAGATGTCAAAAGGGATAGTCTTGTGGATTTTGATTTTCAACAAAAGGATTCCTACAGCTCTTGTGGAGATCAAGAGGAAGAAGCAGTGGCAGATGTGGAAGAGGAAGTATGTTCACTCAGTAGTGAGCATATTTTTGGTTTGTTAACCGCAAAATATCAGAGTTGTGGATATGAAAATGGTCATGAGCCTCTATGCCCCACTCACATAAGCTTTGACAAAGAGGACTTTCATTTGGATAACATATCTTCATGTGTTTTTTATCCCACAAATGAACAAGATAATGTTACATCAACTTCTAAGGGAAATAAATATGTTGATGAAGTTTCCATATCCAATGATTTTGAGTATTCTTATGATGTTGGTCCCAATGGAGATAAGTACAAATCATATGATCACAAGCATGATGAAGGATATCTTAAAGTTGATCAAAAGGAGATATGCAAATCAGAATTGAAAATTTTTTGCTCATATGGGAAGGACGTTGATTCAACATTGTTTGATTCAAAAATACATAATGATGACTCTATAGATCAGAACTTGGTGTCAATACAAATTTGTGATATGGAAGATGTTGAGGAGGTTTCAGATCAGCCCATCTCAAAAATGGTTGACATGGCAGATTTTTCATAACCATGTGAGAAGTATTCAGAGAATGGACTGAGTAGCATGAATGAGCACAATTGTTTCTCTTCCCATACACTTACAAGTTATCTGCATAGTTTGCATCAAAAGCCATATGATAAATTTAGATCATCTATGCAAACTTATGATGAGGTGAAACTTAATGACTTCAACTGTGAAGATTTTCAGTTTTCAATTCAGCTAGGAGACTATTTTGTGATGCATGACAGTTACCAAAATGGTGAAGAATTTGGTATTAAGAATAAAATTTCTTGGTGTAATGAATGGGGCATGAGTTTGTCACATGATAGTAACAATTTTCAAATTATGCCTAAGTCTGAATCAAAGAATGAAAAAGAAAATATGAGCAATGTTGAAGGTAGTGTTATCTTGAAAATCTCTAATGGTAGTGGATATAACAGGGCAAATTGCATGAACATTCTCAAGAGGAATTTGATGAAAACATATCAGAACAAGGTGTATGACAGAGGAAAGTAGGGCCCTTTCTTTTTGGGTGGCCTTGTTCCATCAGATGTGATGTGGTTTTTTCGAAACTATATCAATTCATAACAAAAAAAAAAAAAAAGGATTTTGAAGTCTGTTGCTTAATGGATAAAACACTTGGTCTTCTCTCCCAGAGACCTGAATTCTTGCTATGCCCATAGGGGGCATTCATCCCCAGATGGAGCCACTGTTGGAGCCTAAAATTTCATGCAAATTTTAGGTTCCCATGTGTGAAAATTGATTTCAAGCATTCAGATGTTCAGTTGGAAAATCTGCTCAAGTGGCCCACTTTGAAAAATCACAACTTCAAGTTGATGCAATTTCACACAAAATCACCTTGGAAACTTGTTTATCTGACATATATGAGTGTGCACACCAATTTTCAGCTTCATACAATCAATTTTGATAAGATTTCAGAAGGCCAAGTTGAAGGGTTTTGTGAAGGGTTGTTGTCTACACAGTAAAATCTGTTAAAATGGTCAAATTTGAAAGAACAATATTAAGCAACTGAAAGGGTATCATGACAGACCAATTGGTGCTCTTGATTTTTCCCATCTCAATGTGCATCCATGTCAATTTTCAGAGCTTCAAGACATCATTTGGTATTTTTTCAAAATCAAAACCAAATGGGTTTTACTCAGTTTGAAAAATGCATTTCCAGAACAGCTTCAAAGAGGTCAATTTTGACCTTCAGTATTTCATGAAAAATGTAAAATGGTTGAAAATCCTTCTGCACACCTACTCATGGAGCGTAAATAAACTAATTCCCAAAGTTACAACTTCACAGGAGAAGATTTGGTATTTTTTCAAAAGGGCAAGTTGGCATGCTTCAGATGGTTTTCACAAGTGCAGTGTCAGAAAAGGCTTATTAGGCTACTTTCAAAATCAGTATCTTT
Source organism: Sequoiadendron giganteum (assembly GCA_007115665.2). Classification (NCBI taxonomy): domain Eukaryota; kingdom Viridiplantae; phylum Streptophyta; class Pinopsida; order Cupressales; family Cupressaceae; genus Sequoiadendron; species Sequoiadendron giganteum. The sequence continues at coordinate 106,188,021 of CM021106.1, read as the reverse complement.
CAAATCTGATGGATTCATGGAGAACTTTTTGGCAACTGTGTTCCCCTATCATAAATCAATATGCTTATAAATTTTCATGGCTCCAAGTAAATGTTTGATAGGTTTCCCAAAGCAATCCCAGAGGCCACTTAACCCATTTTGATCACAGTACAAAGCATTAGAAGCAACTTCTCTCTCATTGTTCAAAATTGAAGATCTTGTCAAGGAGGAAGTGAAAATCTTTCAGAAGATTATATAAGCAACATGAAGGGAATGGTCGTCATATCATCTACATTCACCATAATCCCACTTCATGACGCAGTGTACAACTATACTTAAAATTGTTGCTCAACATTAAAGCCTCCCTATTATAGAAAGCATCATATTCACATAGCATACAACCAAGGGTATAATGATTACTTTAACCAGAGTAATCCCAATCTAGGACAATCAAAGAAGCCTAAAGAAGAGTTCTCATTGAGGATGATTATGGATGATATTTTGAAGAGACATGCCTGCTTTGGTGAGAAAGACAAGATATTACTAGGGAGCATTATATTCTTGTGTAAAACACAGGAAGCTAAAATGATGACCGATGTGGATACAATCAATGTCCATGGATTTAAGGCAATAAGGATCACCATAATATTGAATTACAATGACATCAAGGACACCTTTTATGATACACAACCTGGAAGCATCATCCTCTACAAAACCAAAATTGGGCTTATTGCCAATGTGTCTGTCTTTGGGGAAACAACCTTCCCTCTGAGAAAAGATACTCCTATGCCTCATAAACCTAATTTTGATCTAGACAAAGTGGAGTATTTTCATTTAAAGAAACTTCTGTAATACCGTATTCAAAATTGGAGAATAAGGGTGATTCCGATCTTGCACTGGGTATATTTGAGTATGACATTTGGCTCTCAGAGGTGAACATTGGAAGAGCCAAGATGACAAAAATTTCAAGCTTGAGAAGAATGTAATCAGCTACATTGAGGTTCCAATCTCCTTTAAACCAAAGGATTTTGGATCTGCACACTGGATATGCTATGAAGGAATGAAATTTCAAGCTAAACCGAACCTTCAGTAAGGTTTTTATAGCATTTTGATTATGAGCAGTAACAAGAACATAAATGATAAGAAGCGACCACGCAAAGAAAGGATATTGGAGACGTTGGATACCAATGAATTCCATTATGCTAAAAAAGGGAGAAGAGGGAAAAAGCTTTTATTAATCCATGTATTCCAAAGATCTTGAGTTAGCTAGATGAGAAGGAGCTTATCGAGAAATAGAGAAGCGTAGTGACAATTTCTGAGGAAGTAGAAGGTATATGCAAGGCCATTGATGGGATCTAAGGCATCTGAACAATAGACAATATCAAAGAATAGAACATCTACCAATTAGAGCAAGCCATTGTTTTTTCAATAGCTACAAATTGTTGGTTTTAAGAGGAGAATCCACTCCCAGGTATGTAAGACTTCAACACAATCATTTCATATACAAAATGGATTTTTAATATGCAGAACGAAAACAGAGCATTTCATTGCTTCAGCAATATCAAATCATTGATTCATTGCAAAACATTAAACAGGTGTTACACTGCTCATTGAGTTTTTCAAACAGTATTGCTAACAAGCCACTGGCATGAAAATAACTACATTTACCAGATATATTACGCAGTCAAGGGAGAAATAGAAAACTGAATTATGTTAACACATTTGTCTTGCAGAAACTTTAACATAAAAATAGTGCTTAAAGAGATTCTGACCAGTACAATGATATTTTAATATAACAGACTTGTTTCTGCCAGCATCTGGACATAGACAGCAGCACAACATACATCCTACAGAAGCCTTTTCACCTGCACAGAGCAGAACCGCTTTCCTCCAAAAATGGAATGTTTTTCTATAGTATAAAACCCCTGTTTTCCTACAGTTACATGGAGCTTTAGGGGAAAACCTATTAAAAAATGTCATGTACATTTCAGGTGTCAAAAATGTTTTAAAATCACGGTATTTACATCCCTCATATACATTAAACATTTGGGTGAAAAGAGTGACAACAAAAATATTAACTGGCAACCAAACTTGGGCGGTGGAGACTGCAACGTGTCTTCCTCAACCTGTTGTGCTGGTATTAAGCATTAATGCTTTCACAAATCACCTCATGTTCGCTGATCAAAGATGATAAGAGTTTGCATTCAATTTTTTTAGCATGCGTATCTACTTTCAGTGAGAAAAAGGGTAAAACGTTTCATCAAACATGACGCTAAGAGCTAGCGATACTAAGTAAGGGCAGTGCCTACAAATGTAGCCTTTCACAATGAGATGGTTCAGGAGAAAGAAGCTTGCACGTAGACTTATGTTTGATAGAACTGCAAATGATGATCATGAAATGAGCATATTAGCGAAATTGAAGTAATGTATGGGATGCAATTCACTATAAAATGGAGGAGCTTGTTCTGATGGAGCTTAGTGTAAAAGATATTGTCTATACCACTACGCCAGAACTTGAACTCACTTTACTTTTTGCAAATAAACACGAGGATGGAACTTAGGAATTTGTTTGCAAAAATTTGCAATAAATACTAAAAGCTTTATGTCAGTATCTCTGAAAACCATGAATGGCGGTGGTTACCAAGTGTGCTGCTTTGTGTTAACATTCTTAGGCATAGTGCTTCGAAGAGAGGTCATCCCAAGCTACATTCACTGGTGTGATCGAATGAGAGCAACAAAACGGGTGGGGCGCGAATGAGAAGGAGAATTATTTCACCAAAGATGACAGTTACGTCCTTACAAAGGCAGGAATAATAAGATTTAAAATGAAGACAAAACCAATGTAGAAGATATGATACCCATCAAGGCACGATTGAAAGTAAAATTTCATTCACTGTTGCTGCAAGCGCCTTGATAGACATCTATGCGAAATATGGAAAAAAGCGTACAGAACCTTCAGACTGATTGACCAGTTTAAAATATGAGCAATCTCACGTCCATGGACCTTCCAACAGAAGCGAGCTTGTATACTTACACCCAATGCAAAATTGACCTAATGATGTTGTCAATTATGTAACCATTACACGTCGATATACATGGTCATGAAAGAGGCTTACATGATTTTCGAAATAGTTGGGGATGTTAGTATCCCATATGTGGCCGCCTACAGCGTATTGGTGAAAGCAAGTACTGAGAGGGCGTGGCACTAATATTAAATGGAAATCAGAGCAGCAATGGACAAGGGATGCTTTGACAAAATCAGTGATCTCAATAGAACATGGAAGAGAAACGAGAACATGCAGGGTATAAACAGAGGAGAAATGTGAAGAATCCCCAAAGTCCCTGGTGAATAATGAAGAAAATGATTTCCTGCACTCCCACAAAGAGCCATATCAAAAAACCCTAATATCATTACAGTGTCGCGGCAGAAGTTCATCAGAGAGACACATCACTATCGGGAGAGAAACATAAAGTCTCTCCGATAGAGCATGTCATGCCGATAAGTTAGAAGGGAGAGCCTAGAGGTGTCATCGGCAGGATATCCACCAACGGACAGAAAACAAAATATCCCAACTATGCCTGCGGTCTTCCCGATGGAAAAATACCTTTGTTGAACCTATCTACCACTGGCGCTTGAAAATATTTCACCAAACATAGAGGCACATATCTTCATTGGACGAGAGAATTAATATCAGTGTGGATAAAATAAGTCTCAGCAATGTTTAAAGGTTCTAAATGAGTCCACCAGGGAGGCGAATTTGGCAGAATGGATACCCCTCAGTCCTTGACCTTTAGCTGAAGAGGTTCAGCCCAAGAAGGCTCATGCTCCCGTATGGAGTAGCAAAAAAGAATTTGTGGATGACACCCTGAATATATGCATATTGTTATAATGAAAAATGGAATAAAATGTGATCGAGTAGCAAAAAAAAATTTGTGGATGACACCCCGACACGTGAATATATGCATATGGTTATAATGAAAGATGGAATAAAATGTGATCACAGTGGGAAATGATTTTTTTTTTTTGGTTGAGGAGATATAAACTTAACACTTTTACTGAAGGAATTATATGATGGATGATAATTTTACCTAAGGGGTCAAAATTGTAAAATATTTGTACCCGAGGTGAAATATTTTCACCAAAAGGGCATGTAATTATTTTTGCTTGAAGGACATATTTATTTGGTAAAAATATGAATGTGAAAGGAAGATAATAATTTTGTTTTTAACAAAATCAGGGATGAAGGTGGTATAAAGAATGGATAAAATGTGTTTACCCAAAGAGTATTTTTATTCAATTACCAACATGAGAAATTTAATGAATGATCAAGTTTAATTTTCACAGAGGAAATTAAAAGGGACCACAAAAATTACAAAGTGGGTAATTATTTTACCTACAGGACATCTCGGGGAAAATGAAAAGCAAGAAAATTGCCAACCAAGGAATTGTGGAATGATTTTCACAGACACCAATAATGAAGATTAAAGTATTTTAATTTGCCAGGGGCAATTAATTAAAAGGAGTTGCAACAAACGGGCACCCACGGAATCACAACCCTTGAAAATGCAATGTATATATGTAGGATGAAATAAAATCATAAAAGAGGGGATTAGATTTAGGAGTTAGGTAGGAATCATCATAAGTTAATATGCTCTCAGTAGGAGTACAAATTTCATCAAATTTTATGGAAAGATCATTCAAATGCATGCGCAAATTCTTAGGAAATTAATGAAAACCTGTGAATTTCAGTGACTCAAATATTGGTGTCAATTGTTTGTTAAGTTAAACAATTATTCGGCTATCTCCAAGTTGGTGTTCCTTATTATTTGAATTTATTCCAAGCATAATACTAAATTCATCAGACACATTTGTTGTTTTTATGTAATTTGCTTAATTGGTTTCTTCAAGTAGGAATTAAAATCTTTTTAAACAGATTACAATAATTTGGAAATATCAATTGGATCAATAAGAAGAGTCTATAATTGAAGGCTTTCATACTATTCTCGTCACTGTGTGATCCCTTTTTACTGGTGCCATACAATTTGAGTTGCAGCCAATATTAGTCACCCATCACTAGCTTTCTTTGACTCTTTTTTACCCAATAAGGCACTGGTCTTATCCATCTCTTCATTCAAATCCATACAACTCACTTTAGGAACCTTAGAAAGCATTCATTTCCAAACGACATCTGTTAATTGAACATATTTATATACCTTGATATTGCTTATACAATTTATACCAAATTAGTCATTACATCTACTTCATTTTCCATTTGCCACCATAAGTAGATTTCATTAGTTAAGAGTAACATAACTTTCAAATCTATTTCATTAGTAAAGTCAACCCGTCTAGGTCTAGCAGAGCTTGAAGAGTAGGGAGTCAACAACCTAATAGGTTAAGTCTGATCAACTCGAGGCACCTATATTTAAATTGTTTTTGAGAATAGATAAGCATCTCAAGATTGATATCTATCAACATCTTTTAGATAAATGTATTTAATCCATCTATGTTAGTACAATATATTTATATATTTATAATATATAATATATAATTTAATCCTCTTAATAAAACAATGAATTTCTTTTAAAAAACTATTGAAAAATAAAATATAGATTAAGTATTATAAATATAAGCAATTTTATTATGCACTAATTTCATAAAAAAAAAAAGCTATATCACAAAATTAATACAAATTTATTGATAAATCTTTTTTATTTATAATTAATAATTTACAATTTAATCTTCCTAATAAAAAATGTCTTTAAAAAACTATTCAAAAATAAAATATATGCAAACCCTTTTCTAACAAATAATATTTTCATAATAAAATAAAAGTAAAATTTTATTTATGAATTACATATTAGAATTTACTTTTTTATTTTTTAAAATAGTCTTTATTTTGAAAGTATTAAAATATGTTAATAAACAAAATGAGTGTATTTAGGAAATATGCAAAGTAAAAATTATTTTTAAAATATTAAATCCACAAACTTATATTTTTTTTAGATTATCACTTAATTTCTTCCTCAAATAATTGTCGTTTTTATGTAACTTTTTTTGTCAATTAGTAATTATTTTTTACTTTCTTCTTCCTCTCTTCATTTATATAAATACTTCTGGTTCCATCCATTATGTATCTTTTAATTTATATTTTTCTATTATATATTGTTTATTATATCTTTTTCATTGTTATTAATTTAATACATATCCACATTTAATATATTTTTATTTTTTGTTAACACAAAAATTAACACACATTCTACTATGTGTTGCCACTACCTATAGTTTGTACGCTAAACAAATCATAAACAGTCTAATCTTCAAAAAAATGTTGTCGACTCTCTAACTCTCAAATGACATTATATAACACGATGTAACGTGCTATTTAGAACTAACGCAGATGTTTCAAGAAATGTATTTATTATAGTAAGATTAAATTGAGTTACACAATAGGGATGGCGCGTGGTCAGGGAGGTCTGCAACGGTCAGTTGCAAAGCATCGTTTTGTGAGGGCCCAAGATGGCTTCAGAAACAACCGACAAGCATATTTCAATGGAATCTAGCATCGGACAAATGGGCCCACCCGGAGAATGTTAATCATATTGACCCTCGAGTTGAGAAAAGGGGTCGTGAGGGTCAAAATCCTGAAAGAGATGGGTTGGGTTTTAGGGGTCGCCAAAGAAGATCTGGTTATAGGAACGATGTGTTTCGCAGACCGCGTCAAAATGAGGGTGGTAATAGAGCTTATGGAGGGAAACCAAGGATGGATGAAGAAGGCCAAGTTCGAAACCCTAATCAGAGGAAAAGTTTCACTAAGGAAGTCTGGCAAAAGAAAAAATCTGATTCGGAATGGGAAGAGGCTAGGGAAGAAGCGAAGGGTGGTGATTCTTGTAAAATAGCTCGAGAGTTTGGCAGTGGGATACCAGGGGGTAGGGCGACTCTGGTTGTTAGTGTTGTTAAGCTACAATCTGAAGTTCTAAGGCTGGAAAACCTGGGGATAATAGGGAAATGGTATGGCTTGAACCTCAACTGAGATTATCTTGTTAAATGGTGGAAAGCGAGATGGGGTCTAGAGCTTCAGTTTAAAACCCTTCAAAATGGGTTTTTCTTCGTAATATGTCCAACCCGAGACCTAAGGGAGGAGATTGTGAATGGGATTTGGGTCCTGGACAGGAGTGGGTTTTATCTAAGACGCTAGAAGGTTGGATTAATCCTTCATCTCATGCCTTAGAAACAGTTCAAGACTAGTATTGCATGTTGAATCTTCCCACTGAATATTGAGAGCCTAGCATCCTTAAGGAGATTGGAAACCGTTTGGGCACCTTTGTATGTGCTGAAGAAAGGAAAAAGGCGGGAGAATTTCATTCTCATGTACGGATCTCTATGGAAACTAATCCTATGAGACACTTATACGAAGAGATTGAGTCAATCTCATATTACGGGAGTTGGATTCAAAAGTTGAAGGGAGATTCTTTCACTCGTGATAGTTTAGTGTGTCCTTTGGGATGTAGGCTAATGGTTAGCAAGGCAGGGAAATCTAAAGAGCATTTGATTCTAAAAGCTCATATAGAGATGTTGAAGCCAACTCATGAGGAAAATCCCTTAAATGTTTAGGTAGTTGCAAATGAAAAAGCTTCAGTGACACTTGATAGCCCTATTCATTTAAACCCTGAAAAGCAACAGATTGTGATTTCCTCCCAGCCTGACCAAGTAGCTCAAGATGATTTTGGCTTCAGGGTCAACGTGGATGGGGAGGAAGAACAGTTGGAAGACCAAAACTTGTCCCTGGATGAGAAAATCTTAGAGGCCCTGGACATCTTAGGTGGGGATTGTCGCACCGTAGAATTGGACTCTCTGATTGAGGTGGGTAAAGAATTGGTAGTTTTGGCGGAGGAGGCCAAAACCAACACTTGGTTGTTTGCGGAACAAATGGAGGTGGAAGGCTTGGAAAGGGAAGAAATGCCAGAAGGGGTGTTGGTAGCCTTAGAAGTGGGGAGTCGGCAATCAGCTAAGGAAAGGAAAATCTCTCAAGGCTTGGTGGAAGCCAGGATCAAGTTGGGTATACATCAGAAAGACATGGTCAAATCTTCGCCAGATTGTGGTGAAAACAAGAAGAGAGGAAGGATTCCCAATCAAGAAAAACGGAAGTGGGATGGGGAAACTAATGGTCAAAAGAAAATTGACTCTATGATGAAAGTAGGGAAGAGCGATGCTCTTCCTAAACAGCAATGAAGCTCATAACCTGGAATGTTAAGGGCTTGAACGCCCCTAAAAAATGGTGTCTAATAAGGCACATTATAGAGGCTAACCAGACAGAATTATGTCTTTTTCAAGAAACAAAATTAGGAGAGCAGGATCTTAATAAATTTAGCAAAAAATTGAAACACAGGAAATGGCTTGGGGTGGGGGTTGAAGGAGCTTCAGGAGGTTTATTAATCATATGGAAAACTCAATCAATTTTGGTGGAAGAATTCATATCTCGAAGGCATTGGTTGGCATGTCAGGTAAGAAGTTTAAATTCCAATCTTCATTTTTTGCTTATAAATGTTTACGATCACTCTCTATGTACACACAAAAGAATTGTATGGCAAGAATTAGATGAGATTTTGAATGGTTTTAATCAAAAAAATTACATTTTGGGGGTGATTTTAATGTTATTCTACACGTTGAACATAAGAAAGGTGGGGTGGGAAGGGCTCTTCAATCACAATTATATTTTCAAAACTTTGTGGAGAGAAACATGTTGATGGAGGTTCAAACTGGGAATGGTAGCTTTACTTGGACCAATCGCAAAAAAGGGTTTTGTAGTATAGCGGAAAAATTGGATAGATTTTTCTTTAAAGGGAATTTGAGTCTTTTTCCCTTCAGTTTAGATAATAAAATTATCCCAAGGAGTGGTCTGATCATTTCCCAGTGCAATTGCTTATTGATGGAGATAAGGGGCCTATCAGATGTCCCTTTAAGTTCGAAATGATGTGGTTCAAGGATCCTAATTTGTTGGGTTTGTTAGAAGCCTAGTGGAAAGAATACTACCCGGATGGTTCCAAAATGTTCAATATTGTTACCAAACTAAAATATGTGAAGCAACAATTGAAATAATGGAATAGAGACTGTTTCAAGAACATTTTTTAGGAAGAGTGGAGATAGAATTGGAATCCTTTTCTGAACTGATAATTTAGAAAGGTATGGATGATGCACACTTTGCTTAAGAAAAGGAGTTGACAAAGAAATTGGACGAATTGTTGGCTAGAGAAGAAATTTTTTGGAGACAAAAGTCAAGAGAAGTTTGGTTAAAGGTAGGGGACAGAAATACAAAATTCTTTCATAACTCTACTAGGGCCTGTTGAGAAGTGAATCAAGTAAGCTGTATAAAGGCAAATGATGGTCATATTTTGGAGGATCCTTTAGAGATCAAAGCCTCTATTGTGGCATATTTCCAGAACCTTCTCAATGATTGGGAAGGATTGAACTTAGAAGCCCAGAGTGCAATTCTGGAAAACATCCCGAGCTTGGTATCCACCTCACAAACAGAGCTTTTGAATGATGTTTTCGGAGGAAGAGATTAGGGAAGCGGTCTTTGATCTCCAACCTGAGAAGGCCCCCGGTCCGGACGGTTTCCCAATGGCTTTCTTCCAAAAGTGTTGGAACTTTGTAGGTAAGGAAGTTTATGAGGCAATTGAAGACTCAAGATGCATGGGCAAGGTACTGAAGGAAGTGAACAATACTTTAATAGCCTTGATTCCCAAAAATGAAAAGTCAGAATCTTGGGATGAATTTCGTCCCTTATATTTGTGCAATACATTTTATAAGATTATGGCAAAAGTGGTGGCTAATCGTCTGAAGAGGGTATTACCATTCATCATTTCAAAAGAGAAAACAGGCTTTGTTCCGAGTAGGTTGATTCTTGATGGTGTGACAATACCTCAGGAGGTCATTCATTCATTGCAAAAAACAAAAAAAATTGCGATGCTATTGAAATTGAATATTAAGAAAGCCTATGACAGGGTAAATTGGTGTTTTCTGTTCAAAATTTTGGAAGCTTTTGGTTTTTAGAAAGATTGGTTGGATTGGTTATTTGGTTAGATTGCAAGCCCACGTTATTCGGTGTTGGTGAATGGATCCCCTAAAGGTTTGCAGCATCAAGAGGTTTAAGGCAGGAAGACCCCCTCTCCCCTTTCTTGTTTATAATTATGGTGGAAGCTTTGGGTCGAGCTTTGGAGAATGCAAGGAGGATTGGGTGGGTGGAAGGCATTCAGGTAACCAGTAGCCTCCCTTCAATAGCGCATTAGCAATTTGCAGATGACACAATGTTGTTTGGCTCGTCCTCAACAAGGGAAGCCAAGAGGCTTAAGGGTATTTTGGACAGGTATTTTCTAGCCTCAAGGCAAGAGGTTAGTGTGGCTAAGTCGGAGGTTTTCTTTTTCAATTCTTCATGCTTACAAGAAATGCAGATTTTGAGGATTCTTGGATTCAAAAAAGAGTAGTCACCGTGCAAATATTTAGGTCTTCTACTTGAAAAGGGAATTCAAAGCGAGGGAATTTGGAACTCTATGATTGACAGGTTCAAGGAGTGGCTTTCTTCATGGAAAAATTGTTGGTTATCATGGGCAAGGCGGTTAACAATGTTGAAAAGTGTGATCTCTGCTCTCCCCATTTATATGATGTCATGTCTACCTTTAACAATCAGTATCAGCAAATCTTTGAATAGAATAATGAAAGATTTTTTTTGGAAAGGAAATTCCGACTAGAAAAAGTTTCCCCTTGTTAAATGGCAAAAGATTTGCGAAAGGAAAGAGGAAGATGGAGCAAGTTTAAAAAATATTATTTTGCAAAACAAGGCACTGGGGGCGAAATTGGCTTGGGTGATTCACTCCTAGCCAGATCTTAAGTGGGTAAAAATTGGTCGAGCCAAATACTTGGATGATGATCCAAATTGTTTTCTTATAGCCAAGTCCCTTCCTAATAGTTCTAGAATTTGGAATTTCATCAGAAATTCTAGGGACCTCATTTTGGACTATTTAACGTGGGAGATAAAAGATGGAAAGGAGGCTTCATTCTGGGAGGACTCCTAGGAAGGCCTTCCTTTGTTAGCAAAAAATCTAGCTTTAGTCAGAATCAAAGAAAAATCAGTTCAAAGGTGAAGGATTACTTTGAAGATTCTACCTTAGCGGAAGATGGTTGGTACAAATGGAAGTCGTTTCGTCAGCTAGGTCTAACAGACCGTGAGGTGGAAACAATGTAGTAGGTTTTGTCAGAAAGGAGAATATGGTGAAGGCAGGGTAAAGATAGGCTAAGGTGGAATGCATCGCCAACAGGAGTGTATTCAACAAAATTAGGGTACGCTATTTTAGCTTCTTCAGGGGAAAAGGAATCGAATTTGCCAATATATCTGTGTTGGAATAAAGTTTGCCTTCCAAAAGAAGGGATCTTCACGTGGGCGACAGCTCAGGGAAGAGTATTAACGGGTGATAGATTTTCCAAAATGGGTTTTTATGGCCCCTCTAGATGTCATTTATGTCATGTTGTTGGAGAGACAGTTGATCATCTTTTCTTGAATTGTCAATTCACGAAGGAAATATGGCAATGGTTATGTTTTAAATTTCACTGGAAATCTATGCTTCCTAACAAAATTTTAGATTGGTTGAAGTCTTGGTCGTGTCAAGTCGAAGCAGGCAATGTTTGGGGACTTATCTGCATCGAGTCCGTCGATTGTCTTGTGGGAAGTGTGGAAAGAGAGAAATAGATGAATCTTCCAAGAAAAGGAGCTTTTGATTCCTAGGTTGCAATGCAAAATAGAGGCTTGTATAGTGGAACTTTTTAATGCCAGATTGGAAGAGATTAATCCAAAGAAAAGTAAATTCACAAAATGGGATTCTTGGGTTTTAAAAAATTGGTTCGATTTAAAAGCTCCAAACTATGGGGGCTCTGGTGGAGCTGCCTCGTTAGAAGAATGTAGGAAGGTGGTGTGGTTTCCACCAGAACCAGGATGAGCAAAATTGAACTTTGACGGGGCTTTGAAGGGCAATCTTGGGCCCTCAGGTGCAGGATGATTTGTAAGAGACAGTATGGGAGAGACATTAGGGAAATCAGCCAAATCTCTGCCAGAAGGCACGAATAATGTTGCTGAATTTCAAGCTCTTCTTCTGGGTTTTGATTTGTGTAAGGAGTTGGGGGTGAGAAGAGTTATAATTGAAGGGGACTCCACATTAGTGATTAATGCTTTGAGATATAAGCAGATTCATAATTGGAAATTAGGGGAGAAGTTGGATGCTGCTTTGGATCAGATTGTTAAGTTTAACCAAGTAATGTTTAATCATACTCTGAGGGAGGGAAACTCATAGGCAAACCTTCTATCCAATTTAGGTGTTTCGAGACCTGATTTAAAAGAAATATGTGTGAGAAAGAACTAAAAATTGTTGGAGGAAGGGCGAGTGTCCCTCCAACTTTCGAAGGGAGGTGTGTTAAGTTGATTTGATAAAACAAATCAAATCATAATCATATTAACATAAGAGCATAAATAGATTACAATGATAGGCGCCCAACAATCATGGAGATGTGATTGGTGCCAAAACAGAAGACTAATAGAAGAAGTAGCACGAGTTACAAAGCAAACAAAAAGGCTATAATCATGGAGACGTGATTATAGGCAAACTGAAAGAGAAAGCAACGTAAATATCACAGGGGACCATTACATCAGTACATTTAATATGTAATACCCTCCCTTAATGGTCATCGTACAAACAAAAAATAAACTAAGTCTACCCATATTGTGTTAGTCATCAAAATGCAAAGTGTGCAGACTCTTTATGCTCAGTCTGCTTCGCTGTGAGCACTTTGCTGAGATGCTTCCTGGTTGGACTTCTCATCAGCCAACCGCTTTCTGCAATACCTCTGTATATGACCAATCTTCCCACAGTAGTGGCAAGTAAAAGACTTCTTGGAGCCCTCCTCCGTATCGCCTCGGCCTTTCTAATGAGTGGACTTGCCTTTGCCAACATCCTTGGCAATAAATGTTTGTTCAACAGTAGGAGACTCACTGCTGCTCCAAAACTGCTTCTTCCACCGATCCTGCTGCAAAAGCTTGTTGCACATCTCATCAAACTTCAAGTCAACATTGGTAAATGTAATGTTGAGCGTTTCGATGAAGTGCTCGTAGGAACGTGGCAAACTTTTCAAAGTGATTACCACCATATCCTCCTCTTCTACCTTACAACCAATGGCCTCCAATTGATCGCGAATATTTTTTACTTTCATCAAGTGCTCTTACAAAGACACTCGATCATCCATCATAATAGAAAAGAGCATATTCTTCAGAAAGAAAGCCCTTCCCTTGTCTGAAGTCTCATGAAGATCTTTCAAATGCTTCCAGATCTCCGCAGCTGATTTACCAGAAGGTATTTCTGGTAACATGTCATCGGCGATAGATAATTTAAGAAGCATGACTACCTCTCGATTACTTCCATCATACTTGTCTTGATCCTTCCCAGCAGCAGTGGGTCGAACTTTTGTACCAAGAACAAGCGCATCCAAACACCGGTATTCAAAGATGGTAAGCATCCTCTGCTTCCACGTGTTGTAATTCTTTCCATTGAACCTCTATGAACTTTCCAACATAATATTGGACAAAGACGCCATCCCTCCCATTTTTCAAAGCATGAAAAACGAGGTAATCCAAAACTCTGTAAAACAAAAATTAAAGAATTTTTTTTCGAAAACTCTTTGCAAACGTTTATTTTTCCAAAAAATTGTCAAAACTGGCTAAAAAACTTTTTCAAGCTGCCATGAAATATCAAAAAATCATGCAAACTTGGCACAAATTTCAAGGCAAAAAAACCGAGGTACCCAAAAAAAATGAAGTCCAACCTAGACGAGCTCTCGAAAAACCCAAAAAGATTCTGGTCTCAAAAAAAAATCGAGATCAAAAAACGAGGATTTTTGCAAAACTATGGTTGAGCAACGTGCAAGTACAAAAATGGCGAAAAAAAAGTCCATCAAAAATTTGACGAAAATACTCAAGAAAAGCCTTCAAAATCGCGGCCAGGTAAAAGAAGCAACGCCCAAATCGCACTCAAAAAGAAACACCCTCCCGTCGCGCCAAAAAGACTTAAAATCTCAAACAAGAGCTTGTGATTTTCGACTCCCATAAACCACGAAAAATAAGAACTTTGTCATTAGAAAACGTGGCTAGATCAAAAAGAAACGCGGCCAGAAAAAGAAATTTTGCGCGCCAAAGGATGCCCTAAATCACGTCCCAGAATGATGAGAAAAAAAAGATCGCGATTGTGCGCAAAGAACAAATGAACCCAGGTCACACGTAGAGAGAAGCCCAGCAGACAAAGAGAAGTCGCGCAAAAATATTCCGCGATTTTGCTTGAGAATGGGCGGAAAAACGACACTCACAACAATCAGAAGATCGAGCTCCTAGAACATGCGGCCTCTAAAACACACGGATCACACAGAGATGGCGCCTTAAAAAGACTTGATTACGGAAGGAACTCAAACACGTGACTGCAAAAATCGTGAATTTCAGAGAGAAAAATAGCGCCTAAAAACATATATGTACGTCGTACGGAAGTACGAACAGTCGTCAGAACGAAACAGCTCTGATACCATGTTGAGTTAATTTGGTAAAACAAATCAGATCATAATCATATTAACATAAGAGCATAAATAAATTACAATGATAGGCGCTCAACAATCATGGAGATGTGATTGGTGCCAAAACAAAAGACTAATAGAAGAAGTAGCACAAGTTACAAAGCAAACAAAAAGGTTGTAATCATGGAGATGTGATTATAGGCAAATTGAAAGAGAAAGCAACGTAAATATCACAAGTGACCATTACATCAATACATTTAATATTTAATAGGTGGCAACTTATGCCACGACAACAGGGACTTTGGGCTACATAGGACGGAGCTGGCATCCACTATGTTAAAGTAGGTGGTTATGGTCTTTTCCCCTGGAGTACAGAGGGCAATGGAGGACAGCTACAACCCTCATCTCCATGCGTTGAAATAAATGAAAATAGGGCCTTTAGGATTTCCTCCTTGTGGCGAGGACATCTTGCACACTGATAAGCATACCATTTGCAAAAGGTGGTGACAGCCTTGTGACAGATGAAATTATTAATGGGTGGAGTGCCTTCTTTTTTTGACTATGTTTTCTTTTTTCTACAAGTGTGAAACGGAGTATGCGAGCGAGATCTCCATCTCTCTTTCTAGGTGTGGTCTACTTAGGGCCGACAATGGCGAAGAGCTCGAAGGTTGTAATAAAGTTATCGATGGAGGGCCTCGCTAGATTTGGCGCAAACACGCCGATATCACTGCGGTCTGAGACAAGGCAAACCTCCTTCAGGGAGATTACCGATCAGAGACTGAAGTGCATCCTACTCAATTATGATACTTTGGTTTTGGTGGTTGTGAAGATGATCTTGGGGTCGAGCCATTTGGAAAGTAAGGAATACGGTAGGGGTAATCTCCAAATTTTGTCCCGTTTCCTTACCTCTTTGTTGGATAAGGTACCCAAAGTAGAAGTGAAAGGGTTGTTAGCCAAAATGTTTAAAGAAGATTTGGTGGAAGGTGTGGATGAAATTCCAAGTGTGGTGATTGAAGGCACGGGTTGCCCAAGGCCTTGCGATGTGGAGCGGATTCGTACAGAGGACACTATGAAGATATACCCCTTTCTTTTGGATTTGCGTGGGTCGGGCCTTATGGGGCATAGGATGCTGATGGCGGTGATAGTCGAGTTTCTAAAAAAATTCTTTGGTCTGAAAGCAGTCGACTGTGGAATGGATTACGGACTTTGAAGATTTTCCAAAATTAAACGGCTTTATGTAAGGTGGGAGTTGGTTGTGATTTTTTGGCTTATGGGGAAGCTTGTTTTTTAAGGTTTCTGACGTCATGTTTACAGTAAAGAAAAAGCTTTGGTTTTTTTTTTGTATGGTTGAGGTTACTGTGTCAATGGTGGGGTGGTTGTCTATAGACTGGTATAAATGGTGAATATGAAGGCCGGGTAGCTCTACAGTGTTTTTTTTTATGATGCTTTTCTCTAGCTACGCAGACGATTGTAGTTTCGATATTATAATTAATAAAATAATCTTCTTATGTATCAAAAATAAAAAATTGGGTTACACAATAATTAAGCTCATATCTGTTATTCTGTATTAGACTACAGGCATTTTATGTATATACGTGACTTTAATGTTGAATGCTGTACACTAGCACCTGTTTCCACCTTTCCACTACATTTATTTCCAGATTATGCTGCACAGAAATCTGCTATTTGGAGAGCTCCAAACAATAAAATTGCTACAACCGTAGCAGACATTAAAATAAGCCACATACAATTTGTGTGAAAATAATATTGGTCGATAAATTTACAGAGGAACGTGAATGGGTTAAGGGAAACATGAACGAATGGCTAAAATGTCAAATCTTTAGTTCAGTAAGAGACTATATATCTGATGGTCAGCACAATATCATTTATCTTCCTCATCAGAATCAGATTTAGCAAAGAAAGTTTCTGGCTGTGTTTGAGCATATGCGGGTGCAATAAACTTGGGATCTTTTGCAGCCACATCAGCATATTTTAAAATGGCCTCTCTGGGGTCTTCCTCCATCCATGTCTCCTTGATCAATCCCCCTTCCTGCAATTACATATTAATCATTAGAGATTGTTTTTCATAAAATCCAGGGCAAACAAATGTAAAACAATTACATACCTTGAGAAGATATTGTGTCAGCAAACTACCCTTTGTTGATCCAACCCTCCCACCAAAACCAGGACCTGTGACAGGCAAATCTGGTCTCTGTGACTTGATAGGATCCTTCCTTGCTTTTTCCCGTTGACGCTTACGGCTTGGTTCTTCTCGAAATAGGGGCAATGCATGTGGGTTATGGATAACAGGTTTGGCTTCAAAATCATCCAGAGATTTCTTCCTGGGTGCCCGAGCAACACAAACGAGTGCTCCCCTCTCACTCAAAGCTGGATCATATAGTATATGGGTTCCACCCTCTTTTTTATCTCCAGTTGTAGCAAAGACCTTCATATACATTAGAGAACTTTTATCATTCAATTTTAAAGTATTGCTGGTGTCTGAAATTAAAAATGTTGTGACCACACTAAAATTAAGGTTACAAAGACAAAGCAGGCAGGTTTTTGAATTTAGGAACAATAATCAACATTATTGCTGAAACTTGCAAGTACGTTCAAAAAGAATGCCCAATGGTAGATCACACCTGCAGATACTAAATATATTTTATGGCCATTCTTGAATCTGTTTCCCACAGAGAACAAGAAAAAAAACCAAACCTTATCATACAGTTTAATTACTCAATTTACAGCCCCAATTAGACCAAATATTGTTGGTCTTTGAAATTGGAAACAATTATCAAATAACATTATTGCTGAAACTTACAAGTAATCTCACGAAGACTGACCAATGGCAGATCAAACCTGCAGATAGTAAATATCCTTTTATGGCCATTCTTGATCCTGTTTCCTACTAAGAGTTCCAAGGAAAAAATTGCAGACCTTCTCAGGCAGTTAAGTACTTAAAGCCCACATTTAAGAACAGATCTGAATCATGCAAACAGTTTTAACATCTAAATTTTTAATTAGAGGTTTCTGGAAATTAAAATAATAAAATTAGATGAAGCTTCCAAACATGGACCTGCTAAACCAGAACCTGGAGGTATCATCAGAAATGAAGGCCTAGAAATGATTACAGTAAAATATAACCTATAATTGCATTAAAGGAATGTGATGATCATGTGGTCTTGACTCTTGACAACTAATCTGGGCATGAATTTAGAGCAAGAAATTTAAATTTCAGCAAGGGCTCAAATTATTAAGTGAAGTGATTACTGAAGATTAGGACCTTTTGTGCCACATCCCATATGCCTTAAGGAATACTGAAAATTACAATGCAGAGGGAACTACAAGAACAAGAGCATCAAGACAACTTTCACAAAATCTTTTGTAAGAGATAGGGTAACTAGGAATGGAAGGAGGCCACAAAGTTCATCCTAGCACAGAGTAAGTTCTGAAGTTTGTGATGTCCCCTTTTTCCAGCAGCTTTTAATATTATTATTATTAAATAAAATTGTTTTTCAACACTATATATATATAAAATAAAACAATTTCCAATTTAGGTCCCACGGGTCCTAAATCAAAAGGTATAACTAGAAGCTGTTTGTGCTCATTTGGATGACAGCCAGTTTCATGTTGCAATTGTTCATTTTTTAATTCAAGAGTTCGTGCAATTGAGGACAAAGCCCCTTGAGTACAGTTTCCTTGAGGGTAGGACGAAAACCCTTCCCTCAAGCTTGGTAGTTCCAAGTAGGAATTGCAAGGTGGACTGAATTGAGAAATTTACAAGTGTTGCAGGTGGGCAAGTTGACTTTACACATTCATCAGTTTGGAGCAACATTCCTATATCCAGGTTTAGATGCAGCTCATTGTAGATTCACAGCTGAAGATTATAGCTGGAGCGATCATATCAGAAAATTATCATACAAGATCCATGGGAGGGGTGAATTTAAGAGCTGATTGATCCTACTTCTGCACAAGGCATCCCATCATAGTCATCCTGCCACTGTATTCTTCATCCGCCGATTCATTTGCAGGACTGTCCAAGGAGCAACTGTTAATCACCATCACAAGGACATCCGAGCAAGACAGTCACCACTCCATACCTCTCCAGCACTCTCAGATCTACCCATTGCATATATATATTGTCACATCTCCTTCACTAGCAGCCAGACACATCCATCAACAGTCAGAAGTTGTGACTACATCAGGGGTGAGAACAATTGCATTCGCATGAGCAAATCTTTATCGCTTCTGATCACATCTTTCCTGGATGGTGCCATACTAAGGTGTTACAGATCTGATAAACATTATAGAGGGAGTTGCTCAATCTTGGAGCTGCAGACACTACTGAGACAATCACACACCTGAGCCAGGATATCACAGTGAACTGTAGATTTATGTCTATTATTTCTGCCCAGTTTACAATGAAATATTGATGTCTGTGAAACTGTAGGTTGAGCTGTATTGAGCAATAATATAGAATAAATTAAGCATCTTCCCAATTTGTATTCATTGCGATCTGTTTAAGTGTGATCATTAGTTTTCTGGTCATTTCACAGTTGCTTTTCACAGATCAGATTTAACATAATACCAGATTAGTTTCCCAGTCTGATTGCTGTCCAGTGCTATAGCTGTGAATATTTTAGATCATCCGTCAAAATAAATATATATATTTTATAAGGGATATCACAAAGCCAGACCCAATTTGCTCAACATAAAATGTCTTTCAGGCAAGAAACTTGTAACAAATCAGATGGTAAAAAATCGATGTATATACATTTAGAACAAAAGCTCAATAAATACATACTAAGATTTACAAGAATGTAAAGTTTCTAAAAAGAAACTGAAGAAGAACATTAAGAAACACTCTTATCTAAATGTTACAATAAAATACACGTTTGAGCATTAAATAATTAATTAGTAAATATTATTTTAATACCCTCCCTTAATGCTCAATCTGTCAACTACACCAAGATGCCCCCTGAATTTTACAAACTTATCTGGACTGAGCAACTTGGTTAGAATATCTGTTGTCTGCTCCTCTGTTGGAACATACAGCAACTGAACTAATCCGTCTTCAACAAGCTTCCGAATGAAGTGAAAATGAGTTTCCACATGCTTGGTTCTTTCATGGAAGACTGGATTTTTTGCAAGTTTGAGAACTCCCTAATTGTCACAAAACAAGGGAGTCGGACCTGCTTAAGATATCTGCATATCCGCAAGCATCCGGCGAAGCCAAGCTGCCTTAACTACTCCTCGATATTCTGCGTTTGTCGAGGAAAGAACCACTACCTACTGCTTTTTACTAGTCCAAGTGACTACACCGGATCCCAAACTGAACATACCCAAATGTTGATTTTTTGTCATCAACCGAACCTGCCCAATCTAAGTTTGTGTAACCAATGAATCTAGGATCGTGACCCCTAGTGTAAAGAAGTCCATAATCAGAAGTGCCCTTCACATTACATAGCACACGCTTCGCTGCTACCCAATGATCAGCCTTGGGGGCTGTCATGAAGCGTGAAATGTAGCTCACTACAAAATTGAGGTCTAGTGGCAGTGAGATAGATGAGGCTGCCCACTAGTTGTCTGAACAAGGATTCATCTACTATAGGTGAGTTTGATTTAGCTAACAACTTCAACCCTTTTTCCATAGGTATGGAAGCAAGTTTGCAATCCTGCATTTGAAACTTATCCAACAAACTTCGAGCATATTTGGACTTAGAGATGAAGATACTGCTCTCTATCTGCCAAACCTCAACACCTAAACGATAATGCAGAAGTCCTAAATCTGTCATGTCAAATGTGTTGCACAAATCGTGTTCGATCTCACTGATCAAATGTGTCGAGCTTCCAATAATGATCAGGTCATCCACATAGACAACAAGAATAAGAATATCACTACCAGTGTGTTTGACATATAGATTAGATTCAGATGGACTCCTCTGAAAGCCATGATCTGTAAGGTACTTGTCAATCTTGATGTACCAAGCCGGAGGTGCCTGTTTCAGACCATAGACTGTTTTCACCAATCTGCACACCTAGTGTTCTTTACCAGCAACCTTAAACCTTGGAGGCTACATCATATAAACTTCTTCCTTCAACTCACCGTTGAGGAAAGCAATCTTAACATCCATCTGATGGACTTTCCAACCAAATTGGGTTGCTAAGGCAAGGACAAGCCGAATGGTACTCATCTTGGTTGTAGGAGCAAAAGTCTCCTCATAGTCAATGCCTTCCTTCTGTGAGAACCCCCTAGCAACGAGACAAGCTTTGTACTTGTCAAGGGTTTTGTCAACTATGTACTTAACCTTATACACTCATTTGCAGCTAATGGGCTTCTTCCCTAGAGGAAGATCAGAAAGGACCCAAGTGTGATTTTTTTGAAGACTATGATATTCAGCCTCCATAGCCTTTTCCCACTCAAGAATTCCTTTAGCCTCTGAATATGTCTGAGGCTCATAAACATTGTGAATGTTGGCCATGAGAGCAAAATTAACTGTATGTTGTTTTCTCGTCTCTGGACGACCTACCCTCAATGAGCTCATCATCATGAAGATCACCAACAGTCTTAGCCCACTATTTAGGCCGAACAGGAGAAGTGCCAACATCAAATGCAATAGGAGGAGCTGGAACTGGAAGTGGATCTGAAACAAGTTCAACAAGTGGAAGATCATCATCATCTAGAGGAAAATCGGGTTGAGCATCATCAAAAACTGAATTTGCATCATCCCTCCCATCAGGTGGACCTAAAAGAAGACGAACACCCAAATCAGAAGCCTTCAAAGACTAATCCTCAGAATGTTGCACAGACGAGGAAGAGTGAAAAGGTCCTCATTCCTCATCAAAGACAACATCCCGACTGAAGATGAGACGATCAGTGTCTACATCAATCAACCAGTAAGCCTTATGGTTGTCACTGTGCCCTATGAACATAAGCTTTTGACTCTTAGAATCCAACTTGGAGCGCTTGGCATCTGGAATCCATACATATGCTAAAGAGCCAAAGATTTTCAAATGATTGATCCTAGGTTTGTGACCAGTCCAAGCTTCCTCAGGAGTCTTCCCCTTGATAGCCTGTGTAGGAGACCGATTAAGAAGATAGACAACAGTATAGATTGCTTCTGCCCAAAATTTATTAGGAACACTATTGTGTTGTAGCATGGAGCAAACCATCTCAATGATTGTACGATTGCGTCGCTCGACGACACCGTTTTGCTGAGGAGTGTAGGGAGTGGTTAATTAGTGTTTGATGTTGTGTGTATCACAGAAGTTGGAGAAAGCAGTAGAACGAAATTCCCCCCCATTATCTAACCTAAGAGTGATTACGGAACAACCAAACTCTTTTTCTACTAAGACCATAAACTTCTGAAATATAGTAAACACATCGGATTTATGTCTAAGAAAGTACACCCACATTTTATTACTGAAATCATCAACAAAAAGCAAGAAATACCTGCAACCAGTAACAGAAGGTGTATTCATTGGCCCACATACATCAACATGAACCAATTGTAGTACCTTGGAGGCTCACCATGAGTCACCATCCGTGAACGGTGTCATGTGTTGCTTCCCAGCCTAACAAGCTCCAAAAACTCCATGATGTTGAGTCTGGATCTTAGGTAAACCAGCTACAAGTCCCTCCTGAGCTAGTTGAGAGAGATAGTGCACATTTAAGTGCCCATACTATTAATGCCAAAGACTGGTGATGGAAGAACTTCTGGCTGCCACGGCTAACTCTAGAGAATTACCTATATCCACAAGTTTGTATAGACCATGATCCTCAATACAAACAGCCACAGTGGTGCGAGTCTCCTGATCAACAATCGAACATTTATGTGCACTAAATACCACATCTAACTGAGGAAAGTGCCACATAATCTGACTAACAGAGAGAACGTTTAGTTCCATGCTAGGAACATAGTATACATTGAGGAATATGAGATTCCTCCCACTAGACTGAATTTGAACAGTGCCTTTACTGACAACGATATACTCTTCACCTCCTCCAAAAATAACTAAGTCAGTGAAAGGAGAGAAGTCTATGAACCAATCACACTGATGGGTGAAGTGTCACTAAGCACCTGAATCAATGTACCAGACAAAGGACTTCACATGATCTGCAGGTCTTTTAGCCATAAAAGCGTAAAAGGCAAATTCCTTTTGCTTAGTGTGCTCGGCAACATTTGCTTTCTGCTGAGACCCTCCTTGCTTCTTCTATTCAGAAGCCAAATGCTGACGATAATCCTTCTTCATATGACCATATTTGTGGCAATAATTACACTGAATATTTTTTTTCTTAGGGCTGCCCGTAGGTTGACCTGAGCCTTTCTGCTGCGAAGGCTGACCTTTCCCTTTCTTCTTAGCCTGAGACTTGGCTCCAAAAGCTTGCTCTGTAGAGGACGAAGAGGCACTACTACCAAACTGTTGTTTTTAGTGTTCCTAATGCAAAAGTATGGTACAAAGCTCAGGAAACTTCAAATCAACATTAGCCGATGTAATGTTGAGAGTTTCAACAAAGTGCTCATAAGACTTCGGTAGACTTTTTAAGGTGATGACTACCATGTCTTCTTCCTCCATCTTCCGACCAATCGCCTCCAACTGATCACGGATGTCTTGAATCTTTGTCAAATGCTCCTGTAAGGACATTCTCTTATCCATCATGATGGAGAACAACTGGTTCTTTAAAAAGAACGCACGGCTCTTGTCGAAGGTCTCATGCAAGGTTTTCAAATGCTCCCAAATCTCAGCAGCTGTTTTGCCGGATGGAACCTGTGGAAGCTAATCATCGGTAACTGAAAGCTTAATGATTTTGCTCATCAAACTTTTCCTGGTCTTTACCCGCCGTTGTGGGACGAGTAGCAGTGCCTAGAACAATCTAATCAAGGCAACGATATTCGAAGATAGTCATCATTCGCTACTTCCAGGTATTATAATTTCTGCCATTGAATCGATGACTACCTTCCAACATTATGTTGGTCAAAGATGCCATATTTCACGCTTTTTGAAGCACAAAAAACAAGGTACTTAGAAGAGGCTCAAAAAAAACTGAATGCACGGAACTCAAGATATGAATTCTAATGTATTGAAAGCTGAGACAATTTTAGGCACAAATTTCAAGACAAATCTACTTGCACAAATTTTCAATGCATGGATTACGAGGCACCCAAAAAACGGAGGACAACCCAAAAATCTTCTCAAAAAACCCAAAAAGAATCTGTGATCAGAGGGTTTTTCAAAAAAACCCTAGCCACCAAACGCATTTTTGAAAAAAACCACCCAAAATCTACCCACAATTTTCAGAAAAGGAGCCAAATTTATTAAAAGCACTCAGGCAGAGACACAATTTCTTTTCTTCTTGCAGAAAATGTGTCACCAGAAAGGAGTGGGAACGAGATACAGGTCGCACCCAGCAACACCAGAAACGACGGAATAAAAAGACGCATCCAGAAACGCATGCAAGAGGTCGCACATGTCCAAAAACTAGAAAACACAGGTTCAGAATCACAGCCAAAGAAAAAAAAAATTGGATTTTAAGAGTTGCAATTTGAAGAGGACGCGAAAACGTACTCAAAAAACCCCGAAATCAGCAATTAACAGACACGAAAGAAGTCGCAGGTAGAGAAAAACAGAAGGTCGCAAGCTAGAAAAAAAAATGCACGCTCAAAGGACCCTAGCCACGATTTTTGCAAAAACTCCTTAAACAAATCATGATTTTCTTTTCACAAAAAAGAGATGCGAATTTCAAAACGTTCTCTTAGAAAATCACAAGTTTCAGAAGAGAGAGAGGTGCCAGAAAATTTCCCACGAAATTCCTTGATTTTTTTTTTTAAATAAATTCAACAAAAAAAATTCAAATTGCCCGCTCTGATACCATGTAACAAATCAGATGGTAAAAATCGATATATATACATTTAGAGCAAAAGCTGAATAAATAGTTTACAAAGATTTACAAGAATGTAAAGTTTCTAAAAAGAAACTAAAGAAGAACGTTAAGAAACGCTCTTATCTAAATGTTACAATAAAATACACGTTTGAGCATTAAATAATTAATTAGTAAATATTATTTTAATAAAACTCAGAAAAGGTTCTGGAATTGACTGCTTTAACAGATCAGAAGTCTGAATTGACCATATAGCTTATTCAGAGGCCTGGGTGCAAATGGGAGGCATAAACTTTAATAAATATCAGTTGGGAAATGTTTTCATATTATGTTGCTGTTATTGTCTCTTCTAGTTTTGCTTGCACAGAAGCTTACAATTTATTTTGTTCCAAAGACTTGGATCATATTGGTTCCATTTCTTGAAGGATGTTCTTCCTAAATACTAGATCTACTAAATTTCTATACTATCATAATCATTCTACAGATTATACTGGGTTTCAATTCTGGAAGAATGTTACTCTTTAATACCAAGTCTACCAGGGCTTGATATTAAAATATAGTATACTCATTTTCTTCTAGCCAAAAAGAACTACGAGGGCTAAAAACTAACTGAAGGTGCAATTGGAAAATTCCCAAAACTTTAAATTATGTATCATTTTTCTTCTGAACATAAGAAAAATTCAGATTACTTAGCAATTTTTTATAACTTGTTTCTATTATGTAGAGTAGAAACTTTAACTCTCATCATTCTTTGCAACTTCCTATGCCACCTAAGATGCTCTATGACTCCCTCATTAATCTTTCTAAACCCCTGACACCTGAGATGCTTTGTAACTCCCTCGTTATGACTTCTAAGAAAAAAATTCTGCAATCCTATGACATTGTCATGACAAATAAATTTGCTTTCCCTATGATGCAAAGTCAAACATTTCAATATACATTCTAATATAAATTTACAAGAACTTCATTTTTCACTCTAAATATAAACTAGGATAATAACAGCTCCTCATTCTTGTATTTCTTATCCCACAAACCATCTGAATTGATTTCTTTGCTTCCAGCTGGTGGCAGCCTACAAGGCAGGTGCTGAAATAGATTATTAATTTATTAGCAAGCTGTTTGACTACTTTGTCAGTTTCTATATGATAGATTGCATCTCTTCAACACAGATTGATTGCCACCCTCTAATCAACAAAGTCGAGGATTTGTTAAAAGTTTCCCAAGTAGTAATTTGCTGTATCTGTACATCACAATTCACCCATTGGATTTGCCTTAGGTTTTTAGCAGTTTGTCCTAAAGTTTCCTAATGATGGGGTCTAACCAGATCTAAGAGCTTTTTCATTCCAATTTTCTTAAGTGCAAGTATTATCTATCTCAAAAAATAGTCCATTGATCTCACATTAAAAGCAACAAGGGTTTAAGATTACACTAAATCTGGACAAAAAAAATCAGGTGTAAGAGCACCAGAGACAAACTTGGGTTTCATATTATATTGTCATTCATTGTCTCTATTTCAACAAACCCATAGACTCCTCATTTTATTTTACTATTTCAGTCTCCTCCACAGTTCAGAGTTGACCCATAGAACTTGAATCTCGAATAGATATTCACTTCTCCATGCACAGATCCTTATTTGAGACCTTTAGTATATAGAATTTTCTCATTTTCATTTGCAACATTCCTCTTCTAGGTCCTACAAGGTTTTGACCTCCAAGATGCAATCCTTCCATGAGTAATTTGTGGCAATCTTTAAATCAGATACATATACCTTTGAAGAAAATTTTAATTAAATTTATCAAACGTCACAAGGAAACCCATCCCTATAATGTTGGTGATTGGCCATGAGGCCAGAAGGGTGGCTCTGTTATGAATCTTATCTGAAAACTGACGACAAATTTTAAACTTGAAGAAAAACTCCGGCAAAAACTGCGAAATTTTGAAAAATAAATCTGAAACTATAGGGTCTTTCAAATAATGAAATCTGTGAAAATAACCACAACTAAACTATCTTAAAGAAAAACTTTAAGTATTAACAAGGCTTTACTTTGATGAAAATAAGATTCTTACCAGTGCACAAAAGATGTCACTTTTCTGAGGATGTATAATGAGCAACTCAATCCTCGACGACTTACAAAAGAAATATGGAATGCTACACTTGGTCAAAATTCAGTCTTCATAGAATCTCCACTTATCACTCCAAAATCTCCTTTTAAAGCCTTTTTAAAACTTGTTTCATTTATGTTTGGGATACTATAAGCTTGAAGCTTGAAGCTTGTAACTCCCTTATTATTCTTTGTAATGCCCTAGAACACCCAAGAAACTGTGACTACAAATTATTCTTTATAATTCCCCATGTAACCTAGGATGCTTTGTATCTCTCTAATTACGGTATTTATAACAAGATTGTCTGTAATTTGTATATCCTATGAAATTGTCATTACAATAAAATAAAAAATATCATGACTCGTAGTTGAATAAATCTCCTCATGAAATTCAAGAATTAATTTAGTCTTAACCATAAATGCACTTGAGGATCATTAAAAATTTAAAAGCCAACAAAAAAGCTTTGATGTCATGGAGGTGATTAAGGACCATAAAAAAACCTTAGAAGTTAAATATGATGATGGCAATCTTCAAAGGATGGAAACTAGCAGTTTCATTTGCAGGATAGTGAGCACGAAATTACACTTAGATGAATTGTTGATGCAGTAGATAGAAGGTGAAGAATTGCACAAGAAGATAGAATTCCGATGTATGATGAAGGTATGAAGACTTACAAATCACAAAGATGTACAAATGG
Source organism: Sequoiadendron giganteum (assembly GCA_007115665.2). Lineage (NCBI taxonomy): Eukaryota > Viridiplantae > Streptophyta > Pinopsida > Cupressales > Cupressaceae > Sequoiadendron > Sequoiadendron giganteum. The sequence continues at coordinate 106,160,763 of CM021106.1, read as the reverse complement.
GTATCTTTTCTTGGATATAATCTAGAATCCTGTATGTTGTGTGGTAATGGAACATTCGAACATAGGATTCCAGAAAAATATATATATATAAGTGTTCATCTTTAAAAGCCTAAATGTTTAAATGTGTACCTTATCAGCTATAAGACACAAAATGATAGCTGGGAACTATATTGCATGGTGATTGCATACCATAATTCAGTTTCCATTAAGGGTGAGTGATAATTTAATAACACCCACCTGTTGTGACCTATTTCACACATCGCCCCATTACAAATGGGGACCCCCAAGTTTTGATGTCGCCCTCTGAATCGCCAGTTTAGAGTCTTTAATTTGGGTAAATTTTGAAAGTCAGTCCGGCTAAGTTGAGATTTCGAACCCGTTTGTGTGTCTTAACGTCATGGAAGTGCTTAGAAGACCCGGTAGACGAAGATCGCCATTGCTTTCGGTCTTTTCTGACACTTCCTATTTTTTAGGGATTCTGCTTTTTTGCTTTTTGCTTTTTTGATTTTTGGCATTTTTAGGCCATTCTGGAGTTCCTATTTTTTAGGGATGCTTTTTGCTTTTTCTATTTTTGGAAAGTTTCTATTTTGGGAAAAAGTTTCTATTTTTGGATCCTACAGAGCAGAAAATCAACATGTCTCCAGAAATCGTGAAAATCAAGGTAAAATGAAAAAAGGTTTGAAAAATGGCAAAATTTTTGGAAAAATGCTTAAGTCTGAGAATGGCGCCCTCAAGAAAGGGGATGGCATGGAAAGTTCAAAGTCTGCCCTACCTTTGGCATGCCAAAGATAGGCACTGGCAAGGTGGTCTCCAAGTCCGCCATAGGCATGAAGGTTGCCAAGTCCGCCCTTGGCATGAGGAAGCTAAAGTCCACCCCTAGAGAAAGATGGCATGAAACTCATGAAGTCCGCCCAGCCTAGAGGAAAATGGCAAGAGGCACATGAAGTCCGCCCCAAGAAGTGTGGAGAAAGGTAAAATATGAAGGGGTGCGCTCCAAGATGTTTGGAAAGGGGTAAAATTACAAGTGAATTCATTGGAAATTGGATTAAATGATTGAAACAAGTGAAATTTGCCATTGGACAAGGCACGAATAAAATTCGCCATGGCAAGGAAAGTGTAAGACAAATGGAGGATAAAATACGCCATAGGCAGGAGATTATAAGAAATTCGTCCAACTTTGGAAGGAAAATTATTCTAAGGCATGAAAAACGAAGAAATGTCTAGAAGAAGAAGAAGTTTAGCCGGCACAAAAAACCATCCTCAGCACAACGGAATGAAATTCTTTGGCACAAAATGAAGAGTGTTTGGCAAAGCAAGCATGAAGTCCGCCCCTCTCAGCTTGGAAAATTCCTAAGGCACTGGTAAAAAAATGGCAAAGTGGCAGAGATCTCCAAGTTCACCCAACCCAGAAGATGAATCGTTTGGCTAAATAAAAATGTCCAAAGAGGTCAGAATTCCGCCTAGAGAATTAAAATTTGGCAGATAAGCTATTGAGCACATTTTGGCAAGGCAGACAATTTGAAAAGAGATATTTTGCCTCTGACGAACGAATTTAGCCATGTATCAATTTTTAATGGGTTGAAATTTAATATTTTAATATTTTTAATTATTTCAATAACACTTAGGGGATTTTAATTAAAAATTCAAAAAAACCGGAGATTATTTGGAAGATTAAACTATTCTGCCTTAGATAAATTTAACTTTGCCATGATTCGAAGATTTAGAATGCGTTGGAAAATTAATTTTAAACGATTAATTTAATATCTTTTCCAACACTTAGGCAATTTTTGAGAAAATTCGAAAATCTCAAGCAGAGATGGCACAGAGGTGAAAATTAGAAACTTGCCTCGATAACTGAAATTGAAATTAGAAGTTTGCCAATTTGAGAAGAAAACGTTTCTAAAAATTGGAAGAAAATCAGAGGAACGAAAACAATGCCTTGAAGAAAATCGCACTTCTCAGCCATAAAATGAGTTTCAGCAACTCATTTCTTCACAATTCTGGCTGAGAAGTAGCTATCTCTCTCGAATCTTCAGGAAATCATTCGCAAAGGAGAAATTTATAAGAATAACACTGTTGTGAGAATCGAGGTAGCATTTTCTTGTTGACCGGTGTGATTTTTTGAGAGAAGTAATTTATTTCTTTGCTGAAATCGTACTTTCAGCATATTGGCGCACCTCTTCTGGCAGATTTCTGAATTTTTAAATTCATTCGCAGCTAGAACACGATCTTCGAGGTTTGGAAGTTAATCGACAATGTGTTTGCACTATGTTTCTATCTTCTACTTCGTTTCCGGCACGAATTTCATTCATTGATAGGCGAATTTAATTACTTTCAGCTTGCTTTTTGACAGAAATTTTAATTCAATAGGCTGAAAGTGCGATTTTTGTCCAAGCTACACCCCGGAACAAGTTAATTTTGAATGATCTTGTATTAATGTTAAGAATTTTGTGCTTGCAGGTTGACGATCGATCAAAGGGAAACATCCAGGCAGGCACAGATGAAGTTTGCAAGAAAAGGATCTCAGCCGGAAACCAGAATAAAGTCAAAGTGGAAAGATGTCTCAGACACTGACCTTGGCCACATTGACCTTGAGGAATTTAAGAAGAGAATATATGGGCATAACGGACTTTTACCAACACCTGCCGCTAGAAGGATCGTGAGAAACGGCATATTTCAAGCTGCCGGATTCCCACCTGCGCTTGGCTGTGCTGAACTTATGGTGGAATGCGCACTTCACTATGATGCTAAGTTGAGGCGGATTGTAGCACCCGATGGGAGAGTGTTGGCACATCTGACAGAGTTGGCCATTCAAGAGGCCTTCGGCATTCCGACATATCCTAAAATTGTCTACAAGACCAAGGAAGATGCTCAGAAGTTATATGATGAAAGCCCTGGCCTTTGTGCTGCCAACATTAACAAGTCGTGGCTGGATAAGCCTAGGCCGTCGGTCAAGAAGATGCCCAAGAAGTTGTTGCGCACGGACTTCAAGGAAGACTATGGAGATATTATTATCTTGCTGAACAGAGTGGCAAGCAATCCCTCAGGAGCACCCTTCGAGTCGTGGATGTATTACTTCATTGAGGACCTCACAGAAGGTGTCAAGATGTTCAACTGGGCGAGAATGATAAGCAATAATCTTCACCACCAGCTTATCAACCTAGAGAAGACCAAAACGTTTTATATGAGTTCTTATGTCATCTATATGTTGGCTAGAACTTACAAGTATGCAGGCTTGATATGCAAGGGCACGGTCGACGGTGGGTCAAATGAGCTGAAGGCATACGACTGCTATCCACAATTGCAGTTGAAGGAAAAGGCGCACTTCTGGCGGGCTCATGACGCTTTCCTCATGTATATCACCAAAATACTCCAAAGAGGGACGCATCAACGGCTGACTCCTGAGGCCAAGAAGCTGATTGGTAAATATGGGTCATGGTTTATCCAGTATCCCCGATTTACGTACATCAGAATCCAGGGATTCACTGGGAGCCCATACCGTTTGCCCATTTTCCCAACTAACAAGATGGTCTTGCTCGAAGTGCTAAGGCAGTTAGGAGAGTTCCAAGGTCTTCAAAGGGTGAAGCAAAAGGCAGCAGTAACTTTTCCCTTCTTTATAGGGAACATGCTGGAGTCTTGCCCATCATCACAGGCAACTGACAGTGCCAGAATCGAGATACAGCATTACCCTTTTTCCCCATATCCGGCCAGAAATCACTACGACCCCCATCACCACATCAAGATGGTGGATGGAAGGAGATACAAGCATAGGGTCGAACTGGAGGACTTTTGAGCAAATGCTGCGGATGAATTTGAGGTCAGACGGAAGATGTGGTCCAGATTGCCGCTCAGCTTGATCAGGGCAACAGAATTTTGTCACGTGCCAGATCAGTTGGAGGAGGACGAAAATCAGACGCAGCCGCGCTTCGATGAGAGTTCGGTTTTGCCCGCTGTCCGATGGTCAGAAGCAGAGCATGCTGACTTGAACATCTTGATGAGGCCTGTCATCAAGTTCACTCAGTGGTGGGTTGATCAACGAGTTCAAGAATTAAGGCGCCAAAAGATAACCCCGACCTATGACATGCTAAGCGAGGCAGAGTCTTATTCTTCCAACGCGGGCGCATCCCAGGACGTACAAGTGATGGAGACCACCACTTCTAGGAAGAGGAAAGAAATAGCTGCAGGAAAGGAGCCAGTCCAGAAGCAGGCCAGGATAAAACCTTCTCAATCGGCCGCCTCTAGGAATATTGAGGAGATATTAGCTATTGCCAATGCTTCACTGGCAGACATGAGGGATCCTTCTCCGGTTCCTGAAGACAACACAAAGCCTCACCCAGATGACGATGCGCCGCCTTCTCCCACGGGCACTAAAATATTGGAGTCAGATGACGACGATGTGGGCGCCCAAGATGAGGATTTCCAGGAAGGGATGATTTCAGCCCTTAGGGGAATTGTGGATGTTCCTGACAGAGAAGGCGTGCCGGAGGACGGTGTTGAGCAGCTTACAATCCCGGATTGGCTGAAGGAAAGGCTAAAGGTACAAGTGCCGGCAAATGAACCAGAAGAAGATGATACGGCAGACTTTTTGGCCAGACTGTCTCAAACCATGGCTAAAAAGTCGGCGAAGAAATTCTCCAGCATACAGAGAGACGAGGCCGGCAATAGGACAGTACAGATTGCCGTGCCTACAGCGGACAAGCCACAGGAGGATATGGCTCCACAGGATTACGCCATCACAACCATTGACTTGGGTCCAACCACTAAGGGCCAAGAAATGGAAGATTTGGATAATTCTGTGTCTGCCATCAAATCAAGGTTGGCGAAGGAGGTAGCCAAAAGAAAGGAGTGCCAATTGGAAATTGAGCGCTTAAGAGAGTACATCCAGCACTTGATCAAGCCACTTGATCAGGATATTACGGCGGCTCCTCTACTTCCTAACTCTTCACAAGAGGCCGTTAAAGAGATAGAAGAAAACAGGCTCACGATTCAGGAGGCCAAAGAATGGATAGCAGCCAAGGGGATTGAAGCTGAGGCATTCATAGAAAGATTAACTTTGGTTTATGGTCAGGCCACTGCCCTACTTTCTCGGCTGGCCGCTTTGGCAAAAGTATGGGATAGCCTTCCGGACACGCAGGATAGGATAATCCCTTGCCTTAGGATTCTGAAAGGAGTTCCTAAGCAAGAATTGATAGAGGGAGGCGTCATCGCAGCGGGAGCAGCCTATGACTTCCACACTTGGTATTGGGCCTTGACGGCACGAGGTGAAGTCTTGGAGAGGGTAAAGGTTGACGGCATCAGATTGGAGGAACAAGTCAAGGAAGTTCAGGCCAAAATCCTCAACATAATTGTCGATATCCTGGATAAAGAGGCTTTGCGAGAGAATGACCTGCAATTGGAAGTTTTGAAGGAAAGTGTCCAGGAAAATATCTTTGACATCACTGGACCCATCTTGAGGCAGGACTGGGCCAAATTGGCGAACTTCCTGAGTATCCGAGAGTCCTTTGAAAAGACTGAACCAGAGTGGGAGGAGACCTTCGCCAGATGCGCTGAGAGCATGGATGGGCTGGAATTTAGAATCGGCATGCTTCCACAGGTTACCATGGATGAAGTTGCCTTGATCGTGTCCAGATTCGGTGAATACACGGTGGCTCGAGAGGATCAGGATGTAGTCCCTTGAAAATAGCTCCGAATGCCAACTCATTGCTGTTCATTGCCAGTTAACTGAAGTCATTTTGGGAAACCCTAATTAGGGTTTCGTTTGTTAAATCTTGACCGTCGGCTCATGTTTAATCTGAGCCATTTATTCAATTTATGGAACTCTATATAAACTCTTGGACCCTCATTTGTAATTTGTGAAGTGAGTAATAAAAAATTGTTGCGACGAAACTATTTCCGTTTATAAAAGCTCTTGTGCATGATTTGCTAAGAACAACTTTTATTTTCAAGTAGTATGCAAGGTTTAATATTTCTCCTTCAACACTTAGAGTAGAATTAGATTAGCATTTCATTTATATGTTTGTTAAGTGGATGATAGATTTGATAGCAGTGATAGATAAAATTTAGCTCATACTTTTGTCAAATGGATGATTTGCATTTGATGTGTAAAGTTAGTCTGAGCCGTTGATTTGTGGATGCTTAACTTCTGTTTGTTTTCAATTCAAACATGAAAATTATTATCACTTCCTTTGAAGATTGCACCCACTTTGCGGAGTTGTCCGAAGGAGGCGAAACAAAGTGTGGTTACCCTGTTTTATCTCGTCACTGCCGTCTCTTGAGTTCTTAGGCGTAGTTTAGATTTCTAAACCCTTATCCTTTTGCCCTTTTTTTGGAAAAATTGAGAAAACCCAAAAAGAAAGAGCCTTCAATGTCAAAACCGTCTAAGTCCTTAGCTTGCAAATAAATTATAACGTAAGTCCCCTTGTGATTACCAGCAAATCACAACGCCCACTGATCTTATCCACACGTCAAGACCTGACAAAAGAAACCTTGGAATCACCATATGATCTTCTCGCAATCTTAGCATACGCGGTGATTTTTCAAGAGAGGATAGAGTGTCTTTGGGCATTTTATTCTGTGTTCGGTGGGTATTAAAACGCACACCAACACCACCCCATGCCCAATCCTCACTGTCATTCATAAAAGGAAGTATGAGAGATAAATGATAATTTGTGGTTATGACTAGAAAGCCAAGTGTTTGATGATGTGGAAAGAGTTACATGCTAAGTCACCACATTCGCCGAATATGAAGCTTCAAAATCGAAATTCGGCGAACCCTTCAAAAATGCACGAAAATCATTGAAACTCGAGCAAATTTGTACGGCAAATTCAAAGGGTTCGTGGCTCATAGTGATTTTTTTGAACGTGATTTGGGGAATAGCAAACTTTATTGGCTCGATCTCCTGCCTTTATTTGAATGCCATCAATTTTGGCAGATGACATGGCCTAAATTTGCGACGTGTTTTTCTTTATCGTTTACCCTGTCCATCCACTACATGTATCAATGCAGCCATAACTTTGTGGAAATTCCTGGTCGTTTTGAGATTCAGTAACCTAAGAATACCTACGAGGAATTTGCCAACGAGTCGTGTGGTCTCTATAAGCTTTCTCAGTTTGAAATATGCGATTATGGTACTAGGGGCTTTCATTTTGTTCGCCAGTGTTTCAGCTCTATGTGCAATGTCTAGAAGCGATTGTGGCCTTTTCACATTTGATACTAGCACAAAGCGTCGAGTTCATCCCAGGTCAAGATAATTTCAATGACTTAAACAATGATAGGAGTCATTATATTTCTAATAAAAGACTTTTTTTAATATTAAGTATTATCTTTATTTAAATTGAATTTTTATTAAAAAATTTAAGATTTAATATATTTAAATTTAATATTATTTTTTTTATGGTTTTAGTGAATTCTATTTTTTAATGTAAATATTTAAACTATTTTGATCATTGCATGAATATATTTCTTTCATATATATATATAAGAAAATATATTACATCATATATATTTTTAGTATTATAATATTTACTAGTTTTTATCTTCTATTAATATTATTTAATTTCTTTTAGACAATATTGTGGTTATACTACTTATATTTATAAAAATAATTTTTTTAACATAAGGCGAATTTAATCCAAATTTTTTACTTTTCAAATTTTTTCTTTGTCGAATTTCATCCGAATTTCAATGTCACCGAACTCGAATTCGAATTTGAATCTTGTGACTTAGGTTACATGCCGACCACATGTCTAGAAGGTTGGACCATGAGCCAATGAAGCATGAGACTGATGTGGTTACAGTTAAGAGCAGAATGTGAACACATCTAACATGATAAGGGCCTAGTGGTCATAAGTTGTAAGTTGTTGGCATCAATCTTATGTCATGCAATGAGAATGAAATGACTTTGTGTAAGTAGTTAAGTGAACATTGAAGGGTCATGATAGCATCTACGTGCATTATGATTGCTTGTGTGAGAAAATGCTATTTGATTATGTGTTCTTTTAAAGCCTTTGGGCTTTGACCTTAGCATAATTTGTCCTGCTTAAACCTTAAATAGTGGAAGTGTACCCATTTGAAACTTTTGTGGAGTCTTAAATGGCTTCTTTTAACATAATTTTTAAATAGCTTCGTTTAACTGATGCAATGCCAAAACCAACAGGTGTCCATTCTATCAAAATCACCCAAGTCTTGCACCTGACCTTGACTATTGATGTACACTACACCTGAAATCAGATGCAGTATATTACTTCATTTGCTATTTGGTTAGAGAGTGAAATTCCTTGCTCCTCGCTACTTGCTTTAACCCCACAAGATAGAACCCTACAGAGGGTATTTTGTTGCATTGAGCTAGATAGACGCATGAATAACATTGCATTCTCGTCACATGTGTCTACAATATCTTGGAAACTTTCAGTCATCTAGAAGGGTTTATTTTTTACATGCTTTAGAATCATGAGCATGAAGGAAAGCTAACCAAATCTGTGTTTTACATCTTATTTGTTATTTCTACTTTAGAACTATATAAATAAACTACGAGCCACGCGGGTAGAATATGTACCATCTCCGTTCAGAGGTATTCATTTAAGTCTGTCTTGATTAAAGAGTAAAAGTAATCTTAGATTATAAATAATATTTAATGTTCATGGAGCACTCAAAGGTACATTGTGTATGCTTTTTGTCTTTATAAAACACAATTTTGCTTTTTGCTTGTGCAGAAGAACTTACTTTTTCACTTCAGTAGATTTGGGGTCAGTCCACCTACTGGCCTTATCTATTTTTCCAGGTCGAGTAAATGTCTGGGAAAGAGGTTCACAGTAGCATTCCAAGTTTGTACAACTACAGCAATCTAGTTAGTTCTAACAATATATTGCTATTCAACATCTAGGAATAGCATCGTGGTTTTCCAATGGTTCTCCTATGGATGATAATCTCTTCTAGATCTGAACTCAAGATGCCAAGGAGTTTGGAAGGTTATATGATAAATGCAATCCAATGCAAGGTTTTGGGAAGAATAGTGGCAAACAAGCTCGGTGTAATGTCCCTTCTTCCAACATAAACCCTGACTACATAGGACACATACCAGGCCGCTAATTATAAAGCCTACCTCTTAAATCTAATATAATTGACTGACTTCATTATAAATTTCACTGCAAATATATTATTTTTCTGTGTTACACGGGGATGCATCTATTAAAATTTTTGATGTATTAAACAGAGGAACGAAAGTTCCTTATATAGATTTACAAGAGATGATGTTTCTAAAAGAAATGATCGTAGACTGAAGACGAAAATAGAAACTAACTAAACTAACTAAAGACGACAAAGATGACCATTAATATTACATTATTTAATATATTTAATACCCTCCCTTAATGGTCATCATTCTAACTACCCACAGAAACAAAGAACATTCTGCCACAAAAGACGAGCCTGCCACTGACTCTGCCATTGAGATGAGTTTGCCACCAACCCTCCCAGAAACTGCAGAACTTCCAGAAATAACCAAAACGGATCACAAAACATCCAACCTAATGTTGGGGAACAATGTTGTCCCTCCCTGGAGTCGGAGACATCAAAAAACAACTGCCACAATTTTGAGGAAAAATCAGCAAACCTTGAAAACATTTGCAAATGAGCACAACGCCCTAGAACAAATTGCAAGAAACCACGATTTTTGAGGACAAAATCGCAAAACCCTGAAACTGAAGTTTACAAAGCAATTTTTTTGGAAAAAAAGGGTAAAAACCCTCAAATGAATCCCACGCATCTCTGCGAATTACAGAAGACCATACAAAACATCGTTTTTCAGGAAAAAACAGTAAAACCATACAAAATTTTTGAGGAAAAAATTATAAAAACCCATGATAAATTTTTTTTAAGGTCAAAAAATTCTAAAACCTAGAAATAATTTTTTTTTAAGGCAAAAAATTATAAAACCTACCTAGAATTTTTTTAAGGAAAAAATTATTAAAAAACCATCACAAAACAAGCACCCTTGAACCAAGGCAATATCCATGCTGCCACTAAACAAAGAAGGATTAGATGCCTTGCAGAGAAACGCAAGCATGAAGCGACCAAAATGCAGGTTGCAGATGCTAAAATAAACTGCGGAAGAAACAAGAGGCAACGCAGAGAAAAATGCGAGCACAAAACCGCGCCCACAAACGGACTCACAAAGGTCGTCAAAATCAAATCGCGAACAAAAGACACCCTCAAATCTGAAAAAGAGAGATTCAAAGAGCCGTAAAAATCTGTCACAGATATAGAATCGTGCACTCAAGAAATGACCACAGAAATCAAAACCATTCAATCGTGATTTTCGTTTTCCCAAGTCGCGCCAAAACACGGATAAAAAGAGACACAAAAGATCTGCCAAGAAGAACAGAAGAAACAACCTGAAAGTCATGCACAAACCATTCACGTTGCAAAAAACTTCAAAAATGTGCATAGGCAGGTCACGTGTGCACCAAAACAGCCCATAAAGAATGACGAAAATGCATAAAATCGCATCCAGAGACACGACCCTTTGTCATGCGAAGTTTATAGACGCGGGCTTGCAATCTCACATGATAAAAGTCACGGATTATAGACGCACAAATACCCACGAAAATAATAACTGCAGAAGCACACGAGAATGAAGAAGAAAACCTTCGACCAAACAAAAACTCGAGCTCACACGAACGAGACGAAACCCTTCTCGCAGAAGAAAAACGGCGACAAATTTCTGGAAAAAATTCCAAATAGGAGACTACAAAAAAAAAAATTAATAAAAAATTCGCCAAAATTTGAAGAACCCCATCAGCTCTGATACCATGTTAAAATATTCGATGTATTAAACAGAGGAACGCAAGTTCCTTATATAGATTTACAAGAGATGATGTTTCTAAAAGAAACGATTGTAGACTGAAGACGAAAAAAGAAACTAACTAAACTAACTAAAGATGACAAAGATGACCATTTATATTACATTATTTAATATAATTAATAGCATCCTCACCCCTCAAACCCCCATCCCCATCCCATTAGGCGTTTTGGGGACAATGGGACAATAGGGTACATCCGCTGGCCATTCCCCCAACAAGCAAATTCTGGGAACATCTCGGAAACACGTTGTAATATACTATCCCAGAAGTATGACCCAGAAGTATGAAGAGTTTATTTTGGAATTTTCAGTTTAATAGAGGTTATGCTTTACAAAAAGCACTCAAAATATTGCAGGAATAATGAATGACTACATAAAATGAAAATACATGTAAACAGTGACTTTTTCTGAATTTTTATTACAATCTATTGACTTGAGAAACACCCAGATTTTAAGTGCAGCCCGAGCACATGCATAGGAATGAACCCAGAATAACCAGTCTAACATAGACGCCTAATAAACACCAAAATACACATAGTAATGCAGAAAATTAACAATATAGCATAGGCAAACAAAGAACCTGGAGAATACACTGATCTAATATTTAGAATATTAGATAACGCGTCTAGTTCTTTTAGGAGCCACGATTCTGTTCTGAGAGTCCTCCAACATCTGCACCTTCATATACCAGCCTCTAAACTCCATGTGAAACTTGGCAAATACAGTTCTTTGATTAAAAAGCCACGACTTATTCATTGCCTGTAGCGATTCAACCTCAAATTGCTTCCACACGACCCAAACACCTTCATCAAGCCATACGCCATGAATTTGCACAGAAAGCTCAGTCGTTCTAGAGTAAATTAGTCCATGAACTGGGGCTTTCGTTCCAATCATCACAGGGGTTTCCTCCTGGTGAGAAACTTCTTCACAGCTCAATAAGAGAATAAAATCAAACGAATTTTCTGAATGAATCTCTCCTCTCAAACGAGCCTTTTATCCTTTTGCTCAAAAAGCCATTGATCCCCATGAATGATCTTATCTTCTTATTAATAACTTGTCCTTTTTGCAATAATAAGACAGGCGTTTTAATTTATTGAACCCCCTTAATGAGATGCCTAGTAATTAATAAGACTTCACTTAAAATGGCCCCAACAATGATCAAAACGAATAATTAAATAATTTCATCTAAACTATAGCTTTTTGGCCTTAATTTAATTATTCCCATATTCCCCAAGTAAACATCCAATTTTCTAACCCCCGGGAATGAAAAGGCTAGAAAACTTCATGATGTTTGGTCATCAAGCGAAGAGGGACATTACAGTCCTCCCTTCCCGAGATTGCTAGTCCTCTAGCAATCACAGATTAGGATGTTGCAGAATCTCTTCCCCTTCCCAAGTTGCATCCTCAACTGAAAAGTCTTTCTATTTGATTAGATATTCTCAAATCACTTTATTTCTCAGTTTCCTCTCTCCAATCAGCAATACCCTCAAGAACTAATACCAAATTCCCTTCTTCATCAAATGGAGGGAGCTTAGGGGATGTCACAACTTGCTGGCCCAATGCCTTTTTGAGGCAAGAAACATGGAAGACATGGATTTTCCTACCCTCAGGAAGCTCCAATTCGTATGCAACCTCACCAATTCTCCTCACTATCCTATAGGGCCCATAAAAACATGGCTTGAGTTTTTCTGCACCACTTTTCTTTAGTGAGGATTGCCTGTATGGCTGCAAGCGTAGGAAAACTAAGTATCCAACCTCAAATGATCTCTCACCTCGGTGCCTGTCTACATACATTTTCTACTGATTCTACGCATGTTGGAGATTGTCCTTCAATGCTTTGAGAATATCTTGGTGGTTTTGCATTGTCTCATTGGCCCGAGGAACCCTGCTTTCATCAAAGGCCAAATCTACAAATGCTAATGCATCATACCCGCATAAGGCCCTGAAGGGGGACATGCCAATCGACATGTGGTAGGTAGTATTGTAGCAATACTCCCCTAAATACAGCCACTTGATCCAAGCACGTTGCTGCCCCGAAACATAATTCTACAGATAGCCCTCAATCCATTTATTTACTATTTTCGTCTGACCATCAGTTTGAGGATGGTAACTCATGCTCGGTGTCAACTCAATACCTACCAATCGGAACAACTCCTGCCAAAACATACTTAGAAATCTGTTGTCACGATCATTTTGGGGAGTCCATGTAACCTGAACACCTCTCTAAAGAATAATTCTGCCACTTGAACTGCGGTGTAATCGGTAGATCCAGCAAAGAAATGGGCATATTTTGTCAACCTATCCACAACTACAAATATGCAATCTCTCCCCTGAACACGTGGAATTCTTGTGATAAAGTCCATGGATACTCCTTCCCACTTTTGTTCAAGTATTGGCAATGGCTACAGAAGACCTACAGGGAATGTGTGTTCTAACTTGTTTTGCTGACAAGCCAAGCACCCTCTAACATGCTGCAATACATCATCCTTCAATACCTTCCAAGTAAACCTCTCACAAATCTGACAATAAGTTTTGAAGAAACCTGGATGTCCTATTAGAGGGGTACCATGCATAGCCCTCAAAATCCTATCCTTCAACTTCAACCCTGGTACAAGATAAATTTTGTTCTTATAATAAATGATGTCATTGACTACTGAATATTTGTCATAATGTACCCGATCATCAATCAAATCACACGAAAAAGTATTTTTGGTGTATTCGGCCACTAATTGAGATTTCCAATCAGCTGAAATCTCAGTGTGAGCAAAGTGTTGTTTTCTAGAGAGAGCATCGGCGACAATAATCTTCTTTCCCTTAATATACTCCACATCGAAGTCATATGCCTAAATTTTGCTCACCCACTTTTGCTGCTGCTCGTTCAAGTCCTTATGTTCCATAAAATATTTGAGACTATTGCAATCAGTCTGGTCCCTACTAAGTACTGCCTGAACTTTGCTAGTGCATGCATAATCGCTAGCATCTCCTTATCATATGTAGGGTACAGCCTCTCAGTGTCCCTCAACTTTCTGCTCTCGTATGCAATCGGATGTCGATTCTGCATTAGAACTGCACCAACTCCCTAACCCGACGCATCACACTCCAAGACAAACGGCTGTGAAAATTTTGGCATTGCTAAAACTGGACATGAGCTCATGACCTCCTTGAGCTTGTCAAATGCTACATGTGCCTCAAACCAAAGAAATGCACCTTTCTTAGTAAGGTCTATCAAAGATGATGCCAACTGTGAGAAACCTCTCACAAATCTCCTGTAGTAAGAGCACAAACCCAAGAAGCCTCTCAATTCTGATATGTTCTTCGGTGGCAACCAGTCCAGAATCGCCTATATTTGCTCTTGGTGTACTTTCACACCATCAGCCCCAATCACATGTCCGAGATAGAGTATCTCAATCATCCCGAATTCACATTTGGAAGCTTTCGCGTAAAGCGATTGAAAGTCCATGATACTCAACACTACATCCAAATGATGCAGGTGATCATCCCATGTCTTGCTATATATCAAAATGTTGTCAAAGAAAACCAAAACAAATTTTCATAACTACTCACGGAATGTATGATTCATGCACGACTGGAATGTGGTTGGTGCATTTGTGAGTCTGAATGGCATGACCAAGAATTCAAAATGTCCGTAGTGACAATGGAAAACAACATCTTCCCGGAATCATATCTGATGATAACCTGAGTGAAAATCAATCTTGGAAAAGAACACGGCCCCGTGTAACTCATCAAGCAGCTCGTTGATCCTAGGAATAGGATATATGTTCTTTATCGTCTTCTTATTCAAAGCCCTGTAGTCTATGCACATGTGCATAGTCCCATCCTTTTTTTTTACCAGAACAACCGACGAGGCAAACGGACTAGAACTAGGCCGAATGTGTTCCATGCTCAAAAGCTCCTTGATTTCTTCTCAATCTCCTTAAAATGGCACAAGTGTCGATAGGGCGTAGTCCCTTCCTCAAGCTCAATGACGCGCTCGAACCCACGATCAGGTGGTCGACCTAGAGGAATGTCTCCAAATACTACCCCATGCTTATCCAACACTGTTTGGATGTCAATATGATAGTGTGGCTTGCTACCGAAGGTAGGCTTGGTAGAAACAAAGCACTGTGTTGCCCAATCCACCTCTCCATGTCTGAATAAAGCCTCCATCCTCCTGGCTGCCACTACATGAGGACCACCATCAGATATAGTCTTCAGCACAATCCTTTTATCATCAACCATAAACTCTAACTCCATTCTACGGAAGTCCTAAATGTACCTTCCGAGTAATTGTAACCACTGCAAACCCAAAACTACATCAATATTACCAAGACTCAATACATAGAAGTTATCAGTCAAGGTGTAATCTCCAATCTAGATGCTAAAATGGGAAACCATCCTAGTGCAACTCAACTAAAACCCATCTGCTACAGTCACATTGAATCCTGAGAACTCCTCAATCTATAGCCCACACTTCACCACTAGACCCTCATCGATGAAATTGTGCATGGCTCCACTATCCACCAAGTAGACCATGCGTTGTCCCTTAAGGACACCTCTCAAACAAAATGGATGAAGTCTAGGGACTTCGGATAGTGAGGCTATGGTGCTCTAGGGAATCTCCTTAGCTCTAAAATCATCCAACTCCAACTGTGGAGGCGGCTCCTCCTATCCACTATCATTTCCAGTACTAGTCTCATGACCATCTGGCTCCTCATCATCTGAGATGACCTCAATCAAATGAACCTTGCCTTTCCCAAGGCAACGGTGGCCAGGCTCCCACTCCTTGCAGGTGAAGCATAACTTTTTCCTGCAGAGTTCATTTCTGGATTCCAGATCAGATTTCAGTGTGGTGCTCTTTTGCTGATTGAAACTCTTTTGTTTTGACGAAAATCCACCGAAAGTCTTTCTCTAAGGTTGGAAGGGAGGTGTAGTCTCCAAATCCAGGCCTAGGCCAATGGTGTCATGTAGTGTACTAGGCTTATGAGCCTTCACTAAACCCCTCAATCTATCACTCAATCCCTCAACAAACAACATAGTGACTCGCCTCTCAGACATATCAGGAACCATGACTGCTATTTTCTAGAACTCATTGATGTAGGCCTCAACATGTCCAACCTGCTTCAGCTGGGCCAAATCCCAGTAATAAACCTCAACATCCTTCCGGTCAAAACATGCTATCAGTTTATTGACAAACTCCTCATATGCATCGTAGAAAATTGTATAGCCTTTTCTTCCTCCATAGGTTTCAAGGAAAGGAATGTGTCAAGTTTATGCACCCATGATGGCAGGAAACAGTTAGGGGATGGCCAGGTGTACCCCACAGCGAAGTAATTTTTTATTATGCTTTTAAAAAAAACCATTCATAACATAAAAAACAAGCTAAATATATCATGACAGCATTATAACAGCAGCAATAAATATATCACGACAGAAGTATAACAGAAATTAAATTAATAATGAGAGCAGTGACAGCAACAACTGTAGTATAACGGCAATAAATATATCATGATTCAGATTCATTGTTAATGATATAAGTTATATAACAATCAACATTAACAGCAATAATTTGGATTTCTGATTTCATTGTTCAAAAAAGTCTCAAGCTTCAAAAATTTTGATGTGGTATTAAAGTCAATTATTGTTTTCAATTACAAAAGAGATTACAGATGCATCGGCCATGGTCTGGTACAGTGTGGTATTGTGTGAGACATGCAAAGAAACAATTTCTTTTTGGAATGTGGCTGGCATGCAGGCTTCTGCAGACATCATCCAACATCATTTTTCCACTGTCATGTTATATTGATGCTGTTATAATGCTGTTCATTAACTTGTAGAAATCTCTCTCTCTCTCTCTCTATATATATATATATTAAAATTTCATATACATTGTCATTCCCCTGCCATCCCACCGTTCCTGTCCCGAAAATTCTGTGGAACATAGTTATTTTTGTTTGACAACATAGTCAAGAACAAACAAAGCCATCTGAAGATTTAATAGTTGCTGAGGCCACTTCTAAGGGTTTAAAAGCCTGCCAAAGAGTAGACCAGCTAATAAAGAAAGATCACTGGTCTGGGCCGCCACGGAAGGAAGTCAAGGCATTTTGTGAAGTCAGCAGCACTGTGAAACCAATGCCACAAGCCCAAAGTAAGTGACAAAGAGGTCATATAAAAAATGAAGCCATCCATAATATAGCCCCCAAAGAGTTTAAAATACCTTGTGAAGAAGATTGTGGTTTGTGGTTTGTGGTTTGTGGTTTGTAAATGACTGCAGCATATGGTGAAATCACCAAAGGCAGATTGTAGTAAAGTAATTCACTGCCACATGGATGAATATATGATATAATCATGGCGCAGCAGATGCAAACCACAATACTAGGAAAATATGATTTCCAGCCTCAAGGAAGGATTGATTAATATTATAAAATGAAATTATAATTAAAGTTTATTTTTAATAATATCAAGGGGCATGTGAAGAGTTATGCCTATTGGAGGGAAAAGGTATTTAAGGAAAACCAAGAAAGGAGAAAAAGGTGCATGGAGAAGACATTTTATTATTTGATTTTTACTCCTCGTGGAGAATGAAACTACAGTTCAATTAATCTGAGGACAAGACCCCTCTAGGTTTGGAATTGGAGAACGACAACCCACAATTCCATAAAGTGATTTCATACGGAGATCACCTTTGTGCAAACTTGATTAATTACAATTTGAATTAACATATCCTCTAAATTAGCAGCAGATCGTGACATTCTAAGGGTGTATATTAGACAAATTTGGAGGCATCTCATTAAGAAGTATATCACTGAAAACTTGGAGAAAAATTAGCAGCTGCTACAAAAGATAAACTTGAACTTTTCTATACTATATTCTAAACAAAATATCTGAATTAGTTAATAAACCTAAGTTACTGGTTCGGGTTCGGGTTCAGGTTCGGATTTGGGTTCGGTTCGCGAGTTCAGTCAAAAAAAATTGGGAGTTGGGTGTGTTCATACAAAAACATATAAAAATCATAAATATATACATATTTACAACAGTAACTAATTTTGAAATACCACACATAGCATCATATATTGTATAATAAATAAAACGACCATAAAAATAAAAAACATTAGAATGTCAATTAGTCAAACTCAAATGTCATGATATATATTATATATTAAAATTAACTACATTGCTGCATTTCTCCTTGCAGGTAAGCCATCAAGGAAGATTGTCCAATTGGATGATGATATTATAGATGAAGACTTGTAGGCAAACTTGGAAACTTGGACTTCGAGAGTACATGGTAATATGGCAAATCAAATGAATTCAATGGAAGTTTGGGGGCAAAGCCCCCAACAGGGTCAAGGGGCAACGCCCCTCACAAGGGTTTGGGGGCAACACCCCTCGTGGGGGTCTGGGAGCAACACCCCAACGGGGTTGAGAGGCAACGCCCCTCGCGAGGTCTAGGGACAATGCCCCTAGCGTGTTTCCTGTTGTGATAGAAGGCAGAGTCATGGGACAGAGTCAAGGGGCGGAGCCCTTGCCACCAAGCCCAAATTGAGACCTCCAAAACCACACAAAACTTCATGGTGTAAATCATTTTGCATTCACAATAAGACCCAAATTAAGACCTTCAAATCCACACAAACCTTCATGGCAGACATCATTTTAAGGTTAAGGGGGAAAATTGGGCTTTTTTAAGTTTAAAAAAAGTTGAAAAAAATGGTGAAAATGCCCAAAGACGACTCGGTTCTGCTTGTGTTCAGCAAGCCCGGACCCACAATCTGTGGGCCGGACCCTGTCCAAACCCACAAAAGACCAAACCCAGGCCTCAAACCTGGATCGGCCTAGACCAAGACCCAAGGATTCCCATGGGCGAACTAGTAACTTAGTAGAAAATTGTTAATCTGCAATTTTTGGGCCAAATTCATATTTATGTTTAATCATGCAAACTATTATTATGAGCTAGGGTCTATTATATTTTAAAAAAGGAAAAAACGAGATATTACAATGGTATCAAAGCCAGATCTTGCCAGCCCATGAGAGAGTTGCCAACAAAATCTAGGGATTGTTCTCATTAGCAATTATTAACAAAAGATGGATGTTGATAAAGAGAAAAAGACCGATACAATAATAGACATGTTGGGTTAGATGATCCACATGATGCAGAATAATATAAATGATTCCAAAAATCATAATAGTGGGGCAAGGATTTCAAGAGCCAACAACAAAAATCAAAATAATTGCACACAAAAAACAGCTGTTGGGTTTGTTGATAGACCTTTGTGACCCACTTTCATTCGTAGAGAAGAAGAAAGGTTTGAACCAAGGGGCATTAAGAGGAATACATTTCTAGATTTGTTGATACCTCAAAGTAAAATCCATCCTAGAAAGGATTCAAAAAAATCAAATGAAGAGACCAAGCAAACCTTGGAACTAGAGATAGATACACTAGAGACTATGGAAGAGCAGTAGTGTTATGCCCTGCATACACACTCCCATTTCTTTTGTGCAAAAATGGATCCCCCTTTTTGTCTTTGCTTTCCTTTGTTTCTTTTTGTTCTTGTTTGTCTTCTTTTTGTTTGGGTCCCGAGAGTTTCTGCTTTCCTTGTCTTTCTTTTGTTGGGTTTATGGGTTTTGAACGGATTTCAGACTTTCTCCAAAAGGTCCAAATCCCTTCTAGATCCCCGGCCTCGCTCCATTGCTTTTTGGTTGGGTCTTGGGGCTCTGGGCAGATTTTGGACTTTTTGTCAAGAGATCCAAATCCGTTCTAGAATTGTGATCCCACTTTGCTTTCTCTTCATCGAGTCTCGAGACTTCAGGCGGATGTTGGACTTTTGTCTGAAATTCCAAATTGTTCTAGAATCCCAATCCCACGTTTTCTCCTTGTTGTTAGGTCTCAGAATTTTAGATGGATTTTAGACACTTTCTTCAAAAGTCCAAATCTATTTTCAGTTCCCGACCCTAGCTTGTTTTCCCTTGTTTTCTCCTCATCTATTTGCCTTCCTAAGACTAATCAGAGTTCGGAACCCCAAATAGACTTAGGACCTTTTTCCATCTAGGTCCCAAAGTTCATTTCTAACCCGAAACCCCGCTCACCTACTGCATTAATGGTGAATTCCCTCAGACGTGCACAAAAGAGTTTTTATGCATTTTGAGCCATTAATCGAGCTATTGTTGCTAATTAATCTTTGAGGTGAATTGAATTTCACCGAAATCAAGTGCAAGAAGGGTTATCAATGCACATTTCTCACAACAGTTGACTTCCCTCTCCAATTTGGTTTCAGGTTGGTTTGTTTGTTCATATATTCTTTTGTTGCTTTACTTTCTTTTTTTTGTTTTGTTGTGTGTTGGTTTTGTTTTTTGGTCGTGTTCGTGCCCTCATCGTCTCGTGCCCTAGGTTCTAGGGTTTTCTTCTTTTGGTCCACGTGGTCCCATTTAGGGCTCGGGTTTCTCCTCCCAAGTCGATCCTTGGTCCAGTGAATGAATGCATTTTCAACTTTAAACCCAATTTGGATTATGGCGCTCTTTAGATCGTTTGGGATTTCCGATCCTGACTTGCCTTAGAATTGGTGAATGCCTAAAAGTCTAAGAACCGAATAGGATCCCGGTTCCTGATAAGCACCCCTTTGAATTGCCCAGTTTCGATTTAGAATTTTGCGCTCCCTTTCATGTATGATCATCTTGTATCCTTTCAAGTTTCAAAGTTCTAAAAGGATGTATTCCCAAAGTAACTCAAACCTATAATCCATTCCCAAGTTTGATCCCCATGCAAAATAGTCCATTCAGGACTTTTAGTTCTAATCGAACCATTCCTAGAAGTTCAACGTTGATGACCCTTCGGGTTTTCAAAACCCGATAGGACATTTAGAATGGGGTCCGATATCCCTTTTGAGTCTCAATTCCCGATCTATTAATGATCCCCGCAAGATTTCTATCCCCAATCAAATCTTCAACAAAAGGTCCAAAAGACCCTTGTCCTCCTGCAATTCCACTTCCCACTTTATGAAGCCGAATGTCCCATCAGGGTTTCAAAACCCGATCGAGCATTTTCAGCAAATGTCTTAAGTCATTTTTGGACCAAACTCCCACCAATAACTCAAAATAGGTGACATCATATGTTCCCGACGGAGTTCCTAAACCCAATAGGATCAAAAATGTAGCTTGTCTTGATTCAAATTCTTGAAAAAGTGAAGACGATGATAACATGATGAAACCTTCCCCTAAAACTTTAATTTGATTTTCTCTTTTTGCAAGTATCTTAAATGTCTGATTTAAGTAAAGATTCAGCTGGAGAAGAAGTATCAAGAGAAGAAAGAGAAGAAATCCAAGGCTAACAAACTCCCCATCACAATGAAATACAAGTTTCAAGGGGTCCCTAGTGTATCTAGGTTCACTTCAAAGGTGATGAAGATAACTGATATAGAATTGGGCCACATTAACATGGAAGCATTCGAAGAAGAAACATTTGCACAGGATGCTTCTCCCAAAGCCCAAAAGATATCTAATTCAAGATTAGCACATGTAGCTTCCTTTCCAATGGCAATTCAATGCCCAAATGTTACACCCCGTGTGTTATTACCTATATACTATTACCTTGTTTGGTTAAAATACTTTAATATATGAATGTGTTTTGTATATGAATCTTGATGGAAATATGATGAATGAATGTTGATTCAATTTGATGTTTTATAATGATTCTGAAAATGAAATATATGATGCATATGAATATATTGTTATCAGCTAACTACTGTTGTAATGTACTAAGTTGGATGCAGGAATAGATTCAAACCTTGGAAACAAGGGGACTATCACTCAGGAGAAGAACTTGGTCTGATAACCCTTAATGAGCCTAACTAAGCATACACACACTCACATCCTAGTTGGTCTAAGTTGGATCACGTTAGTTCAAGGAAATGGTAAGTGATCTTTAGTTTTGGTTGTGAATGTTTATATTGGTTTATGATCTTGTTCTATGAATGTTTTGATTGGGGAATGTGATTAAGCATTTATGTCGAGTGAAAGTCCTTCCTTGTGTGTTTATATTTATATCGATGAAGTATATACACAAAATGTATATATGTACGTGTCTACAATAAACTCATACATGAGTAAATACATGCATGAGTATACATAGGTAGACGTATCTACACATGTTCATGGACGGATTACCCATATGCATGGGAATATCAATTGGACGAATGTGACATATATATATATATACTTCGTGTATATACATCAATCGATGAAAATGAGAATGTATATGTGTATATAGTAATATATATGTCTATACATCTATATTAATTGCTGATGTTATAGCAGTGGGAGATATCTTTCTCTCAAATTTAAAAATGATGGATAAATAATACCAAGGCAAGTCGAACTTGCTATATATAATAATTTTATGAAGAGTCACCTTGTTTCTTAAAAGAGGCCAACCCAAATGAAGAGTCACCTAGTTTTGTATAAATACAAGGCGATGATCATTCATTTGATCAATCAAGTCATTCTTATTTTCCACATTCTTTCAAGGAGCAGCAGATCGACTTCAAGAAGAAACATATTTATCTTTGCATCAAAGGATAGATGCTATTAATTCATTGTATCAATCCGCCCTTGAGAAGGGTCTGGTTGTAAAGCAGTATTCTGCACTTTTATATGATATATATGAAATATATTTGTTGTTGGGTTTTTCTCCCTCGAGTAGGAGGGTTTTTCCAGGGTAAACTGTTGTGTTCATTGTTCATGTGTTGTGATTTCTGCTTATTGCAAATCTGATTCTAAAACTAACATGGTATTAGAGCGGGTTTAGAAAAGGCCTAATCAAACTAAGAAAATATGAATTTGAGTTATCTTGTGAGGTAGTCGATATCATTGAGAGGAGGACATTAAAGTAAAGGTTGGCCGCATCTCCAGATCCCAAGTTCATGGTCCGGCAGCTAACACCTCTAGATCGGGCAATAGCGAGCATTCAGATCTTTAGCAGGAAGCGAATGACACCATCAGAGGTAGCGGGAGCAATTGACAAAGAAAGGAGCCATTGTTGAGCTTGGAGTAATTGCAATTCATTGTGGGAATCGAGCTGCTATGGAAAGGTTAGAAGTCTTCAAGGGAGATCTTAAGAGGAACCGTGGACAAAGGGAAGTGATAGTAATTACGCAATTACAAAAGTTAACTCACATTCGCCATAGTCGGGGACTTGACTCATACTGTATCGAGCATTTCAATTCATCTCTGGTGAGGATTCGCTAGGTCCAAAAAGATAAGTGCAGACCTGAAAAGCGTTTAAGTGCAGCACTTAAGGAGATTCCGATTTCAACCAGATAAGTATTTCATGTTTGAATAATGTTCATGAAGTTTTATATAGTTATTAATTCATGCTATAACATTGGGATAGTGAATCATGTATGCTTCTACCATTGGTATTTCTCTTCGGATAGTTGAGTTCTATGAACTATTATTAAATTCTCTAAAATGCTTTCAGGACAGACCGAGAAGCATAAGAGATTGCATTCAAGAGAAGAAGAGCTTGATGCATCCTGTGAGGAAGTCACGCAAGCTGAAGAATGGAGACATAGCTTGCAGCCATGGGACTGAGTTGGTGGCTAGAGACATCTCTCGAAGAGGAAGAACTCATACAGATTGTCATTGCGATCAGTTTCTTCAAAGAGGAGGAAATAACATTCAGAGGGAGTCTGACAAACCAACAGAGGCAACCTTGGACAAAGAGGTCAGGAGGTTGATGCAAATACTTGGAGCTTCAGAGGGAGTCACATCGTCTTGAAGATTTGTTGTAATGTATATTTCTCTGTGACGGAGAAGTATGAGGTGAAAGCCCTTGTTAGTGTATATTTCTCTGTGACGGAGAAGTATGAGGTGAAAGCCCTTGTTAGTGTATATTTCTTTGAGACAGAGAAGTATGAGGTGAAAGCCCTTGTAGTGTATATTTCTCTGAGACAAAGAAATATGAGGTGCGAGCCCTTGATCATCTCTGTGACTGAGATGAGACGTCATGTTGAGAGACTCCATAACGACATCACATTGAGAGACTCCGTGATGAACACTTGTACTCGTGTTTCTTTCCACACATGGGAGTAGTCATGTTGAGAGACTCCATGATGACATCATGTTGAGAGACTCCGTGATGAACCTTTGAGTTTTCCACAAATGGGTGTAACCATTATGGGCGTCATGTTGAGAGACTCCATGACGTGGATATCTAGAAAGATACCTATGTAGCTAAGAGGGAGCGTTGATGTTACAGCAGTGGGAGATATCTTTCTCTCAAATTTAAAAATGATGGATTAATAATACCAAGGCAAGTCAGACTTGCTATATATAATAATTTTATGAAGAGTCACCTTGTTTCTTAAAAGAGGCCAACCCAAATGAAGAGTCACCTAGTTTTGTATAAATACAAGGTGATGATCATTCATTTGATCAATCAAGTCATTCTTATTTTCCACATTCTTTCAAGAAGGAGTAGCTGACCATCTTGTAGCAGCAGATTGACTTCAAGAAGAAACATATTTATCTTTGCATCAAAGGATAGATGCTATTAATTCATTGTATCAAACCGCCCTTGAGAAGGTTTTGGTTGTAAAGCAGTATTCTGCACTTTTATATGATATATATGAGATATATTTGTTGGTGGGTTTTTCTCCCTCTAGTAGGAGGGTTTTCCCAAGGTAAACTGTTGTGTTCATTGTTCATGTGTTGTGATTTCTGCTTATTGCAAATCTGATCCTAAAACTAACATTAATATGCATATACATGTGTGCATATATATACAGTTATTCTAATATATGTTTATATATATTAATTGGCAAGTAATGTATTTTGTATTCATGCAGATACAATATAGCATCCGAACAAATTGGCAATCAGCATCAACCAAAAACAAGTTTCAAGTTTGAATTTCAGTTTTGGTGTGTTTTGGGATTCATTTGATATCTCTCGGCTTTGGAAAGCTCTTGATGTGTTCAAATTTGAATAAAGTCAGTTTTTTATCAAATCGTCGTTTTAAGGCTCCACAAACAGTTTTCAAAAATTATTTCCGAAAAACTCTTAAAGATTAGAGTAGAATACTTTTGTTGGGGCATTCATGGAGATAGCACGTGGAATGTGCAAAAAAAATCAAAGTCATACCTTTTCCAGTTTGAGATATTTTAATGTTGAAAGTTTGTTAAAAAGATGTCAACAGTTTCAAAAAAAGTTTAAATTTTTAAAATCTATGAAGGTTTGGACGAAATCCTTTTACAGGGGTCCATGGAGTACTATTCCAAGCTTGCATGCCAATTTTCGTGTGAAACCGAGAACTTTGATTTTTTGTCTAACGGCACTTGAGTCCACGTTTGACGCTCTTGTTGCAATTACATCAATTAATTTATTTTCTCTAATTCTCATCGCAGGTCTAAGGAATTATTTCTAAGCATCTAATTAGAATGTTTGATACTCGTAAATGGATTTTTCAGAATTTAATTTCTCCAAATTTATTATGCATTTGTGATGCCTGTTTGGAGGCATTTCCCATATTACATTTCCATATTTTAAATCTGTCATTTGAAAATCATAAAGGGTAGGTTCCAACACCTCTTTTATGGCAGACTGTGGAGGAATTAAAGAGGGCCTATGTAAAGGAAGAATCACACCAAATATGGGAGGTAGTGGGGCATAGAAAATGGAGAAGTTGCTGCCCATTTTAACTTTTATTAAAACTTTTAAAACAGCAAGAAAAGTGGCATGGGAAAGTGGAGAGGTGGTAAGTGAGGAGAGAGAGCTGGGTCAAGGGAGAGCAGCGTTAGTCTAGAGAGGAGCATGGAGAATTTGCAGGGTGCTGCAGAGATGTAGTAGATGGAGGGAGGTGTTGTTGAAGGCAGCCAATATTGGGCTGTGCCAAAACAGCAATAACATAAACGTAAAGAGGACAGCAAATTGAGAATATACAGCAGTGACAAGTGAAGGAGGAAGAAAGAAATATAAGAGGAGGAGCTGTGAGAAGAAATCCACGAAGAGCCATAGTTCATCAAATGTGCAAATTTTATTCTTGAACCCAATGGAATTATTTTTGTAAATGTTTCATCTTGGTTTAATATGAGTTCCAAATTGCAAACTGTAGCATTCTCTGTTTGATCTTCATGATTGTTTGATTTTGTGGTTTGGGAGTGTTTTTGTTTGCATCATATATGTTATAATATATATATTGATTGTTATATATTAAAGCGCTTTAATTAAACATAGCGCAGCTGTTGATATATTAAAAATGCTATGAAATAAGCTAAGCGCGGTAATAAAGCGCTGCCTTATAAGCAACTAAGGCTGAAGCTTAGAGTGCTGTGCATAAAGCATATGAAGAACAAGTCAATGAGACTTAAGCACATAAGTAAAGGAGAATACAGTTAGACATTGCAAGTAAATGAATGCAGATTTTACATTGTTTACTAAGTCTTTAACCGTGCATAAGAAGAAGGCGCTAAAATATGAATATGTGGCACCAAAAACTGTAGAATGTGGGAAACAATAAGAAGTCTAAACCTGCGCCATTTCTTAGTAAAGCCATAAGATAAGAACAAAACTCAATCAATGCAAAGATGGTAGAAATATGAGAAGGTAGTCAACTTGCAAATCAAATAGGAATCCTCTAGAGAGGCATCATTGTCCCTTGACTCAGTAAAAGAGTCACGTTGTCTCAAGAATGAAGTCCACTCAATCATTGGAAATATGAGAACCGTCATGTGTTGCAGTCTGAGAGTTTAATTCAGCTGAGTCGATGCATGTGAATAGGAAGGTGGCAGAATTGTTAGCTTGTTTGTAGCCTTTGGAAACTCAAATTTTAGTATATATAGAGGTACTCTCTCTACCATTTGTTACACTTTTCATTATGATTACTTTGTTGTTATTCTGCTGTATTTTTTGTGCAAGTGAATTAGAGAGCTTGAGAGTTAGTGAGTTGCTTTGTTATTTTGTTATACTAATTGTGAGAGAGTTGTTAAAAGGCGAAAAGTGGAAGTTAGGTTGAACTTAGAGGAAGTAGCAAGCAAGCTTGTGGAATTGAGCTAGGGAGAAAGTAATATCAATTGGAGCTTTTATACAGGCATGCTAATTTATATTCTTTTGTTATTTATGTTTGAAAGGTTATTTATTTATGGTTGCCTTGTTTGGAAAGGATTGATTTAATTATGTGTTGTGATGCTTTGGATAAACATGCATGTTTCTTGGTTGCTTCTTGTTTTGGTGAAACCTTTCTATTTGGTTAAAATTTATATATATCCTAAATTGGAATTTATATGATTGTGTTACTATTTATACATTATGTAGTTTGCCAATACTATATGTATGTAGCATGAAATATGAAATATAGTATAGATTGATGTTTTGGAGAACGTTATATGGAAATATTAGTTGGAATAAGTGAACAGCTTGGTTATTCCTGGGGTTAGTATAATCCACGGGAAGAGGTGTAACCTACTTAGTCAAGTTGCTATGTCATCACTATCTTCTTTTTGGGATGTATGTTAAGAGTATGAATGGTCAAAACCAAATCGATCTAGAAAGGTGGGTGAGCGTGTGACCTCCACTCTAAATTCTAGGTGATGAATACTTTGGCCAAAGTAGTTTAAGTAGCCCCTATTTACACTGTCAGTTCACTGTGATCCGGGTTTACATACTAGGTAGGGATTGTCATAAATGCAAGTTGTGGCCACTGTATGGTAGCTCTAGATATGTAGGACATAACACCATGCTCTAGGAAGGCTAGGATTATTAGGTTACCAAACCAATCTCTTCGTTGAAGGGTAGGGCCATCTTACCAGTTTGGTAGATGTGCAGGGGACCACAGTAAGTCCATGATTGGCGGAAAAACACTTGAGTGATACTTGTTCTGGAAAGACACCATTCTGCTGAGGGGTGTATGGTGTGGTGAGTTGTCGTTTGATGTCGTGTTGAGCACAAAAAGTAGAGAAGTCAGTTGAACAAAACTCCTCCCCATTATCTAACTTTAGAGTAACAATGTAAGAACTTGATTCCTTCTCAACTAAGGCCTTATACTGCTGAAATGTACTAAACACATCTGATTTATGTTTCAAAAAGTACACCCACATTTTTCAACTGAAATCATCAACAAATAGTAAAAAATACCTGGACCTAGTAATAGATGGAGTGTTCATTGGTCCACATACATCAGCGTGAACCAATTGAAGTACCTTGGAGGCTCGCCAAGAATCACCATCCGAGAACGGTGTCCGATGCTTGCTTTCCAACTTGACAAGCTCCACAAACTCCATGATGTTGAGTTTGGATCTCAGGTAGACCAGCAACCAAACCCTCCCGAGACAATTGAGAGAGATAGTGCACATTCAAGTGCCCATAACGCTGATGCCAAAGTTTGTTGATGGAAGTACTCCTTGCTGCTAGAGCATGCTCCTGAGAATCACCGGAATCAGCAAGTCTATACCATAGTAACTCGGCTCGGACTCGGCTAGGGCGACTCGACTCGGGACTCGGGGACTCGGGACTCGGACTCGGCGCAGACTCGGCAAAATGAAAAAAAGTTGAAAAAACCCTAGAAATTTAGAGATTTTTAAGGATTTAAAACTTGTTTCAAGCACCCTTTATTGAATACAATACAAATAAAATAAAATTTAATCACATACACAAGTATACAACGATCACATAAGTATAAAGTACACAAATTGTAGTTGCGCTGCTGAAGGAAATAGCATACTTAGATATATAAAATTAGTCAAATGTATACAAAACTCATGGAATATGAAATCCATAACATCAAATGTTCCATAACAATATGAAATATCAAAACAATAGCAATAAGTCTATGACTCTATGGCATAGTGGAGCCAACATCCTTCCTATGAAGGTGTCTAAGGATCCTGGATGATGAAAAGTTACTTACATAAGTATTGTAAAATGAAAAGTTTTAAGTTTTTAACTTTAAATTTGAATTTGATAATGAGATACATCTAGATTCTAAAATAATACAATTTAAATATAAATTTTAGAACAATTGAACGAAAAAGAATTACCTGGCTACATGGAAGGGAATGGTGCAGTAGTACCAAAAGTCTACAGTTGTCTTTTTTGTTGCATCATGTGCGTCCTTGTTCCAACCCATGCTCTCAAGTGACGGTTGAGAACCAGTAGTAGTGTGTGGTACAAAATATGAGTATAGTGTGTGGCTATAGCCTCAACCTCTCTATCTACCCAGTCAACCCAATCAAGGTCCTCATCACTAGCACAAGTATACATCGATCATATAAGTATAACTATAAACACAAATTGCAGCCATAGTCTTTGCTTGTGACTCCATGCCACCCTCACCAACATTAGTTTTGGATGTGTTTGCTCATGCTTTAGCCTCCTCCTCTGCCATGGCTATAGCCTCAACCTCTCTATCTACCCAGTGAACCCAATCAAGGTCCTCATCACTAGCACAAGTATACATCGATCATATAAGTATATAAACACAAATTGTAGCTGAGTTGCTCAAGCAAATAGCACACTTAGATATATAGTCAAAGACTCAAATGTATACAAAACTCATGGAATATGAAATCCATGACATCAAATGTTCCAAACAAATATGACAATAGCACACTTAGATATATAGTCAAAGACTCAAATGTATACAAAACTCATGGAATATGAAATCTATAACATATCACAAGATTCAAAACAATAACTAGAGGTCTATGGCTCAAAAGAGCCTGCATCTTTCCTATGAATGTGTCTAAGATAGGTCCTGGATGATGTAGTAGCCATAATCTCAAGTATCAGGGAAATTGCCTTGATGGGGTTGAGAGGTAGTGCCCTTTGTGGGGGTTGAGGCGTAGTTCTTCTAGTGGGGGTTTGGGGGTAGTTCCCCCAATGGGGTCAAGGGGCAACGCCCCTTGCAGGGGTCTGGGGGCAGCGCCCCCAGCGGGGTCAAGGGGTAGCGCCCCTTGCGGGGCGTTGGGGGCAGCGCCCCTTGTGGGGTCGAGGGGCAGTGCCCCTCGCAGGGTCCCGGGGCAGCGCCCTGGGCACGCTCCCTGTCGCGATACAGGGCGGGGTCGAGGGGCAGCGCCCCCGCCACCAAGCCCAAATTAAGACCTCCAAAACCATACAAACCTCCATGGCGTACATCATTTTGCATTCACAATAAGTAAATAAATTTTAAAAAAAAAATTCAAATTTCATGTATTTTTTTCACTTTCAAAACTTGCCTTTTGTCGAGTCCTGCTGATGGGACTCGCCTGGACTCGGCGAGTTTGGCGAGTCTACCAGACTCGGCGAGTCCATCCAGGACTCGGTAGGACTCGGCCGAGTCCGAGTCCGAGCCCCCAGGACTCGGCCAGGGTGACTCAACTCGGGACTCACCGAGTCCTAGCGAGTCTGGGCGAGTCTCGTAACTATGCTTTATACAGACCATGATCCTCAAGTCCCATAGCAATTGTAGTACGCGTCGCCTTATCAACAATGCTGCAGGTGGACGAACTGAAAATGACATCCAACTGGGGAGAATGCTTCATGATCTGGCTGACGGAGAGAAGATTATGTTCCATGCCTGGAACATAGTAGACATCAAGAAAGAGTAAATTTCTTTCTCCATAGTGAATCTGAACATTGCCCTTACCAGCAACTGTGTACTCTTCGCCGCCTCCAAAGATCACTGAATCAGTGAATGGTTCATATTTGGTGAACCAATCTCGACGGTGAGTAAAATGCCGAGAAGCCCCAGAATCAATATACCAGGCAGAAGATTGGACTGGATTTGCAGTTCGCTTGGCCATAAATGCATAGAATGCAGACTCTTTCTGCTCGGTGTGCTCCGCGACATTTGCCTTTTGTTGAGACCCTCCCTGCTTCTTTTGTTCAGAAGCCACCTGAATGCGACAATCAGCCTTCATGTGACCATATTTGTGGCAATAATTGCACTGAACGTTCTTTTTCTTCTTGCTGTCCTGAGAAGAACCAAAGCTTTTCGGCTGAGAAGATTGAGCCTTCCCTTTGTTCTTAGCAGAAGATTTGGCAGAGAATGCTTGCTCTGTGGAGGTGGAACTAGTACTGCTTCCAAACTGTTGTCGCCATCGATCCTATTGCAAGAGCTTGGTGCAAAGATCTTCAAATTTGAGATCAACATTGGTGGAGGTGATATTCAGCGTCTCGATGAAGTGCTCATACGAACACGGAAGACTTTTCAGAGTAATGACGACCATGTCTTCTTCCTTAATTGTTCGACCAATCGCCTCCAACTGATCACGAATGTCCTTAATCTTCGTGAGATGTTCCTGTAAGGACATTTTTTCATCCATCATGATGGAAAAGAGCATGTTCTTGAGAAAGAATGCTCTGCTCTTGTCAGAGGTTTCATGAAGGGCCTTCAAATGATCCCAAATTTCTGGAGCAGTTTTGCCAGACGGTACCTGAGGTAGCTACTCATTTGTGATTGAGAGTTTGATGAGCATGACGGCTTCCCGATTGCGTTCATCCCATTTGTCCTAGTCCTTTCCGACTACAGTGGGACGAGTTGAGTTCCCCAAAACGATCTGATCGAGGCAACGATATTCGAAGATCGTAATCATGCGCTGCTTTTAGGTGTTGTAATTCTTCCCGTTAAACTTCTGACTGCTTTCGAGCATGATATTCGTCAGAGATGCCATCACGTACCCTGAGGTCAAACTGGTGAAGGCAAAACGAAAATTAAAAAACGTACAAATTCAAAGATGAAACCCTAGCACGGATTTCGAGGCACATTGATGACGAAATCCAAAAAATCTAAAGAGTACCCAGAAGAGAATGCTGAAAACCCAAAAAAAATCGTCAACACCTAGTGGCACAAATTTCGAGACACGGAAATCGAGGTACCCAAAAAAAATTAACGACAACCCAGTTGTGCTTACAAAAAAACCCACAAGGAATCTGCAACCAAAAAAAAATTTCGAGTTCAAAAACCGGGTCAAAACCCTAGTCAAGTTTCAGAAACCCTTGGCCGCCATTAAAAACACCAAAAAAGTTGCAGAAAACAGCTCGAAACTTCACAAAGTCATGGCGAAATTCAGAGAAACAACTAGGCGGCGCTGGTACAAGCTAGGGCGAGCTCATTAAGCTTCGAAAACACGCAAAGAAACCCCCTGAAATCATAAAAAAATGTCTGCAGAAAAAAAAAAACATGATCAGAAATGCAGAAAATCGCGACCAAAACTGAGGACGTTTGTTCAAAAAACGCGCCAGAAAACTCTAAAAATCGCGCCCAGCAAAAAACGCGAATTTCCAAAGCGAAAATACAGAAATTGCGTGAAAAATGCAAGCAATGAGGACACGAAAACGCGTTTCAGAAGGTCGCGGACTGAAACAAAGGTCCCTCAAAAACAAGGGTTTCGATTTTCTGTGAAAAGAAACCCACGAAAATCAGACAAAGCTGCCACGAAAGATTCAGGAGCCCAAAAAAAATACACAGGAAACCCTAGCCACAAATTTTTCAAGCTAAAAAACGTTTTTCAAAAACCAGAAAAATTTCAAAGAAATTTTTAGAAAAACGAAATTTTAACTTTCAGGCTCTGATACCATGTTCTGGAAAGAACTAGAAAGTTCTTAGTTACATTAACATGAAAAGAAGATACAAGAGATAGTAGATATTAATGATATCTAACTACTAAACCTACCGACTACTGTAGCAACAGTAGAAACCCGACTACTGTAGCAAAACAGTTACAAATGACCATTAACATAAGGAATTTAATATTCTAACGATACTTCTCCCCATGCAATTGGCGGCCAAGATTTGAGAAAGGACATCTAGACCATTTGTATCTATATTTCAGTAAACTCATTGAAGCTATGTATGTAAATTGTAAATGTGAAATGTCATATTGAAATTATGTCATGTGAAACTGTTACTTGTATTAATGAAATGATTCTTTGTTATGCAATGGGAAAGTTTGAAGTGGTTTTGTTTCAAATGTGCAATTGTTATTCAAAAGAAAAGAAAAAATTTATTGCTCGTAATGTTACTAGCATAAACTGTTCACTTGTGGGTGAAACATAGTAAAAATTACTGGGTAGTACAATGGGCATGTTACACCAAAACTCATCTTAGTTGTGGCTCAACATTATAATCCTACAGGTAGGAAATCCTATGACCCCTATGGAAATGAGATCATTGATCTCTCTACTCCTATGATTAGGGCAGTATTTGACCTCCCTCCTTATGCCCAACTGGAAATGACAACCGAAGCAAAGGCAATTGGAGAGTATAAAAAGGACATAAACGGAAACCTTTAAAACGGACATAAACCGAAGCAAAGAAACACTTTAAAAGGATCAATGATGCCTTCTTGTACCCAGTAATCAACCAACTCACTGGGATGTAGGATTTAGGATAACCAAGGAGGCCATGGCCTTAATCAAAGACTAGGGACAATGGTTCATTCAATTTCCCAAGTCCACCTACATCAGAATATTTGGTTTTGACAAAGCACCATACTTGCTACCCAGGTGTTGCAGTGACAAGTTGGTTTTGATTGAGTTTTCTAGGCAGGTCATGGAAGTGCACTTGAAATTCTCTGGCAAGCATAAGGCAGGGTTGAAATAACCTTTCCAATTGGGCTTTTATGGATGTCCTTCAATTGTGGCTGTTAAGATTGCCCCAGCAGAACTGTAGACATTAAACTTAAAGACTTATATCCCAAGGGACACTTTTGACCCAAAAGGAAGGATGAAAACCCTTAGTACTTCCATGTTCCCATTCCACCAGCCAAACATTGAAGACTTCTGGGCAGATCTGCAAGATGATTTTGAAGTCACGAAGAAAAGTTATGAGAGGCTGACTATCTTCCAGATGAAAGAATTTGAGATTAGAGATGACATCCAAAAAGGATTATCAGATGATGGACAAACATTGAATCCTATGTATGACATCAACAAGGTCAATACTAAGACATTGGATCCAATTGACTGGTCTGAGAAAGAAGAACCCTCCATTGATTCCATATCTAAGAAGGTCCTAGATAGGAGCAACACATGGGTTGATCTAAGGATCAAGAACTTCAAAGGGAAAGAAGGCCAACCTAAAGGGAAGAAAGTCTGCTACAGAAGACTCTTCTTCATCAATCCCAACAGGATACAAGAGGCAGAATAGAAAAGAGAAGGTGCAAACTCAGGAAACCTCGGCAACGGAACAAATAATGCAAAAGGTGACAAAGGCCTTTAAGTCAGCTACAGTCACCTTCAAAGCTGCAGAAGCCAAGGTAGTATCAAGGTTGGGTGTGATGCCAATTGCCCAAGTCCTTCCTACAGAAAACACTCCAGAGCCAGAGAAGGAAACTGAAGGGGAACCACCAATTATAGAGGTGGTAAATTTAACAAACCTCCCTTCTCCCACACCTTCAAAATCAGAGAAACAACAAGATGAAGGAGAAAGTTACAAGAGTGATCAAGTGGATATAATACTTGATTCACCTAAAGACTCTCCCAAAGGTGAGGGAAAGGCACCTGAAAGTGAATTCATGGATGCCCAGCAATATGAACAGAAGGAACAAGGCTCGGAAGAGCAACAAGTCCAAGAAGAGCAAAAGACACCCGAGGTTGAGAAGGAAGAAGAAGAAAATGTGCTGACTGTTGAAGAGCAGCAGGAATTAATTGAGAATATTGAAAGACTAGAAAAAGAGGATAAGGCTTCCTCAAGGCAGGAAATGACATAACAACCTAAGAAGTCTCAAACAAGTGATCAGCAAGTGTCCATCCCTCCTAAGGCTCCTACATGGCTGAAATTGAATTTGGAAAAAAGGCAACAAGTAACAATCCAGCCTCTCAGTTGGCATGATATGGTTGTCGAGGTGGAGAAGACAAAGCCAAAGAAAAAGCCTAGGACTCAATGAACTGAGGGAGATGATAGCAGAGATTGCTACTCCAATGGTGGACAAAGATGACAGGGAATTGCAAGAATCAGACTATAAACTATCTACAATCAATCTAGGGAAGCAAACTAGAAGGGAACAAATATCATCCCTAGACCTAGTAGTGGACTCAGTTAAGGTCCAGATGAAGAAGGATAAGCAAAGTAAGGATGAGCTTAAGGCTCAAATTGAGCAGATGAAGGTGTTTCTCAAAGGGTTGATCTCTCCAGTTGCTGAACAACCTACTTCATCAGAGGCTCCTATTCTAATGAGTAGGAAGGAAGTTGATGGACTGAATGAGATAAAAAGAAAATATCAAATTTTTGATAAATGGATTGGAAAGTTCAGAAGGGAAATGGAAGAACTACTGGTCTCTGGGTACCAACAGTATGAAAAGGCTTATGCCTTAGAAGATCAGTTGCAGAAATACATGGACAGTTTGAGAGATGTGGATGAGAAATACCGGTTGGATTTGAAACACCTCTGGGAACTAAAAAAAATAGGAGCAGAGGAATTGAAAAATGCTGCTATCTTGGGTGATGAGGATATTAATTTTGTAAGTAAAAGCATAAACATTATATCTTTCAAAATGGAACTCATAGCTGAGCACAGGTTGAATCTATTAGAGTTGCATATGGAGATGTATGAGAATTCTTCAAGTTTTGAGAGCTTTATAGTTGGCATTATCAGCCCAAATTTCCTGTTGCAAGAACACGCATAGGTTGAATACTCTTCAAGCTATCAAGAGCGCCTGGGATATAAAGATAGAAAATGAAATCAACTCAGTGCAGGAGGAAGAGACCATTTTAGATAAGTTAATGAATACTAAAGCTGATCTTAGATGGGTCAAAGATGATATTCAATGGTTGGTAAGGTGCACAGCTGCAACATCCAACAGTTTTGAGAAAACTAAGTTCAGATTAGAATGGGTCGATGGCCCAAATACAGAGATGATCACCCATGTGCTTGCCAATTTTGAAGAGTATAAGCACCTGTAGAAACAGGCATGATCTAGCATATTTTAAATAAGGAATATTCTACTTTAACTTTTCAAATGAAGAATATGATGTTTTGATTCCTTATTTCCCAAAAGGAGAGGCATAGGTTTGGAACTGGAGCTAACCAAAAGTTCTTAGAAGTGAACTAGATGTAATTTTTTGGAAAATCAGTTTTTGCAAGTTAACTGAAGCTCTTTTTGGGAAAGTTCCTGATTTAACTGATTTGCATGTTGGGTGCACTGGATGTCTATATATTGTAATTCTTCTCTCATTCTTAGGGTTTGAAGGTTGGAGAATTAGACTGAAGATCCAGTAGCATAGATTTTTACGGAGTTTTCATTTTCACTGCATTTCATAGTTAGACTTTAGAAGGAGTTTTAGTCTCAAGAAAGATGGATCTGTACACCAATGAAGTTTTGCTAAATTTGTAAAAGCTGTGAACTCAAAAGGATGATAAAATCTACCGGATTTCATCATTTCTAGATTTTGCTCTCGCATGCAAATAGTATTCTTCTTATTGTTTTGATTTATAGTTATTCAAAGAGATTAAATGGTATTTATATATATGAATTTTAATAAATGAATAATGGTTATGGAATTTTGGACAATGCCCTTTGAATTAAGCACTGGAAATAAATAGAATTGTGTGTAATGCAGATTTGTTTATCTTCAGTTTCATTGGATATCTCTTTGATTAATGATAAATTGGATTGACTAGAATGAATGTCTTTGCTTTCTCTTGCATCACCTATTCTATCTTTGAAGTTTACTTAAAACACCTGTTATTTAGGATTGTGTTGGAATAAAT
Source organism: Sequoiadendron giganteum (assembly GCA_007115665.2). NCBI lineage: Eukaryota > Viridiplantae > Streptophyta > Pinopsida > Cupressales > Cupressaceae > Sequoiadendron > Sequoiadendron giganteum. The sequence goes on along the minus strand of CM021106.1, from coordinate 106,124,231 downwards.
TCACCCAGTTTGAGTCAAAAACACCAGCAAGCCCCTTGAACATTACAGCCACATTGACCACTTTGTAGGACAGCGTAGTTATGACCCAAATTCCAAGACCTTGGAAGGTGACTGATCTTGCGATTAGTTTCATTTTTTAGGTGATCAATACCCTACCTGTGTTGCATGTGTCAAATAGGCCATCAACAAGTAGGAATCCACCATACAAATTAGAGATGAAACTAATCTACAAGGTAGTAGTGTGGAGGAGGATAAAATTGTGGAGTATGTGGAATTTGGCTCCACTAAACTTCATGCTGCAGAATCATGTCACAAGAATTGTCATATCACTTCAAATCCTTCTGAATCAAAAAAACAAAGAGGGAAGCTTACCTCATTTCACGGAAACACATAAGATGTAACGCAAAACCTAAAGTTATGTGAGTAATGGTAAAGACAAGCAAAAGAAGCCAAATTGATAGTCGCTTGAGTGAAACAACATTTGCAAGAATTTAAGGAAAAGTTTGCTCACATGGATAATGAAAAGAAAGAGTTTAGGTAGCAACTTGATGTACTCCTACATCCTACATGGGAACTTTAAAAGGCAATGACAAGGCAATCAATCTTGGGTTTGCAAGTTGGAGTGATTGATCCTTCTATCCACCAAGGACTAGGAAAAGTTAGTTTACTTAACATCATCAAGGAAGAAAAAGGTAAGTATTCCAATCATTCCTACAAGTACAATTCAAAATATGAAAGAGGCCATAATAGCAATAAAGGACACTTAAATCCTTTTAATCAAAATTGGCTATGCACAAAGGAGTAGGATCTCGATATTCAAGAATCTCAACCAAGCATCAGAAAAGGATAACTACCTGCCACCTTCATTGGACGAAGTGCTTTAGATAGTGAATGGGTCTCAAATGATGTCCTTAGATGAATATTCAGGCTACAACCAAGTTATGGTTAAAGAAGAAGATAGCTTGAAAACGGCCTTCACTATGAAATGGGAAACATTTGCATACAGAAGAATGTCTTTTGGCATCATCAATGCAGGAGCAACTTTCCAACAAGCTACATACATTGCTTTCAAGGGATTGATTGGAAAGTGCATCATCATTTATATGGACAACTTCACAGTGTTTTCCAAAAGCAAAGCTGATCATATAGGAGATCTGCGTAAAATCCTTCAAAGAAGTGGGCATTCTTTAAATCCAAAGAAATGCATTTTTGGAGTTACTGAAAGAATGCTTTTAGGCCATATAATTTCAGAAAAGGGTATCTCAATTGACCCGGAAAGGATAGAGGCTATTCTGAAATTATCGTTACCAAACAATAAAAAGGAGCTAAAATCATACTTTGAGATGATTAACTTTATTAGAAAGTTTATCAATGACTTTGCTAAGATCGTATGTCCTCTGAATGATATGCTAGAAAAGGATACCAAGATTGAATGGACCTCGGGGGCTAAGAAGGCATTCGAAGAAATCAAGCCATAACCAGTGCTCCTGTGTTATCTAGCCTCGACTATACTAAACTATTTAACATCTATACTTTCACCGCAGAACATTCCTATGTTGGAGTTTTGACTCAAAAGTGAGAGAATGGTGCAAAAAACCTATAGCTTTCATGAGTTCCCTATTCAAGAACGTAGAAATAAGGTATCCAAATTTGGATAAGCAATCTTTTGCTTTGGTTAAAGCAGTGAAGAAATTTTGGCATTACATCTTAAGAAACAAAATAACCGCAGTAGTCCTTGACTCAATAGTCAAATCCATGATGATGCAGAATTAATTGGTTAAAACAAGAGGCAAGTGAATGGCCATTCTTCAAGAGTTCAGCTTAGAAATACAACCAATGAAACTGGTGAGAGGTCAGGGTCTTTCAAAAACCTTGGCAAGAGCAGATGGACAACTCATTTGCCAACAATATTCATAGGAAGACATCACCTCAAATGAATGGTATAGAGACATAGTTCACTATTTACTACAAAATAAATACCTAGATGGTTTAAATGCCACCCAAAGGAGAGCTTTGAGGATGAAAAGTAGGTTATACATGATAAAAAGTTGAGACACTTCACAGAAAGAGCTATAAGGGAGTCTATTTGAGATGTTTGGACAGAAACGAGATCATCCCAATCTTACAAGAATTTCACAACAAATTTGGCATAATTCATGGTTCAGCAGAACCAACAACTAATCAAGTGTTGAGAGCAGGGTATTATTGACCTACATTATTCAAAGATGTTCGCCAACATGTGAAAACATGTCATGTGTGTCAGACCAGTGCTAATAAAGAAAGAAATGTACCAATGGCATTATCGCCAATGTACATCCTTTCACTCAATGGGGCTTAGATTTTATAGGAATGATTAACCCTCATTCTTTTGCAGGACATAGGTTTATTCTGGTGGCAATAGACTATTGCACGACGGAGGTGGTGATCAAGTTCTTAGAAGATCATGTCATGACTAGGTTAGGAATGCCCTTTGCCCTAGTACATGGCAACAACCCTTCTTTTTCTTCTGCTCAATTATTGTAGTGGGCTTTCAAGCATAAGGTAATCCTCAAGTTGTCTACCAATTATTACCTCAAGAAAATGGAGTAGCTAAATCAACCAATAAGAACTTGATTGGAGTCATTAGAAAATTGTTACACAAAAATCGTAAAGATTGGAATTCACATATAAAATTTGCTTTGTGGGCTGATAGGACTAGGGTTAAGAATGCATTAGGAACCTCTCCTTACCAGCTCATGTATGGTTTGGAACATGTGTTTCCTATGAACCTTAGGATTCCTACTTCGAAATTCATGGGAGATTACCTCAAAACAAATGATAAGGTCCAGATGTGATTGATGAACTTATTGGATTTAGTAAAGGACAGCTGCTCTAGAACATGTCTCCAAACACCAAATTGTAATCAAATGATGGTTTGACAAAAGAGCTAAGATTAAAGCCTTTAAGATTACAAATCTTGTCCTCCTCTGAGATAAGTCCAAAGAGAAAGAGGGAAACCATTCGAAGTTTGAACGGTTTTGGTTAGGTCCCTATCAAATATCAGAAATTCTAGGGGAAAACACGTTTAGGATCAGCACATTAAACAGAGAACCTATTCCATTGCCTGTCAGTGGACAATATCTCAAGCAGTATTTTGGATCTTGAGGAATCTGTGTCCCCTCACTTGTACTATATTTGAGCTAGGTTTCTTTGTTTTGTTTTGTTCCCGTTTGTTTCCTTCTGCTGGTCTTTGTTTCCCTTTTGTCTCCTTTCCTTTTTGTTTCTTTTGTTTTGTTTTTTCTCGTTGTTTCCTTGTTTCGTTCCTATGAGTGTTCTTTCCAGGAATTTCCTCCTTGGAACTAAGGTCCTTGTGGCAATTGCAATATGTGTTGTTAGTATTTTTTTATCAAAGTTTCCTACTAACCAAGGCTCTAGGGTTTATTAATTTCTATTAAGTTTAAAAGTAGTGGTTGCTTAGTGCATGAAACTGCAAAAATTTGAATTGGACTATTTCGAATCTTACCTTTGTCATTATTAAAATATCAATGCATGTGTTAAGATCAAACAGTGGTGGCTTCTTAATCATATGAAATCTGAAAGTTATCATCTTTCTCAGTGACCATGGTGATTCCCAACCCAAGATCAGGTGAAAACCTGAAAATATGAGATTAAAAAAATAGTTAAGATCTCAAAATCTCAATTGTCTAGGTGACTCAAATAACCTCTACCAAGGCTATGAACATTTGATTGGCAGTAGAGCTATGCTTGAGGGAAGCAGAGGTATCTCTGTCGAGGCTATGGACATCTAGCTGGCAGTAAAGCAATGCTCAGGTCACACCAACCATGTCTCTTTAATAAAAAGGTTGCATGCTAATAAGACTTAAGGTTGGGAGAAAGATATAATCAAGCCATTAAACTTGCCTTGAATCACACTTTGTTTACCTTGACCGTGACTTTGAAGGAATAAACTCTATGCACACACCATGAGATTCAAGTATTCTTTGAAGGATGTTTGTTGGGCTTATGCTTATGTCAATTTTGGATTTTATTCAAAGCAGTAAAAAATTTATCCGTAAGGGTTTGGGTTAGCAAGAAGTTTCGTGGTGATGAGATGCTAAGAGCATTTTCTTTGTTTAGTTGTTATTTGTTGTGCCTTGCAATCAAACCCCATTTTATCTATGCAAAATGGGGGGCCCCACTTCTTTGTTTCCTCTTGTGTTTTTTTTATTGTCTTGCCTTGCTTTGTTTAGGTTTGGGTCATTTTCCTTCGCCTTTCTTTTTCTTCCTGGCATTTTTTTGGGGCTTTGGGGTTCCCTGTGATGGCATGCCATCTTCGTTGGGCCCAATCCCCGAGATATTCAGTTTCGTAGTCTTTTGGCTCGACGTTTCAGCCATCTGAGGTTTCTACTTCATCATGCTTTACATGAAAACTCCAACACCTGATGTCTGATGGCGATGATGTCTTGTCATTTCAGGTTTCCCACCTGGCAGAACATTTAATTATCTCAGACGCATTAATGGTGTTTTAATGTGCTGATTAATTTGGGGTTTTATGGATTAGTCGCATTGTTTTAGGCATCATTTGATCATAAGGCTTTCATTTCTCTGCAAATTCTTTGCAACTATTCCATGAACAATCTCGTCTCTACGCAATTACTAGTGCTTCCGTCCGGCTTATGGGTGTTCTGATCTGTGTTGGCATGCTTGGTTGCACAACCTCATAAGTAGAATTGGCAAATAAAGATATCAAATCGTTTTTAATAATATGAATATAAGACATCCAAGAATACATGTTCAATCATGAGAATTGATGGATAATATCATTAAATCATATGTAGAAACATATGGCAGAAGCATTTGATTCTTAGTCAAAAAAAGTATACATCTAAAATGCAAAATTGTAAATTTTCTTTCAGAATGATTGATTGATTTAAATAAGATCGCAATTCCTTTTGTTTTCAGCAATATCTGGGTTCACCAATGAGGCCAATGAGTTTCAACTTTCAAGTCATCCGTCAGCGTCACAACTGAGTTGTAGTCTACCCCACCAAATGGTATGAGAACAACAGGCATGAGACCATGTGCAAGCCCTAGGAAATTATAGCAGAACAAAAGGGATGAGACCAAGTGCAAGTCCCAGGAAATTATAGCAGAACATAAAACTCCAGACTTGTCATCTTGGCCAAAATAAATCCATACCTTGCAATGCAAACCCCTCAGGGTGTGTTTGTTAAAGGCTCCATAAAAACAAAAACCCTTTAGTTAGTGAAGTATTAGAGGATTTTCATTTTCATGAAACACAGATGACAAATATTTCTAATAAAGTAAACTGAAAGAATACTTGGAATATGTCCTATTCAGAAGATTATATCATATCTTGGCATTTGGTTTTTCTAGGGTAATAAGTAACATTTCAATTCATTTAGTACAAGTGTTCGTAAGTCATTGGAAGCAAAGAACATATGAAACATGGATAGCATAAATCATGAATGCTTACCTGATTTAAACGTGGATGCCAAGCACATCGTATAACACTATGTGTCGAAGACACACCAATTCTTGAAACCAATTCTAGTTTTTGCTTATCATAGAAGCATAATAAGCTTCCACAATCGCTATCTCTTTCAATGGAGGTTCCAGTAAATATTAGCCGCTCGTCTGGACTAAATGCCACGTTTGTTTGAGCATAATTGTTTGGGAGGTCCTTGAATACTTGCAGTGGAGTTCTCATCTTCCGTAGATCCCAAATCTAAGAAAAAATGGCATTTGATATATTTTAAATAAACCCAATAAATGTGTGGAAATAGATTCCAGATAAAGAAAACCCAGTTCCATCTGGCACATAGCAAAAGCAGATGGGAAAATAAAATTAATGCCAGAGAAACCAATTTACCTTGAGAGTGGCATCAGTGCTTCGAGAAAGAAGGGTGTTCCCATCAGAAGAAAACTTGAGATCTGTGATATCATCTTCATGTCCCTTATCAACATATAGATCCGGTCGGCTGCCCCATCCTGACTTGACATTCCACACCTGTAATGGAAACAATCGCGGTGTCTTACAAAAAACAGTCTTCAACCATTTGCACACAGTGCTTTAGCTAATATCAAACATTCATACACATGAAATTTCCTTTAATCCCTTATTTTGGATTATCTACAACCATTTATTATTAATATGGAGCAACAGAACCTGGAATTTTGACCTAAAAAAAATAAAGTACCTGTATGGATCCATCTCCAACACCACCAGCAATGCATTTCCCATTAAGGCCCCAGGCACATGTTGTCACTGGCACTCTTCCAGGTTTTGCAAGCTTGGGCTTGACTACCTAAACCCCAAAGGAAAAATTGCTTTGTCAAATTACACCATAAATATTCTCATGGAGACAAAAGCTCGATGCTTATAAGTTCAGTTTGCTCTATAAATGCAACATATAATAGAAGCATCTTTCATTAAATGATATAAATTAAAAATGTCAAAACCCTCTCTTAGTAAAATCTGGACTGCAAAGACGTGGCTTATTGATAGTTTAAGGGTATATCTAGGAAATGATGCTACTTAAATAATGTCCTATGATGATTTTCATGTACAATAAAACAGAAACAACTAAACTAGCTGTAGAGAAGAAGATATAACAACCTGCTTCTGACTTTTAAAATCATTCACATCCCAAATGCGAAGGGAACCATCCTCTGAGGATGTCAAAACCATTTGCTTTTCTTTAGGATGCCATTCTCCACATGTCAGACCTGATATATGCCCCTTCGTATTCTTAAGGTCACGCAAATACATGTCGCCTTTAATAAACTCTCCTAAGGTAAGGCCATCACGGTCATAAATCTGAACAAACAAATTGAAATTGCCTTAGTTCACACAGAAACAAACACCAATAAGTTTTAAGAAGAGAATAGTAAATAAAATTTTACTCCAATAACTGCATGTCTATCAAATGATAAATGTAAAAGAACAAAGTCAAGCACCTTTGCTTGGGCAGATCCAGTTACACACAAAAAACGATCAGAAGTTGGACTCCAACTTAGACTGCGAACTTGATGCCCTTCAAATGGTTCTAGCTGTCTGAATGACCTCAGCTGAGAAGTCATACCTTGGAAATCATACATACGAAGAGAATAGTCATAGCTACCCGTAAGAACCCTTGAACCTGTGTGGTCTACAGCCAAAGCTGAAACAATCTGTGCAGAGATGGAAACAGAAAACAAATGTTAGCAAACAGAAAGAAAAGAAAAAAACATTAAAATATGCAGATCAAAATTCTAAACTACAGAAACATGCAGTTCACTTCTAACCAGATGTATCTAATGGAAGAAGATTCAATGCTTGCATTCTCTCACAGCTTGTTGTAGCCATGAGTTCTACTTACAATTATTCTAATTTCTTTATAACTATCTTCATTGTTTATAAAATTTATGTGTCCGGCAAGCATTGTTGTGCTCAAGCATATCTGCTGTAACTCGGCTAGATAAGAGGCCCATCACTCCTCGTTGTTATACATATTAAAGAGCTTGAAAGTTGACCCACTGCAATGGAGTTCTCCCCATGACTATCTGAACACTGGTTCGATAAGCCCATAGCATAGGATATAACTGGAGATATTAATACTGCCTAGAATCCAATATGCTTGATTGTTCCCCTGGGGGTAATAGGTTGAGCAAAAGCAGAATTTGATGCTGAATTTGGCTGATAACTTGTGCATCTTAGGGTCTAGAACCCCAAACCATTGTGTGCCATGACAACAGTGGAGCCTCAAACTGGCATATGAGGATCAGAGACACTGAAGGAATAATCTCCAAGGCAACACAGCACTTAAAAGAACCATACATTTGTTAAGTATTTCAATCCTAAAAATATTTTTTGTTGATGCAAACCTTTGGACACACCTTACACCTTAATGATACCCAAAAGGGCTACACTGCAGGATTGTAGGGTCATCTGAAAGTGTCATAACTGGGATCACTTATTAAGTTATTTGTCTAAAGTTAGCTCGTGGTTAATGGTTTTTATTTTTTAGAAAAGGAAACCAAGAGTCTCCAATTTTTGGTTTGGCAGAAGAAAACAAAAAAGGAAGTTTGGCTTCTTTTCAGTTATACTAGTATACACTGATGTATTATTATTCATTTGCTCAAATCGGGGTCTTTTATAGCTATCCTAATTTCCAGATTTGAGCAAATTGAGTAAATTGTACTAAGACTGCATTTTTGCAATCAGATACTTTTGAGTCATGTAAATTTAACATTTTGTTGGATATATATCACAAACAGGTTTAAACTTCAACTAGACATTTTATGAATTGAATATAACATTCTGTAATTTAAATAGTTTTTTTTTCTGAGTTTGTTTTACATCAATATCTTAACTGTCACTAATGCCAGATGAGGGATTGCAGACTTTGTTCAAGTTGATGGCATACACGGATTTGTTAAGTGTTCCAGTATTACAGCGGATTAGTTTTCTGACTGTATTATTAGGAATCTATACTACACACCAATTCTTCTGTCTCACATTGGTCAATGTAACGGAGATTTGGGTCTGTTTAATAGAAGATACATATAGGAACAGGCCCAAAATGCAGGTACTCTGCATCAACCGCAATCTCAAATTAAAGGTAGCTTACAGTTCCAAAGTATCTTTCAGAAGTATAACAATTACATGGGGTAATATTTCAATTAAAGACTAATTAAAAGAATTTATGCATTGAACATGTTATATTAAGAATGAATCTCATATTAAGGTACCCAAGGCAAAGATGGACAAGCCCGAACTGGGTTTGGTCAAAACTTGGTCCCAAGATAAAAACCTAACGAGTACTAATTTTGAACAAGATAAAGCGAAAAAGTTACCTTATGGAACAAGTTTTAGGCTTAATCGGCTGGGACTTTCAAGTAGCAAATTTATCAAGCCTTAAGGCCGATCCAGAAGAATTTTGCAAGTTACTACACTGTGAACAAACCACTCTGACATCGAAGACAATTTTTACTCGAATAATTTCGAGGAGAAATTTTCAAAATAAAGAGTACATTTAAGAGAAACACAGAAAGACAAGGAATTTGGAAATCACTAAAACTATTGAAACTCGTATGAAACAATTTAACTCAATGAAAAGGTATAAAATTCATACACATATTTCAAATTCACGTATTCACATAATTTATCCAATCAAGGCCTAGAATCCAAACCTTGGTATGTCCTTTGAGCACAATCTCATTACTTAGAGGCACTCTCGACATATAACCTCCCTCTTCATCCGAATAATCATCACTAGTTCCATCCTCTCTTCTGTATGTCATAGCTTCAAAACTTCCATCATCTCCTTCTTCTTCTAAATTTGACGGCGGTCTTGGAGGACCTATCAGAGCCCCCTCTTCCTCATCATCATCTCCACTAAATTGGGGCGGCCTTGGAGGTCCTACCAATTGATCAGAATCTTCTTCATCTCCGACGGCGGATTTTTCCAAATATGGAGGCCTGGGAGGTCCTACAATGGGTTCCGCCGAATTTGGAGGTCGCTGAGGACCAATTGGAGACCTGGGAAGTTCCACCAAATCTGCAGGTGGTCTCTGAGGCCCAATTGGAGGCCTGGGAAGTTCCGCCAAATCTGGCGAAGGTCTCAGAGGTCCAATAGGTTTGGGGTTCAAATCCTGCAGCCAACCTTTTTTGCCAGATTGGGGTTTCAACGATTTCGGCTGCGGATCATGTGACCGCTTTGTCGCGGAATGTATCGATTCCAAAGAAACTTGTTTTTTTTCTTGTTTTCCGAAGGAGAGGGGAAAAAACGTCCGGAGGCCCTCCTGTACATTAGCTTCGTCTATTACAGGCGGACCCTGGTCCTCCTGTACAAACAAAAAGTAAACATGTTTTTGTGAGAATAAAGAAGAAAAATGTTGTTAGAATGAAGAAAAACTCGTTTGAAGAATGGAGACAAATTCGAATACTGACGTGAAAGTCTCCTTCGTCGTCTGAAGCCATTGTTTGAATAAAGATGTTCAGAGGCCCTGCAGAGGAATGCAGAAGAGATCCATAGCTTGCAGATTTTGAGAAGAATAATACTTGAAATTATGTAATGATTATTATTTCAGTAGTTCAATATGCACTGTGGATTAAAAAAGAAGCGGCAGATGTAAGGGTCACACAAAGCGAAAATGCATAAAAGAGGTATTTTCTGTACATCGTCGGGAAGCTTCAAATTCGTATTCGAATAAATAAATATGTGTTAAAATTGATATAATTGTTTTAATTGGTGAGGAGGATGATATGCTATATTGAAATAATAAAAGTTAAAATTATTGGTTATATGAGAAAGTTTTTAAATTTTTTAAGTGAAAAAGTGTTGGGAGAATGTGATACAGTTGATTTGGTTGAGTATAACTGGTGAGAAGGATGGTATGTTATATTGAAATAATAGAAGTTAAAATTAGTAATAGTTTTGTCTAACGTCATTGTGTAGGGGAAGTAAGTAAGCATGAATGATGTCATTAGAGTCTAAAAACACTAAGAACTCACACAATTGAAATCATACAAATCCATACTCAATGAAGTTCATTTGCAAAGAATTCAAAAAATTTGATCTACGAAATTGAACTCAAATCAAAGCAATTAAACAAATTGAAAGTGCAAACCTTCAATCCCATTGTGGATTGATGCATATTTGTGATGTGGATTGGTCAAATTGTGCATAATCCATGTTGCAAAAGCTTGATATGAGAGGTGTGATTCACAAAATAGGCTCTAAAATGCTCAAGATTGGCTCAAGAATTCTAGAGAGTGTCTATGCTTATGAAGATTGTGAATAGTTTTCATGTTGATGAAGGCTTGTTTTATAGATTTTAGGAATTTTGATCAACGATCAAGATTCAATCTGAGGATCAATGGATGAGAGGAAATCAAGGAGATGGGTGAGGATCAAGGAGGATCAATGGTTGAGGATTTATGAGATCCCAAAATATCCCTATTTTCATGGAAATAGGTTGGATATATTTTGAATTGGTGGGAAAGTTTTAAAAATAAATTGGGAATTTCTTTAGGGAATATTCTTTGTGCAAGTTATAGAGTAGGAGGAAAATTAGCCAATTAAATAAATATGAAAATCATTTAATTGTGAGGATGGGAGAATTAAGATTTTTAATTAAATAATTGGGAATTATTTAATCAAGAGGAGTTATTAATGTGAAAATTATGAATTAATCAAATAACCTTAATTATTCTATTAATAGGAGAATAAAGTAAATTTAACTAAATAATTAGAAATTATTTAATTAAATGGAAGAATTAGGTGATAATAAGGAAAATGGTGTTAGTAAGTGAAATCAAGATGTGTGATATGCTTAGGACAATTTTAGGTGTCTATATTTTGCCCCTCTTTGAGATAATGTACCTATTGTGTTGTTTCAAAGACCTGATGTTATTCGAGAAAATTTTAAAAATTCTCTTGATTTTATCAAATGTAAAAAAAATCCTCTAATTTTATCTAATGCCCCACTATACTGCAACGAATGAAGGAATGATGGTCTGTTGCCCCCTCGAGAGATCGGTCGATTTCGGGTCAAGACTGCAACATGATGATGAGAGTAGGTTTATTGAAAAGTGGATGAAAAATAAGTCTTAGGAAGCCTCAATACTAATTGATGTTGATAGTCAAGGCTGGATAAATGGGTTACAAGGTGAAACCCTAGGTTTTGCTAGGCATATATGTTCATTTGGGTGAATTTTAGCCTCATTTGCACACTTTGCTTCATGAGTTTAGAGAGCCCTTAGAGATTTTAGCTTTCAAACCCTACAAATACCTTGTTACAATGGCACACATTGTTCAAGTTGTACACCACATGGATCAAGTCTATCAGTTCCAGCGGCTAGTCAGCTCAGGTGGTCTGGTATGTTCCTTTTTATTTTTACTTGCACGCATTTCTAGATAGATAAAGGTAGGCTAGACCCCAAGAAAAAAAAAGGTATCATAATTCCCGGTGACACTTTTGAAACCTGGCGGTGTGTCTTTGCAACCTAAAGCAACACTTTTGTCAAAGGTATTGGTGCTTTGCATATGTGCCAATTTATGGAGAGTGTGTTGTTTATGACTTATACCAAGGATTTGAGGCTCTAGACTAAGTTCTTATGGATGAGGAGATCCAACTCAAGGAGGGATAGGTAGACTTGAGGGAGTACATTGGTGTCATCAATGACATTACTATTGTGGTTGTTGGGTTGATCATGGGGCCACTCATGCCAGACAAACTTTCGAGAAGGTTCATCCCTAGATGGGGGAGGGTCTTGGAGAGGATCTTATAGGATGGATGTGTCTTTGCTTGGGGTCCCTACATCTTAGCACACCTATACCATGGCATTCATCGGGTAGTGTACAGAGGTGCCACCAGCTTGTCCGCGAGAGCAACATTGTTACATATTTGGGCATGCGAGCACATTATAATGCTTAGACTTGTTTGCGATTTAGGTTGAGAGGTTATTGAGCTCTTCATTTTTAGATATAATGGCATGCTTACATACCATCACATGAGAGAGCTACCATATTGGAGATGCATTCTTGATGACATGACTGAGTTTATATGGAGGCCATGGCTAGAGGTAAAGGCATGGGAGGATGACATTGAGCATATCCCATGCTATCTAAAGACTCGAGGGCTTGTTGGTTGCACTCCACACATCATAAAGAGGTATCTTCTAAAAAGAGTAATGAGGTAATTTGGAGAGAGACGGGTGGTACCTAAAGATGACTATTAAGTAATGTTTGCACGCACTATTAGGGAGATGGCCTTGCAATAGAGGGAGCAATCATGCTAGGAGCGTGACAGGTTCCAATAGGAGAGATGGTCTCTCAACTTAGCTCGCACAGAGGATAGCAGAGAGGGACCAAGCTCTCATTAAGAGATTAGAGGACCATAGAGCGAGATCAGGCCCACACTGAGCAAGACACAAAGATCACTTGATGACAACAAGTTGAGTTGCAATTAGCATAGGATACAACTCGAAGACAATAGGTAGAGGTTGTTGTGCAATCTCATGGGCAGGTGGTCTCACTTACAGAACATATAGAGGCCATTCGAGGATTACAAAGTGAGTCCACATATTACAACTTTATATCATATGGCAGTGCCGGCACATAGGCGACAGCCTAACTACTCCCACAAGAGTGTTATGGATCTGAGAAGATCAGAGGGTGGTTCAATCAGGATACCTTCATAGGGTCATTCAAATGGTCAGGGACAATAGCGACAGGCCATGGGACCACCACCAACATAGCTTCCTCCCAATCAAGAGGATCGGGGGAGTTCAAGGTAGCATGATAGACATTTTTTCATATCCATATATTTATGTAGTTAGGTTTTATGATGTATACACATTCATCGACTATGGATAACCTCGTGTATATTTTGATGTATATCACAAACATTTGATATGTATCATGATAGTCATTTTTTGATGATATATGAGATAAGGGATGATGATGTGACCAATTATTATATGCATTGATCTTCTATGATGTATGATTATGGATGCATGTGTGATGATGATGTGACCAAATATTGTATGCATGGATCTTTTATGATGTATGATTATGGATGCATGTGTTATATATGTATGTGTTATGAGATGTTAAATGTATGTGTTATAATTTTTTCATGATTGATGATTGTCATCTATTTATTATTCTTTGATGTGATATGCATGTTGCTAATGATTTGTGGATGCAAGATGTATGACATGGAATGATGTTCATTATTTATTTATTTTGTATTTTTATATGATATACGATGATTATATAGGATGGATGATATGAGATGGTACTAACAGTTTATGAATGCAGGGCGGAAGCATATATTTTTTATGTCATTATACTTGGATAGGAATGTTAGTATGGATAGAAGAATGGATGATTAGATAGAATAGAACGAGGTGGGATGGATGTTGTGTATGAGATTGAATGATTGATGGTGATTAGGATACTAATAAATCTGTGATTATTTTGAGATTTTATTAGATATGTGATGAGATAGGATAGATGATTTTACTTTTGTGTTTTAGATTATGCAACATAATATAGAGCAATCCTTATTTTGATATAGCAAGTAGACACAATGCACCAAGGTATGAAGAAACAAGGTGATGTATCTATTGCATGGATTTTGACTCTGCAAATAGATAAGAATATCCTTGTTCATACCTGACATACAAACACCTTGTTTGATCATGTGAGAGAATGAAGCCATCGAAGTAAGGAGACCAATACACGAAAGGTATAAAGACCTTATATGCATTAACCATTGTATTACTCGAGACTATCCCTGCACACACAAGGCAAGTATTCACCAAGGTCATATTACAAGGACATCCAACAAACCGAGGAGATGAAAGAAATGAAAATCTCCCATTATGTACCCCACTATACATACCAAGATATTAAAAATCAAGACGATTTCAAGCAAGCAATGTAAATGAGACAAAAAGATAAAACCAAAAGAAAAGATCAAGATAAAAAATATCAATTCCATTATATTGCCAACGAGAGTTGTTTTAGTTGATATCCAAAATGATGTTGATTGTAGCAAATATATATTCATTAAGACATTCATTAGATGTTTATTGTTAAAATGTTGGTGGGTTGTTGATATAAAGGTTAATCGATATGTTTGACAATGATCAAGACTTATGGATTTGCGTGAAATTTTTTATTTCAATAATCGTTGTATTTGTTTCTATTTATTTCACCAAAGGTGAGTATGACAATAGGTTTATTATGGATGAAAGTGAGATGGGATGGACCTTTTTTTTCAATTCTTTTTAACTTTTTAAATGTTTTGAGGATATTTTTTGAATTTTGATGTCTTATAAGTGTTTTTTGGTATTTTAAAATATTTGAATGTTTTGCCTTTTCAATATGTTGGTATTGGGAGAACAGGAACTAAGGGATAGACCTATGCCTTGAGGGATCATCTTTTATGGCCTTGCCTACGTGAATATGCAGAGGCTTTGTAGTTTGATAATTTGGACTTGGATTAGTACATGGCCAATAATGTTTTTGGGATTTTGACATTGTTATGAATGTTTTTGGGATTTTGATATTTTATGGATGTTTTTTCGAATGTTATAAATGTTTTTGGGATTTTCAAAGGTTAAATGATTTAGGTGATATGCAAGAATCTGTGTTGACAACTAGGTGTAGGAAGATGCCCCTAGTCATGTGTTAGACTACTTTGGATAGGCAAGACAAACTGACATTAGGATAAGGCCAAGTAATATCGATAGAGATAGATACTCGTCAAACACCAAGCCATAATAGGGATGGAGATGGATGCATGGATGAAAGATTTATTATGAATGGATGGAAGGAAAAAGAGTACTTGATAGATGGTAGATGTTTCTTATTTACACAAAGTGCATATTTTTTAGGTTTTCAACAAGGCACTTGCCCGAAGCGCCATCGAAGTGGTTTTCACTAGAGTGCAACTTTTCTCTTTATTATTTTTTATCCTTTTTTGAGATTTTTCTATTCTTTTGATTTTTTTGGATTCTTTGGAATTATAGACCCCTCATGGGCTAGGCATAGAACCTCTTGAGATGATTGTTGTTAATAGGTTCCTGCAAGGGATCCCCTTTGAGTGTGGCTAACTAATATGCTCTTGAACCATAACTTGCGATACTGACAAAAGGTCCTAACCAATTAGGTTCAAAATTTCATTTTTTGTCCTGATCTAATTGAATTTTTTTATTCTCTTTAAAGACAAGGTCTCCTATTGGGAAGTGTCAACCTTTGATATTTTTTTTGTACCATCTATGCATCTGATTCTGATAGGCTTGTAAGTGATTCAATGCTTCTAGAAAATGCTCATCTAGCAACTCAAGTTTATTCAACCTGGATGTCATGTATTCTTGATCATCACTTAGGTGCTACAATGAAAATCTCAGCGATGGGAACTTGACCTCAATGGGTAGGATAGCTTATATTTCGTATACCAAGGAATAGGGAGTAGCACTAGTGGGTGTTTCGATACTGGTTAGGTATGCCCATAAGGTAGGGTTTAACTATAAGTGATAATCCCAGACAACATCATTAATAGGACCTTCTTTAAGATCTTGATGATGGTATTTTTAGATGCTTTTGCTTGACTATTTCCTTAAGGGTAGTAAGGTGTAGAGAAATGATGTTGGATATGGAATTGGTTGCAAAGTTCTTGGACATCGTGTGTTTTGAAAGGTGTTCCATTGTTTGTGATAATGGTCTGTGGAACACCATAAATTTAGGTAGTTTAGGATGATTTTAGATATATGTGTGTTTGTGATATAGGTAATTGGAATGGCTTCTATCCACTTCATAAAATACTCAATGGTGGTAATTATGAATTTGTGGCCATTAGATGAGGTAGGTCTTATTTTTCAAATGAGATCAAGTCCCCACTACGAGAAATGCCATGGTGTAATGATAGGTCAAAGTTCTCAAGTTAGAGCATGGATGAGTTCACCGTGTTGCTAACATTGTAAGCACATTTTCACAAACTAATTATCCTCTTATTAGATGGTAGGCCAATAGTAACCCGTTCTAAGCAACTTCTTTGCTAAGGTAACGCCACTCGAATGTGACCCAAAAGCACCTTCGTGTAGCTCTTTTAAGGTGATTGTAGCTTCTTCTTGGTTAAGACATCTCAGTAATGTTGTATCAAGACTTCTTCGATAAAGGGTATCACTAATGGTGACAAAGGAAGAGGATCAACATATGAATTTTTTACAAAGGTTATTAGTGAGATCAAATGGAAGGATACCATCATGAAGGTCTAAGTAGATATCATGGTACCAAGGAGAATTGGGATCAATAATTTCACGCATAAATTTTGATTCAGGGATGTTGAAAGCCAATATGAGAAGTTACTCCATGAGAAATTCACATTTCAAGTTGTTATATGGCATGTCCAACAAAAATCCAATGGTTTCCATGACATCTATTGCTTATTTTTTACTTTGGGGATCTACTCAAAGGTGATATCTATGAAGTGTTATTTAAAGTTATCCACCATTCTCTTGTATTTGTTCTTTAAAGGTGATTTTTTCTCTTGATCCATGTTGTGCATGGGAACATCAAAATATAGCTTTCACTTATTTGTTGACTTGAGGGTGAATACTAATCCATTTAGAAATTCAGATACCAATGGGTTTTCAACATATATCAGAGCTTCTACTATTTGATATGTTATGACTTGTCCTTTGATCGCCTTTTGATCCACATACTCAATGTCAAACCCGCTTAAGATCATGACCCATTTAGCCATGCGGCCTATGAGATTTTCCTTTGATAACATATATTTTAATGGTTCAACCTTAAAGTTAAGCTTGATTTTGTGGCTCAACATATAGTATCATAACTTTTGTGAAGCAAACACTACCGCTAGACAAGCTCTTTTGATGGGAGTGTAGCTAAGCTCATATCCCACTAAGGTCTTTTTGATGTAATATATGGCTCTTTCTTTTCCTGATTCATCACGTTGCCCTAGGAGAGCTCCTAATGTTGTTGATGTCGTTGAGATATACAATATCAATGGTTTGTCTTCAACTAGTGTCATTAAGACTAATGGTGATACAAGGTAGTCCTTCAACTATTGAAAAGCATGTTGGCAATGATGATATCCCATTTAAAAGCAACGCCTTTGTGAAGAAGGTGTGTGAATGGATGGCATTTGTTAGCCAATTGTGCAATGAATCTCTTGATAGACTAAAGCTTTCCCTGTAGACTATGGAGTTATTTGAGTTTTTTAGGTGGTTGCATCTCAATGATGACTTTGACTTTGGCAGGGTCCACTTCAATTCCCCTTCATGATACAATGTATCCCAAAAGCTTCCCTGAAGTGACTCCGAAGACACATTTCTTCAGATTTAATCTCACTTGATATTTTTCAAGCTTGTCAAATATTTGAGCTAAGACCTCAAGATGTTCGTTTATTGTGATGGGTTTTGCAAGTATGTCATCTACATAATCTTCTAGAATCTTGTGAAACATGTCATGGAAGATAACGTTCATCACTCTTTGATAGGTAGCTCCAACATTTTTGAGACCAAATGGCATGGCGTTCTAGTAATAGGTTCCCTATGTACACGTGAATGTAGTTTTATGTCGGTCTTCCTTCACTACCATTCTCTGGTTATATCTTGAAAATCCATCTATGAGAGACAACATCTCATGTCCAACTATAAGATCCATGATAATGTCTATGTTTGGCAAAAAAAAGTCATCTTTAGGACACACTTTATTCAATTCTATGAAATTTGTGCATATTTGGATGCCCCTAGTGGCTTTTGATACCGGTACCAGTTTGAAACCCACTTTGGATAGTCAATAGGTCTAATGAAACCTACATTGAGCAACTTCTGTAATTCAACTTTGACTAGTAGTGCTATTGCAAATGCATTTTCCTTGGCTTTTGTTTACAAGTTTCGCATTCAGATGCACCGTCAAGTGGTGTACTACTTTAATTAAGTATCCAATCCTAGCATGTCTGCATATGACCAAGAAAAGTTGATTTTCCTTTCTTTTAAGAAAGTTTCTAGATTATGATGTTCTTCATCATCAAAGGAGGTAGCATAGAACATCACCTATGGTTGCTTGGCGGTCCAAACATTCACTGGTTGTGCATCTTCCACAAGAACTATTAATTTTACTGATCCATCACGACATTGTGGAGATTGAATCCTTCATCCTTAGGCACATCAAGGAGGTTTTCACCATCAAATGTGTCCTTTTTTTTACTTTTTCTTGATCCAAAAGCACTACATTATGGTTTTCGCTAGGGGATCTTGTTTTGATTTTTAGATTTATCATTATGCGACTGAAGGATTCAACCATTTCCTCGAAATACACTTGGGTATCAAGTTCAATTTTAAGAACCTACTTGGTGATCTCCAAAAGGTATATCATCTCTAAGCCCTGTGAATTCTTGGATAGCCTCATCCTTTTCGAATGAACCAAGAATCAATGCTTGTTGTTGGTCCCAATTTATGAGTTGAGGATAGATAAATTGAAGTTCATTGTCTTGGATAGGAGATGTGAAGGATGTACTGGTGATAGCGTATATTGAGGCATTTTCAAATAAATTTCTTATACACATGGGTAAGTCTTTGATATTTTTCATCATCAAATGTGTTAGACCAAGAAGAAGCTTCAACTTCCTCTTTTAAGATATCCTCAAAAAAGAGGGATCACATTTTTGTTCGAGTCATACCCAAGACCTTTATTCTTTGGTCACTTCTCTAATATAATGGGTTCACACATACCTTGTTTGTTACACCTCGTCTCTTAGTTACTAGCTTACTTTTACCTTTAAGAGTAAATACGATGATAAATGTAAATAAGGACTTTAATGTATATTTGATAGGTGAATGAAATAATAAAATATGCATAAGATGAACTATTTCTTTTGAAGGAATGATTATGTTTAATAAACTGATGAAAAATGTGATGCATGTATATGAATTGCAATATGAGTACTTTAATGCTTGGATGATGCAAATGATTTATGATGCTAATGGATTTCATGTGAACGATTAACTACTGTTATGATGTACTAAGTTGAATGTAGGAATAGGTTCAAACCTTCAAAAGAGAGGGGGAGTATCACTCAAGAGAGGAGATTGGTCTAGTAACCCTTAATGAGCCTAACTAATCATACACACACTCATGTCCTAGTTTGGTCGGGTCAAGTCAAGTTAGTTGGGAATTGGTAAGTAATCTTCAGTCTGGGTTTGAGAATGTTTTGTATTGGTTTCAGTCTTTAATTTCTTGATTGTTCCTCAAGTTGACTTACGTGATTAAATCTCAGTATTGAGTTTGAGTCTCCCTTTGTATATATATGAATATATTTGATCGATCAATGTGATTATTATAGATATTGAGATAATGGTATATAATCGTTAGTATGCATAAATATGTGATTGGTAAGAAATAATTGAATAAATGAGTGTGTATGTGTATATATAATATAATATAATATAACACTGGATGTTATATTACATATATATATTAATAGTATATGAGGATATATATTAATATGTATAATATTGTGAGATGAGGATTGTCAGGGTGGGCCAATTACACTTGATCCATGATGAATCAAAGCATAATTTTTCCACTAAACCTCAATCTTACAAACAAGATCATTCAAATTGAGTTTAAGCTAAGCATTTATTGAAACTGAAAAACTACAAACTATGAAAGCAATTAAATTCCTACTCTAACCCATTTGAAACTTATACCGTTTTGGAATTGGTGTCGTGTTGATGTGGAACAACGACCCTTTTCCAATCCCATGATTAGTGAGCCTATTTCATTCGATTCTATGGAAGAGAATCGATGAAACCATTGTGATAAATGGATGAAAACTGATTTATGTGAAAATGAACATGATGCAAGCTAGATTAACATCGTGTTATGCTAAAATTGATCTAAATATAAAATTTCTAAGCTAATTCTAAGCTAAAAGATTCAAACCCTAATTTATAAACAAGCTAAGATGGATGCATGGAAGCCATTAATGGAAGCTTAAAGCTATTATGCAACTAAAAATGAACTAAAATAAGCTAAAAGTGAGTAATTTGAGAGTGTGAATGCAAGTGAATTCAACAACATAAGTTTGCAATTGAAAGATGGATCTATTTATCTCCAAATAGTGTTCTATTTATAGGAACACAAATGAGAAATGGAGGGTTGAGATCAAAAATATTAATCAACGGTCAAGGATGGAGGAAATAGGAGGCATGGATCATGGATTCTCATCAACGGATGAGAATGCAAAATGAGAATTAATCAAGGGCTCACATTTGTTTCAAACAAACACACTTTTGACATGCACACACAAGTCACACGGTGACTTGCTCAAGAGGTTACAAGATAACTTGCATTTGAAGCCAAGTGAGATGATTGGAGAGAGAATATTCTTTGGAATATTCTCATGGATGAGGATAAAGATATTTTGCAAATTAAAAGAAAGTTTTAATTGTGCAAAAAAGGAGATAAGGAATATTCCATGGAAATATTCCCCTTTTAGAAGAAAATTAAATTAATTGTTAATTAAACAAGGTTTAATCACACAATTAGGGGTTTCTAGAGGAATAAAGTGAGTTTCATTAAATTAAATGATTTAATGAATGGGGAAAGGTGAGATGACATTTAATTAAATAACTTATGGTTATTTAATTAAATAAGATGACTTAGGGAATTAAATTAAATACTTTAATTTATTTAATTAAATGGGGTGAAATGTTAGCATGAAAGGGGGTTAATTAACCCGATTTGATGAATTAGGTTGATAGATGCATATGATGCAATTAATCAAATAACTAGGCTAATTTAATCAATTAAGTAAAAAGAGGATGGGTTTGAGGATGAAATTATGTTAGTAAATCTGTGTGATCCATCAAGACATTTTAGGTGTCTATATTTTTCCCCTCTTTGAAGCAATGTACTCATTGCATTGGTTCAAAGACTGATGTTGATGACGGATATTGATGATCTCTTTGAGATATTGATAGCCAAGCTAAAGTTGATTGATCTGATTGATTGATTGATAATATTGTTGAGTATTCACAACAATACAAGGATAGTGTTGTCAAGATATGAACAACACAATTGATAGGGAAAGATATATCCCAATGATGGTTGATTTGATAGATTGATCAAGATTTTCTAGTAAATCTAGGAACAAAGTCTGTTAGATGATTTGATATCGATATGATCTAAAGATGGTTGGTTGCCCCCTCGAGAGATCGATCGAAGAAGAAAGTGTTTTGATTGGGCTCACGATAGGTGAAAAAAAAACTTATGCTTGAAATGCTTGAGATTTTAGGTTCCTTTTGAATCAAAGAACTATAAATTTTTAGATTGTTGAGTTGAAGATGATATAGATGCCCCACTATGCCCCAACGAAAGAGGGATTGCTAGTAAAGAGGATGAAAATAGTTCCTAGAAATCTTAGATGTTGATGTAGATAGATTTCATGATGTATAGACAGTCATCGGTTATGGGTAGCCTCATGTATATTTCGATGTAGATCACATAGATTTGATGCTTGGATAGAAATTTTAGTAAATATAGAAGAATAAGAAGAATAAGATGGATGAATTTGACCATTGATTTTGAGATTGATTCAGAAGTCCAACAATTCTATAATCCACTGAGACTTTATTAGATATGGTGACAAGACAACACAGGATGAGGATGAATGCAAGATGATGAGTTGCTCACATATCGGGATTGGGATTTTTTGTTGTTCCTTATTGTTTGATATAACACATAGACATGATGCATCAAGGTATTAATAACCAGGAGGATGTTGTATCTAGTGTAATGGACATTGACTCTGCAAACAGATAAGATAGTTCTTGTTCACACCTTGACATACAGAAACCTCATCAGAATGTAAGTTAGAAGATTAGAATATATTGGATCAAAGCATACATAATAGTCAACAACATACCCCAAACAACCTTCCTACACACAACCAAGCAAGTATGCACCAAGATTATTTTACAAGAATACCCACAAGCACAAAAAATGAAAGATAATGATTGATGCCCCATTCCTTTCTCTCTAAATTGTTTTGATAGACATCATCAAGAGGTCCTCGGAATGGGTCATTAAGATAAATCATAAAAAAAGATCGAAGACAAATAGTCAGTGTTATCTATATCTCTTGTCAGTTTAATTTAGCTAAAGTGATGCATGATATTGATGCCCATTGTAGGAAGGATACATCCTAGGACATGTTGAGCAAAGGGTTGTTTGATGTTAGGATGATGAGAGCTTTATGATAAGTCATTGATATAAAGCTCACATATGCATTTACCTATGATCTAGACTTTAGATTTTGATAATTATACTCTCACTTTACGACTTGCTACACTTGCTTTCTATTTATTTTGCAAAAGGGTGAAGGTGACACACAATTTATTATGGGTGAAGGTTATTGCAGGTGAAAGAGAGATGGGATGGATGGTTATTGATTTTCTGGAATATTTCAATGTTTTTGTTATTTTGAAGATGTTTTGAGGCTATTTTTGGTCTTTTTGAAATTTTATGCGAATGTTTAGGGATTTTTGGTTATTTGAGATTGTTTAGGGTTTTTTGAGATATTTGAGGCTTTTTAGGTCTTTTGAATGTTTTCTAATATTTCAAATTTTCAATTTTCAAATGTTTTTATGTTTTTCAATATTTGAATGTTTAGGGGCTTTCGAGAGCTTTGACCAAGGACCTAACCTAAAAGACCTATCTTAGGGGTTGATCAGAGATAAGCCTTGCCTATGTTATACACGCAAAGGCCACTTAGTTCGATTGACTCGACATATTTACAAGATGAGAAATGGACAAGTGATAGAATGTTAGTTTATTATGATGGACTCCTAAAGGACTGACCTAGGGTGTCTCGGGGGTGCATCAATGATGGCCTTTCCTACATTCAAGCTCAAAGATGATGTAGTTTGACAAGGGACTATTTTTTTGGATTTTGGATTTTTGACCTTTTTACGGTTTTTAATGTTTTTCGGATGTTTTGGATTTTTTGCATGATGTTGACGAGTTGGATATGGATATGTGTGATGATCAGTGATCTATATGGAATTTTGTTAAAATCCAAGCTAGGATTGTTTGATCTGATTGATGGATTGATGATGATAACATTGTTGAGGATACACAACAATGCAAGGATAGTGTTAAGAAACATGAGGATTGGGAAGGATATCCTAGGATGATGATGGATTGATTGGATGAGATTGATCAAGATTTTGAAGCTCGATTTGGAACAAAGTCGATTGGAATGATTTGATGTGATGTTGAAGTGCAAGGTAGATTCAATTGATATTGATTGTTTGGGTTAATGTTCGAGAAGATATAAAGCTTGATAAGGAACATCTTCTTGTCAAAATGTGCCATGGGCTAGTGATTTGGATTTACAATTTTTTGAATGTTTTTGGATTTTAGTTGTACAAGATTTTGATGTTTTTGGATTTTTGATGAACGTTTTACGAATGTTTTTGAATTTTAGTTGAGATTTTGAGGTAAACCATACCTAGATCACGATGTTGATGTCCCATTGTGAGATAAAAGACATGGATCAAGAGTTATTTAAAAATAAGAGTGCAAGAACTTGCCCCCAGTGTCTAGCAATGTTTTATAGATTAATGGAAAAACCAAGATAGGTAATGTATATGCGAAGTGTTTGACAGAGTTGTAGCATGCTAGATATAGGTTATGGGGCTTCATGAGATAAAATGGTAAAGATCTTGTCAAGAGTTTTCCATGAGGAGAGTTGAAGTATACACCAAATTTTTGACAAGATCGAGATAAAGTGGGATATCTAGATGAATCTGTATTGGATGGATGGAGGGAAAATTGGATTTATCATGATAAGGATGAGATTATTTTGTCTAAGAAGGATCATATAGATGCTCAATTCTACTCATGAAGCCTATTTTCCAGGTTTTCATCATAGTACTTTCCCAAAGCGCCACCATAGTGGTTTTCACTGGAGGACGATTTTTATTTTTACTATTTTCTTGATTTTTAGAAATTTTACCCTCATGTTGAACCACTTGGTGGTATTGATGTAGAGGCCACTGTCATAATGTGCCAGTGATATCCCGCTTGAAGAAGTTGATTTGCTAAGATACGAGCACTTTAATGCAACCTTGAATAACTTTGATTTACCTTGTTGGTATCAGAATTAACCTTATCTATATGCGTGCATCATGATAAAGTGCCTTCAGAATCCTTATCTGAAGGGTGGCCGCCAACACACGGTCAATGCAAGAATTGGATATTGTGAATGGAGTGTATGGTGTCATGTGTGAAGGAATATGAAATGGATTGGTCAATGGTTTGGAACCTTTGATTCTCCAAACTTGGGAAGATGAGCAATGATGGGTGGGAATGGAGGTTTTCATGGAATTGGGACCAACCACTAGACATACTTTGTTCCTTGCTTGAGAAGCTTGCTTTTGTATTTGAGGACGCTTTTGATGGATAAATTTCCCTTTTTGATTTTTCCCCATAGTTTCTTTGACTAATGGAGTTTTTGAGGAACGATTTTCTTTATTTTTCTTTGGTATCCATTTCTATTTACTTTGTCCTTTTTTCTTTACTGCTTCATTTTATTTGATGATCTTCATCTTGCTTTGATAGGAATTCTTATTTTTAGTTGGTCCCAATTTGTGTATGAGATGATGGGTGAATGCCAACTCATGATACATCTAGTTGTAGTGTTGATAGTATTTTCATCATAAGGATCCTTTGTGCCCCATATGTTGATATTTGTTGTAGACAAGATTGCCACCAATGTCATGAAGGTATTATCAACACCTAATCCTTTGCCCTGATAATGTATCCTCTGATCCATAACCATTGAATATGACTTGTCATGAACACATGATATTTCTATGGATTCCTATTGTTTAGGAACATGAACTATTTTCTTTGGTTCTATGACATTGTTTTCTATTGATGCTGCTTCAAAAGATGTTGATGTTGATTCAAAGGACGTCGATGATGCACAATCTTGTTCAGGAACATGAATTTTTTGCTATGATTCTATGATATTGGTATCTATTGATATTGCTTCAAGAGATGTCAATGATGCACAATCACTATAAGAATTAAGACCATTGCTTTCTCTTGTGTAAGAATATCAAGAGTGAGAGACTCATGTTTTGGATGAAGAACATCTATATGTCCATCAGAAAGAAATATCTCAAGGGTGATATTAAGGACATCTTTGGAGTTTAAAATGGTTTGAAACTCTGGGGATAGGGGTTCTTGATCTTGACTCAATTCGGACTAACTTTCGTTATCCTCAAGAGCCTCCTCTTGACATGATCCTTGGGTGGATGATATATCATCAGTAAAAGAATCTTCGCAATATTTTGTGGATATAGGTGTAACAAGGGATATTTCTTTCTCATTTGGAACTTCTTCAACATGCCCAATCATTGATTCATATGTAGGAGAGATATCACAATCTAATATCCACTTGATGTCATTACGGTATAAAATATTGCCAAACACTGTTGATGGTTTAGGACTTTGTTTTAAAATAGTATCTTGATGTGTGTCTGATTCCTCATGTTGTGATAAATAAATATGTTCCACCATGGTATCATGAGTATTATTTACGTTTTTTGAGGTTGATGCCTTTCCTAAATCTTTTTCTTTCGTATGATCGGGCATAGGGTTTGTGTAAATTAGATTTTCATTCTTAGATTTTTGATTGACATGAATGTCTCCTTGTTCGATAAGATATTCTATTAGATGTTTTAGTCTAACACAATTTTGTGTGTTATAATCTTTGTATCGGTGAAATTCACAAAAAATATCTTCTCTATAGCTACAAGGTTTGACTTGTGGCTCTTGATAGTTTGAGAAATCTCGGAGTGTGATAAGATTAGACTATATCAACCTCTTCAACACATCCTCCATAGGTCTCCCTAAGGAAGTGAATTGTCATTTAGGAGCACTATTCATTCGTTGTTGTCCATGTTGAGTGTTTGGCAGCGTTGATGGTTGGTGGATTGTTTGACGGTGACGTATATGGTTGTTGTGTATTCATGGTTTGGGTGTTTTCTTGTCTAGGAGTAGTTAAGACCACCTTTGCATCAACAACACCATCACTAGTAACATTTTTGTTTTTGGCCCAATAGTGGGGCTTGTCGTTAAAACTAGTGGATGGGCGGTTGTCTATATACGCTTGTGTGTTTCCAAGGTTGTGATATTAGAGCTCTCTCGATGTTGAGGGCCCTAGGGACAAGCTCATTGTAAGTGGTAATGCATTGCACTTTAAAGTGGAAAGATAGATCTAGATCTATATTTTCTATGATAATGCCCACTTGTTGTTCATCGGGAATGATCCACTTCCTCTTACTAGCTCTTTGTCTCCACCATTGTAAGAAATTGGCGAAGGATTCTCCTTTGTTTTATTTGAGAGTATACAACTCTTCTAAGATTATATCTATGTCAAGATTGAAGGAGAAGTGATTTATGAATTTGTCAACGATTTCTTGGAAAGTTTTGATTCTTGGAGGCAATTGAGAAAACCAATTCATGGCAGAACCTGTTAAACTTCATGGGAAGAGGTACATTAAATACGACTCATTATAGGCGACCTCCATACACATGACATTAAACTCCTTGATGTGGTCCACAGGACTTCCTCTCGCTTTGTATTTTTCAAATTTGGGGGTTTCAAAACCAGGAGGGAATGATACCATTGTGATGTTTCGATTGAATGGATATGGACATAGGTTTTGAGTATGAGGCTTATTCATCTTTCCCATTCGGAAATCCTACATTTCTTGTGATAACGCTTTGAGTTATGATGTTAGATTGTCTTCCAGGTTTGGTGGAGGAACATATGTTGGGATGATGAATGGGTTGTATGCGGGATTCTGATGTGATGATCTGTTGTATGGGGTGTATGGTGGTGTGAGGCTATGTGAAGGTGATTGAGGTGTTGATGTATATGTTCCTAACGTGTTTGGGTTGAAAATGTTATGTTGAGGGTTATAGTATAGACCTTGTTGTTGCTATTGTTGTGCAAGCAATTGTTGTTGGGAATATTGATGAGCAAGCAATACTTGTTGTTGAGCTTTTTGTTGTGCAACTAAGGTAGCTTGTTGGGTTTGTTGTTGTTGTTGCACTGCTAAGGCGGCTTGATGTGATGCTAGGACTGCTTGTTGTTGTGCTGCTAAGGCTATGTGATGTGTTGTTGTACACATCTAAAAATGGTGACGGTTAATCAAACTTGCTAATTAATTAAATATGAATTATTTAATTAATATTCTCAAGTCATCTACATATAAATAAATTTAATTATTTATTTATATTGTTCATTTTCTCAATTCTTCTAGTTTAATTAAATAAATAAGTTTATTTAATTATTTTCCTCTTAATTAAGTAAATAGATTTCACAATTTATTTATATTAATTATCACAAGTTTAAATTTTAAATTTAAATAATATTCTTCATCTCACATTTAATTAAATATTTCTAATATTTAATTAAAGCGCTTTCTTCTCTTCCACTTAATTAAATATTTCCAATATTTAATTAAAAGCTTTCTTTCTTCCATAATTAAATATTTCCAATATTTAATTAAAGCGTTTTCTTCTCTTCCACTTAATTAAATATTTCCAATATTTAATTAAAAGCTTTCTTTCTTCCATAATTAAATATTTCCAATATTTAATTAAAGCGTTTTCTTCTCTTCCACTTAATTAAATATTTCCAATATTTAATTAAACGCTTTCTTTCTAATTCTTTATTCTCCTCCACTTAATTAAATATTTCTAATATTTAATTAAAAGCTTTCTTGCCTCAATAATTAAATATTCTATAATGTTTAATTAGAAACTTTCTTCTCTCCATATTTAATTAAATATTTTATATATTTAATTAAAGTGCTTTTATCATCTCTCACACATAAATTAAATATTCATTCATTTAATTTATGGAAACATCTTCCATCTTTTTCTCAACTTTTTGATCTCTCACCATTCATTTTATAGGTTTGAATCTCAAACGTTGACCCTCGCCAACTGGATTTCTTGCCTTAAAAAATCTATAAATACAACCCTCTCATGAGTTGAAAAGGACACACCTCGAATCTTAGATTTCATACACAGTTACTATAGTTTTTTTTTAATATTATCAGCATTCTAGCATCATAACATTTCAATTTCATAGCTTAAATCATATAGCCATGCACATGCATTTTCAATCAATCTCATTCTCTTAAGTTGTCATTTCAACAAGTTGCTGCTTACACAACTGAGAGCCAACATCTTTAATCAAATCCTTGGAGATAGAGGACGATGGGACAAATTTGAAGAAGCTACTGTCATTAGAGTTTGCATTTATGCTTTCTAGTTAGATTTTTATAATATAATGTCTTATCGGTGTGTTAGTTTACTGTTTGATTAATCCACATTTTCTAACAACACATTTCTGGCACCCACCGTGGGGCATCCCCTCGTTTTAATCTTTTTATTCGCAAGAATTTTCTAGACAGGTGACGAACTGGAGTTGCGCTTCGACGCATACGAGCTTTCTTCCAATGCATAGAAGGACTATTTTAGCGCATCTGCAAACTATTTCGATGCATCTAGAGACTGTTTCAGTGCATTCAGAGACTGTTTCGGCGCATTCAGAGACTGTTTCGGCGCATCCCGGATTGATCTTTTAGCGCATCTAGTAACTGTTTTGGTGCATTGGGGACATTTTTTTAGCACATGCAAGGGGTTTGTAACTAGAAATTTTGATTTTGACGCCATCCGCGGACAAGATTTTTTATTTCAATTTTTAAGGAAAATGAACCAATCCTAGGATAGAAATTTAAAATCTGGAATCTATCAATCCTAGGGTAGTCACCACATGCTATTTTCTAGTTAAAATGAACCCCATGCCTTTTGTGAAGAAATATCTTCACTTAGTTTAGATCATTGTCATTTGGTGCTATAAAAAGAACATTGTTTGCTTTGTCTGTGGCAATAGGTCTATGCTCTCCCCTTAACTGGGTGACCAAAATACTAGACTGCCTTTTTCTTTTCATGCAATGTTTATGCTTTATTACATCCTTTAGAGGGCCTGCTCTTGTGAGAAAAAGTACTCACCCAAGAGGAACGACCTAAGTGGGAACAACCAAAGCCAAGTTTTCCAACCCACTATAATCAAAAACGAATTCGGGGAAAGTCCGCAATTCGATGGCAGTGTGCAAGACAACCATCCTCGAAGCCTTTGTTCTAAAGGTTGGGAGGTCTCCTGAGGGATTTTATCTATTGTCGCACCAAACAAAAACCTTGACTACGAACCATAGTGTAGAAAGCCAGCTGTGTCAGTATCCAAACATCATCTTAATCACAGTGCAAGGGGAGGGAAGAATCTTCCCCCAAGACACTCACCATATAGTCGCCACGGATTGTTTGCTCAGGGGATTCGGTATCCACTTCCGTCACCTTGAGTACGCACCTAGAAAAGACAAAAACACGGGCGCCCTCAAGGGGGTGACATGGTTGTGTGAGTTGACGCTATTTTAAGTTGTGGGTTGTGATTACGATGATGACCTATTTGACAACTAAGAGTGAGTCTGCTTGGAATGCTTATCTTGTTTAAAACTTGTGACAACCTCAAGAACATACACTCTTTGTTTAGATTTTAGGATTAACAAAATAATTGTCTGCTTCTCTATGCTGTGTTTTTCACATTTAAATCATATTAAGATCATCCAAAAATATCAAACTATTCAAACATGGGAGATAGGGAAGAAAATATTTTTCATAGGCTTTATGGAAATAGTTCAAATGAAGAGATAAGGGAAGAAATGCTTCAAGAAGCTGAACAAGATCCGTAGTTTCTCTTAACTATGGAAAAATTCTTAGAGAAAAATAAAGAAGGATACTTTCTTTTATTGGCAAACCAAGGTGCCAAATTTCCCTCTAACTACAATATGGAGAAAATTAAAAAGGATCCTAAAAAGAATGAAACTCCCTTAAACAATCTTAGTACTATTACCCAACAAATAAGAGCACTCCAAAGGTAAATCAAGGAAATAAAAGGGGGCACAACTAAAAAATCCTTTGACAAAAATATGAACGTGACCTTTTCTCCTCCAAAAACAACATCAACCAAATTCAATGTTTCTGAATTTTTGCAAAGGTTAAATGGGAAGCCCAAATCTAAGCCATCAAATAACATTGACCAATCCTGTCATGCCATGCATTTATCTTCATCCCCCATGATTCAAAATGAACCTCACGATTCTTCCACCCAAGTTAACGATTCCATTCAATCACTTTCTTCTATCATATCCTCTACATCCAATGATTCATTTCAATCTACACATCTTGATCAAAACATTTTTTCCACTCCATCCCATGATACCAAAATTCTACAAACCCTTCCAATCTTTGATCAAGATCCCATATCTCAAGAATCATATGATGATCCCATCCTTTCATTATTCACCCATGATAATCCTCTTCCATCTCAAGAACAAAATATTCTTCCAAGTCCTCCCTCCACCCCATCTTATGAATCCATACCCTCTCATGACTCAATCACATCCCAGGAGCATGGCAATTCTTCCATCCTATCCAAAGCTTCCCTTCCATCTAATGATCAAACTACTCCATCTCCTTCATCAAATTATTATTTTCCTAGTCAAGATCAAATTATCCCATCATCCTCATGTCAAGGGCTCATCACACCTCTTCAAGAAATGTCAACATCATTTTATCATATGGTTGAAAACATTGGCAATTTCTCCACCATAACTTTTGAAGACAATGATCAAAATAAATCCATCAATGAGCATTGTGAAGATATGTCTACCCCATCTAGTGATCAAATCAACATTCATCAAGATCCATTTTTTAGTTATGATCAAGACCCCTCCTACAAAGATCTATTTCAAGGAGTGTTGACGATATTTGATCCTATTGACATAATCCATGATCCATTAACCAATGATCGTATTGAAAATGTTTCTACAATGCCTAATGAGTTAGAGGACCTGTCTCAAGAACATATTTCAAAGCATGATCAACAGTTATCACCAAGGTCTAGCAATGGTCCCTCCCAAGGCATATTGACATCCTTTGACCTCACGGTTGTGAACAGTGAAAGAATCCTCAACTCACCATTTGATCCAAGTCCACTCAAAGATCAAGAGGATATTGAGCCACTTCCCATGCCTTATGATGATGTCCAAAAACCCTTTGAAAGCAATCCATCCTTTAAAATCGACCCATGTCAAGAACTTGATCCAAAACATGTCGAAAGTAATTCCAGAATTAGTCAAGATCAAGAATTCGTATCTCTAAGATACTACAATGATCTAATGGGCACTCTCCTATCTATACAAGATATCACAAATGATGATTATATCCATATAGCACATACTCCTCCATCTACCCATAATATGCTTTCTTTGGATGGACACATAGACGATCGTCATTCAAAACAAGAGTCTCATACTCTTACCAAGGAACAAGAGTTTCTTACTCTTAACATTTATACACATGGTCAAAATATAGAGAAATCCAGAGACATGTCAGAAATGGGTCATGAAGAAGGCTTCTACAAAAGTTGTGAATCAGAAACATCATGTGAAAGCATATTAAAAATGAATCATGAGGAAGACTTTTACAAGGACAGTGAAGCATCAACACCTCTTGAAGGAGCATTACAATCCGATATCTCACAAGATCAAGATAAATATACCAATCAAGCATTCATCCCACTTATGGAAGATCCTATCACTTATAAAATTGGATCACTCACCTTTGTAAGGGAAAATTATCTTATCAATAAGGAAGTTGTCACTTTTGAAGATCCACCACAGAGCAGAGAAGGATTAGCACCTTGTTTCCAAGGTAAATCATATCCTATTGCAAATAGGTTTTTTCAGCAGATGAATTATCAAGGCAGAGGATTAGGCCTACATGAACAAGGTATTCTAGAACCAATGCAAATTATTGGAAATCCTAAGCATTAAGGCCTTGGTTATTCAACAATCAAGGGATCTCAACATATTAGTAATACTTCCATAAAATTGGGGGCAACTTCGTCTCAAGCAAATGTCAACATAGGGGGCATGAAGAATCTTTATGATGAAACCAATGCCAATACTACAACCAGCCACGTCATGAATCTTCATCCACCCATCACCCCATCCACAAATTGGGACCAACGTCAAAAGAAAGACTTGAATCAAAGCATGAAGAACGTTATCAAAAAAGAAGAAGCTAAGAAGCATATCAGACAAATCAAATACACTTGGATACCAAAAAATACAAAGAAAGATTATCCCTATCAAACTTTATCAGTTAAAGAAACTATGGGGCAAAATAAAAAAGGGGCAAGTATCCATCAAAGATGTCCATAAAGGAAAAAGCAAGCTTCTCAAGCAACATACAAAGTGTATCAAGCAGTTGGTCCTAATTCCATGCGTACTTCCATATCCACTCATCATTGCTCATCTTCCCAAGTTTAGAGAGTCAAAGGTTCCAAACTTTCAACTAATCCACCTTTTATTCCTAAAAACACTCCATCCATGCCTCCACGCATGATATCCAATTCTTTCATTGACCATGTGTTGGCAATGACCCTTCATCATAAGGATTCAAAAGGCATTCTATCGTGATGTGCGCATAAAGACAAAGTTAACTCCGGTATCAGCAAAGCAAAACGAATTTCTCAAAAATTTCTTTCAAGTGCACGTATCTTGGCAAAGTAGCTTCTTCAAGCAAGATATTGATGGCACATTATGACAGAAGCATCAACATCAACACCACTAGGTGGTTCAACATCAACTTAAAATCTCTTAGAAAATACAAAAAAATATAAAAATCAAAATCAAAAAATCAAAAAAGGATTGAAAATAGTAAAGAGAAAAATCGTCCTCTAGCAAAAACCATTTTGATGGCGCTTTGGACAAGTGCCATGATGAAAACCTGGCAAACAGGCATCATGTGTAGAATCGAGCATCTACGTGCGCCAATTCAAGAGAAAGCATCTTATCGCATCCATAATAAAGCCAACACTCCATCCATATCATCCGTTCATCCAGCCCATTACCATCTATTTACATTATCTTGATCTCGACAAAGTTTGGTAAACACTTTACACTCGTTTATGGTAAACATTTTGACATGGGTCATTTTTCATTGATCCTATCCAATCCAAACGTTATCTGAGCCTTGAAGCATTATCTGAATGAGCATTCCTCTATTCGAACACCTTATCTTGTCACAAGATAATCCTTGGCATCCTTTGCATGCTTACAGTATCTATCCATACACCTATTCAAGAATCCACCCATGGCCATTCAAACATTGCTAGACATTGGGGGCAGATATTTACATCTTGTTTCGAGAATAAATCTTGATCTATATCCTCCAACTTATTTGGTGATCTGAACATTAGCAGATGTAAAATCAAATTGGTCAAGCATTTGTGAGCCAAAAGATCCAAATCACTAGCCCGTGGCATATTTTGACAGGAAGACGCTCCTTATCAAGCTTTATCTTTCGTCGAACATCAATCTGAATAATTCATATTAGTCACATCTAACTTGCATGTCAGTGTCACATCAAATCATCAAAATAATTTTGTTCCAAATCAAGCTTCATCAATCTTGATCAATCGAATCCAATCAATTATCACCTTGTTTGGCTTAACACACTTAGCCATATTATCAAATCCATAATCACCTCGTTTGACTTAACACACTTAGTCAAACCATCCTCTTTTGTACAAATTTATTCTAGGATAACACAACTTCCTAGATTTTACAAATGCATTATCACTTTTGTTTGACTTAACACACTTAGTCAAACTATCAATCCATCAATCTGATCAATCAACCTTAGCTTGGTTTTCAACAAAATCTCAAAACAGAGCACTGATATCGTCATGCATGTCCATATCCAAATCGTCAAAATTAAAAAAACTCAAAAATAAAATAAAATTAGAAAACATTAAAATTCAAAAAAATCAAAATATTCCTAAAATCCAAAGCGAAATCAATAAATCGTATGCTTTCATCAATAAAATGGTCGTGTCTGACCCTAGACTGGGGGAAAAATCCTAAACTCGCTGGGGGAAATCAACTTTTTGAGCAGACAAACAAGCAACATGTGTCAATTATCAAGTATCAAATCAACAATTGAATATCTAATCAAGCCTGGTCAAAACAGCTTTGAGACATGTCATACATTGAAACTGAAACAAATTGGATGATCTTAATCTGAATAAAATGAATGATAAACTTAAAGCAATAAGTTGCAATTGTTGTTTTGATATTTGATGACGTCATGTCTTTGGAGTGATTCAATGATGTACTGAACTAGAATCACAAGGAAGAAGTATGATTTTTCTTTGCTTGTTGTCTTTAAGCTAATCATTAGTATTGTGCAAATTTGTCATGGGACATGCTCTACAATGTATCATTGATGACATTTCGGAATTTGCATAGGAAAATGGTTAACTTTTGTCTGTTTATGCAAGCAATACTCAGGTCATCTTGGTTCAATTATAACTCGATGCTTGTATTAACTTGCTATATCAAACATCATGAAAGTAGTACTCAAGTCATCATTAGTGCTAACATACCCTTTGATGCTTGTACTAACTTTCAACATATCAAAAGGCTCAATGATGAAACATAAAGTATAAAGCAACTCACAAAATGACAACTTTGCATTTTACTTTGCATATTAGATAGATTACATCCATATTAGTTTATGCATGATCATTATCATTTGCATCATCTCAATCAATCTATCCAATCATTTCTTCCAATCTCATCTAATCAATCCATTCAATCTAGCACATATCATTTAATCATACCTTTGGTCTTGTTCCTAGCCTTACTGCAAGCCTTGATCATCATCATCGCCGAGATGTATCCTTCCCTATCCTTGTGTTGTTTTGGGATGAATCCTTACCTCATCAACAACACTATCATCATCATCATCAATCCATCTCAACTTGTAGTTTGACTGGGGCAACATCATACTCATTTTTGAATCTATTTGTGTTTCTTTCTTCTCATTTTCTCTTACCAATCCCCTATTGCTTATCATCCTTTCTTGTCCCTCACATCAATGCATCCAATCATTTATTTCAATTTCTTCTAATCAATCACATTGCTTCTTCTTGTATCAATCCTCTTCAATCAAATCAATCAAATCACTTACTATTTGTTTTCTCATCAATCATGAAAGCAAATTCATCAATATTACTATTTGTTTTTCATCAATCATGAAAGCAAATTTATCAATCTATCCTATCATTCTTATCAGTTATCATCACTCAATCATCACAAATTCACTGTCACATGCTGAATCAATCGAAAAGCATCATCAATCGGGGAAAAATCAAAGTTCTTCATCTTCATATCAATCTTTCAATATGGATTTTCATCAAATCATCTTTATCGGTCGATGAATCAGATAGCAAATTAGTAAAAATTTCCAAAAATCATCTTTATCTGATTCATCACCCGAGGGGGCATATAACATCAGTAATTTCTAAAAAATCTGGGGCAAAATTCTTTGAAGCAATGCGTAAAACACATCTTCAAAGAGGGGCAAGATGTACACATCTAAAAATGGTCACAGTTAATCAAACCTATTAATTAATTAAATATGAATTATTTAATTAATATTCTTAAGTCATCTACATATAAATAAATTTAATTATTTATTTATATTGTTCATTTTTTCAATTCTTCTAGTTTAATTAAATAAATAAGTTTATTTAATTATTTTCCTCTTAATTAAATAAATAGATTTCACAATTTATTTATATTAATTATCACAAGTTTAAATTTTAAATTTAAATAATATTCTTCATCTCACATTTAATTAAATATTTCTAATATTTAATTAAAGCGCTTTCTTCTCTTCCACTTAATTAAATATTTCCAATATTTAATTAAAAGCTTTTCTTTCTTCCATAATTAAATATTTCCAATATTTAATTAAAGTGCTTTCTTCTCTTCCACTTAACTAGATATTTCCAATATTTAATTAAAAGCTTTCTTTCTTCCATAATTAAATATTTCCAATATTTAATTAAACGTTTTCTTTCTAATTCTTTATTCTCCTCCACTTAATTAAATATTTCCAATATTTAAGTAAAAGCTTTCTTGCCTCAATAATTAAATATTCTATAATGTTTAATTAGAAACTTTCTTCTCTCCATATTTAATTAAATATTTTATATATTTAATTAAAGCGCTTTTATCATCTCTCACACATAAATTAAATATTCATTCATTTAATTTATGGAAACATCTTCCATATTTTTCTCAACTTTTTGATCTCTCACCATTCATTTTACAGGTTTGAATCTCAAACATTGACCCTTGCCAATTGGATTTCTTGCCTTCAAAAATCTATAAATACAACCCTCTTATGAGTTGAAAAGGACACACCTCGAACCTTAGATTTCATACACAGTTACTATAGTTGCATTTCAATATTATCAACATTCTAGCATCATAGCATTCCAATTTCATAGCTTAAATCATATAGCCATGCACATGCATTTTCAATCAATCTCGTTCTCTTAAGTTGCCATTTCAACAAGCTGTTGCTTACACAACTGAGAGCCAACATCTTTAATCAAATCCTTGGAGATAGAGGACGATGGGATGAATTTGAAGAAGCTACTGTCATTAGAGTCTGCATTTATGCTTTCTAGTTAGATTTCTTTAATATAATGTCTTATCGGTGTGTTAGTTTACTGTTTGATTGATCCACATTTTCTAACAACACAGTTGCTATGGTTGCTTGTTGTTATTTTTGCTGCTATTTTTGTGTTGCTAAGGCTAATTGTTGTTGTTGTTGTTGGACGACTTGCTAATAATCTTGTTGTGTCTGCTACAAAGCTAGGGCATGTGCTTGCAATTTAGGATCAGTTGGTTGTTGGGACATCTGCGACGTGTTTTGGGTATTGATGGTTTGAGTGGGTTGTGGGTTTTTGATGAGAGGTTGTGGGTTCCCTTGGTTCAACATTCCTTGTAGGATAGTGGATTGAGGTGGAGGAATGTAATTTTGAGGTTCCATTTGATTTTTCAAGACGTGGGGGACCAAGGGGAAAGATGATGTTGGTTCCATTTGGTATTGCGATGGTAATGTCACATTAGGACCTTGAGTCCATTGATTGAAAGGATTACCTTTACCAATGCTTTGGGTATTTCCTTGTACTTGGGATGAGATCAAGGTATTACCTTGGTTGTTGGGATTCGTAACCAAGGTGTTGTTTTGATTTGGGTCAATGATAGATGGGTTGGATGTGGATGGTGGATTGACTTGAGTAGCTTGGGTAACCACTTGTTTTGATGTGTCGATGGGGTTGTTGGAACCACTTTCTAAGGGTTTCCCTTGTGTGAGGGTGTTATCTTTCCCTTGTTGTTCTATTTGAGGTACTTGGTTCACATTACCTTGCATATCATTAGGCATACTTGGGGTATTTGTGATGATGGATAAAGATGGTTGCACTCGAAATGTCAAGGTTGTTATGGCATCATGAAATGTAAATGGTTTGGTAAAGGTTGGTGTCCAACTTGTGTTTTGGGGAAGGTTGGTGGTTAATAGAATGGTTGTGTTGTGAATACCCACAGTTGTGTTTGTTCCTAGACATGAAGTGAGACCAAGGTTGGTTCCTAGCTTAGTGTCAAGACTAGATGTTAAGGGTTGACTTGGCACAAGGGATGGAGTTGATCATAGATAAATTCAAGCCTTGTGTTAATGATTGTGCAAAAAAAATGGAGAAATTGGAGCCACATTTTCTAAGGCTTTATGTTCCTTGATTTCTTCTCTAGTAAGTTCAAATGGGTTGTTCGTGATGTCCTCTATCTCATATGGTCGTGATGGAGATGAGGGTTGTTGTGATGGGGTACCTTGACTTATTGGATCAAATTCTTGAGGGTTGGTATCACTGATGGTAGATGAGACTTTGGTTTTCTCCATGATTCTCTTGTGTTATGATATTTTCATAACCATAGATTTTGGGTTACCTATAGGAGATTTGTGTTGAGATTTATAATGTTTGAACTTTCTAGTTGACTCAAATCTAGGTAAAAGAGATGCTCTAAGTATTTTTGGAGAAATGATGATAATAGGAGATGAAAATGTGAATGCTATGGGGGAATTGATCTTTGCAAAAAATTTGGGAGAACACTTTTGACTTGAGTTTGATGTTTTGATGTTAGGATAAAGGATGTTTATGAACTTGAGAATCTTTAGGGTAGAATCATGACCTTCAAGATAAACTAGTTCAAATATGATAACTAACTTAACCAAATGCATGGAAAATGATTCATTTCACATACAAATCAACCAAGCTAGGGGTTGGTTTGATAGATGTCTAAGTCAAAGAGTGTTGGTTTATTCAAAAAAATTGCAAAG
The DNA here is from genome assembly GCA_007115665.2 of Sequoiadendron giganteum. Classification (NCBI taxonomy): domain Eukaryota; kingdom Viridiplantae; phylum Streptophyta; class Pinopsida; order Cupressales; family Cupressaceae; genus Sequoiadendron; species Sequoiadendron giganteum. The sequence goes on along the minus strand of CM021106.1, from coordinate 106,085,289 downwards.
TTTGGTGAAGTGAAGGATGAAATATGATGAGGGATGGATGAAATGTTTGACCCAATGTTGACCTAGAGTGAACCTTTATTTTCCAAGACCAAAGTAGTGAGAATGATGCTAGACCTCCAAAGTGTTCAAACCCTAAGGACTTGATGATTTTGGTAAAATAAGACTCAAATGATTTTGGACTCGATGTTTGCAATGTTTTCCCTGTCTCAATTTGTTTGTGTTTGAGGAGTCATCGATTTGAACATACATCAATGTGGGGTGTTCATTTGATTTAATATTGGATCAATGAGGTTATTTTTTACCACAAACACTTGTCTTGGTTATGTTTTCAAACTAAAATGTTTGTCTAAAACATCATAACTTTCACAATGTCCATTTCGTGAAAATCATGAGGTTGAAGCCATAATTGTCTATGTTGTCTTTGGAAAATATGGATTGAAATATAAGCCAAGATATTTAGAAATATATAAGGATATAAATCCTTAGGACAAGCAGCAATATCAAGGATAATTCAAGAGGTATCCATATTTAAGCCAAAGTGTTTGAAATTTTGAAGAAGATACTGAATGTTTATTTTTGTAATGTTTTGGAACCAAGCAATGTATCAAACTGACCCATAATCATTTACAATCCTAGGTTCAAAATGGATATGCTTGTTGAGTCCCTACTTGGATTTCTCCAAACACTAAACAATATGAACATTTAGAGATTTGGCAACATTGGCTCCCCCTTTCTCATCACACACTTCTCGAGACCACCAAATCTCAAAATCCTTAAAATCCGAAGATCAAAATGATTTATTTGTTTCTACAATTGAATAGTAAGAATGTGGGGCGGCTTCAGAATGATCGTTCTTGCACCAAAAAGTATTAAGGATTTTGGATTCTAAATAAAGGTTCATAATAAGGGCTTCTAGTTTAGGGGATACAATGATAAAATCCATCAAGAAGTCTCTCAACCCTTAGAACAAGGGATTTACACATCATAAAGATACTGGGGGAGAGCTATCATGTACCACATCCCATTGATCACAATTTTCATTGTAGCCACACATTTATATAGTAGTTTGGCAGAACTTGCCTTTAGTTCATTACCGCTTAGATCATTCCCTCCTTTCAAAGCGGGTAGGCAGGCCCTCTAAAGATAAACAATAGCAAGGAAGTACGTTCGTAGTTCTATCATCTTTGCTCGTATGAACAAAGAGAGAACACACGCCACACCCTTTTCTCACACTTGCAAAGGGGTTCGGTCTTAATCCAAATTGAAAGATGTAGGTGATTTTCCAAAGTGTTAAGGAATATTTATGTTTCTCAAGGTTGCCAAATGGAGCGAGATAATTGCATACGCATCCAATAACAACGTTGTAAATCAAGACACATCAAAAAATTGTAAATTTTAACACCTCAAAGTAGTGATGAGTTCGTTTTAAGCACTGAATGAAATATGAAGTTTCCTTGTTCAATTTTAAACCCAAAAGAAGATGATGAAATGAGGGTTCAATTTAGTCCCGTTTGAGCATTCATTTTAAACCCAATTGAAATTTAGTGAGGTCCTAAAGCATAAAGTAGAAAGCATGAAAATTTGGGTTATAATTACCTCAAAGCGTTAAATGCTTGTTACAATCATAAAATTTCAAGATAAGAAAGTTATCTTCACTTTAGATCCATGTCATTCAACCTACAAAAACCTTGTTAGTCTAGCAACTAGAAAAATGTTAGAAGTCCATTAGTGATCTGACGAATCGAGAAAATTAATGCACATGTCAAAAAAATGATCGTAAAACTTCTTACCCTAGTTGGGTGTTGTTGAACATGATAGCGTCGTAATTTTAAATTTGGGCGTCGCTTTGCGGCAAAAATAGAGAGCATAATAGCGTTGGTATTTGGTCGGGCGTTGCTCTAATGGATTTGGGGGCGTCACTATTGAAAGTCTTTGATACCTCTATATCAAATTGACATCGCCATATTTTAATCAATTCATGTGCATTTAATTGACATCATTGTTTCAAATTGAGATAGCATCGCTATATGGCGATGCTCTTCAAAGTGTGTCGTTGTATTTGATTTGGGCATCGTTGTAACCTACAACAAAGCAACAAATGGAATTGGAGCTAAAAATTGATTAATTTATCGATTTTCCATCCTTCTAGCACTAGAATGTGAGACGAGGATTGCCAGGGTGGGTCAATTACACTTGATCCATGATGAATCAAAGCATAATTTATCCACTAAACCTCAATCTTACAAACAAGATCATTCAAATAGAAAGTTTAAACTAAGAATTTATTGAAATTGAAAAACTATAAACTATGAAAGCAATTAAATGCTTACTCTAACCCATTTGAAACTTATCCCATTTTAGAATTGGTGTTGTGTTGATGTGAAACAATGAACCTTTCCCAATCCCATGATCAGTGAGTCTGTTTCAGTCGATTCTATGGAAGAGAATCGATGAAACCATTCTGATAAATGGATTAAAACTTGATTTATGTTAAAATGAACATGACACAAGTTAGACTAACATCATTTTATGCTAAAATTGATCTAACTATGTAATTGCTAAGCTAATCTAAGATAATTATAAGCTAAAATATTTAAACCCTAATTTATAAACAAGCTAAGATGGATGCATGGAAGCCATTAATAGAAGCTTAAAGCTATTATGCAACTAAAAATGAACTAAAATAAGCTAAAAGTGAGTAAATTGAGAGTGTGAATGCAAGTGAATTCAACAACATAAGTTTGTAATTGAAAGATGGATCCATTTATCTCCAAATAGTGTTTTATTTATAGGAGAGCAAGTGAGAAATGAAGGGTTGAGATCGAAAAGATTAATCGACAGTCAAGGATGGAGGAAATATGAAGCATGGATCATGGATTCTCATCAACAAATGAGAATGCAAGATGAGAATTAATCAAGGGCTCATATTTGTTTCAAATATAAACACACTTTTGACCTACACACACAGGTCACAAGGTGACTTGCTCAAGAGGTTACAAGATAACTTGTATTTGAAGCCAAGTGAGATGATTGGAGGAGAGAGAATATTCTTTGGAATATTCTCATGGATGAGGATAAAGATATTTTGCAAATTAAAAGAAAGTTTTAATTGTGCAAAAAAGAAGATAAGGAATATTCCATGGAAATATTCCCCTTTTAGAAGAAAATTAGATTAATTATTAATTGAACAAGGTTTAATCACACAATTAGGTGTTTCTAGATGAATAAAGTGATTTTCATTAAATTAAATGATTTAATGAATGGGGAAAGGTGAGATGACATTTAATTAAATAACTTAGGATTTAAATTAAATACTTTGATTTATTTTATTTAATGGGGTGAAATGTTAGCATGAAAGGGGGTTAATTAACCCAATTTGATGAATTGGGTTAATAGATGCAAATGATGCAATTAATTAAATAACTAGGCTAATTTAATCAATTAAGTGAAAAGAGGATGAGTTTGAGGATGAAATGATGTTAGTAAACCTGTGTGATCCGTCAAGACATTTTTAGGTGTCTACAAATATAAAAGTTATATTATATATATATATTAATAATATATATTGTTTAATAATTTTAAAAATCATTTGAAATATGTATGTTTGTAATTGATGAATGAATAGTTTTTAAAATATATATAATAATATAAATATATTAATTTATATATAGATAACAATATACATATGCATATATATATATATATATAATATAGCTTAAACAACAAAATATTCCACGTGGAAAAGGGAGTGTTTTAGTGGATCTTGATGAGTAATGAAGTCATGACAACTACATTGCAAGGCACGTAAATAGCGCAATTCCTATAAAGGTGAAAGGATCATATAAGAGCCAACATTATGTTTATAATGTTCGCATATATTGTGCCAAGGAAACAATAATATATATATAATATAGCTTAAACAACAAAATATTCCACGTGGAAAAGGGAGTGTTTTAGTGGATCTTGATGAGTAATGAAGTCATGACAACTACATTGCAAGGCACGTAAATAGCGAAATTCCTATAAAGGTGAAAGGATCATATAAGAGCCAACATTATGTTTATAATGTTTGCATATATTGTGCCAAGGAAACAATAATACCACCAATGCAAGGTAGATAAAAGCTAAATTTTATCTAGGTTGCAAATAAAGCACATTAAATAGTGTTGAAGTTGATAATAGTAAAAGCACTTTAAACAAAGATTATGTGCATATAGCGATTCCTTGTGTTAATGCATTGCATAGTGCAAAATTTGTGCATAGACCAAGTTAAAAATCATGCATGTTTAAAGGCATAAACTAAAATTTTGGAAAAGGAAATGAATACAAATTTAAACACTGGAAGAATTATTTGATAGCGCTATCCATAAGGGCGCTAAAACCTATAGCTTTTGGAATAAATTAAGTCTTCAACTTGGAGATATGCATAAACCTAGTCAATGATAAGTTGGCAGTAGTATAGAGGGGTAGTCGACTTTCAAACCAAGTAGGAAATCTGCTAAGAAGCTTTGGTGTTCATTGAATCAGTATAAGAGTCTTGTTGTTTCTTGAAACAAGTCAACTTAGCCATTTGAAATGTGAGGATTGTCATGTGCTGCAAATTTGTGAGTTAATTACCTGATTCATTGCATGGGCATGGGAGTAGTAAGGTGGTAGAATTATTAGCTAGTTTTTAGCCTTTGGATGCTCATATTTTAGTATATATAGAGGTGCTCTCTCTACCATTTGTTACAACTCTTAATTTTAATTTCTACATTGTTATTTTGTTGTATTTTTTGTGTTAAAGTATTTGTGAGAGCTTTGTGAGAAAGAAAGTAGGCTGAGCATTCACAGGTATTGAGAGTTTTATTATGAGAAGTTAGAGATTAGTGTTAGGCCGAGTCTTGAAGGAGTTGCAAGTGTATTTGTGGAGGTTGAGCTAGGAAACCAAACTCGTTAGTTGGGCTATATATTCCCAGGCATGCAGTTTTCTATCGCTCTATTCTTTAAGTTTAATGGTATTTGTTTAAGAATGACTTTGTTTGGGAAAGAATGAATTTAGTGCATGATATATTGTTTTATTATGAACTTGGATATTTCCTTTCTTTAAATAAGCATGCATGTTCTTAGTTGTTTCTTGCTTGTGTGGAACCTATCTATTCAGTTAATACTTTTATATACCCTACATGGGAATTTATATGTTTGTGTTTCTATTTATACTTTACGTAGTTTGTCAATATTATCGTATATATAGCATGAAATGTGAAAAGCCGAATTTGTCGATCTCTTAAGGTAACTTGAATTTGTTAGCTTATAATGATAGGTAAACCCTTGTGGAAAATGAGTTTAGTAATACAATGAGAATGATGGTAAGATAGGCATGTCATCATTGATAGGTTGAGATTTTATGTAAACTATATTGAAAGGCTATACTTGATTAATAATGAATATCTCCCTGAAATTAGGAAGATAGTATTTTCCCTAGGGTTAGGGTATAAACTTGATGGTTATATCTATATGCAACAATAAGGTTGATAAAATGTATTTTATGATTATGTTATTTTCTTCTTTTGGTTAAGAGTATATTCCTATTCATGGAATTTAGGAGGAGGACTCACATTCCAACAACCCATAGCCATATTGAGAAGAGGACTTGTAGGTGTAAAAAAAAAAACCCTTCTCATGTCAATACCCTCTGGATTATATTCAAATGTATTGAATGTTGTAAACATGAGATTATTTGAGGCATATTGACTGAGAAATTTTATGATTTGTTTATGATCACTTGATCATTATGTATCACTTTTGATTGAAACCCTAGGTTGAGAATAACCTATTTTGTTGGGTTGTTTACTTGATTATTGATTGAAGCACATAGGTTGGGATTAACCTATATGATCTTATTGATATTATCTTGTTAGGATTAGAAGGCAAATATCTAACAAGTTAAATGTAGATTTCAACAATAAAATAGAGAAATAAAACACACAAAAATTATAGCAAAAACAAGACAACATAGAGAATTTAACATGGTTCACCCAATTTGGGCTACATCCACAAAACCACAACCATCCAATGATTTTATTATCTAGTGCAAAACATATTACAATATTGTGAATAATACCATGCTACAACTCCCCATCCCAATCGCTTATAACAAGCTTTTAGAAGCTTCCAGAAATTAGGGTTTATAAAGTTGACTTTTTTTATTTTTCGGTGATAGTACAACATGATCAGTCACCACATACCAACAATCTCCCACTTGGAGACTGATTAGGCTCCACACCAACACAATCTCCCACTTGGAGATTGATCCTGGACGACATCGTTGCACTTACAACTCCCACTGAAAATAAGCACCTTGGACCTTGCTGCTCTATTATACTTTTAACCATGAAGACCAACAAAAGTTGAAGAGGATCTCAGCTTCTCCCTTGTCATTGCCTTTGTAAACATATCTGCTGGATTGGCATCTGTATGTATTTTTTCTAGTTTTACCTGTCTATCCTCCAACACCGACCAAATGAAATGATATCTCAGCTATAGGTGTTCGATCTTAGAGTGTAAGGCAAAATTCTTTGCAAGATGTATAGCACTCTGGCTTTCTGTAAATAAATTATTTTCAGTCTGTTGTTTGCCCAATTCTTCCATGAAAAATTGTAGCCATATCATCTCCTTTGTTGCCTTTGTTGCAACAACATACTTTGCCTCCGTGGTGGATAAAGCAACCACCTTTTGCAACCGAGAAATCCAACTCACTACTGTCCCACCAACTGTAAAAACATTAACTGTGGTACTCTACCTAGTATCTATATCCCCTACCAAATCTGAGTCAATATAGCCTTTTAAATCTGTATTACAACCCCCAAAACATAAACATTTATTCGATGTACCTCTCAAGTACCTAAGAATACAATTTATTGCATTCCAATGCTCAACTCCAAGATGACTCATATACCTGCTAACAACTCCTACGACATGTGCAATATCTAATCTCGTACATACCATGGCATACATTAAATTGCCTACAGCTGAAGCATATGGTAAGTTGGACATTTTTTCTTCCTCTTGTGTCTTTGGACACATATCCTTAGTCAATTTGACATGACTGGGCAAAGGTGTGCTGATAGCTTTTGCATTCTCCATATGAAATCTCTGCAACACCTTTTCAACATAATCAACCTGAGATAGAAATAATTTTCTATTTTTTCTATCTCTTGTAATCTTTATACCAAGGATTTTTTTTGCTGCCCCCAAATCCTTCATATCAAATGATTTTGCTAACTGTTGTTTTAACTTCTTTATGTGATCCATGTTAGACCCCGCTACAAGCATATCATCAACATATAAACATAAAATAATGTAGCTATCTTCAGATAACCTCTTAAAGTAAACACAATGGTCTGAATTACACTTTCTGTAGCCTTGCTCAACCATAAAACTATCAAATTTAATATACCATTGTCGAGGTGCTTGCTTCAAGCCATATCAACTTTTCTTCAATCTGCACACTAGTTTCTCCTTACCTTTGACCTCAAATCCTTGTGGTTGTTCCATATATATTTCCTCTTCCAAATCACCATGGAGAAAGGTTGTTTTAACATCAAGTTGTTCTAAATGCAAATCTTCAGCAGCCACAATACTTAAAACAGTACGAATAGAAGTCATTTTAACAACTGGAGAAAATATTTCATCAAAATCAATACCCTTTTTCTGTGCAAATCCCTTTACAACTAATCTGGCTTTAAATATTTTCTTACCCCCATCCTCCTCTTTCAGCCTATAAATCCATTTTTTTAGTAAAACCTTTTTACCTGTAGGCAACTTGCATAATTCCCAAGTCTGATTTTTCAGCAAAGAGTCCATTTCTTCTTCCATTCCATGCTCCCACTAAACCTTGGTATCCACCTACATAGCTTCATGATAACATTTCGGTTCACCAGCATCAGTTAATAAAATAGACTACAAAGAGGGAGAAAATCTTTTCGGAGGTCTACTTATCCGTGAAGATTGTCTAACATTCACTGGAGTTTATGGTATTTGTTGTTGCTATTATTGTGGAGCATGAGGAATCAATGGAAGATCATTGTTTGGAGTATCATCTAGCACTACATAATCATTTTCTTTCTACTCATGTTGTTGCAACTGATCTTTGTACGACACTCTCATTGAATATGACATCCCTGCTTCTCACAATTTTCTTATTTTCAAAATCCCAAAGCCTGTAACCAAATTCATCAATGCCATATCCAACAAATATACATTTCTTTGATTTTGCATCAAGCTTGGTTCTATTTTTCATAATCTGCATGTGAAAATGCTTCACAACCGAAGGTTTTGAGAAAAGAATAACTCACTTTCTTACTTGTCCATGCTTCCTCTGGAATTCCACAACCCAAAGGATTAGAGGGACCTCTATTAATTAAATAAACAACAGTGTTTACAGCCTCTACCCACATGTTTAAAAGTGGCCTAACATGCAATCTCAGAGTTTTTGCACGCTCCATTATTGTTTTATTCATGCGCTCAACCACTCCATTTTCTTGTGAAGTCCTTGGAACCATTTTTTGCCTACAAATACCATTAGAGAAACAATAATATTCAAACTCTTTGCTGAAATACTTACCACCATTATCAGATCTGAGACATTTTAACTTTTTACCCATCTCATTCTCAACCAAGCTTCTCCATTTTTTTAAAGTTTCAAATACATCAGGTTTCTACCTAAGGAAATAAAACTATACCTTCCTAGTTGCATCATCAATGAATGTCACATAATATTGAGAGCCACCGAGAGAAGATACCTGAGCTGGTTCCCATACATTCGTATGCACAAGCTCCAATTTCTCATCTTTCTTTTGTTTCCCATCTTTGAGAGAACTCTCTTTTATTTTCCATACACACAACTTTCACATAAATCCATATTAAGACATTTTAGACCTGGTAAAACATTCTTTGAATGAAGTACTTTCATACCTTTTGCACTCATATGCCCAAGTCTATTATGCCATAGTGTTGATTCATAATCCACAACAACTATCTGATTTTTATCTGCAATAGCTAAAGTAGAAGGAACAGTATGACCTGTACAAAGATATAAGGTGCCTACTTTCACACCTTTTTCACCACTAAGGCACCTTTTGTAACCTTCCAATTTTTATCACTAAATGTAACAACACAACCTTCATCATCTAGTTGCCCTGCTGAAATTAAATTTCTTCTTAACTTTGGAACTTGTCTTACCTTATATAGTAGCTAATGATTCCCATTCTACAACTTAATCTTGATTCTTCTCTTTCCAACAATTAGACAGGGTTCATTATCTCCCAAATAAACCAACCCAAAATCCCCTTGGACATAATCAAGAAAATAATTTCTATGGGGCATAGCATGAAATGAATCCCCTGAATCTAACACCCAAGAATCATCAACATTGTCAAGGAAAATAATCAAAGCATCCTCATCAGATTTATTACTTACCACATTTGCCTCTTTATTTCTTTCCTTTTTATCTCCTTCTTTATTTTTTCGAGAACAACAATCTTTCTTTAAATGACCCGGCTTACCATAGTACCAACAATCCCTCTTGTCTCTAGATTGGGACCTTCTATCCTTTGATTTTCCTCATGACTTCCTACGACTTCCAGAATTGTTTCCTCTCTCCTTTGTTTTGCCCTTGCTTTCTGCATTTAAAACACTGCCTGATGTGGATGTTCTACCTGAGCTTTTCCTATGAATTTCCTCACTCAAAATAACCAACAACATCATCAAATTTCAATGTATTTTGTTGTACCCAAACCAATTTTTTTGCTTCATTAAGGCATTTTGCTTAAAATGGTTTAAATCTGTGCAAAATGAGGTTAAAACTCAATTTTTGGGCAAATCATGTATGGGATTTTGGCTAGTGTGATGTTAGGAAGATACTGGCAAAATTTGAAAATTTTGGAAATTAGGTTTCCGGACCTTGGGTTTTTAGGTCAAAAAACCCTAAAAATAGAAACTTGTCAAAATTGACTAAAATTAATTTTGATTGGCTTATTTTGCATCACGATCACAGTGGTGAAGTTGGTTTCAGTTAAAAGCTAGTTTAAGCCTGGTGGGTAGTTTTCACTTTTTCAAGAGAAAAGTTAGGACCTCTGAGGTCGTCAATGGCAGTTGGCCAGTACTAGGTGTCAAAATCTAAGCCTGAAACTCAAAGCAGAACATTCTATGATGAAAAATGCTGAAAAACATACTTCTCGATGGAGGGGTTTTTCAAATGGCAAAAAGTGCAAAAAATATTCTAAGTCTGGAAACATTTCACTTTGTAACGTGGGAGACACTTGCGCAATCAACATATAAATCAACTTTACAGTGTTCGTACATGTGAAAATGGTGAAATGCAGTCACACACATGTCACCAACAGTAATGCTTCTACGTGGACAACTCGGCAGCCAAGACAATGTTCACAAAGCGCGAAATGGAGGAAAACACCAAATCCAAAGCAAATCTGTGCCCCTGTAGCTCAGGTGCACCCTTCAATTTGGAGGTCAAGGTTTAGATGTTTTGGGTTGCAAATGCATTCAATCTCTTCGGTTTTTTGTCAGCTTTCCGACAAGCTATGGAGCGAGTCCATCTGAGTTGCAGAACTCCGACAACCAAAGGCAGAAGCAGAAAGTACGAGGAGATTACATATCACATAGGCAGTCAAAATTTGCAAATTTGCGCCCCTGTAAGCCAAGGGCACCCTTGAATTAGACCCCTCAGATGATGGAGTTTGTAGTTTCTATTTCTGAGGAATCCTTGATGATTCAGTTCCACTCCACGATGCACCTGTTCACAAGATCATCAGGTATGATGAGTGACCGTGACAATGATTCCAACAGGCACGTAAAATGGAGGTGGTTTAAAATGAAAATATCAAAATGTACCTCTGTTGGCTAGGGGCACCTTGACTTTTGGCTAGTTAGATGAGGTTTCTAGCAGCCATTGTCTTCACAAGACGTGCAGAATCATCCTAGCTACGTAGTGAATCTATCCGTCAGCCTTCAGGATTTGTCAATCACTTGTAATCCAAGAATTAGTGCAAAATGGAGACAACGGAAAAATGGCTAAGGGATTTACACATTATCTTGAAAAAGGCACCCTTCTTTGGGAGGCATTAAATGCAGTATGTTTGCTTCGTCACTCCTAGGAAGATTTCTTCCAAGTTGTTCTAGCTACGCAACAAGTTTGTTGACACACAAATCAGAGTAATCTAGCTCCCGGTAGCAAGGGTCAAAGTGGGGCACTTGGTTGAAATTGACAAAATGCAAAATCATGTTTATTTTTGTTTCTACTCCTTGGTAAGCTAGGGACACCCTTGCATTTGGAGGTCTTAATCTAGCATTCAGGCCTTGCACATGTAGCCATCGGATGCATAATTCTTCCAACTACGTGATGGATCTAGCATCCAGTTGACGGGAGTCATCATTCACCGACAATGGCAAATTGAAGCATCAAATGGCAATTACGAAATTACATCTCCTTGAAAAAGGCGCCGTTCATTTTGAGGCACTAGATTCAATTTTCTGAGGTCACGACATCCAGCAGACATTTCATCAATTTTGATTTGGCTATGCAATGAATCATTCAACTCAACTCCTACATCACCCGAGCACCCAAAAAATAGGGTTTAACGGAGGCTTCTATTACGTTTTCAACAAGCTACAAAGTAGGAAGTTAGCAAACAATCTCATTTTTTGCAAATGGATGCCTAGAAAGTCAAAATTTTGACTTTTCAGAATCAAAAAAATATCCTAAGGTGACCCAAAAGGAGAGATTTCAATTAACTCAAATAAAATAATATTAAATTTCAATTTTCGCATGTCAGCTGTGCAAAGGGCGATTTTCTTCAATATTTTAATATTGATGCCTATTTTGAGACTCATTTGAGTTTCGCATGCTGAGTTGAATTGAATATTTTAATATTTTTGAGACTTCAAGTCAGTTTATGTTGCTCAAAGTGGGTCCAATCAGCCTTTGAAATCGAGGTTTCTTCTTGCAGTTGGCGCCATAAACCTAAAATTTATTTATTTATTCCAAGATGACATCCATTTCTCTCATAACAAGTTGAAGTGCAAGCGAGTTTTCTCTTGTGCAAGCATTCAAAGGCATCACAGATATCAGTGTTCATATTTCCTTGCAGATACAAGTCCAAAATGATCAACAAACTTCAGACAAACATAGGTGAATTTCTATAGAAGCAGAGAAAACAAACAAACAAAAACTTCTATCTTTTGTCTTAAATTCTTGTATTCTCGTCTTAGGTATTCTTCGCATGTCAGAGAAAATGACAAAATTTTCAGAAACAAAGCATCTGGGTTCATGTATCTCAACATCAATGACAATACCCATGTCTTAGAATATTTTGTGAAAATTGCCCCGCTGCTTCTATTCTAGAGCATTGTGCTTTCTTTTTTCTGGAATTCTCTTTGAATGCGGGCCTAAAACACATTTTTTCCAAAATCTATCGATCTAGGTTGTCGTAGAATTCAGTTATGCACAAAACCCATGTTCCATATTTTCTCAAAAAAAATTGCCATCACAGCCCCTTAGATCTCGACTGAAAACCTTTTGCATGTGAGCCTAAATCTCACTTTTTCACAATTCTATTGATTTGGATCATCTTAGAATTCAATTCTACACAAAACCCATGTCTTAGAATTTTTTGTGAAAATTGCTCTCCGACAGGGTATTTTTAGCTTCATCTGGAGTGATTTTTGGCTTTACAGAGAAGTTGTCAGAATATAGTCGTGTTCATAGTCAACATGCAAGTTTTTCATAATGCAGTTCACGCATATTGAATTCAAGACCAAGTTAGTCTTAATTCATGATTTCATTAGAAAAACTGACATCGATTTGTATGAAATGCATCCAGAAGGTTGGCAGGCGTAGTCACTCAAATCCACATGGTTTCATGTCTCGTATAGCTGATTGTCTTCCAAGGCCATTTTAGAGGGTTGATACCGTTGGAATTTTGCGTGTATGACAAGTTCATTTGCATTTCTCACAACCAGAGGGTTCGCAGTCAAAACTTTGTGGTTTAATCATGCAACACTCTTCCATAGAGAAAAGCGTGAAAAACATGAGAAGCGTCAAGTTGCAGAAGAAACAGTGGTCATCACTTCAGTTACAGAGCTGCCAGAGTTACCAGTCAGTGAAGTGCCAGTTTAAGTGTGTAGAGATTTCCAGGATTGCTTGAGTTGCTGACAAGCAGTGAATTGACAGTTCAGACATGTGATGACCTTTAGATGGTGATGCAGTCAACAACCTCGTGGAGGGGTTAATTTCCTGAGATCAGGGCCAGTGAATTTCAGATCAAGGCGTCCCATCTTTTCCAAGATAGACATTAGACACAAGAGTTAAACTTGATGCTTCTTTTCGAGTTAACTCGTTGTTACACATTGCACGCTATGTCTTTTTTGGAAACATCTTTGTACAGTTGGAGTTATTAGCTAATTTTCATTTCAATAAGGATGTGCATGTTGCACATGTCCATTTCTGTTGAGTCTTGTTTCAGTTAACTGATGGTACCTTTCTAGTTAACGGTGTAGTTTATTTTCCTTAGATTAGGAATAAATATCTTGCATGTTTGCAAGACTCTGAGTTGACTCAAGGTGATTTTAGGGTTCCCTACACCTTTGATGTCTATAAATAAGAGCTTTCAACTCATTTGTAATTAACTTTTTCTTGTGATAGAGAATTGTTGCGCTGTCGACAATATGCCTATTCTCAAGATTGGTTCACCCTTGTAAATAGAACTTTTGCACGTGATAGCAATATATGTTGAGCCCACCTTGCCTGTATATATTGTTATTTTGTATCTGTTCATGAGTGATTACTGTATTAATGAATAGTTGTGCCATCTTGCCTTCATGTTACTATGGTGTTTATTCGAAGCTTAGTTAAATGGGGTTTTTAGTTTGATCATTCATTGCATGCATGTTTCGCCTATGCAATTTGTTGTCCTAGTTGCTTACCTTGTGTTAATAATAAGCCTATTCATATGAGAAAATTGTTGAGCCACCTTGCCCTCATGTTGCAAATTTGTACTTAAAAGGTTATCGTTTGATGTGTGTGTCAATAAACTTATTCAACCAAGAAAATAGTTGTGCCACCTTGCCTTCACGTTGTGAATTTGTACCTAGTTTATCATGTATTTGTTTGTTTTTAATAAACTTCTTCCCAACCGAGCAAATAGTTGTTCCACCTTGCCTTCACGTTGTGAATCTGTACCTAAATTTTATTGTGTAATCACATTCCTTCTCCATTTCCTCATGCTCTATTTTCTTGAGGAGATTGGATAGTTTAAAGCTTTTAGATTTTAGTTGTAGTTAAAGACCTATGAAACCAGAGAAAATCCTTAGCTGCAATGTCCTTGGTTTTCTTAATCTTGTGCCTCTTCTAGCTGAGTCAAAAAGATAGGATTTAGTTATTTTACTTTTAGAACGCATATCAGAAAAAGAGGGAGCTTCCCCTCCTAATTTGAAGAGCAGTCATTATGCACTGTGCATAGTTGTCTATACCAACTCGCACTCCAAAGGTGCTAATTATTACGCCAACATATTCAAACCAGAAATAGAATTACTAACAACCATTACCAAGCTATTCCAGCTTTCAAGAAAAGAACACAGAACCAGAAGAGCCCTAACTTCTTCATCAAAGTTTACATTTACAGAAGTTAATTGACTGGTAACCGTATTAAACTCATTTAAATGATCAACAACTGACCCACCTTTTACCATTTTTATATTAAATAAACGCTTCATAATAAATACCTTATTCGAAGCGGAAGGCTTTTCATATAACTTTGTTGGGGTTTCCATCAACTCTTGAGTTGTCTTTGCTTTTTTAATATTGAATGTCACAGATTGTGCTAGGCATAAACGAATACTGCCAAGTGCCTTTCTATCCAAAATATCCCAGTCCTCATCAGACATCACTGAGGATTTCTTGGTTTTCCCTTCCAATGGTCACCATAAATCCTTTTGATAGAGGTAGTCCTCCATCTGCATCTTCCATAACTGATAGTTCTGCCAATTGAACTTCTCAACCTTCAACTTACCCTCGTCTACCATTTCTCCCACTCAACCATGAGACCTTCCTGTGTAGAGGATAACTGTAAAACAACCCACTCTGATACCAATTGTTAGGATTAGAAGGTGGATATCTAACAAGTTAAATGCAGATTTGAACAATAAAATAGAGAAATAAAACACATAAATTATAGCAGAAACAAGACAACACATAGAATTTAACGTGGTTCACCCAATCTAGGTTACATCCACAAAACCACAACCATCCAATGATTTTATTATCCAGTGCAAAACATATTACAATATTGTGAATAATACCATGCTACAACTCACCATCCCAACCATAGTACAACATGATCATTCACCACATACCAACAAATCTTTGATTGAATTTATTTATTATTGAAGATTATACTCTTGATTAAGGTCATTTATTGATGAGATTATAATTTTGATGGGAGTCATTAATCATTGAGATATACTCTTGAATGGAGACATTTATTGTTGAGATTTTACATTTGAAATAGAGTCATTTAATGTTGTGACATTATGAGTACCTGTATGGTTAATTAGATTATTACTAGGGTTAGGATAATCCATAGGAAAGGGGATAACCTATGTATAGGATACTAATGGTCAAAAATAAATCAAGCTACAAAGGTGGTGAAATAGATGACCCTCACTTGAAGTACTAGGTGATGAATCTTTGGCCAAAGTAGTGTAAGTAGCCACTGTTTACACTGTCAATTCATTGTGATCTGATTTACATACTAGGCTGGGAATATCATATATATAGTTGTAGCCATGGTATGGTAGCTCTAGTTATGTAGGACACATCACCATGCTTAGAAAATGCTAAAGATTTATGAAGTTAACAAACCAATATCTTTTTCGAAGGGAAGGGCCATCTCACCAAGTTTGGTAGATGTGCGGGGGATTGCAGTAAGTCCATGGTTGGTGGAAAAGCGCTTGAGTGATGCTTCTCCTCATGCAGTTGGTGGCCAAGATTTGTGGATGTATGTGCCAATACTAGGGACAACTAGAATGTGTGCACCAAGGAATGGGGACATCTAGAATGTATACACCGATGTAGGGACATCTGGACCATATCGTATTTCTAATTTCAAGTAGGCTCGTTGAAGCTATGTATGTAATCATGTACCCATATATATGGAAATTATAAATGTGAAATGTTATCTTGAATATATGTAAAGTGAAATCATTAGTTGTATTGATGAAATGATTCTTTGATTATGCAATGGAAAATTTTGGAAAGGTTATGGTTCAAATGGTGCATTTATTATTCAAAATAAAATAAACATTTTATTGCTTATAATGTTAGATGCATAAACTATTCATTTATGAGTAAAACATAGTAAAATTACTAGGTAGAACAATGGGCATGTTGCATGTGGTATCGAAGCTACCAAGTTCAGCACTGGAACCTATGAGCTCATTACATAAGTGATACGTAAACCTTGTTGAAAGTTAATGGATGAAAGGTTCTTATGCCAAGATGGCAAGAGGAAAAGAACAAAGAGGAAACAAAAAGGAAGTTAAGTTTCTTGAAAACTTGTTTGCATTTGGGACTAGGAAAGAGTCATCCCTGGAATTGAAAACTCCTAAACCAACAACTTATTAAGATACACCTTTGAATTGTAGAAGATTATGCAACCAGGTTTGGTAGGAAGGTTATGGAGGATTACTAATGAGTATCTTCACCCTACAAAATAGTTTAAATGACTCTGAGGGATAGAAATAATTGAAGTAATCGTCGTTATAGATAACAACCTGTAGATGTGAAGAGTCAAGGATTTTGGATTAAGTAAGGATACTATGAAGTTATATGTATGCTTTATGAAACGAAACTAATTGATAGCATAAATTGGAAACTTATTCAAAGTATAAAGTCAACATTTTATGAATTAAAATCTAGAGAGGTATCTAGGAGGCAGGCTAACCCTTGATAGACCTAATTCAGTACAAGGTTAATATCTTGCAATATTAATAAAAAATAAGAGTAAATTTGATACCTTAGAATAAGGATGGAGAATATAATGGTCAGGAAAAGAAGCAACTACAAAGAATAAAAGTGGACATGATCCCCACTAACCGGAATAGGCAAGGACAATTTGCAGTTCTGATTAAAACTGAAAAAAGAAATCAAATAACTTTAGAGTGTCTAAGGTTAAGAGAAAATGAAATTATCAAGAATTGGGACAAAATTACTTAGAAATATTAATGCGAGGAAAAAGCTTGTAAAGTAAATCAAACAATTCAAACAAGGGCTCGAGTTAAATCATAGTTTGGTTAAAGTTCCAATTGAACTTACCAACTTGTCAACAAAGGTAAACTTATGTTTAGTCCCCTAAATGATCATTTGAATATGTCCCAACGAGAAATTGAACACGGTTAAAAGGCTATTAGTAAACATGGAAAATGGAATTGGAATAAAACACTAGAGTACCTCTTAGCTTGTAAAGTTGTTGATTATTCATTAGATATTGTTATTGTGGATCCAACTGTTGACTTTGAGAGATTATAAGGTAACGATGAATCTAATTTTGGAAACAAAAAATTATATTCAAGGCATACCATGGTGGGTAAGAAAGGCAAGCAAAAGTCATTCAAAAGCCAACAACAAGGAATGCTAAACCAATTCAATCAATTTGGAAAGAGCGGGTGAATTTTAAGAGTTCAAACTTTAAGATGATATAATGTCTTGAAAACACTAAGGGGGAAAGAGGGAGAGTAGATGTACTCAGATAAGTACCCTATTCAACGTTGAATGATGTATTTTTCAATCTCGAAAAACTTTTGACTTCTTCGTAAGTCATAATCCTAAGACCTATAACTGAAGTCTTATACTCCATGACCACAAAGGTTGAGGTATTGGAAATTATAGTGAAAGATATTGGAAAGTCAAGGCTTTTGACCAAAGTGACAAATATTTTCAATACAACTCTATACATATTGGTTTCAAAAGATCAAATTTTTATTATCATTAAAGCCATAGAAAAGGATAAGCAGTATGCTTAATCATGAAAGGCAAGATTATCACCTATGGAATATGAAAGGGAAGATTAATTTACTTGTGACTTTGAGTTATTGAGAAACGTTCATGCTTGGTAACTAGGTATGTAATAATTGTCGACATCTCTTGGAAAATAATGTCAAATCAACATGATTAAATGAGAATTGTTACTTAACTAGTATAAATGCTCATCGAAAGAGATAGATTGAGCTAGAAATTGGACTACAAATTTGGGATGCTCTAAGGGCGAAATAAATCCAAGGTATGGATTTCATAAGATGAAGGAGTTTTATCACCGCAAAAATATCTAATCATTATATTTTGAGAATCATATGTGCCATAAGTCAATGGAAGAGGTTTCACTTAGTTGGGATGGATTATTAAGAATAGGAGGAAGAACCTAAGTATCAATTTTCTAGAAGATTAAGGAATGAAAGGAGGTAAATTGATGTCATATTTAAGATACACTAGAATGGAAAAATTATTTAACTAATGTGAAACCACTATAATCTAAAAGGAAATAGAGTAAGATGCTATAAGGTATGTGGCAAGTTTCATAACCCAATTTTATTAAATATTTATCATTATATGGTAAATTGAATTATTGAAGTAATTCAATTAAATGTTAAATGGAGATTCTGGAATATTTGAAAATTGAATGAAAGAAGTTGACTGATGTTGACTTTGTGAACTTTTGAAAAATTATTTTATATGTTACCAAGAATTGAATGTTACTGATCAATTTGCAAGTGTAAGGTGGTAGGTTGAAGGACGAGAACACGGTTGAAGTAGGATTGTTTAGATGGATTGAATGATAAGCCAATTAGAATCTGGGTGCACACACCACAAATGGCATGATGACTTGCATCTAACTGATTTTCATATCTAAGAGAACAAATTTTTCCCAATTTGAACTGTTTCAATGTCTGAAAATGAATGGTTTGTAGATTAAATTGTCTATTCAAACTTTGTGATTTGAAGGAAATGAAAGCGAGTATTGTAAAGAAAAATTTCTTTGCTTGTATAAATACACACACACACACACACACACATATATATATATAAGAATGCTCAAAATGAAAATTCAAGTTCTTTACTTTAAATGATAGTGTATGGAACCTATGAGCCATTGCAAAACAAACAACTTGTATATGAATGCTTATATATATATGTATATATATATACCTTATTTGAATACATGGTAGATGTGAATGAAATCATTTAAATGCATGTAGATATACAAATATATAAGTATGTATATATAATACATCATATACATACATACATATATATTTAAAATCATATTGAATTTAAATTGATAACTGATATTTTATGAATCAAATTGTAGAAATCAATGAATATTACAAGGAAAGCTCATGATGGACTTGGCCTGCTAAATCACTAAGACAATGTTCAAAATTAGAGGTCGGCAGCTATGGTAGGAAAAAGCCATAATGTGAGCACCCAACTACATGCAAGAAGGGGTGGGTTACCATTTTGAATGAAAGTGGTGGAAGAAAAGTAGGGGATCGATTGGGAAGAAAATTGACAAGCAGAAAAAAGCAGAGAAGAGAACACAGTGGTAGGAAAAATATGGGGAAAACTTCAATCAAAAATCTCGACCATTGAGGTAATTCAATTTCTTGAAATAATATTGATTTTACTATCTTATCTTTCCATTCTAACTAGTGTTTATCATTGCATTCGATGGTAGAATTGATAGCATAGTAGCATACAATATTTTTGTCTATGTGTCTCGGCTTGAGCTGAAGATATAGATTTGCTGACCTCCCTCTGGGGAATCGCATGGCTCATGGCTTGCTTTTGTTTTAGTATCTAGAATGGAGCCATTCAACTAGCCTTTTGTGCAAGACCGAGGCATCGAACCCCAAGAAGCAACTGTTAATCAAGTTCACTCAATAGTGTAAGCTATATTATGGCTATCAAAAATCATATTCCAATTCAATGTGTACCATTTGGTGTTGATTTTGTAAAGGTTCGTCTGTTGAACCTATGCAAAGAGGACATAGTCCTCTGTGTTGCCTTTGATATGTATCAACAATGTTATATTTAAAGCATATCACCTTCCATTATTGGCTAGGCCGATAATAATAAAGGGAAAAATTGTTCATTAATGTAGGAATGTGGAAAACATATTTGTATAAAGAGAAAACCCTCAATTTGAAGAATCGATGGAATGTATGAGTTGGGTTTCATCGTAAGCTTGTAAGGATTGATCCTCATGATCGATAGATTATGTTATTTGATTTAGTATCAGATTTGAGTTTGCATGAAGTATAAAGTAGCATGCATTAAGGGATACTCTAGGATACCCATAAGGGTAATTTCAAATGAAACTTGAGGTTAAGACAGGAAGTACTCGACCATAGAAAATGGGTCAAACCTAGAGCAACCTTGGTTTGTTTGTTGCAGCCTGAATAGGAAAAAGTAATGTTGAACCTGAAACTTCCTTGCATTCTCACCTAAAATATTTGCTCAAGAAATTCATCGACAAGCATGTCGAACTTGGTTTCTTTATATTATTAAAGATGTTCATAGTAATTCCAGTGATGAAAGTGTTCAAGATCTGGATAATAGACATTTTGTTCTTAAGATTGAAACTAGGCTATTTGATTTGTTTATTTTCTATTCATAATGGAAAACTCGTTCAGTAGTAAACAAAGAACATTTACTTGTAAATGATCATTTAGCATGTAAACAACTTGAGATCAACAAACTGAGTAAACAACATTATTTGTCTTTTAATATAATTTGTTTAGTTGAAACATAAATGTATTGATGTAAATGGTAGTTATTCGTTTACAAACAAATCTTTTTTGTTGAAAAAATATCATTATAGCTGGAAGCAACCTTGCTCTATAAATTGTTTACCATGTAAAAAACTTGCTTTATAATTCTTTAGTAGGAAACAATACTTATTTTGTACAAACAATGAGTGTACATGTGTGAACAACTTGCTTTATAACTGTTTAGTAGGAAACAATACTTATTTTGTTCAAGGAATGAATGTACATATGTAAACAACTAGATTTACAATTGTTTAGTAGGAAACAATACTTGTTTTGCTTAAACAAGAAATGTTCATATGTAAACATCTTGTTTTATGTCTGTTTAGTAGGAAATAGTACTCGTTCTATTTAAACAATGAATGCTCTTATGAAAAAAACAATGTTAGAGTATCACAGTTGTGAGAATGCAATAACAATATGTGAGAAACTTTTAGCATAGACTTGTTCAGATTATTTATGTTGACAAGGGAATACTATTTTAAGATTGCAAATCAAATTTTATAATTATTTCATAATGTATGCACAAACTTAAACATTAGTAGGCACATATATGTGTATGCACATAGACTTCATCTATGTACATACAAATACTTGTGACATACCTTCTTTTGTTTTTAGCACATATTTAAAAAGGAAAATGCTTATGATGATAAGTAGAAAATAGTCATAAGAATGATATGACTGATTGTTGAAATACTCTGTGAATCATTAATCTGATTTTTGTTTAGAGTATAAATTTGTATTATGTTATTCTTTTGAGGACAATTGTGAAAGAATAATTTGAAAAATTGAACAAAATAGTGGTAACTTAGTTGACTAGAGCACCTATGGGTAGTTGCTGCTAGAGGGTAGATAGTTATTATAGTAGAAAGCTACCTTCCCGGATGGGTGCCGAAATGGAGTACAGAGACTATAGGTTTTCTTTATCAGAACCTATTGTTTGTTGTTGTTGCAACACACTTATCATGCTTGGCCAAGCAATATAGTTCATTATGTATGTATGAATGAGCTCTATGATTTCACTCTCACACATTCCTAGCATAGATATTGCACTTTCTTTTCTAACTTGTAGATAGAAAATGCATATTAATATTTGGGCACACACCAGATTCCACCTTGTAGATTGTTCTCTTGCTAAAATTTATGTGCAGGGTTGAACATTCTTCAAGTTAGAAGAATATTGAGGAAGCATAAGCTTCATGGTTGGACAATAAAGCACTTCAACCATGTTCTCATCCACCAATGGAGGCGAGCATTGAATAAGAACCTTAGTTGTTCACCAAACTATTATAGTCTATGATGTAACTTGATGTAAATAATTCATGTACTTGATGGAAAATGTACTATGTAATGACATTGTGGCCTTAGGAGCCAAGTAAAACTTGATATTGTAATTTGACTTTTGAAGTGAATATAAGAATCTTTGAATCATTTTAAATGGACATGTGTAGCTATGATTGACTTTAGCCACTAGTTATGTCTTTTTTAATTTGGAGTATATTCATGTGTCATTTACAATAATGTTAATTAAGTAATAATTTTGAATGGGTTATTACAAGTTGTTGTCCAGTATGCTAGAGGATGAAGACAAGATGTTGTCATCAATAGGACTTTTATAATCTCATGAAATTATAGAGAGGAAGTGGTAGATCATAAGAATAGTTTTGATCTTTCTATGTTAATGGAACTACCATAATGTTATGGTGGGTAGACTCACCAGGTGGATAGATTCACCAAGATAACCAATTCTGATTGGAAATTTTAATTTATAGGATTACCCTTAGACCAAAAATGTTGTCATAAATGAAAGAGTAGATTGAAAGGGTCAAGGAAAAGTTTGTTGATACAAAGCTTAAATTAAGAAGCAATACTATTATATTTAAGGTAAATGGTTGTGTTAGTGATGGATGGTCTTGGCTTTTGAGTTGTTTGACAGTGAAGACCAAAGAGAAGGATGAGACCCATGGTGTAGTGTGCAATACATTGACATTCCTTTTCTATTTGGGTTACACTAAGGATAATTGTATTATCCAAGGAGAATGTGTTTTTCTAGTCACTACAGTATAGGTGTCATGTATGATATAATTACTTATACTTATGATGCACATATGAGTTAATATAATTATGATGTATAGTTCTTCAAAGGGAAGATATGCATCAAGCACACAAGTTCTCCCTATATGTTAGCACAGTCACTTAGTGCAAGGTCCAAGAAGAATGAGAGTGCAAGGGGTTGTGCTATGAGGGAAGATTAGTTGGAAATATACTTATTTCCTGCATGATTTGGAAAATGAGAAGTACAACCTTTATTTAACTTTATTTATATGTTTTATTACTTTAAAATCATTGAGGATGATGATTCACAAGGAGGGAAGTATTTTACACCCCATCTCTTAGTTTCTAGGTTACTTTTACCTTCATGGGTAAATATGATGATAAATGTAAATCAAGAATTTAATACATTTGATAGGTGAATGAAATACTGAAATATGCATTAAGATGTTATTTATTTAGAAGGAATGATTATGTTTAATATACTAATGAAAAATGTGATAAATGTATATGAATTGCAATATGATTACTTTAATGCTTGAATGATGCAAATGATTTATGATGCTAATGGATTTAATGTGAATGACTAACTACTATTATGATGTACTAAGTTAAATGCAGGAATAGGTTCAAAGCTCTGAAAGAGAGGGGGAGTGTCACTCAAGAGAGGAGCTTGGTCTAGTAACCCTTAATGAGCCTAAATGAGCATACACACACTCATGTCCTAGTTTGGTCAGGTTGAGTCAAGTTAGTTGGGAATTGGTGAGCATACACACACTCACGTCCTAGTTTGGTTAGGTTGAGTCAAGTTAGTTGGGAATTGGTAAGTATCTTTAGTCTGGGTTTGAGAATGTTTTGTATTGGTTTCGGTCTTTGATTTCTTGATTGTTCCTTAGGTTGACTTATATGATTAAATCTCAATATTAATTTTGAGTCTTCCTTTGTATATATATGAATATATTGATCGATCAATGTGATTATTATAGCTATTGAAATAATGGTACATATAATCGTTAGTATGCATAAATATGCAATTGCTAAATAATGATTAAATAAACAAGTGTGTGTGTATATACATATATATATATATATATATATATATATATATATATATATATATACACACATATAAATGGATGTTATATTACATATATGTTAATGGTATATATGATAATATATTTAAATGCATATATATATAATTTTGAGTCTTCCTTTGTATATATATGAATATATTGATCGATCAATGTGATTATTATAGCTATTGAAATAATGGTACATATAATCGTTAGTATGCATAAATATGCAATTGGTAAATAATGATTAAATAAACAAGTGTGTGTGTATATATATATATATATATATATATATATATATACACATATAAATGGATGTTATATTACATATATGTTAATAGTATATATGAGAATATATTTAAATGTATATATATATAATATAAAAGTTATATTATATATATTAATAATATATATTTTATATTTTTTTAAATCATTTGAAATATGTATGTAATTGACGAATGAATAGTTTTTAAAAAAATATAATAATATAAATATATATTAATTTATATATACATAACAATATACATATTATTATATAAAAAAAATATAGTTTGAACAACAAAATATTCTATGTGGAAAAGGGAGTGTTTTAGCAAATCTTGATGAGTAATGAAGTCATAACAACTACATTGCAAGGCGCATAAATAGCGCAATTCCTATAAAGGTGAAAGGCTCATATAAGAGCCAACATTATGTTATTATAATGTTGTGCATATAATGCACCAAGGAAACAATAATACCATCGATGTGAGGTAGATAAAATCCAAAGTTTATAGGCTGCAAACAAAGCACATTATATAGTGCTAAAGTTGATAATAGTAAAAGCACTTTAAACAAAGCTTATGTGTATTTAACGTTGCCTTGTGTTAATACATTGCATAGTGTAAAATCAATGCATAGACCAAATCAAAGGATGTGCATGTTTAAAGGCATAAAGTGAAATGTTGGCAAAGGAAATGAATATGGATTTAAACACTGGAAGAAGTCTTTGATAGTTGGGCGCTAAAACATGAAATGTGGTTCTAAAACATGTAGCTTTTTGAATAAAAAATGAAGTCTTCAACCTGTAGATATGCATAAACCTAGTCAATGATAAGTTGACAACAATATAGAGGGGTAGTCAACTTTCAAACCAAGTAGGAAACTTGCTAAGAAGCTTTGTTGTTCATTGACTCGGTAAAAGAGTCTTGTTGTCTCTTAAAGCAAGTCGACTCGGCCATTTGAAATGTGAGGACTATCATGTGTTACAAATCTATGAGTTAATTATCTGATTCGTTGCATGGGAGTAGTAAGGTGGTAGAATTATTAGCTTGTTTGTATCCTTTGAATGCTTAGATTTTAGTATATATAGAGGTGCTCTCTCCACCATTTGTTACCACTCTTCATTCTAATTTCTATGCTGCTATTCTACTATATTTTTTGCATAGAGTATTTGTGAGAGCTTTGTGAGAAAGAAAGTAGGTTGAGCATTTGCAAATATTGAGAGTTTTATTGTGAGAAGCTAGAGATTGGTGTTAGGCTAAGTCTCAAAGGAGTTGCAAGTAGATTTTTGTAGGTTGAGCTAGGAAACCAGATTCATTAATTGGGCTATATATTACCAGACATGCTATTTTTTATCTCTTTATTCTTTAAGTTTAGTGTTATTTGTTTAAGAATGATTTTTTCTAGGAAAGAATGAATTTAGCGCATAATATATTATTTTATTATGAGCTTGGATAGTTCCTTTCTTCAAATAAGCATGCATGTTATTAGTGTTTCTTGCTTGCATGTAACCTATCTATTGGGTTAATACTTTTATATACCCTATATGGGAATTTACATATTTGTGTTTCTATTTATACTTTATGTAGTTTGTCAATACTATATGTTTATTTTCAATACTATTTGTATATAGCATGAAATGTGAAAAGTGGAATATGTCGATGTCTTGAGGCAACTTGAATTTGTTAGCTTATAATGATAGGTAAACCCTTATGGAAAATGATTTTGGTAATACAATGGGAGTAATGGTATGATAGGCATGTCATCATTGATAGGTTGAGATGTTATGCAAACCACATTGATAGGCTATGCTTGATTAATTATTCATATCTCCTTGAAATTAGGAAGAGAGTCTTTTCCCTAGGGTTAGGGTATAAACTTGATGGTTATATCTATATGCAATTATAGGGTTGATAAAATGTATTTGATGATTAAATTATTTTATTATTTTGGTTAAGAGTCTATTCCTATTCATGGAATTTAGGAGGAGAACTCACGTTCTAGCAACCCATATCCATATTAAGAAGAGGACTTGTAGGTGTAGAAGCACAAACCCTTCTCAGGTTAATGCCCTCAAAATTATATTCAAATATAGTGAACATTTTAAACATGAGATTATCCGAGGTATATTAAATGAGAGGTTTTATGATTTGTTTATGATCACTTGATCATTACATCACTTTTGATTGAAACCCTAGGTTGAGAATAACCTGTTTGGTTGGGTTGTTTACTTGATTATTGATTGAAGCACATAGGTTTGGATTAACCTACATGACTTGATTGATCATTTGATTGTTGATTATATCTTTGATTGAAGTCATTTATTGTTGAAGATTATACTTTTGATTAGGGTCATTTATTGATGAGATTATACTTTTGATGGGAGTCGTTTATTGTTGAGATATAATCTTAAATGGATACATTTATTGTTGAGATTATACTTTTAAAATAGAGTCATTTAATGTTGTGACATTATGAGTACCCGTATGGTTAATTAGGTTATGCCTGGGGTTAGGATAATCCATAAGAAAGGGGATAACCTATGTATAAAATACTAATGGTCAAAAAAAAATCAAGCTATGAAGGCGATGGAATAGATGACCCTCACTCGAAGTACTGGGTGATGAATCTTTGGCCAAAGTAGTGTAAGTATCCATTATTTACATTATCAATTTATTGTGATCCAATTTACATACTAGACTAGGTATATCATATATATAGTTGTAGCCACAATATGGTAGCTCTAGTTATGTAGGAAACATCACCATGCTAAAAAAAGGCTAAGGAATTATGAGGTTATCAAACCAATCTCTTCATCAAAGAAAAGGGCCATCTCACCAAGTTTGGTAGATGTGTGGGGGACCATAGTAAGTGGACATGGTTGGCAAAAAAGTGCTTGAGTGATTCTTTTTATTATGCAGTTGGTGGCTAATATTTTTGGATGTATCCACCAATATTAGGGACAACTAGAATGTATGCACCAAGGAACGGGCACATCTAGAATATATGCACCAATGTTGGGACATCTAGACCAGATTATATTTCTAATTTCAAGTAATCTCAATGAAGCTATGTATGCAATCATGTATCCATTTATATGGAAATTGTAAATGTGAAATGTTATCTTGAATATATGTAAAGTGAAATCAATACTTGTATTGATGAAATGATTCTTTGATTATGCAATGGAAGAGTTTGGTAAGGTTATGTTTCAAATGGTGCATTTATTATTCAAAAGAAAAGACAAATTTTATTGCTCATAATGTTAGATGCATAAACTATTTGTTTTTGGGTAAAACATAGTAAAATTACTTGGTAGAACAATGGGCATGTTACATTATTGCTTCAAACCAAGTCCACTAGCACCTGTATAGCCCATGTTTTTGATCAGTAGATAACCTTTGTTGTTTGTATCAACAAGAAGAGGAGGTTCCTCTTGATATATCCATTTGGAAATATCTCTTTTGTCTGTGACCTCTGCATTTAGTTCACCCCATCTTGTGAAGATAGTTGTTTTAAATTTGAGGATTGTAGTCATTTTCATTATATGGTGGGTTTTTCCATATGATTTGGGAGAAAGTGGTAGTTTTCCCATACAAAAGGTCTATTTGAGGTTGTAGTCACTACAACCATTGTCTTTTATATGCACTTTGATTTCAAAGATTGTTTGTTGAGTATTCGATGTAGATCCAAGTGTTGTTGGATCAACATAGGAGGATGAAAGTGGAATTGCATCGTTGTTTAGAATTATTTTGTGATATTTTTGTTGGGAAAATGTGTCTCAACCTTACAATTATATAAATATTATTGTTGATAGCTATATATATATATATTTCTTAGTTACACCGATAGGTGTAATATACAATGGCAGCAAGGGGGGGAGTGGGATGCGTGTGAACAATTTTTTGTTAACTTTTTCAGGAAAATCCTAAAATGGCCGACATACATTAAATAAATGATACATTATAAATCTAGACCATTAATTATTAGGTTTTATATCTAATGGTGGATATTTTGTTGGCTTGTCTTGCCCTATAATGTAACCCTATTTTATGAGGGTGTTGTATTATGGTTGCAATAGATGGTGATGTATTTTGAGAGTTTGATAGCGGTCGTGTTGTCTCTTGATCTTTGAGTGGTGATACTCTTGTGAGAATATTTCTTTGCAAGTATATTATAATCTTTGTGATTTTTGAATAATATATTGTGCGGCTTTTAGAGTGTGGGGTTTTTCTCTCAAAAGGGTTTTCCCCACGTAAATCATTGTGTTGTGATATGCATGATATTTATATTTATTTATGTTTAAGTTTCTATAACTGTTAAATATTTGTAAAAGGTTTGCATTATTGTCCTCTCAAGCTTAGTGTAGGAAGTTGTTTCGCTATCTTAGCTTCCTTACAAATTTTCTTCCATAATTTTACAATAGTAAAAGGGCTCAAGGTCATTATGAATGGTAACTTCTTTGTCATTGTATGGAAATTTTATACACTAATGATAGGTAGATTCTATGACCTGCATGACATGGATCTTGTTGGTGTTTTCTCTTGCTGAACCCCAGATTTCTATAAAGGGATGCCATGCCTTATATTGAAGAAATTCCTAGGTTAGAAGGCCAACACAATGAGTAAAGATTCTAAAGCCTCTGCTCCTACTCTTTAGGCTTTGTGAGACCAAGGAGTGTATTCCTTATTTGTGTCCATGTGATACCAAATTCCTTAAGAACACTTCCATACATAGATGTGTTCCTATTAAGTGCAAATAGATATTATTTGTCAAAGGTTTGGCTAAACTTTAAACAAATGTCCACTAAGTTGTGAAGAACACTAGTATGCATGAGACTTGCATCTCAAAATGAAAAAAAATAAAATTAAGCAATGTTCCAACCATGAATCCATAGATAGGTATTTGTTGATTTATTAGATTATAAGAATCCTAGACAAATGAACTAGTGCCAGATCAAATTGGGCAAGAGGAATCAAGCATGAAATATTCAGTCATACACAATATTCAACCCTAAAATGAGTGAACGATTTTTCATAATGCATTACATCATAAAACTTCATAGTACTTAAAGTATCACTTCTTACCAAATCCTTAGTATATTATCACAAACCTACGAATCTCTTCTATGCATTTGATTAACTCTTTGAGTTAAGGCAATAAATAGAACCATTGAAGATAAATGAAACTATGCTTGATACTTTCATTTATAGTCTGTAACAACAATACACATGAGAGCACATACTTTAATTTTGTAGATTTCTTTCGATATCAATAATTTGCATAGAACAATTTTAGACTATTTCATATATAAACCCTACCTAAGACAATTTTTGGTAGAGTTCATCAAGAATTATGCATTTGTATGCATTCACTATACACTACCTTACCTAGATCTTTTTGGATTCGAAAATCCCACCTCTAGAATGAGCCTTGAAATTTCTTTTATAATACAAGAGAGAAACAAACATCGGGCTCATTACAGTCACATTTCATCAAAATTTCATTTCAAAAGAAAATTTCATTCGCATTTCAAAAAATCCCAAATGGTTAAATGTAATCATTTGCCAAGCAAGGGAATCAAAATTTGTAAGAACCAACCTGTGTCACCCCACCCATTTCAAAATTTCGTTAAGGCCTTGTTGTCCACATCCACATCAAAACCAAAAATCAGTTAGCAACAACACATATCATGACCAAAAACTAGAAAACCATCACCATCACCCAGAAACCGAACCAACACTAGGGCCACGGTACTTGCGCCCACTTCACGTCCTTGCCACAATAGGAGGTGAAACCACCACTCCTTCCTCATCACCAACACATTTCTCAGCACCAGAACTAGTAACATCACATGAAACCATTGCATAAATTAGAGAAACTACGAGGACCTCTTTATTTACACCAACCATCTCGGTCAGCGCCACAAGGAATTTTCCATAATCAGAGTTGGTCTCTGTGTCACTAACACTGGAGCTATCAAAAACATTAATGGGTGAATTCTACCTCCCTAAATAATCGTGACCATACCTTAATTTGGCCTTTGATCTCCGCTCGAACTCCATAGACCTTTTCTCTTTGCCATACACCACCTCCTCTGCAATTGCAGCTTGGCCTTTCAACCGAGAGCTACACCTAATAACCACTAGAACGAGCTTCGTGCATTCCATCTTTAGTCTGGGAGTGCCTTGAAGAATACTCTATTCATGTGATGGAATATCATCATCCGACCTTAGAACATTAACTCTGGTAGACCTACGCACAGATGATAGAGAAGTTCTCGACCTAATCATCTTGCACCGATAAACATAAACTTCACAAAAGCAATCGCCAACCACAAAAATTTAGACTCCCGATTGTTGTGACAAAAATGATGAGCCTTCATCCATATTTATTGATAAAATTGATGATGTCGATCATCAATGCTCCAAGAGAAGCACAAGCGAGCAAGTGATTATTCGTTGGCGTCTATTTCATCACCGTTAATTCCTAGGTACATGGAAATTGGCGTACCATTCATCATAATTTCCAGGAAGTGGTTCTTCACATGCATGGAGATCAGGTTGATATCCTCTAAAGAGCATATGCCATTAATGCTTGCTATTTGCAGCATCTAAACGACCATCACATGGCCAGTTTTGTTCTTTGAATGTGAGTCATTGATCAAGCATTGAGATGGCTCTTTGGACGACTCAGATCAAGTCAAAGATGTTTGAAAATTCCATGTTGTCGCATGGAAATTCATTGACCAATGGTGTCTTCCCTAGTTAGAAGACACGTCCATCAGCCGCGAGCCCCCTCCAGCCTTCATACGCCACTAGCAGAATCCACGTGTCGCCATCGCACAAACCATGCACGATGTTAGGTGACATTATTTAATACTCTGCATGGCACATGCTCTATGACTTAGATTTGATCAAACGGTATGTTGGAGCTGTCAATTTATCGCCAGCTAAGACCATGCCGATAGTGGGGATTAGGTCCCACTTTAATTGGAGGATGCGTGGCGCAATCATGCACACCACACGAGCCAGCCAAAATAAAATAAAAATTAAATATTGTGTGGTGTGCAAGCAAGGGCCTGGATTTTGATTGTTAAATTCAACGGCTCAGATTTTATGCACGTGCACATGTTATTTGTTCACAAGGAAGGGGTCATGATCTAGGCAACAAGAAACAACCCTTAAATTAAAGACTTAAGACATAATTCTTTAAAATGAGAAATATTTTGGGCCGACAATGAAGTATTTAAAAATTGGAAAACCCGTTGATCAACGAGCCTAGGCAAAGGGGTCGACAATGACAATGAGCCAAATGACATAGGTTGTTACTAAAACAACTGGCAACCTAATGAAGGGGTTAATGAAGAAACATAAAGTGAGGGCTTAAGGCCTCAATAAATTGGGAAAGTGTGAAACAAGGGCATTAGACCCTAAAACCCTAGATTGAACCATCAACACAAGGGTTAAAGATCATGAAAATTTTCAAGGAACCAACCAGAAAATGTCAAAATGTTGAATTTCTATTAGTGGCTCCAGCTCAGGGATGCATACATTTGGTGGGTATGGCAAGAATCTAGATCTCAGGTTCAAGCAGAGCAGCCTGAAAAACCCAAACATGAGCTTGTTTGGACAAGACAAGTAGACACAATAGGAAAGAAACAAACCACACATATAAACAAAAATTTCATAGTTGTATAAAATTTTCTCTGTCAGGAAACTTCATCCAAATCCACTAGCTTCAATTTGTAAGCTTGGTGCATCAAGGGTTTCCAAGATTTGGAGCCAAACCTTTCCTTTGTCAAAAGCCTTCTTTACACACACCTGCACTGGATGAGTACTCATAGTAGATAATTCCCAACAATCTGCATTATTATGATGGATACCAATGATCCCCCATGTCTCAACACTGCCCTGTTTACGAATCTCAGTCTTGTCAAGTTGAATTGGAAAGAGGAAACATCCATATTCCACTTGATCACTCTCATCCTACACATCAAGTTTAAAACCTTCAAGAACACTATGCATCAAACTAGGCCCACAATTTATTGAAGCATCAAAGAAGAAAAACACGGGTTCAAGAATATCTTCACCCTACCTTACATAAATTCCATTCTTATTGAATGGAAACAAATTCATAATGATGCCCAAAAGGTGGGGAGCATCAGCAAAAAACTCAACCACATACTCATGTTGGCTGATATCATACCCAACATCTTTTGGCTGCCCAACATGTGAACCAAATTTCCATTCACCATTGATGAGCCTCAAAGCCAATTCATAATCTATATGTGCAACAAAATATGTAGCTCAGGCACTAATTGTTGAGGCTCTTTCTTCATTAGTGCACAAACCACTCTCTAAGCATTTACCTTTAGATTCAACATTTACACACTAAAAATTGACACCAATTTTCTCACATCCTTCATCACCTTTAACTTCAAAGCGCTCCTACCCTTGTAACTGAAGTATGTGCAAGTCATTGTCATGAAACAAAAAATACTTTTGGGAGAAACACTCAAGGACCCTTGTCTCCTCTTGATCTTCAAACTCATTCTCCACAGTAGTGCCAAATGTGAAAGCTTCATAAGCACTTCCATTAATAAGCCTGCTAGTGCACTACTCATTTCCATGTCCTGACCATAGGTCCAAAGCACTACCAAAATCCTCAAAAAGAGGATTGTTCTTGCACCAACCCGGAAACTCATTTTTAGCAACTGGAATAGATGAAGGTTCATCAAAAAGAGGGTTTTGTATTACATCCATTTCTATCCAGGAGACTTTTGCCCCTTTTATATGAGAATGTAGGCTTTGTAGCCTATCATCACCCATATAATTCCTACAAATGTTTGAAAGAGGGTCTCCCTTCATTTGGTAGGGATATTCATATTCAATAAAGGAGAGACATGACTCTATATCATCATAACCACCACAACATGAGAACTCATCAATAGTAAGACTGCATTCAGATCCATCATACTAGATATCATGACATATGTTGTCAATATCTTGATCATCAGCAAAAGACTGATCATTATCAATATTAAAATCATAGCTATTGATCAGATCACTTGATGGTGTAACCATTTAGATCTCCTCTAGATCTTCATCCTTTATTACCTCCCTAGAGCCTAATTTAGACACATCATACCCTTCATCACAATGGGGGTTATCATCCTCATAACTATAGTGATAATATGTCCATATAACATTAGTGAATTGGTTGCAATCATTGTTTTCTAGCTCATTTTCTTCATCAATTTGCACTACTTCTTGCTTTTCCCAAGCAGGATTAGGATCACTATCTCCCAAAAAAATCTAATGTTGTACATGGTTGCTCCCAATTCCTTTTGCCAATTTTATCCAGTCAATTATTTGGCCTAGACTTTCAGGCTTTAATTCCTTTAGCAACATACTTGTTCTTGACTGGTATATTTCACAAAACAAGTCAATGCACATTGAATCTTTAGGCCTGGCACTTTCTGGTATTTCCAACAACACATCCATAAACCTATGAGAAAGGTCATGAGGAAACTCATCTTGACCTCTTCTTATATCACATAATCTTCTAGCATGAGAAACATGATCAACCCTTCTTGAAACTTCAGGGCTTTTCTCCCGGGGCTCATTATGATCAACACATTGTGGTGATGGAGAAAGTGGGACAACAGGAGCTATATTTTCTTGGCATGCTTCTTTAATGGTTGATTTATTAACTGTAGTTGCACAAGATGTGCCAGAGTGACCAACATTAACGGTTAGACAACCTTTCATCATTGAATAATTGAGGTTGTTTTCAATGTCCATAGCAATTTGATATGCTTGGCACAGTGTTGTGAGCTCTTTATCTCTCAATAGATAGCCCATCTTTTTGTCAAAAATACCTAAATATACAACCAAACACTCAACATCATTTTGTCTTATGCTTTGTGGAATATCCATTATTGTATTTGTAAATCTAAGATTGAAAGCAGGGACCAATTCATCTTCATTTCTATGGGTTTCCATAAAGTTTTTCCTTACCAAACTTGAATTTATCCTTTCACCAAATTGTTCTACAAAGGCTACCTTAAATTGATTCCATGAAGCTATAGAACATGCTGGTAAATATGAGAACCAATCTCTAGAATCATCCTTCAAATATTGAACAAAAAGTTCCATGACAACATCCTCATGATTTAGCTCATAATCTCCCATCAAATCCATAAATGTATGCAAATCCTTAGAAGTTGATTAAGAACACTGTCCTGTGAACTTGGGAAAATATTTCCTAACATTTTTAGGAATTAGGTTCGGAAAACCTTTAATACCACTAAAATCCAATAGCATACATCTTTCAATAACAAAATCCCTTTGAGGGCATGATAAAACCCGTTTGCCCTACATGCTTTTATTTGATATTTTATAGGGAAAACCGTTCGAGGGTAAAAGTAAAGAGTATAACATACTTCTCATATCATTACTGACATTACACATTATATAATCAGAAGTATGAAAATAACTAATACCATTCCCCATTCTTGATGCAATTTCATCCAATAGGGAACCATTTATCATCTCAAGTCTTGAAGATTTCTCATAAACTATTCTCAAACAGAACAATGCTTTCTTTAAATTTATGAGAATACCTAGAAATTTGCAGCAGCTGTCAACCTTTCATCCCAACAACACATTTTCAAGCTCTTGGAATTGTCTTCACTTCTTCAACAAGTTCTCAAGCCAGAGTCGCCACCTCCTTTACAGAGGACTGAACTTCAAACAAATATGAAGTCCCTTTATAAGTAAATCTCGTTCTGGGTTGTCTCCACCAGCGGAGTCATTCATAAACTTTTAGAATCTTTCTGCAACCAAAACCTTTTCAGGTTCTCAAACCTTCAATATCTGAAAAAACTATTCAAACCCACCAAATGCTTGACTTTGTGGTACTACCATCTACACCTGGGATTCTTTCTTTTATAAATTTCTCAGAGGTCTCCCTAGCAGAGTCACCATTTATGTTGGGGATTTTTCTTGCTGAACCCTGGATTTCTCTAAAGGGATGCCATGCCTTATATTGAAGAAATTCCTAGGTTAGAAGGCCAACACAATGAGTAAAGATTCTAAAGTCTCTACTCCTACTCTTTAGGCTCTATGAGACCAAGGAGGGCATTCCTTATTTGTGTCCATGTGATACCAAATTCCTTAAGAACACTTCTATACACAAATGTGTTCCTATCAAGTGCAAATAGATATTATTTTTCAAAGGTTTTGCTGACCTTTAAACAAATTTCCACTAAGTTGCTAAGAACAGTAGTATGCATGAGACTTGCATCTCAAAATGAAAAAAAATTGAATTAAGGATTGTTCCAATCATGAATCCATAGATAGGTATTTTCTGATTTATTAGATTATAAGAATCCTAGACAAATGAACCGGTGCTAGTTCGAATTGGACAAGAGGAGTCAAGCATGAAATATTAAGTCATACACAATATTCAACCTTGAAATGAGTGAACTATTTTTCACAATGCATTACATCATAAAAATTCACAGTACTTAAAGTATAACTTCTTACCAAATCCTTAGTATATTATCACAAACCTATGACTCTCTTCCAGGCATTTGATTAACTCTTTGAGTTAAGGCAAGAAATAGAACCATACGTTCAAATGAACCATTGAAGATAAACGAAAATATGCTTGATACTTTCATTTATAGTCTGTAACAATAATACACAAGAAAGCACATAATTTAATTTTATAGATTTCTTTTGATATCAATAATTTGCATAGAACAATTTTAGACTATTTCATATATAAACCCTACCCAAGATAATTTGTGGCAAATTCATCAAGAATTCTGCATTTTTATGCGTTCACTATACCCTACCTTACCTAGATCTTTTTGGATTCAAAAATCCCACCTCTGTAATGAGCCTTGAAATCTCTTTTATAATAAAAGAGAGCAACAAGCATCAAGCTCATTACAGTCACATTTCATCAGAATTTAATTTCAAAACAAAATTTCATTCACATTTCAAAATATCCCAAACGATTAAATGTACTCATTTGCCAAGCAAGGGAATCAAAATCTGTAACAACCAGTCGGTGTCACCCCACCCATTTCAAAATTTTGCTAAGGCCTTGTCATCCACATTGAAATTGAAACCAAAAAGTAGTCAGCAACAACACATATCATGACCAAAAACCAGAAAACCATCACCATCACCCAAAAACTAAACCAGCACTAGGGCCACGATACTTGCGCCCACTTCGCGTCCTTGCCACAGTAGGAGGTGAAACCACCACTCCTTCCTCATCACCATCACATTTCTCAACACCAAAACTAGTAACATCACATGGTGCTATTGCAGAAATTGGATAAACTGTGAGAACCTCTTCATTCACACCAACCATCTCGATCAGTGCCACAAGGATTTTTCCATAATCGCAGTTGCTCTTCGTGTTGCTATCACTGGAGCTATCAGAAAAATTAGTGAGCAAATTCTACCTCCCTAGAGAACCGTGACCATACCTTAATTTGGCCTTTGATCTCCACTTGAACTCCATAGACCTTTGCTCTTTGCCACACACCGCCTCCTCTGCAATTGCAACTTGGCCTTTCAACCGAGAGCTACATCTGGTAACCATTGGAACAAGCTTCGTGCATTCCATCTTCAATTTGGGAGTGCCTTGAAGACTACTCTATTCATGCAATGGCATGTCATCATACGACCTTCGAATATTAACTTTGGCAGACCTACACATAAATGATAGAGAAGTGCTCGACCAACTCATCTTGCACTGATAAACATAAACTTCACAAAAGCAATCACCAACCACAAAACTTCAGACTCCCGATCGCTTTGATGAAAATGATGAGCCTTCATCCATATTTATTAAGAAAATTGATGATGTCGATCATCAATGCTCCAATGGAAGCATGAGTGAGTAAATGATTATTTGCTTGTGTGTCACGTACTGATTTTTATCAATTATTTAATTGAAAATATAAATCATGAGAATTTCAATGTTTATGTTAGATGATTATAAAAATTGAAATTGAAATTGATGATTATTGAAATTTAAATTTAAATGCAAATGAAATGATTTGAAATTCATTATTATGAAATTTGGGGATTGTCATTGTTGATGAGAACTTGAGTGCAAGTGAACACAGGAATAGGTGAACGAGAATGAAGGCGAGAACATTGATTAGGTAGAGTCATTTTAGCCACTAGACATTAATGAGGATGATGGAATCTCACACACCACTTAGTTATTAATGTGTTTTCGTGATGATTATATTTTGAAATTTAAAATAATTTTATTGCGATTGCTTAAATTTATGTGAAAAAGAATATATTTGTTTTGAATGGCAATTTGATAATTATTGTGAGAAAATTGATGTTTTTTAAAGAATTACTTCTTTATTTAAATCTTTTATTTTTCAGTTGAAAATAATAATGCGTTTTATTTTAAAATTATGGGAATAAATTTGTAATTGTGAAAATATAAATATTATTAGAAAATCCATATATTGAAATAAATGTTTAAATAGAAATAGATGTTAAAAATTAGTTATTTAAAAACAATAAGAAGAAGCAATACGTTTGAAAATGGAAATTGGAATTGAAAAGAAAACAAAAGTTAACAATTTGAAAACAATTACATCTCATTCAATATTTGCATGCAATCAAAGAGAGAAACTTGGAGTTTGGCCATCTCTGCTGGAATTTGGGCGTAAATTGTGGATCGAACTTTATTTAAGACTTCACTATTTGCATGAATTAAGAAACAGGAAGAAAATCCATTTTTTGGAAGAGAGGGAAAGAAAGGCATAAAAATAGAGTTGGTTTAATAATGACGGTGGATCTCCCATGTGCGTAAGTTTTTTTAGGAGAGATTTTTTGTTTTGTTGGAAATCCTCTCTGAATTCATGCGCCAGTGGTAGGAAGGAGGTGACCAACAGAGAGAGAGGAGAAATCTGCTCTCCATACTATGCAAGGAGAAGGAGAGAGGCGAATGGGCAGAGAGTAAGGGAAAGTGCATGAGAGAAAACAATAGACAAGGCACAATCAGCAGGAGAGAACAATAATCAGCTCACTCCCATGTGCAGGTGAAGTGAAGAGGAAATGTGTGGAAAGTTAGAGGAGAGGAGGATAGAGAGATAGGTGAAGTGTGTGGAAGAAAGGAAGGGGATGCGCTCAGGGAAGCAAGAAGAGAATAGAGAAGGGAGGAAAGGCGTGGCCAGGGAGCTAGGCTAAAAACATATTTGTTTTTAGATTAATATCATTCTGCTTGACACCCATACACGAGTGGAAGGAGAGAGAGCACAACCAGCAAGGAAGATAGAGAAGGAAGGGGATAGTGGGTGGAGAATAGAAAGAAGATTGCTGCAGAGGTGCATGTGCTACATAGGAAGAAAAAGAAAGAATACAAAAAAGAATTGCACAGAGAGTAGTTGAGAAAATACATTCACAGAAAGAACAAAAGAACATAGATTCATTGCCAGATTTAAGAAAACACACAACTGCAAGAGATTAACAGGTAGATTCAATGAAAACAATGTTTACCCGAATTCACAGTCAATTAATATCTGATTTAACTCTTTTCTATTATTTTTCTATGTTAATATTGAAAACATATTGTTGTTTTATCAAGTTTAGAAGAAAATATTAAACACCAGACTGTATTTTCATGTAGAAAAAGAACAAACTTGAACAAAAAATTATAGAACCAAATTGAACTGAAAACAAAAAGAGACATTAGATTTCTTATTTAAAGAATTTTGTATTAGCATGTTTAAAGATTTGCACAGAAAACTGGATATTTAAAGATTTATTCCATTAAATATAGTGAAGATTTCCACTGAAAACAACATGTTTTAGATTCAGAAAACTCCGAAAAGAAAACCATATGCGTTAAACTGTACAAAGAGAAAATTGGAAATTGCAAGGAAAAGAAACAAAAAAGATAGTGTTTTTTTTTGGTTTAAATAAAATTGTAGAATGTTTTCCTGAATGATAAGATTAAATACTTTTGTATATGTAAATATTCTTGAAAAGAGTAAAAGTGAAATTCGATAATTTTTTGGAAATGATATTAAATTGCTACAAAACAAAAGTAAATATGAGGTTTTATGATTTTGAAAAGATATTAATATTTAAAAGAAAATATGAAAAATAGAAAAGAGAAGAAAGCAAGTTAAAAATATACTTACTTTGAAATGCAACGAATTAGAAAAGGATTATTTCGAAGTGTAGATGAATTTTATGAGTAAATGAACCAAAAGAATGTGTGCTCATTTATTAAATTCTTGTTTTATATGTACTTAGTTACATACATGTGTTACACCTTCTTTTATCTATTTTTGAATAGAACCATGTATGCTTAATATGGAATGCACACGACATGTGTTGGGAAAGATAATTTATTTATGTTGAATTGAACCATGCATGCTTGATAATTGAATGTGCGTGTCATGTGTTTGGAAAGTTACCTTCTAGGACGGATGCCGAATATGGGTTTATAGAGAGCGTAGTTTTGCTTTTCCAAAACTACTATTATTTGTCATGCATGAAATTTTACTTGGCCAAGTAACTTAAGGACCATTGAAATAGATGGAATATTTATCTCTCTACCATATCCTAGTATCGAACTTGCTTGTTTCTTAAATGAATTAGAAAAATGAAAATGCTTGTGGATTTACTAGTTATACTAGGCACACATCAGATTCCATCCTGCTTGTCAACTTCTTTTTGCTAAGTGATTCGTGCAGGGTCGAGTATTCTTTGATTGACTAAGGAATTCCAGGGAAGCGTAAGCTTCGAGGTTGGGTGGGAAAAGTGCCTGAACCTTGTTCTCATCTTCATGTTTGAAGATTAGCAGTTGGATTGAAGATCAAATGAAGATATCTTCATATATCTATTGTATTTATTATTGAATGATTATTGTAGAACTTAAGGCGATAAAATGTCTAAGTCTTGAATTGTAAATTTCTTTTACAATGTTTTGTATTATAAATGTTGTGAAAGATGACACCTATTTATGAATGTAATTGGATGTATTATGAATCTTATTGTAGACTTAAAAGTCGATATTTGGAATCATTTGGATTAAACAAAATGTTATAGAATGGATTTACGATATTTAAAGAATGGAATTAAACTTATTAAAGGAATTATAAGATTATTTGGAATTAAAGACTTTTGCTCTTTACATCGCGTCTATTTCATCGCCATTAATTCCCAGGTACATGGAAATTGGCGTACAATTCATCATAATTGTCAGGAAGTGGTTCTTCACATGCATGGATATTAGGCTGATATCTTATGAAGAGCATATGCCATTAATGCTCATTAATTGTAGTGTCCAAATGACCATCACATGGCTAGTTCTATTCTTTGAATGTGAGCCATCGATCAAGTGCTAAGATGGCTCTTTGGATGACTCAAATCGATTCAAAGATGTTTGAAAATTTCATGTTGTCGCATGGCAAGTCATCGACCAATGGTGTCTTCCCCAGTTAGAAGACATGTTCATTAGTCGCGAGCCCCATCCAACCTTCATACGCCACCAATATAATCCATGTGTCACCATCACGCAGTCTGCGCACGACGTTAGGTGACATTATTTAATACTCTACACAGTACGCCCTCTACGACTTCGATTTAATGAGATGGTACGTTGGAGTCATCAATTTACCTCTAGATAAGACCATGTTGATAGTGGGGATTGGGTCCCACTTGAATTGGAGGATGCATGGCGCAATCGCACACACCATGCGGCCCAGCCAAAATACAAGTTTTAAATACTATGCGATGTGTGCGCAAGGGCTTGGATTTTGATTATTAAATCCGATGGCTTAGATTTTATGCATGTGCACATATTGTTTTTTCACAAGGAAGGGGCCATGAGGTAGGCAACGGGTAATGACCCTTAAATTAAAGACTTAAGATATAAGTCTTTAAAAGGCAAAATATTTCAGGTTGACCATGAAGTATTTAAAATTTGACAAACCCAATGATTGACAGGCCTAGGCAAAGGGGCCGGTAATGACAATGAGCCAAATGACATAGGTTGTTACTAAAACAACTTGAAACCTGGTGAAGGGGTCAATGAAGAAACATAAAATGAGGGGTTAAGGCCTCAATAAATTGGGAAAGTGTGAAACAAGGGCATCAGACCCTAAAACCCTAGGTCGAACCATCAACACAAGGGTGAAAGATCATGAAAATTTTCAAGGAACCAACCAGAAAATGATAAATTTTTGAAGTTCTATTAGATCCATGGGTGGCCTAAAAGGATGTTATACAACAAGTTAAGGTCTAAGATTTGGCACATGTTTCGATAATTGCAAAACCCACTTGTATAGGTAGCTTGATTGTTCCTTCTAAATATGGTTCATTATCATCATAAGCCCTGATGGCTATCCATTTTTCTCTTTCAATTACTTCCATAAAGTAACTCAAATGTTTGACTAGTTCAAGGGTACAAATGTTCAATCCCACACCTCCGTTTATTAAGACTCTTTTCACTTTGTGTTTGTAAACACATACTTAAAGGTGTAATGCTTGATTGTGAAAAGATTGGGATGGGA
Source organism: Sequoiadendron giganteum (assembly GCA_007115665.2). Lineage (NCBI taxonomy): Eukaryota > Viridiplantae > Streptophyta > Pinopsida > Cupressales > Cupressaceae > Sequoiadendron > Sequoiadendron giganteum. The sequence continues at coordinate 106,043,445 of CM021106.1, read as the reverse complement.
GATATTTCTCTATGAATACTAGGTGGTAAGTGATTTAATGTGGTTCACCATGGCTTGGAATCATTCGATGTCTATGTCATTAGGTACAGATGAGGATAAAAGAGCCAAAATTTCATTATGTGTGGGAGAAATTCTCAAGAGTTTTAGAATGGATATTTGGGGTGGTGTCTTCTTGAGATGTTTGATCAAGATATAGTTTGTAGGACTCGATTTTGATGGACCTCTTGTTGGTGTAGGGGCTCCTTGAATGGTAAATTTCCCTCTTTTTGTGGTGACTCCACACTCAAGAATCAATCCTTGTATAGTAACAATAGATATATGATTGTCATTGTATTCTATATTGCCTACAACATTGTCATAGTTATGATTAACATTATTGTAGGTTTTAGCATTTCCCGCATCATTTTCATTACCATGGTCTGGAATAGGATTCTTGTATATGCCCAAGTCATTGTTTCTAGAATTACTAGGTCATTGGTCAATGTTTACTTCCCCGTGATCAATTAGGTCTTGGATATTGTTTTTTAGTTTCATGTAATTTGAGGTTTTATGTCCTTTTGTGCAATGATATTCATAGTAATCATTATCATTGTACCATGAAGGTTTGAATTTAGAAAGTTTTATTAAGTTAGTTTGGATTAACTTACATTTAAGATTGTTTCAATAGGTTCTCCCAATGGAGTGTATTTGCCTCTTGGTGGATAATTGTTTTGCCTCAGTGATGGTGGTGCTCTTAGTGGATTAGTGTTTTGGACATTTTTTTGATTATTTTGTTGTGTATTTGATTGAGATGGCACATTTATCACAAATTTTGTGTCTATCACACCATCATTAGTCACATTCTTGTTTTTGGCCCATATACAAATTTTGTCACTTGAACTAGATAGTTGGTGATTGTCCTTATAGATTGGCATTGATCCTTTAGCAATGAGTGCTCTCTCAATGTTAATCCCTTTTGAGATAAATTCTTCAAAGGATTTTTCACATTGTATGCGTAGTTGGAAGGCAAGATATGTGTTTAGATTATTTGCAATGATCTCTACTTCTTGTTTTTTGGGCATTGGCAATTTGCACTTGATCGCCTTATATCTCCATATTTGTAGGAAAGAGGCAAAAGCTTCTCCTTTTTTTTTTTCAAGTGTGTATATTTCCTCTAAGGTTATTTCAACATCAATGTTGTAGGAGAAATGAGCTAAAAATTGATCTATAATCTCTTGAAATGTTTTGATTTTGGATGGTAGATGTGAGAACCACTCAATAGTTTGCCTGCCGAAATTGTGTAGAAAGAGGCACAATAGATATGAATCATTATATGATACCTCCATGCAAGCTATGTAAAATTATATTGTGTGATATTTAGGATTACCATGTCCTTTGTATTTATCAAACTTTGACATTTCAAAGTTTGGGGGAAAGGCTAACATTGTTATGCTTCTGTCGAATGTGTATGGGCATAAGTCTTGAATAGTGTATGATCTCTTCGTCTTTCCCATTTGTAATATATCTTGAATCTTTTGTGTCAACGTTTGAATTTGTGAGGATATATCTATGGGTGGAATTTTTGATAGTGAATTGTGTTATATTGATTTGGATCTTGATATGTAGGTGGGTTTGTGCCATATGGATTGTATGGAGGTTAAGGACCCATTTGATATTGTGGATTGGGTTGGGGTGGAGGAGGTGCATTGTAAGGTCCATATTGGTATTGGGTATGATATTTGGATGAGGGTTGTGTTGCAAGGCTTGTTGTCATTGTTGTGCAAGTAACTATTATTGAGCTTGCAACTGTTGTTAAGCATGTAATTATTGTTGTTCACGTAGTTATTATTGGGCTTGAAGTTATTGATGGTGTTGTGGAAAGAGGTTATGTTGAGATATTTGTTGATGTTGTGGTTGAGGTTGAGTTGGTTGTTGATGAACATGTATGTTTAGTGAGGGTGGTGTGGTAAAAGGATTTCTCCCATAGTTCATCAAATTTAGATTTGGTATGTTCAAATTTGGTTGATTGGTGTGTGTGGGTGGGTTGTTGGTATTTTGAAAGCCTAGGTTGGTTGGAGTCCCTAGACCTTAAGTCTTATATAGAAAATTGTTATATTGATTTGAAGTTTGTTTGATTTTCTCCTTGTAAAGTGATGGTGGGTTTACTTGGTGCATTTTTTGAAGAAGTGTTGGTGTAAATAAAGTCTTGTACCTAGTTCATTCATTATTAGGGGACTTATTTACACATGTTAAGTTTACTTAGGTCATAGGAAGGAATCTTTCTAGAAAGTGTTAGTTGTCATTAGTTGTTATCTTATCTTTTGACAACCACTACATGTGACCTAGGTAATTGTGATTACTTGTCTCATGTCATATGATTAAGACACTTGTCATAATCCTACGACATCTTGTATCTCACCTTGGATATATAACCAAGGGGTCTCTCTCATTGTACACAACAATCATATCATTGAATCATATTGATAAGAATACAGTTTATTCTTGTCACATTCTATTCTCTCTCTTTATGCTTTCCATTTGGCCTCTAGGTCTTGGTAGCCATATCCAATTCTAACATGGTATCAGAGCGGGTTGGGTGCCATTGGAGAGTCTTTTTTTTTTGAAGAGAGATACCAGATTTGAGGAGGTTCCATTTTTGGCTCTTTATTGCAGGTTCATATCAGAGCATGCTGGTGCAAAATTGAGTTCACCATTGCATTCAGAAGGTTTGAAAAAGTTAAATTTGCTTTTTGTTTTGTCCAAATCGGACTTATGAGGCCAAATCTATGAGGGTTTGAAGCTGAAGAGTGGTTGCCAGATCCAGAAGGTAGTTGCATTTTTGGAGCATTTTGGGTCAAATTTGACCCTACCATCGCGTCCAAAAGGGCCAAAAACCCTAAGATCAACTACCAATTTGTCCAAATCATAGCAGTTGTCCAGTGAGGCAAAATAATTATGTCCAAAGAGTCATACGACACCCCAGGTTGTCATTATTACGTTGATACGAATTTTCTAAAAAAAATATTATTTTATTCGGTTAAAATTTTTTGAAATTTAAAAAAAAATAAAAAACATTTTTCAATCGAATATTATTATTCAGAAATTTTTCGATTTGAAAGTTTAAAAAAATACATATAAAAAATAAAAAAGGCAGTTCGCAGACGTACCAATCTACAAACGTACCTGCGTCAGGGTACAGGTGTACATTTTGCCCTTCGCCACCCGCCACTTGGCACTCTCTTAGTAGCGCCGGTTATTTCTTGGCAGGCCCCCCTCTCCCACCAGTTGAGCAATTAAATCAACCAACGAAAAAAAAAGCGGTCATCGCTTAACTCAAAATCAACAAATTTTTTGAAAATACGAGCGACCATTCAAAAGATTCCAGCATCTTTCAAGATTCCGCTGAGTAGAGAAGAATATTCTATCACTGTTCAAAGCTTTTGATCCTGAAGAATATTCTGGGTTGAGGGTATATTCTTTCTTGATGGGTAGGTGACCGTCAATTCTAAGCCCAAGTATGCGCATGGTGGCTATTCAACCATCAAATTTAAGATAGAAATCATATGACATCAACATTTTAAAAAAAAAATTGCCCCCCTCACAGATTGCATTTTGGTTTTCATAGTCAAACTTTGAAGGCTTATATCTCAGTCATTTTGACTTCTTTTTTCGAGCAATTTTTTTTATTTGGGCTAATTTTTTGTGCTCTACATGATGGTGCAATCAGATTTTGGTTTTGGTGTCTGGGTTTTTCATAAATTACAGATTCTCACAGGTGTTGTTGCTTCATCCTCATTTTGGGAACTTCGGGAGCTGATATCTTGCTCCCACGGTAACATTTTTTGGTGCAGTTTTTTTGAATGTGTATGAATTTTTGTGTACTTCTCAATGGTATGATCAGATTGATCTCATTTTATATCAAAAATTGTACTTGATTTTGTGGCCTATTTTTGGCAATTTGCATGTACCAAGATCAAAGTCCACTTCACTTTTTTTGGCGTGGCAATTGTAAATGCACTAATTATAAAGTGCCAATCTCATATATTGTCAGGGGGGTTTCTTGATTGAGTAATTTGGGGGGTAATATTGCAGTGGTTAATTTCATTCTTTTGTTTGGTTTGTGTTCTTGCAATGGGGAAATCTCAAATTGAACTCCTAACTCCACATAATTATGCTACATGGAGAAAATCAGTATGGAACTATCTCATGATGAAAGGTCTAATAGGTCATCTAAAGGACACCATTCAAAAACCTACTGATGCTAAAGAATTGGCAAAATGGGAGATTGATCGTGAGAAAACACTTGGATGCATATGTTCATTGGTCTCATTTGATTTACAATTTCATATTGAATCATGTAAAACACCTAAAGAGGCTTGGGAGACTTTTGAAAAATTATATGGTAAAACATATAAGATTAGAGGATATCAGATTGATAATGATTTGATGAATCTTGATCCTAAATTTTTTGACCACATCCAAGACTACATCTCCAAAATCAAGCAACTAAGAACACAGTTGAAAGAATACAACATTGATAAAGAAGATTTACAATTGATTCTAAATGTGTTATCCAAGCTTGGTCCTAAGTATTCAGTATTTATTTCTGGCTTTCATACCCATCGAATTTCTATGGGAGCATCATATGTAGATCCTAAGTTCGATGACTTTACAAATCTCCTAATCCAAGAGGAAGCTAAGTTAATGAACATGGATCTAATCAAGTCTTCCAAGTCACATGCATTGGTGGCTAGTGAGTCAAAGGTACAAAAAGAATCGGGGAATCTTGATAAGAAGCAAAAGAAGAAAAATAACAAGCCACATAAAGAATCAAAATCTTCAAAAGGAGAATCATCTAAGAAGGAGAGGCCTTTTTGTGCATATTGCAAGAAAGATGGACATGAAGAACACTATTGTTATAAGAAGGATATTGATGAGTTGAAAAATATTCTCAAAAGGAATCACATTGACTTTCCTTCTAGAATGTCTGAGTCACCTCCTTCTTCTTCAAAACAGTCTAAAAAGGACAAAGGTCAAGCATCTACATCAAGAAAAAAAGGACAAGCTCTTTGTGCTTTTTCAGGTCCAGGATCAGGGAGATGGGTTCTAGATTTAGGAGCATCTCATCATATGGCATCTTCACAATCTATATTCTCTTCATTTCAGCCTTGTACTATGTCTCCTATCTCGATGGGAAATAATACATACATGAGTGCAATTGGGAAGGGATCTATTAGTTTTGGGGACAACAATTTTACAGATGTTTTGTGTGTTCCTCATTTAACAAATAATCTTCTTTCCATATATCAGATTACGCATGGTGGAGATGGGAGAACTGTGGAGTTCACACCTGATTTAGTCATCATTCGAGACTTGGAGAGTAGAGAGATCATTGCTACTGGGATGGTTGATCATTCATCTCGGTTGTATGCCTTTGCAGATTTTGCTTCTAATGGTGACATTGTTCCTTTGGTTGTTGATCGTATGAATCATGATTCAGAGGAGACATTTGGCTTTTTGAACTTGGGAGTTCTCACATCAGATCTAGTACTTGAGCCATGCATTCTATCTTCTCCACCTACTGTTGCAATTGGTGATACTTGTGACTCCATAGTTTTGGTTCCTTGTGATTTAGTGTAGCATGATCCTGATTGTCTTTCAGATTTGGCTACTTTGGATGACTTCTTGATAGGTATTTTAGACTTGTTTGTGGAGTCTCATCTTGTATATTTTGGGGACATCATTGATAACATTCATCTTCTCTTTGATGAAGATGATCCTTCTTCAGTTGTTGCGAGGGAACACTCTGACCCTCTTGTTCATTCTCTACATGATCATTCTTTGTAGTTTGGCGTGAGTGTGGATACTTTTAGACAAAATTTGGAGGAGGCTTCTTTGTCTTTAGAGGGGATATCCTTGTCTTTGGGTCATGTTCTACATTCATCTCTACTAGTTGTTGGATTGTCCTCTTTAGTAGTGTGGCCTAGAACGCCTATTTGGAGTGTGTCGGCTTTTGGCATCGACATGGAGACACTTGAGCATGCTTCAAAGACATCATCCATCATCCATATTCCTAAAATCTTGCATACTATCTTGGTTTTGTTTCTTCCTAATGGGAGGAACTTTGTTCGATGAGAGTGGATCATCTTCAACATTCAATGTCGAGCTTCTACCATCATTGCAGGAGACTCAATATTGAGGGGGGCTGCCTTGTCTCTCTTCTACTTCTCTCTTATAGGGGGTATTTTTCCTCACTTGGGGTTTTTACCTTCTCATTCATCATTGAGAGCATTCTTTGTATTTCATCTCTCTTTTGGGGAGGAGTTTTGTCCCACTGGGTTTTCTCTTTTCTCCGTTTTGTGAGAAATTTCATTTGCATATGTACATGGGTACCTAACATGGCCTAGTAGTCGGGACCCATCTTTGTGTCATTTGTATAATAATATGCTACTCCCTAAGTTGCACTTAAGGGGGGGTGTTGGTGTAAATAAAGTCTTGTACCTAGTTCATTCATTACTAGGGGACTTATTTACACATGTTAAGTTTACTTAGGTCATAGGAAGGAATCTTTCTAGAAGGTGTTAGTTGTCATTAGTTGTTATCTTATCTTTTGACAACCACTACATGCGACCTAGGTAAGTGTGATTAGTTGTCTTATGTCATATGATTAAGACACTTGTCATAATCCTATGACATCTTGCATCTCACCTTGGCTATATAACCAAGGGGTCTCTCTCAGTGTACACAAAAATCATATCATTGAATCATATTGATAAGAATATAGTTTATTCTTGTCACATTCTAACAAGAAGGATTGGGTATTTGTTCAATGATATGTTGTACTATGGGGTCACTACCTTGAGGATGATTCCTTGCTCCAAAATTTGAAAAGGTTAGTTGTTCCCTAAGTTGATTGACATTAAAATTGGGGGAAATTTAACACCAGGTTGTGTGAGTTTTAACATGTATAGGTTTGGATCAAGACTTAACATAGCATCTACTACCTTAGAAAGAGATGGGTGTAGTGTCATCTCTAATATTTGTTCTAGAGTGAAGTCAAAGGGTTTGTTAGTGCCATCCACTATATGGACTATTTCAACTTCAATGGGGTTAGGTTGCGTTTTACTTAGAAAAGGAACTTTATACCCTTTCGAAATTGGTTTTAGGAATTTCATACGCTTGATCACTAGTACTTGTGGTAGTGGCGAGAGTTGACCCACTAGGATTCTTCTTAATTTTATTTTTGTGTTGTGATCTAGTTGTGATCATAAAACTTATAGTATCTATTTGATATTGTTGGTGTTTTCATTGATGTCAACCCACAGTGTGGATGTGTTGTGGTTTGATGTCACATTTATGTCAACGTCTAGTATGGTCAGGGATTTTGTTGGAGATTATTGCACTATGTTTCCTTAGAGTTGTCACTGATGTCAACCTCTAGTGTGGTTATGTTAAGAATTTTTTGTGGTATTGAGTAGGTGTTGTAGATGTTTTGGATATGTTGAGAAGGTGTTTGTGGTGTTGTTGATGTAGTTCATTCACTTGGTTTCTAAGTTCTTTTGAGAAAATTTGAATAAAAAAGTGTACAGTGCAACCTAGGAGTGTTTAGTGTTGTGCTTTGCATTTCTTCATGGTTGAAGATATAATTGTACAGTTTGGATATGTTGATCAGAGGTGTTTAGAGGTTTTGTATCTAGAATTTCTAGGTTTTGGATCGTGCGACAGTGGAAGTTGTGTTTAACAACGTGTTTCTTTTGAAGAAGGTTGTCTAGGAGAAATGAGATTATTTTGCATTTCTCTATGTTATGGTTTCCTATCTTGCAGATTTGGGAATGTGTTATTAATGTTTGTATCTACCTTTCCCTATATTATGTAGTGTTCAACTGCTTTGCAAGCTTGGATTCATAATTTGTGGTTTGTGGTAGTATGTTTGGTTGCACATAATGAATGTGTTCTTCAATTATAGGTGGTTGTGGTAGTATTGTAAATTTTGTGATGATGTTGGAATATTCTTAGATGTTGTGGAGATTTTCTTTGAGGTTCATATGATATTTTCAGACTTGGAGAGGCATGTATGCAGTCGCTTGTTAGTGTTAGTGCAAGTTTGGCCGACCTAGCGTGCTAGCGCTAATTGTGGAGATTGTTTGGTGTTTAAAGAAGCATGGTGAAGAGTGTTGGTGTATATTTGGGTCCTAGTTAACCCTTGGTGTGGTCTAACTTTACTTCTTTCCATTGTGGAAGTGTTTGGTGCTGACCTATTTAGTGGTTGCACATTTGAGGCTGACATGGAGAAAGTTTTTGATGTTTTGGAGGATATATAAGTGAGGTTAATTGTTGGAGATGTGTGTGGTAGATGTGTGAGTTTTGTAGTATGTGAATGTGATCAAGTGTGGTGATTTGAGTGTGAGCTTAAATTCCTAAGGCTACCAGATGTAGTAAGCAAAATGTGTCTACATTTTTAGTGTGCCTAATGTTACTAGAGGTGGTGAGTCGAACGTTACAAATGGTGCAGAGTTGTAGTGGTTGATTTTTCTTGTTGATTTGAGATATTGAATCTCTCTTAATAATATTCTTCTATTATTCTTTCTTTTGAATAGTGAGCCTTTCTTCTCTTTTGGGTAGTGAGTCCTTTTGACAGTGAGCCTATTGTATTCAATTTTGGTATTCATCTATCTGTGAGCTAATCCTCAGTATGGTTTTTACTTGATTGGGGTTTTCAATGTAAATTTGGTGTTCCCTTGTGTATGGTGTTGTTATGTTGATGTTTCACATGTTTACTTTTTGCCGATGCTTAATAAGGATATGAAAGTTAATAAGGGTTTAAGGATTTATGAGGGTTCAATGATTTTAATATATAATTGACTCACCCCCTCTCAGTTGTCCTGTGTGTCTAACAATTGGTATTAGACCTATGGTTCCTTGGAAGAAGCTTAATTGATTGAGGTAGATCCAGATGGCACACAAGAAGGGTGTCAAATCTCCTATGTTCAATGGAATGAATCAAGCTTACTCGAAAGCCATGATGGAAGCCTTTCTTATCTATCCAAGGTTTGGAATCTATAATTCAATTGAAATTGTATATACTATGCCTACTAATGGTGTACCAAGTGATGATAAGTTCAAGGATTATGAGAATAAAAACAAAGCAATAAATGATATTTTGAGTGGTCTTTCTAATTCTGAACTTGGGAAAGTGATAATTCTCAAAAATGCTAAAGAGTTATGGGTGAAGTTGCAGAGAATTTATGAAGTAGATGATAAGGTCAAGCAAGCAAAGATGTTGAATTTCAAAGCCAAATTTGAAAATCCAAGGATGTCAGAAGATTAAGACATTACAACCTAGATGATCATAGTGGATGAAGTTGTTAATGCCATAAATGGTCTTGGTGGTAAGCTGGAAGAAAGTGAAGTTGTAAAAAATGTATAAAGAACTCTTCCTAAAACTTATAGTTCTAAAAATTTTGCTATTGATGAAGCTCATAATTTAGATCAATATTCTAGAGATCAGATGTTTAGTGCTTTAATTTGTTATGAATTGAGAGATTTTGGTCAAGATGCTACAAAGAAAGAAACTGCCTTTAAATTCAACAAGGCAGAGAAGGATGATGAATCAAATCTTGATGATCTTGATGAAGTGAAAGAAAATTTTGTAAGGATATTGAAAAAGGGCACATATAAATATAGAGGTAAGTTACCCTTTTAAGTGTTTCAATTGTGGAAAGATAGGTCACTATGTTGAAAAAGGCAATGGAGTATCTAATGACAAGGAATCAAAATATCCTGATGAGGATAGTGATGAATGCTTGTTCGTGGCTTTAAATGTTGGATCTAATTATATTAATCCTAAAATATGTATGAAGGAAAGTGATCCAAAAATAGGTCACAACATTGAAGGAACTATGTTGAATACTTTTCATGCAAGAGAGGAGAGAAACTTCTAGATAATTGATAGTAAATGCTCAAATCATATGATAGGGACAAGAGTAATTTTGTCAAACTTTAAGAGTATGATGGTGGTCTTGTTAAGTTTGGTGATGATAAATTTGTTAAGATCTGTGGAAAAGGTTCAATTAGTTTTGATGGAAAGCATAAAATAGATGATGTTCTTTATGTCAAGGGTCTTTGGCATAATCTTCTCAATGTAGGACAAATGTGCATCAGAGGATACGATTTGGTGTTTCAGGATGATGGTTGTGAAATTAGAAAAGGAAGCTCTAAAAATTTAGTTTTTTTTGGAACAAGGACAAAATGCAATGTTTATCAAATCAAAGGTGGTGGTGTTAAGTGCTTTATGTCAAAAATCAATGAAAGTTGGCTATGGAAAAGAAGAATGGGTCACATTAACTTTGATTAGCCTAGTGAAGATAAATTATAATGATGTTATGAGAGATCTTCCAAAGATCACAAAACCTATCAATGCAATCTGCAAAGAATGTCAATTTGGAAAGCAAACAAAGAAGAGGTCTAGAACTAAAGAATATTCTACCGGAAGACCTTTGGATTTGGTGCATACAGACTTATGTGGACCTACCAGAATAAGAAGCTCTCAAGGTGACTGGTATTTCATGTTATTAATAGATGATTATTCTAGAATGACTTGGGTAATATTTCTCAAAGAAAAATCAAAAGCTATAGATAATTTTAAAGCCTTTAAGTCCATGGTTAAGAATGAAATAGATTTTAAAATCAAGTTCTTGAGGTTTGAAAGAGATGGTGATTTTACCTCTAATGAGTTTTAGTTTTTATGAAGATCATGGAATAAAGAGACAATTATCATCTCCTAGAACTCCTCAATGAAATGGAGTTGTGGAGAGAAAGAACATAACATTTCAAGAAGCAACTAGAACTGTGATGAAGGAAGAAAATCTACCAGATGTCCACTAAAGCGAAGTAAATTCACACTGCAGTGTACATTCTTAAAAGAGGACAAGAAAGAGTGAACAATTCAAAGACTGCTTATGAGTTATGGTATGGAAAACCTCCTACTGTGAAATATTTCAGAGTGTTTGGAAGCAAATTCTATATCAGGAGAGATGAAGAAAACAAAGGAAATTCCGATGCAAGATCTAATGAAGGAATATTCTTTGGATACTCTACAAAAAAGTAATGCATACAAATGCTATAACAAAAGGTTGAAGAAGATTGTTGAAAGTGCAAGTGTCAAATTAGATGAAAAAACACATCAAAGTTTTGTGTTGATAAAAGGATATGAATATGATGAACCCCCTTACAGTCAAGAATAAAAAGATGAAGAGAAAGAAAAAGAGATGATAACTTGGAAGAGGAAGAATCTCTTAAAAGGATCCCTAAGACTCCTAAGTATGTGTAGAAGAATCATTCTAAAGATAAAATCATTGGAGATAAAAGAGAAGGTGTATTGACAAGGAGAAAAGTTGCTATGACAGAGGAACATGTAAAATTTTGTTTACTTTCAGAAGTAGAACCTAAAACAGTAACTAAAGCATGTAAGGATGAGAACTGGATCAAAGCTATGGAAGAAGAGTTGAGATAGATTGAGAAGAATCGGACTTGGGAATCGGTCCCAAGACCAACAAACAAGAATGTGATAGGAACTAAATGGATTTTTAGAAACAAACTGAAGGAGGATGGAAAGGTTGTTAGAAACAAGGCTAGACTTGTGTGTAAGGGCTACTCACAAGTGGAAGGAATAGATTTTGAAGAGACTTTTTCTCTGGTGGCAAGAATGGAATCCATTGGAATGTTCTTGGATTTTGCAACACATAAAGACTTCAAGGTATATCAAATGGATGTCAAATCTGTATTTCTAAATAGTGAGTTAGAAGAAGAGGTTTATATTGAACAACCAATAGGATTTTTATTGTCAGAAGATGTTGATGTGGTTTGAAGATTAAAAAATAATTATATAGACTCAAACAAGCTCCTAGATCTTGGTATGCAAGATTAGATAGATACTTGTTGCAACAAGGATTCAAAAAGGGCATTGCAGATAGTAATCTTTACTTCAAGTTTGAGGGAGATTAGATCTTGATTGTGGCTATATATGTTGATGACATAATCTTTAGAGGAAATGAAGGTATGTGTAAGAGATTTACAGAGTAGATGCAAAAATATTTTGAGATGTCAATGTTTGGGGAGATGAATTTATTCCTTGGGTTACAAATTTGTCAATCAGAGAAAAGGAATTTTCATTTCATAGTTAAAGTATGTCAAGGAAATTTTGAAGAATTTTGGAATGGATGATTCTAAACCAACATGTACTCCCATGGTTAATGGTTGAAAGTTGAGAAAAAATGATGAATCTCCTAAGACAGATCATAGCAAGTATAGATCAATGATTAGGGGACTGCTATATCTCACTGCTACTAGAACGGATATCATGCATGCAATTTTTATTGTGGCAATATTTCATGAAGATCCTAGAAAATCAGATGTGGAAATAGTCAAAAGGATATTTAGATACTTGAAGGGCACTCCAGATTTTGGTCTATGGTATCATAAGGATACTAATTTCTCTTGGAGTTCTTCTATAGATGCAGATTGGGCAAGTTGTGTAGATGAGAAAGAAGTACAAGTGGAGGTTCTTTCTTTCTTGGAAGCAAGTTGATTTCTTGGTTGAGTATGAAGTAAGATTCAGTAGCATTATCTACTACAAAGGTAGAATATATTGCAGTAGCATCTTACTACACACAGGTGTTATGGATAAAGAAGACATTGACGGATATCAAAGTATCATATGATGAACCTATTTCTATCTTGTGTGATAATACAAGTGCTATAAATATTTCAAAAAACTCAGTAATACATTCAAGGACAAAGCATTTATCTATTCGATATCACTTTTTAAGAGAGAAAGTTGCAAAAAATAAGGTGAAGCTGGAGTATGTGCCTATAAAGATCAAGTTGCAAACATTTTCACAAAGAATCTTCCAAAAGATACATTTGAGTACCTCCAACAAAAGTTAGGGGTTATTACCCCTCCTTTCAGTTAGATACATAAGGGTGCACATCTGTCCAGGAGATCCTTTCAAGATACATTCTTGGTCCTAGATTGATGAAGGCCACCTCTCACCTGAGGAGTAGGTAGTGGTGTCTTCAGTTGGAGCAGTTAGGGGGAGCATATCTTGTGGCCCCAAGGGGGAGAGAATAGCGGAGAGAGAGAAAAAGAGAGAAAGTAGTGTGTTGGTGTTTCCTAAAGTGAAGCTTTCAAGTGATGTCAAAGGGAGAGATTGTTTCCCTCTGCCATTGATGTCAAAGGGAGAGATTGTTTCCCTCTGCCATTGATGTCAAAGGGGGAGAGAATGCAGTCTAAAAAACATTGAGAGAGATTAAAGTTGGAAAAACTCCTCAAGTAAGGGGAGAATAGAAAAATGAAGGAAAAGGGAAAGAGAGAGTGATTTTTGAGAAAGTAGTAGAAGTGTAAGGAATATCCCAGTTAGGGGGATATATTGAAGTAAGGGGGAGAGTTGTCTGAGTGTTGGAATTACAGAGTTGCTTCTATTGATTGATAGTTTCTAGAGATGGTGTTTCCATTAATGACAAAGGGGGAGATTGTTGGTGTTTTCATTAGTGTTGTCATTGATGTCAACTCCTAGTGTGGATGTGTTATGGTTTGATGCCACATTAATGTCAACCTCCAGTATGGTTAGGGATTTTGTTGGAGATTGTTGCACTATGTTTCCTTTAGTGTTGTCACTGATGTCAACCTCTAGTGTGGTCATGTTGAGAAGTGTTTTTGGTATTAAGAAAGTGTTACAGATGTTGTAGATAAGTTGAGCAGATGTTTTTGGTGTTTTTTATGTAGCTAGTTCACTTGGTTTCAAGTGATTTTGATAAAAAATGAATAAACGGGTGTGTAATGTGACATAGGAGTGTTCAATGTTGTGCTCCATATTTCTTCATGGTTGGAGATATGATTGTGCGGTTTGGATACGTTGATTAGAGGTGTTCAGAGGTTCTATTTCTAGAGTTTTAGGTTCTAGGTCATGCAACAGTGGAAGTTGTGTTTGATAGTGTGTTGCTTGTGAAGAAGGTTGTCTGGGAGAAATGAGATTGCTCTGCATTTCTCTGTGTTGTGGTTTCCTATCTCGAGGATTTGGGAATGTGCTAATATTTTTTGAATCTACCTTTCCCTAGAGTATGTAGTGTTTAGATGCTCTGCAAGCTTGGATTCATAAGTTGTGTTTTGTGGTAGTATGTTTGGTTGCAAAAAATGAATATGTTCTTTAGTTGTAGGTGGTTGTGGTAGTTTTATAGAATATTTTGATGATTTTGGAATATTCTTGGATGTTTCAGAGAGTTTCTTTGAGGTTTACATGATATTTTCAAACTTGGAGAGGTATGTATGTGATCGATTGCTAGTGTTAGTGTAGGTTTGGTTGATTTGGTGTGCTAGCATTAATTGTGAAGGTTGTTTGTGGAAGTGTGGAGAAGCATGTCAATGTAGATTTAGGTCCTAGTTAACCCTTGGTGTGGTTTTCCTTCACTTCTTTCCATCGTGGAAGTGTTTGGTGTTGACCTATTTAGTGGTTGCACATTTGAGGTTTATACGTTTCATTGAGGCCAACATGGAGAAAGTTTTTGAGTTTGTGGAGGATATATAAGAAAGATTAATTATTGGAGATGTGTGTGGAAGATGTGCAAGTGTTGTAGTATGTGAATGTGATCAAGTGTGGCGATCTAAGTGAGAAATTAAATTCCTAAGGCTACTGGATGTAGTGAGAAAACAGTGTCTACATTTTTAGTGTGCCTAATGCTACTGGAGGTAGTGAGCTAAAGGTTGTGAATGGTGCAGAGTTGTAGTGGTGGATTTTCCTATTGCCCTAAGAGAATCTCTCTGTAGCAGTCTTTTTCTATTCCTCTTTCTTCCATATAGTGAGTCCTTTGGGCAATAAGCCCTTGACAGTGAGCCTTTCTTCTCTTTTGGGTAATGAGCCCTTTCGAAAGTGAGCCTATTATATTCAGTGTTGGTATTCATATATATGTGAGCTAATCCTCACCATGGTTTTTCCATGATTAGGGTTTTCTACGTAAATCTAGTGTTCCCTTGTGTATGGTGTTGTTTTGTTGATGTTTCATATGTTTACTTTTTGTTGATGTTTAATAAGGATCTGAAAGTTAATAAGGGTTTGATGATTTTAATGTACAACTAATTCACCCCCCATCTTAGTTGTCCTATGTGTCTAACAATATTCCTAGGAGATGTGGTGTTGAATATGTGTTTGTTAAGGTGTTTGTGTTGCTTCAAATTTGGCCAATAAAGACAACCTAAGCCTCTTTGGACCAATGATGAATGTTGTTTGGATGAATGGATGGAGTGAAACCTTGAATTTGGATAAAGTTTACTTTGATTAAAATCTCTTGTTGAAGATGTGATTGGGGGATGGAATTTTCTTGTACTAGAAAAATGAGTCCAAGCTAAGGAGGATGATAATGAGATTCACAAACTTTGGGAGTAGACTAATGACTCCAAATCAAATTAACTCACAATGTTTTGACACTAATTCAACCAAGTACTTGAAAGAAGACAGTTTTTCAAGTAAAGAGCTAAACTAGGAAATGAGGGTAGAGATTTGAACCGAAAGTGAGCTATGTCAATTTTTAGGTTGTTTATTTTGAATGGATTGGTTTTCTATTTTTCATGGGGTTGATATGATCCAATGATGACTAAAGGTGTTTTAGACAAGTCTAAAGTGAAGCTAGTAACATGAAATGGAGATGGAAATATGTATGTTTTTTATTATTTTGAATGATTAAGATAACTACAAGTCTATTCTACATGAATCTTAGATTTTATAATGTTTGTTGGTTAAAATTCAAAATCTAAAAAATTCTAGGGTTTTCTATTTTTTGTTGATAGTTAAAGGCATTGGATTGTTTCTTACAAAGGCATCAAAATACCTAAAAAAGGCACTAAGATACAACAAAAAAACCACACTGTTGAATCAAAGGTGTCGAGATGTAGATATTACTAATTTAATTTGAGACATCGATATGCACAAATGCATCAAAATGCAAACAATGGCATTGCTTTGATAAAAAAAAAAGCATCAATTTGCAAACAAAGGCATCACACTATGACAATCAAAAGCGTCGCTTTTGCTTAGAGGTTTAATTTTTGCAAGTTTAACCTATGGTTTTAATTACTTGAAGTCTGATTTATGTTTAATTGATCTAGAAAGTGATGGAAAACAACAAAAACAACACATAAGACTGACTCATTGGGTGTTTGGAAGTTTTTTGTGTGTCTTCTTCAACACAACCATGCTAATTGGTATCATGGGTGGATTTAACAATAAAGAAACACCATAGATACACAGCCTATTTTAGTGGTAGATCGAGATTATGAGCTTAGAGTAGGCCCACTCCAGAATATCATCTAATGAATGGGTGGCTAGAGTATGCCAAGGTCATGTACCACCTTGACACCTCTCACCTTGAAAGGAAAATATCCTAACAAAGAATAACGATCACCTCAATAAAGGTTAGTACATAACGAGTAACTTTACACATTGATACTTGTATGTTGCACCATAAGTTGAAAATTTACAAATAGATCTTAGGCTTCTAGATAAGATAGTTGAGGTATATCGTGAATAGAGAGATTGCCTAATATGCTTGAGTTGAGAGGGGTTTCCTCTCTTCTCATCACCTATACATGTCGTAGTGGATTGATGGTCACGAGGCTTGGCTTGAAGGACGCAAGCCACTCCTTTGGGTACAACTTTCGTTCTCCCCTCTTTATATAGCTTGCCGAAAAACATGCTTGAGATCAAATCATGAGGCGATGAGGCCCCCAAGAAATTATCCTACTTGAAATAAATGAAAATAGTGTTACTCTTGATCCCCAAGATCATTCTTAGGAGTCGTGAAAGGAGAGCATACACAACACTATACATCAAGGTGTACAAACAGATTGCAAGTTAGTGGTATTCTAATTTCCAAGATTGCACTAGGTGTAAGGGAAGAGCATACATGTGCACTAACCTACCAAACACATCAAATAATTCATTTTAGGTGCACTAAAATCAAATGTGAGATTTGTCTTGTTCAATTTTAGGTGCATCGAAATAAAATAAAATTTGTATGTACAATTTTAAACCCAAAACTAAGTGTACAATTTGTATTATTCTTTTTAAGTACACCAATGGAAAATGAAATTTGTGTTGTTCATTTTGAAGCCACCAAATGAAGTGTGAGGGTGTATTCTAAGTGCACCAAAGGAAAATGAGATTTTTATTGTTCATTTCAAATGCACCAAATGAAATGTGAAGATTTATTTTAATTGCACCAAGGGAAAATGAAATTCCTAGATTAAATCAAAACCCTACAACATAAACGTTAGTATTTTCTTTCTTTTAATCATGCTCCATCAATCGCCATATGTTGGAAATTGTTAGCTAAAATCAAGAAAACAAATAAATGTTAAAGGTTAGTCAAAATAAAAATTCAAATCAAACTATAAACCTAAACAAAATAGAAGCATTGTTTATCTAACAGAGGCATTGAGATTTGGAACAAAGGAACTACACTGTTAGTCCACAAAGATGTTGAACTTCTTCAAAGGCATCAAACTTTGTGCAAAGGTGTTGCATACCCTACAAGAAGGCGGAAAACAATCAGGATAGAAGCACATTTTTTTGGCAAAGGCATTGACCTTTTCACAGATAGATGCGTTGAGGTTTTTTAAAGGCGTCAATCTTTGACATAGGCATCAAAGTTTATTGCAAGTAAATAGAACATGAAATAGTCAGAGGCATCGAGATTTGAACAAATGTGTCGAGCTTTGACTTACAAATGTGTCGATATTTTGCAAAGGCGCTGAACTATCTCTGTAACCTTAAAGGCCGACAAAAACTTCACAAAAATAGTTAAATTAGGGACATGAGTCCTACCAAACATGCCAAAATGTCGTATGGGAAGTAAGTAAGCATGAATGATGTAATCAAAGTCTAAAAACACTAAGAACTCACACAATTGAGATCATACAAACCCATGTTCAATGCAATTCAATTACAAAGCATTCAAAAGGTTTAATCCAAGAAATTGAACTCAAATCAAAGCAATTAAACAAACTAAAAGTGTAACCCGCCAACCCCATTGTGGATTTATGCATATTTATGATGTGGATTGCTCAAATTGTACATAATCCATATTGAAAAATCTTGATATGAGAGGTGTGATTCACAAAATAGGCTCTAAAATACTCAAGATTGGCTCAAGAATTCTAGAGTCTGCCTATGCTTTGGTGAATATGCTTCTTGGTGTGCTTACACAAGTGCTAAGAAGACCTTGCTTGTCTTATCCTAGGATCCTAATCTCCTCTAGGATCTCAAAAAGGCTTAGATGATTAACTAAGACCTTGTCTAACTCTTCTCTAAGAGCCTAACTCCTTGTGCTTAACCTTGAAGGACAATCACCCTTAGTTTACTTCAACACTTCCTCCTACACTTAGAAGACTCTAAGTGCCATCAACACACAAATCATTGAATTTATTGCAGGGGTGCCAAACATCTTGAATACCATCCATGTGTTTCCATTTGGATCCATCTTGAAGGATCACCAAACCTTTCTCCAACCGAGTGACAAAATTTGTCTTGAGGGGGTCTAGGTTAGATAGGGCTAATAGGCCAAGTTTGTAGGACCCTACTGGTTTCTTACTCAAATCTCACTCAAATGGATTAATAGTTCCACAATCCTTCTATCATATCAAGACTTATTCATGTCCCTCCTGGAACTGTGGTTATCCCGTACTGTACTTCACTCCCCTGCCTATTTTCTTTAATTCACACTGTCAAACCTCTAACCCGACACTCTAAGCTCGCCTAGAATTTGACCTTACAAATAGATCCTCAACTCTTCATGACTCCTAAAACTAAATATATACAGACCAATGGCTCCCCTAACACATCCATCTACCCTCGAGAAAATCCAATGACTAGATTTCATGGGGGAGCCATAAAAAGACAAGCTAGTCAGGACAGGACAAGTAAAACCCCTAAACCTTAACCTATCTATTCAAGACACTAACACAACTTAAATCAACTTACTTGCAAAATGGAAAAATTTTATACTATCTCATGAACACAACTCTAACACTAAATCAAAACATCTAATCCACTTAGTATCACTGTCACTCAATAACACTCAGAGTTCACATAAACAAACATAAATTGCAGAGCTATCTTCTATTCAAAAACTTGATTACAATCTCTACTCATCTGGATCCGAGCCCTTAGTGATCTTAGATCCATTCTCCAGGTTTCTAGGCCTATTAATTGATCCCCCACTCCTAGATTTTAGGGAATCCAAGGTTGCCGAGTTGCATGCAACATTTGCAATAAATTGCCAATGTTGTCATGATAGTTTGTGACATCTTTTACATTCATTAGGCCAAGTAGAATATAGGACCTCTAAGCCATTTAGTTCGAATAACTAACATCATAAAAGACCTTAAAGTATCTTTCCTACATCTCTCATGTGTTTAGGACACATTAAGAACCTCAAATCCAAACTTTAAGCTTCTAAGGCAAAGCTAACCAAAACAACAAACAGTGGCCAATGGTGACCTTAGTTCTAACACTAACTCACCTAGTGCAAACACAAGAAAGACCTTCTAAGGTCCAAAATAAACATACAATTACTTTGACTTGGCTAATGTTAGATACAAGCCCAAAATATCCTAACTATGGAGGTTAGCCTAGGTGTGCTCCTGCACCATCCTCCCCAAAACAAAAGAGTTCAATCTACCCTTGGATTGAGTAAGTTGAGATCAATGCCCAACTTCTTGAACTCTGATTCTTTGATCCATACTGCATCAGCATCAGGTTGTCCATGCCTCTTGATCAGATGTTCTTTGTATTCCTTGGTTCTAGTTTTCCTGTAGACTCTAGTATCCAGTATACTGTCAGCTTGCTTGACTGTAGCAAAAGGTAGTTTGAGCTCTTCCACATCATGAATGACTTCATTGAGGCTTTGATCCATGTCGGGTGGTGGTCCTTTGTAATGAACCAGATCTGCAATGGTGAAGATAGGGGACAATCCACTGTCTTCCGGTAGCTCCACTCTAAAAGCATTGTTCTCATACTTTTCCAAGATAGGACAGTGACCTATCCTCCTCATCTGCAACTTGTGGGGGACTCCCTTCAGTAGTCTAGACTTATTTAGATGTATCATCACCAAGTCTCCCACATTAAACTGAACTTCTCTTCTACGCTCATCCACCTTGGTCTTATGATTCATAGTGTTCTCAGTCAATGTATTCCTGATTGTGTCATGAATCTCCTGCATTGCATATGCAAAATCATCAGCATATCCACTTCCCTTAACTCCATCTTTTAGGTCTCTTAGCTCATAGACTCCTCTAGGGTGTAGACCATAGACTATCTCAAAGGGACTCTTCCCTGTTGACCTATTCATAGTGTCATTATAAGCATATTCAGCTTGCCCAATCAATTGATCCCATTGTTGACCATACTCCTTGGTTAAGCACCTTAATAGATTTCCAAGGCTTCTATTTACAACCTCGGTCTGACCATCAGTTTGGGGATGGTATGCAGATCCAAAAGATAAATTAGTGCCCAATCTCTGCCAAAGAGTCTTCCAAAAATGACTCATAAACTTGGTGTCTCTATCTGACACTATGCTCATAGGTAACCCATGTATTCTTACTATCTCTTTGAAGAAGAGAGAGGCTATTTGGTTGGCATCATTGGTTGTCTTACATGGCACAAAGTGAGCCATCTTGCTGAACCTGTCCACAACTACATAAACACTATCCATGCCTTGTCTTGTCTTGGGTAACCCAACTACAAAATCCATACTCAAGCATTCCCATGGTCTAGTAGGAATAGGGAGTGGTTGATATAGGCCTGCATTTGAAGAAGTGCCCTTGACCTTTTGACATACTATACAACTTTCCACATACTTCCTAACATCTAGATTCATCCTTGGCCAATAATAGAACCTTTGAACAAGTTCTTGAGTCTTCGTGATCCCAAAGTGACCACTCAATGCACCATTATTCTTTTCTTGTATCAAATTCTCTCTAATAGAGCCTCTAGGGACACATAATTGATTCCCCTTAAACAAGAGATCACTTTGCAAAGTATATTCAACATATCTACTATGAAAATGATTCTTGTATTCAGCACATACCTTATAAATGTCTGCAAAATCTTCATCATCTGCATATAGATCCTTGAAATGATCTATTCCCATGCTCTTCAACTGAATCTCTTGGATGGTAAGAGCTCTTCTACTCAAGGCATCTGCCACCTTGTCGAGTACTCCTTTCTTGTGCTTGATAGTAAAAGTGTAAGCTTGCAGGTATTCAACCCACTTCATGTGCTTGTGACTCAATTTCTCTTGTGAATTTAGGAAACTAAGTGCTTGGTTGTCTGAATACACTATGAACTCCTTGGGAAGCAAGTAGTGCCTCCATTTCCTTAAAGCCTGAACCAATGCATATATCTCAAGGTCATAAGAAGAATATTTCTTCTTGGCTTCACTTAACTTTTCTGAATGAAAAGCCACTGGTCTTCCCTCTTGGCTTAGAACAGCTCCAATAGCCACATTGCTTGCATCACACTCAATGGTGAATAGCTTCTCAAATCTTGGCAACACTAAAACAGGTTGGGTAGCTATCTTTTCCTTCAACAACTCAAAACTTTTGTTAGCTTGCTCATTCCATACAAACTTAGTCTTTATGCCTCCTTTAATGGTATCCAACATAGGAGCACAAATAGCACTAAATTTCCTTATAAAATTCCTATAGTAGTGAGCAAGGCCATGAAAAATTCTTACCTCTGTTGATGTCCTTGGAGTAGGCCAATTGAGGATGGCTTCCACTTTGCTAATGTCCATTTTCAGATTGCCATGAGATAGCACAAACCCAAGGTACACCAGCTCTGTCTTGATGAACTCACACTTCTCTAAATTGATCATCAACTTCTCCTCATGTAGCTTCTTGAAAACCAGCTCTAGGTGTTTGAGATGTTCTTCTCTTGTCTTGCTATAAATTAGTATATCATCAAGATATACCACCACAAATTTGCCAATGTAGTCTTTGAGGACTTCATTCATGAGCCTCATGAATGTGGAGGGGGCATTAGACAATCCAAATGGCATGACAAGCCATTCATACAAATCTTCATTGGTTTTGAAGGTTGTTTTCCACTCATCTCCTGCATGTATTCTTATTTGGTGATAGCCACTCTTCAAGTCTATCTTGGTATAGTGCTTAGCTTCACCTAGACAATCCATTAGGTCTTCAATCCTAGGGATAGGGAACCTATACCTTATGGTTATCCTATTAATAGCCCTTGAATCAGTACAAATCCTCCAATCTCCTCCCTTTTTAGGTGCTAGGACAGTGGGTACGACACATGGACTAATGCTCTTTTTAATGAGACCTTGGTTTAGGAGTTCTTGTATTTTTCTAGCTATTTCCTCATTTTGTTGAGGGGTCATCTTATAGGCTGCTTTATTGGGAAGGGTAACTCCTGGTATGAAGTCTATCCTATGACTTATAGCTCTTTTAGGAGGTAATGCTGCTCGTTGTCCACTACTTACAATGCCTTCATAAATCTACAACATGCTTTGTATCTCTTTAGGTAACTTTGGCTTCTTGGCTGCTTTGTCACCACTTACCTCTCTTGGCCTTAACACTAGTGCATAGCCAATTCCTTCTCCTTCTTCTGAGGCTTCTAAGAACTTTTTTTTCACCAACCATGAGTATATTAGGACCTGCTGTCTTCACCTCTGCATCCTCTAACAGTGACTGAATTTTGAATGTTACCTTATCCTTCTTAAAAGTATAAGAGTTCTTCGCTCCATCATGCATAGCTTGGTGATCAAATTGCCATTGTCTACCTAGGAGCAAGTGACAT
The DNA here is from genome assembly GCA_007115665.2 of Sequoiadendron giganteum. NCBI lineage: Eukaryota > Viridiplantae > Streptophyta > Pinopsida > Cupressales > Cupressaceae > Sequoiadendron > Sequoiadendron giganteum. The sequence continues at coordinate 106,020,598 of CM021106.1, read as the reverse complement.
GCATCCAAAGGTAACGCATCACACAAGACTTTGTCCTTGTATCTTCCAATTGAGAACTCCACCCATGCTTGTTCATTTACTAAGACATGCTGGCCTTTATTTAGCCATGTGACCTTGTAAGGATTGGTGTGGGGTATCCTTGTCAACTTTAGCTTGTTGACTGCTTCCTCTAACATAATATTGTCAGTAGACCCTGAGTCAATGATGACTCTACATACTTTCCCCATCATTTTGCACTTTATCCTAAATAGGGACCTCCTTTGGCTTGGTTCCTCCTTAACTGACTCTTTTATCAAAGTTCTCCTCAACATGAGGTTCTCACCTTCCTCTGAATTTAATGGTACCTCAGAATGTTTCTCTACTGCATTTGTCTCATCATGAACTAGATTAGTTCTCTTATCACCTCCTTGAGAAGTATTACCTTTCTCTGGACACCTATAGGCAGGGTGTCCCATTTGATTGCAGTGATAACACTTCATATTGGCAAAGTAATTGCCACCTCTTCCTCTAAAGTTAGAGCCTCTTCGTCTACCACCTCTACTAGAGCTTCCTTCTTGCTGCTCAATGTACTTAACTTCTCCTTGAGCCCTTGATTCTGAACTCCTTCCACCATAACCACCTCTTTGTCCTCTACTATCTTTTCCTTTACCTCTACTCTTGGAGGTTTGCTCTTGCTTCCTTTTACTTTTCTCCTCTATCTTCAAGGCCATTTGATAACATTGGCAGATGGTTTTGAAGCTCACTAGATTCATGTCTTCTTGAATAGACCATTTGAGTCCATTCAAGTACCTTGCTAGCTGGATGCTTTCATCTTCAACCACCTTTGATCTTAGGCACAACTTTTGGAGCTCCTCGGTGTATGCTTGAACATCCAAATATTTTTGTCTAAGATTGTGTCTCCTCCTATGCAACTGGACTTCATAGTCATCAGGTAGGTAGGTCTGCTTTACTTTAGTTACCATGCCCTTCCATGTAACCATAGGACCCTTTCCTTCTTTTTCTCTTTCATTTTGCACAAACTTCCACCATGTGAGAGCTGAACCTCTCAACCTTGACTTGGCCACCATGAATTTTTGGGCTTCTAATATACCATCACATTCAAAGTGATTCTCTATATTGTCAATCCAGTCCATGACTGAATCTGGATCCATTTGTCCACTGAAAAGTGGTACGCCCTCCAAAGCTTTGCCACTTAAAGCCTTTAGTGCCTTCAAGAAGGGTTCTTCAGGAATAATAGGGTTAGGGGTTGGAGCTTCCTCTTCCAATTCCAACTCCTTTTCTATGGCTTCTTTCTCTTCCTTCTGATCTATTTTATCCTTTACCTTGTCTGCCTTTTCTTGGACTTCACCCAAGAGTTGCTCCATTCGAGCCAATCTTTCTCTCAGTAACTTGTTATCCTCTTCTTGTTCTTCTACCTTCTTGGCTAACTCAGTGTTAGTCACCATGGTTTTATCTTCTACTGGTGTATTCTCTCCTACTGATTTAGTGGGTTGCAACATCAACCACAAGCCTGATCAAACTTTGCTCTGATACCAATATGGTGAATGTGCTTCTTGGTGTGCTTACACAAGTGCTAAGAAGACCTTGCTTGTCTTCTCCTAGTATCCTAATCTCCTCTAGGATCTCAAAAAGGCTTAGATGATTAACTAAGACCTTGTCTAACTCTTCTCTAAGAGCCTAACTCCTTGTGCTTAACCCTGAAGGACAATCACCCTTAGTTTACTTCAACACTTCCTCCTACACTTAGAAGACTCTAAGTGCCATCAACACACAAATCATTGAATTGATTGTAGGGGTGCCAAACATCTTGAAGACCATCCATGTGTTTCCATTTGGATCCATCTTGAAGGATCACCAAACCTTTCTCCAACCGGGTGACATAATTTGTCTTGAGGGGGTCTAGGTCAGATAGGGCTAATAGGCCAAGTTTGTAGGACCCTACTGGTTTCTTACTCAAATCTCACTCAAATGGATTAATAGTTCCACAATCCTTCTATCATATCAAGACTTATTTGTGTCCCTCCTAGAACTATGGCTATCCCATACTGTACTTCACTCCCCTGCCTATTTTCTTCAATTCACACTATCAAACCTCTAACCGGGCACTCTAAGCTCGCCTAGAATTTGACCTTACAAACAGCTCCTCGACTCTTCATGACTCCTAAAACTAAATATATACAGACCAATGGCTCCCCTAACACATCCATCTACCCTCAGGAAAATCCCATGACTAGATTTCATGGGGGAGCCATAAAAAGACAAGCTGGTCAGGACAGGACAAGTAAAACCCCTAAACCTTAACCTATCTATTCAAGACACTAACACAACTTAAATCAACTTACTTGCAGAATGGAAAAAATTTAGAACTATCTCATGAAAACAAATCTAACACTAAATCAAAACATCTAATTCACTTAGTATCACTGTCACTCAATAACACTCGGAGTTCACATAAACAAATAGAAATTGCAGAGCTATCTTCTATTCAAAAACTTGATTACAATCTCTACTCATCTGGATCCGAGTCCTTAGTGATATTAGATCCATTCTCTAGGTTTCTAGGCCTATTAGTTGATCCCCCACTCCTAGCTTTTAGGGAATCCAAGGTTGTCGAGTTGCATGCAACATTTGCAATAAATTGCCAATGTTGTCATGACAGTTTGTGGCATCTTTTACATTCATTAGGCCAACTAGAATATAGGACCTCTAAGCCATTTAGTTCAAATAACTAACATCATAAAAGACCTTAAAGTATCTTTCCTACATCTCTCATGTTTTTAGGACACATTAAGAACCTCAAATCCAAACTTTAAGCTTCTAAGGCAAAGCTAACCAAAACAACAAACAATGGCCAATGGTGACCTTAGTTCTAACACTAACTCACCTAGTCCAAACACAAGCAAGACCTTCTAAGGTCCAAAACAAACATACAATTACTCTGACTTGGCTAATGTTAGATACAAGCCCAAAATATCCTAACTATGGAGGTTAGCCTAGGTGTGCTCCTGCACCATGCTTATGAGGATTGTGAATGATTTTCATGTTGATAAAGGCTTGTTTTATAGAATTTTAGGAATTTTGATCAATGGTCGAGATTTGATTTGAGGATCAATAGATGAGAGGAAATCAAGGAGATGGGTGAGAATCAAGGAGGACCAATGGTTGAGGATTCATGAGAGCCCAAAATATCCCAAATTTCATGGAAATAGGTTGGAGATATTTTTAATTGGAGGGAAGAATTTGAGTTTGAATTGGGAATATTCTTTGTGCAAGTTGGAGAGTTGGAGGAAAATTAGCCAATTAAATAATTATGAAAATCATTTAATTGCGAGGATGAGGGGAATTAAGATTTTTAATTAAATAAATGGGAATTATTTAATTAAGAGAGATTATTAATGTGAAAATGATGAATTAATCAAATAACCTTAATTATTCAATTAATAGGGGAATAGAGTGAATTTAACTAAATAATTAAAGAAATTATTTAATTAAATGGAGGAATTAGATGATAATGAGGAAAATGATGTTAATAAGTAAAATCAAGATGTGTGATATTCTTAGGTGTCTACAGTTACATATAAATTATAATATTAATTATACTTAGCAATATAACCACTTACATTTATTGATCAAATTTGATAATATCAATTACATTTATCAATAAAATCTTGAAAATAAATTGTAAGGTGGTGAATAAAAATAGCATAAAATAATAAAGCATAATTTAGAAAATATTACCCTTGTATAGCTAAATTTTGTATCGTTAAGATAGAATTCATATTAGAAATAGTATCAAACAATAATATAGAGTAAAAAATACTAAGGTGCAATACATAGTTGAAATTATATAATATGTTTGAAAGACCAATAGTACAAATTGATTAAAATTAAGTAAACAAAAGAGTAGACATATTAAACCCAGTCATTGAACCCATGCATATATATTATGCTCGTATTTTTAAAGGTTAAATAATTTTATGTTTGAACTTAAATGTTTATAACTTAATGAGTGTTATTACAAATATTTTATTAAAAAATTAACATAAAACAACAATATACTTTTAAAATAATAGTAATAAGAAATTTGGTGAAAGAAATAAAAGAGTAGTCATGATTGTTTCTATAAAAAGAGCAATAAAAATGAGTTGTTCACGTTCTTAAAAACAATCAACAATCTTGTTTGTAACTGTTGTCACAAAAGTGTTCACCCTTGTTGAGTTGATAAAATCACTCATCCACCTCATGGAACATGGGATGATCTCCCTGAGTGTGGCCTTAGATGATGGATACCAACCTCCAGAGAGGGTTGGTTCTCTTTGGGACTTCACCTAATTTAACTTATACTACTATTGCACATTGAGAAAATGGGGGAAGGAAACATAAAATGAAACTTGGGATTAAAAAGATGATGCACCAAATTGATTTCAAGAACCTATATTGTTGTTTGGACACACAATATAATCAACAATTTAAACCACAATATACACAACTTAGAATTTCAAGTCTTTAATTTTTTTTCATAATTGGGTTCAATATTTCAAGAATGGTGTTTAGAAGGAGCTATAAATGTTATCACAGTTTAAATGTAACAACCCCGGTGTTTCGCTCAGAAAAATTTCAAAGTTTTCACCTCAAGAGTAAAATCCATGATGTCGTAACATAGTGAATGACAAATTTTAGGGGAAAATATGCTTTCTAACACTTCTAGGGTTTTTCACCTAAAAGGAGTGAGATTTTCCACCAAAAACTTGGAGTTCATTCAAGATTAATGCTAATGGGATTGAAATATATATAAATAGAAGGACCTAGATGCAAAGAACTGATAAAAGAAACTAACTAATAATGCCAAACCTATAAAATGCGCTTTGTTTGAAAACACATTGTGATATGAAAACATATACTAAATGATCTAGAAATGCAAACCAAACTAAATAGAAAGTTGTGAAATAGAAGGTGTGCACCTGAAAAATGTGTTATAGACTGGAATGAAGATTTTAAATGTTGTTGATTCTGAAATTTTGGCCTATTGGGACACTTATGCCATTCTGGGCGACCTAGTCCTGGATTTGGAAAATTGTACCGAAGCTCGTTTCAACAAAATGGGTATCCAAATCTACAAAAAAACTCTAAAAAAGCATGTGAAATGGGACTAAGTCACCATTGATGGTGACTTAGTCCACTTTGGATTTTCTGAAAATCCGAAAGTGGAAATGAAAGCCCTCGGTCTGCACTTTTTGCTCCTCTAGGTATCCGGATCTGAAACCATGATTTTCAGTACTGTAAGTGACTTTTTGTGGATGTTTTTCCCTAGCAAAAAAGGAGATGTCTTCAACAAGTTTTCAATCTATCCTTCAATGATCTTCAAGGTACCTGAATCTGCAAACACACAAAGAGAGAAAGAGAAATGTTGAATGTTAGGGCATGGGGGTGTGCCTTGGTCAAACCCCTTTTAGGTAAATAAACCAAAATGAAGAAATAATATAATGAAGTATGAACATGAATTAATTGGATTAGAAACTTTCCATGATGATTGATCTTGAATTTCTGCAACAATGGTTAAAGAATTTTCCCTTGAATGCTTCTTGATGACTTTATAATGCTAAGACCCTAGCTTGCTTGAGAAGAATGATGAATGAATGATTGAAAATATATTGATTGATTGAATGAATCAAGAGATAGAAGAGGGTAGAAGGCCCCAAAATGAGTGGAAAAACCTTGTATTTATACACAATTATGCCCTAATTCTCGAAAATACCACATCACAGACCGACCTTAGGTCTTAGAAAATAAAAACCCGCTAGAATTTTGAACTTGTTTTGATTTTTGAGCCAAATGGGACTAATTCACCCCAAGTGGAAACCTAATCCCACTCAAGAATTTTAAGTAGGTGTCAAGAATTAAAATATGTTAAATGATGTTTATCGGGTTTATTCTCAAAAAGACACTTAAATAAGGCCTGTAAGTGTAAAATGGGGCCAATTAAAGCATAAGGAAGGTGTAATAATTGATGAAAAGCCTAGAAAAGTGTGAGTTTGTTACAAATCCTTACAAAAATTTGAAATAAGTCTTGGTAAGTGATAAAAAGAGGTTGTTCAAGTGAAATATATTAAAAAGGTCCTAGAAAAGTGTGAAAGTGTGTTACAACACTTCACATCACCTATATAAGACATCATATAATTCTTATTGATTCAAAAGGGTCCAAGACATAATGTGAATATGTTGACCACATTACAACATTAAATCTAGGCAAAATCAAGCCAAAATCCATAAGAAAGACTGAAATGAGCGTAAAAATGTCCAAGGATACATTTTTTGTGACACACAACAATAACATTTTTCTTTCCATAATACATAAATTACATGCACATTTGAAATAATAGTATTTCCAAACTTTTCTTTTATTCCATTGTAATTTCACAAATCTTTCCATAACATAGATGCCATATAGAATGAACTAAAGTTTATCATTCATGATTACATACTTCCATATAAATGGGTACATGATACATACATAGCTCTTTTGAGCTTCATCTCACAATAGATATACAAACTGATCTTGATGTTGCCACAATGGTGCATACATTTTGGATGTCCTCACTCACTGGTGCATACACTCCAACTGTCCCTAATGCCAGTGCAAACATCCACAAACCTCGATCGCCAACTGATGAGGAGAAGCATCACTCAAGCGCTTTTCCACCAACCGCGAACTCAAATGTGGTCCCTCACACATTTGCCACATATGAAAAGATGGACCTACCCTTTGATGAAGATATTGGTTGGTAAACCCCATAACAAATGCCTATAGGAGCTTAGTGTTGTTCCCTACAAACCAAAACCTAATCATACGGTCATTTCCCCTACAAGTATAAAAATCCTAAACTAGAATGCATAAAAGGAACATAGTGAATTGATAGTGTAAATAGTGGCTAGTTACACTACTTTGGCCAAAGTATTCTCACCTAGTACTTTGAGAGACAGTCATCCTATTCACATACACTTCTATAGCTTAGTTTGGATTATGACCATTCATACACTATGCTTAGGTAATTTTTTTCCATAGGTAATCCCTAACCCCAGAAATAACCTATTCCCCTTTACCCAAAACACAATGGTATCTCTACCAATAGAGCATAAGTTACCTCCTTCAATGGATATTCCAATCCCAATTATAACGTATGAGTATTTCTATTCTACAAATTAACTTTGCAAAGACAAGCTATTCACTTCAAAAGACATCCTAATCCCAAGTATAACTTTATAATCTAGAGTATAACTACATCTACTCATAGATTAAATATTCATAAGTAACTGAATCCAATCAGTAATATGCCACATTAATAAGTGATTCTCTTCAAGAATATATCCAAATCAATGAATGACGTCAATTGAAGAATAATCATATCAATAGATGATTCCATTCATGAGAGTAATTTCCTTAATTAAAAGGGTTTAAACAAAGAGTCTACTCTTGGCAATACTATAAATTCGTATTAAGAGTGTAATGCATCTAATCAAGTAGAAACTCTAACTCACTAGGTAATTCCTACCTACATTTCTAAACATATAGAATTCCATAAACTCAAGTGATTTAGCTTAATCGCAAAGGTGAGTTTTAACCTTGATACATCCTAATCTTAGGATAAAGTCATCAACCAATGACTAGTTTGATTATATAGGCTAATCTAACCCTATATGTTCTAATAAATACCAAATGATCATCCCTACCAATTAGGTTATTGCCAAACTATAGGTTCCAATGAGTCGTCAAGTACATATCCCAACCCAATAGGTAAATCTTAACCTAGGGCCTCATTTGAGTATGATCAAGTGATCATTCAAGTAACGATAATTGATGTAGTTAGCACAATGTCAGATCATATCTTTCATACCTTCACTTTTGTAATGTTAACCCTATCATTCCCAAGGTTCCCTAGCATAATAAGCTACAGTGTTAAGTCACTTCATGACATTGATATAATTCACATTATACACGTAGTGATCTAAACTATTTGTGTATACAACATCAATATCTAATCCTCGTATAGGATATATAGGAGTATTAAGATACTTCCTTTAATCATATTTCATCATTCCTGGTATATAATACCACTGATAACAAACACTCCTATTATGGAGTAAATACAAGCACTTCCATATAAAAGCATAAAACTTCTTTTTCCTTTCCAAAGAAAATGCTATGACTTCCTAATGCAAGTATTCTCAAGTAGTACCAAACAAAGCATTCAAATCTCATTATTTCATAAATAAAGACAAATAAGAGAAGACTAGATCCTCATGCTTGTAATATACTTAACCCAGTTGATTGACTTGTTGCATAGCCTTCTATTGACAACTTACTAGCCTTCACTTTTCCACTTAAAGTGATACTTGCCTATGTCCTCTTTCACAAGACAACTCAAAGCTCTCACAAAGTTACTCTTAATCTCTCACAAAGTAAATCTAAATTCTCACAAAATATAGCTCTCAAAATATTTGCAGCATAATAGAATTGTAGAATAATGCATCCCAAATAAGAGAGCTAGTCCATCTATTTATACCAAAAATTGAGACTTTGCAGGCAAAAGAAAAGGTGTGTCAATCGACACCTCCCTACATCCAGATCGACTCACTTCATATAGCTAAAAGGTGGTAGAAATTTAGGTATAAACTTAGCATAGCACTCTACATATTGACCCTTTTAGTTGACAGTAGCTTAAGACTAATTCAAATGTGCACATGCCTAAATGATGAAAATTGACTTGCAACCAAAATAGACTTCTCTAGAATATAGAGTTTTTGTATGTTCCATGTTGCAGTCACCATTCCTATCTCTTTGGTGCAGTTTATCTCTTTGAAACAGTCTACTATCTGTAGACAACATATATGCTAAGTTGACCTGGTCATAGTCTCATTGTGCGACAAAGAAAAGGTGAGTCGACTCCATAATAATAGTGCTCAGACCCATGCTTTGACCAAGCATGATGTTTGTTGCTTACTATTTACATCGCTTTTATCCTTTGATAAATGTATTCCAAGTTTAATGTAATATGCTGCTATAAAATAGTAATGCAATTCCAAATGGTATCAACTATAGTTTACTTTCTCATATCGACATTTAATATTGCACATTACTTGCATATAGTTTGGCCTATATATATATATATCAGCCTCTATACTTTGCAATGCATTTTATATTATGTGCTAATCAAACATATAAGTGATGCTAGAGCATTTAACCTATGTGCTAGCTAAATTCATGTTTTAAATTGTATATTCCTTCATATAAGTGTTTCATGTGCATATATATATATATATATCTTGCACTACTCAAGTAATATATACGTGGCCTTCATTTTATTTGCATAAGTCTTTATAAGACTCTCTGTGTCGACTTATATTGGTTGCACCTTGCTTTGTATGTTAGGTTGTGTTTCACAAGGGTTACATGTTGTTTTAGCCATTCACTTAAATGGCAACATTGCTCATATACTAAATACCACGTATTCAATATACAAACCCCTAATATATATATATATATTTCAATTCAAGAGATTATAAATGATTTACCGTTATTAGAATATACATACCCATATCATCATTTTCATAAACAATACACATATATATTCATACTTATATACTCATACATATATATTCATGTACAATTGGCAATACCGATATTCAAATGTTTATACATATATTTATATGTGCAATTCATGTTTCCATTACGTACTTCACTCGCACATATTAGTATATATATTTTAAACATATTTTATATATCATTACTTCGATTCCTTCCTATAAACACACACACACACACATATATACATATGTATACATTCGATTGCACAACCAAGCACATACTCAATTACTATCTTATTGATAGAAAACATACATGCAATGCATATATACATATATGGGTAAAAGCACAAACCTATGTCACACTTTCGGCCAAATAAATAGTTCTGAGAGAACTAATTTTGGCCGAAAATGTTTCGGCAGAGTATGTTTCGACCGAAACCATGTGGCGTAATTAATTTTTTCCCTTTCAACTTTCAAATACGCTTTCAATGTGGCTTATTATATGTACAAGGTTTCTATCAGAAGGGCTTCGACCAAAACCCTTCCGATAGAAACCCTTTCAGCCGAAACTATCTAGTTGGCATCCTAGTTGGCAACCAACTCAACATTTTTCAAAATTTTCTGAAATTTTCAACTTTAACTAAGTATTTCTCCAGTCAAAATGATTTTTTTGAAAAAAAAATTAAAAATGCCCTTTTGTAGAGCTCAGAGTGGAGAATCCAAATATATATATTTTTTAATATTTTGATTAGTTTTAATATATGTTATTTTTAAAATAATGCAAATAGGTTGTTAAAATTAAAAAAGAGGTTGATTAGAAATTTTAAAAAATGGTAAAACATATTAATTTTTTTTTAAAACTTATATGGGCTAGTAGAGGAGAGAGTCTTCTTCAAAAGGGTATAATTTATTTTTTGAAAATGATTAAAAAATTTGAAAAAAGTTGACGTTCCGTGAAAACTATCAAATTCTAACATGTTTGACTTTAAAACGTTATTACGAGAAAAATATACATCAAAATTTGATTTTTTTTCTATGCAGTAGATATTGAAGTTACCTATTTGGAGAAAAACAAATTAGGGAGAAATGAAGTTTTTTTCAATTGGTTTCTTGATGGCCCGTGAAGTCACTTTTTTTTGAAATTTTCAGCATTCCAAAATTTGTCCTTAAATTGAAAAAAACATAATGAAAACATTTTTTTTTAATTTTTTTAAAATTACAAGAATAAACTTCATCAAAAGTTCTACATTTCATTAGTTTACACCATTTTTAAATTCAAAACATAAAGACCACTTTTATGTGGTCGAAGTTCAAATTTTGTTGTTGTTGTTGGACGATTCCTTTATAAAGTGTGACACAGGTTTGTGCTTTTACCCATACGCATACATGTCGTATTGTTTGTTCAATAACACCATACTCATAAGAAACCCATTCATAATCGTGCATAGATACATTTACCTATGTACTCTCATGTATATGATCATGCGTATGGTCTATGTCGACATGCATATGCAAACATATGCATACATTTGTGTATGTTCACCTCACCAATCAAGCATAGTAATATAAAGAAGAACCCATAAGCTCTAAACATATAAACATCATCCAAAAATGCACTCATTAGTAATCAATACCCTTACTAATAAAAACACATCATACTAAGGATGACTTACCACATGTAACAACCTTGGTGTTCCACTTAGAAAAAATTCAAAGTTTTCACCTCAAGAGTAAATTCCATGATGTCATAACATAGCAATAAAAAAATTCTTTCCATGATGTAAATCACATGCACATTTGAAATAACACTATTTCCAAACTTCCCTTGCATTTCATTGTAATTTCACAAGTCATTCCATGACATAGATGTCATATAGAATGAACTCGAGTTTATCATTCATGATTACATACTTCCATATAAATGGGTACATGATACATACATAGCTCTTTTGAGCTTCATCTGCAATAGATATACACATTGGTCCTGATGTCATTGTAATAGTGCATACATTTTGGATGTTCCCGCTTCTTGGTGCATACACTCCAACTGTTCCCAATGTTGTCGCAAACATCCACAAATCCCGATCACCGACTGCTGAGGAGAAGCATCACTCAAGCACTTTTATGCCAACCACGGACTCAAATGCGGTCCCCTGCACATCTGTCACATATAACAAGATGGCCCTACTCTTCAACAAAGAGATTGGTTGGTAAAACCCATAACAATAGCCTATATGAGCTTAGTGTTGTGTTCTACAAATTAGAACCTATTCATATGGTCGTCATTCTATGAGTATGAAAATCTTGAACTAGAATGCATAAAAGGAACACAGTGAATTGATAGTGTAAATAGTGGCAACTTACACTACTTTGGCCAAAGTATTCTCACCTAGTACTTTGAGTGACAACCATCCTATTCACATACACTTCTATAGCTCAGTTTGGATTATGACCATTCTTATACTATGCTTAGGTAATTTCCTTCCATAGGTAGTCCCTAACCTTAGAAACAACTTAATCCTTTTTTCCAAATTATATCGGTATCTCTACCAATAAAGCCTAATCATAAGTTACCCCCCCTTCAATGGATATTCCCATCCCAGGTATAACATATGAGCTTTCCTAGTCTACAAATTAACTTTGCATAGACAAGCTATTCACTTCAAAAAGACAATCTAGTCCCAAGTATAACTTTATAATCTAGAGTATAGATAAATAAGCTTCTTCTATTCATAGATTAAATATTCATAAATAACTGACTCCAATCAGTAATATATCATATTAATAAGTGGTTCTCATCAATAGAATAGCCACATTAATGATTGACCTGAATCGAAGAATAATCATAGCAACAAATGATTCCATTCGAGAGTGTAATACCCTTGGTAAAAAGAGTTATTCAAAGTAGAATCTTATCAACAATATGACTTAATTTCAAGAGTGTAAAGCAACTAACCAAGTATCCACTTTAACTCAATAGGTAATCCCACCTATATTTCTAAGCATGTAATACTCCATAAACTCAAGTGATCAACTTAATCACATAGGTGAGTTTTAACCTTGATATATCCTAATCCTAGGATAAAACACCATCCAATGACTAGTTCGTTCATATTGGTTAATCTAAACCTATATGTTCCAAAAAAGACAAATTAATCTACCTAACAATGTAGAGTGATCCCGACCTATAGGAATCAATGGTAGTCAAGTACTTTTCTCAACCTAGGGTTTCCTCAAATAAACTTCTTGACTCATTGGGTTATTCCAAACCTAGGATTTCATTTGAGAGTGACATATGACCAAGTGATCATTTCAATAAAGATAATTGATGTGGTTTATATAACGTCACATCATACTTTTTCATACCTTCACTTTTGTTGCAATGCTAACCCTATCATTCCCTAGGTTTCCTAGCATAATAAGCTATGATGTCAAGTTACTTCATGACGTTGACACTATTCACATTATACACATAGTCTAAACTATATATGTATAGAACATCAATATCGAATCCTTGTATAGGATGTATAAGAGTATTAAGATACTGAACCTTTAATCACATTTCATCATTCCTGGTATATAATACCACTGATAAACAAACACTCCTATTATGGAGTAAATATAAGCACTTTCATTGAAAGGCATAAAACAACTTATTTTTCCTTTCCAAATCAAATGCCATGACTCCCTAATGCAACTATTCTCAAGTAGTACTAAAAAAAGCATTCAAATCTCATTCTTTCATAAATAAAGACAAATAAAAGAAAACTAGATCCTCATGCCTGTAATACGCTTGATCCAATTGACTGACTTGATGCACAACCTTCCAACAATAGCTTACTAGCTTTACTTTATGCTCTCAAAGCAATTCTTCACTAAGGCCTCTTACATAAAATAACACTATACTCTCACAAAGTAACTCTAGCTCTCAGAATATTTGTAGCATAATAGATTTATAGAAATGTGTGTCGCTAAATGAGAGAACTAGCCCCTCTATTTATACAGAAAATTGAGACATTGTAGCCTACACAAAAGGCATTCCAGTCGAAAGATTTGATGCATGCAGGTCGACTCACTACACACAACAATAAGGTGGCAAAAATCTAAGTGTAACTTAGCATAGTATTCAATAGATCGACCTCTATGGCTTGACAATAGTTCAAGACCAATTCAAATGTGCACATATCGAAATGATGATAATCGACTTGCAACCAAAATAGACTTATACAGAATATAGAGTTTTCACATTCTGGTGCCATGTATCAACCAACCTCCTATTCTTTTGGTGCGATTTATCTCTTTGAAACAGTCAATGTTTATCAAGTAACACATATCCTAGTTGAATTGGTCATAGCTTATTCTTTTGATAGAGAAAAGATATTCGACTCCTCTATTTCCGCATTTAAGCTTGTGCTTTGACCAAGCACATTACTTGATGTTCATTCATCTTTATCATGCATTTAAACCTCTTGCACAACAACATGTTTATTTAATATTACCATCACTTTTATCTTTTGGATAAATGCATTCCAAGTTTGAGCTAATACGTTGCTATATTGCCTTCAATGCATTTGACACATCTTCCACTATTCTTGAAAACATTGTCTAAGCTTTTACTTGCTTTATTACCTCATGAATATTGCAATCTTCCTTTTACTTTTGCGCTACCTTGGTTCATCGTTCAGTATTTAAACTTATAAGCTTGCTATTTATTTTATGTGCCCCCTATACTAAGTGCATCACATAAGTTAGACTATTTGTTCCATCACATTACCGATGGTGACATATATGCATTTGATACTTAGCTTTGCACCATGATATATAGTTTATAAGTTTGTGGTACTCAATGCACTTGTATTATATCGACTATATATCGACCTTAGTGTATATTCTATGTTTCACCCTTTTTACTTTCATAATATGTATATATATATATGCATAATATATATATATACATATATATATTATATATATATATACACACATATATTATATATATATATACACACATATATATACATATATATACATACATATATATACATATACATATATATACATATATATATATATATATATATATGTTTGTGTGTACATATATATGTATATCAACAAATAGATTTTACTGATATATACATATATATATTAATGTATATATATTTATATTTATTTATATATATTCTTTGACAAATCAATTTTTCTCTATTTATAAACTTGATATTCGAATGAATGTGATCAAGTAATATTTCACATGTAATATCATTTGTATATATAAACATATATATATACCTCTATGTATGTATACATATATTAATATGTCCATATGGACTTTTCTATTTGTCACATATACATATATATCGACACATCATTATATAAGTATTTATGTATATATCATATATATACATTCGTTTACACAATCAAGCACTCATACAATTACTATCTTATTGATAAGTAATATACGTGTGATGTATATATACATATACACATACATGTCGTATTGTTTGTTCGATAACACCACACTCATAAGCAACCTGTTCATAATCGTGCATAGGTACATCTACCTATGTGCTCTCATGTGCATGCTCCTACATGTGTATGGTCTATCGTCGCCATGCATATGCAAACATATACATATATTTATTTATGTTCACCTCACCAATTAAGCATAGTAATATAAATAAGAACTCATAAGTTCAAAGCACATAAACATCATCCAAGAATGCACTCAACAATGATCAAGACCCTTACTAATGCAAACACATCATATTAAGGACGACTTACTAGAAAACTATGACATGACTCGACCATTCTATTGTGAGTGTGTGTAAGCTCATATAGGTTTCATAAAGATTACCCAACCAATCACTTCCCCTGAGTGATACTTCCCCTCCCTTTTGGAGGATTGAACCTGTCCCTGCAACCAGCTTAGCACATTTTCAATGGTAGTTAGACATTCATAATGAATCCATATGTATCATAAAACTTAAGCATATTCATATAACAATACATGTTCATCATCAATGTAAACATAATTACTCTTCCAAGGCAATAATACCTTAATACCTATTTCAACATTCCATTTATTTAACAAACATATCGAAGTCATGATGGCATTTACCATCCTATTTACCCGTGAAGGTAAAAGTAAATCAATAACAACAAGATGAGATGTGACACTAAACTCTATTCTTAGCTGGTTAGCACAAGTTATGACTTGCAAAATACATACTTTTCTGCATAAAGGCAATGAAAATTAGACAAAAATCAAGGGAAAAGACATCACCACAAGATGAAATCAACCATATTGAAGAAATTTTCATAATGAAACAACTCTGAGAAGGTAAAAACAACTTATCTTTATTGATCAAAATATGCTTATGAACAATATACAAGTCTGAAAATGAGTTACAATACTTACTCTTTGCTTGGAAAGAACCTTCAAAGGCTACAATATGTAGCCTATAATGAGAAAGAACTAAAAAAATTGAGCTACAATATAAAATATGACTAGAGAGAACTTGTTCAAGTTACAATATTTTTCCAAAAAATGCAAGAATTGCCTAAAAAATGAGCTTAGACTTATTTTTGTCCATCCCTTCATTAGAGAAAAAGTAGGACATAGTCTTAAAGATTATTAAATGACCATTTTCCCTTGAGTTGATTGCTTCCTCTTCATCTGAGTGTTTGAAAACTATCCTTTTTAGTTGAATTCTCTAACAATTCCAAAGTGTCGTTGATGGAAGGATGTCTTCGACCCTTTCAACCTTCATTAGCAGCTTAAAAGACTCCAAAATTTCCCCCCTAATCCTAAATACCTATAACTGTTGTCTCTAATCTACTAGATAGGTTGGTAGTTGGTCAAGCTACCTCCCAAATATTTGAAATTTCTAATTAAATGCTTGGATAGTGTGTCATTACTATCCCAACAACCACAAAAAAGTAGCTCTTGACTGTTCAACAACTTATTGCCAACTCATCCAACCATCAACTACTTCATAAGTGCCATTGATACCTTCAAATAGCCATCTCATGGTAATTCACACATGTCATTTGAATTTTTCAACCTCCTCAACCTTAACTAGACATGGCTTTTTGTGTGTTAAGGCCTTGACTAGGTGCAAAGATCTAAGAAATTGCTTTTATTCAAATTATTGTGTGCATCTTTGTTTTATCAGTTTCATGACAATGTTCTATCATGAAAATAGCTTCCCTCGAGGTTTTTGAGTGTCCATTATAAGGTTTCACTTCATGAGTCCTTCAAGATAAACACATATACACTAGATTGTATCATGTTTCTCAAACTCGAACTAGTCCACCTCCTATATAGTCATTGCTTTCTCTATCCTTCTCAAAGTTTCTCTTCTGAGAGACAATGCTTCTTTGACTATTATAACAATCATATGTTAGTCATGTCTTCTTGAAAACCATTACATTCTTTGTGACTTTCTTCCTTCTAGTAAACCTTTGCATGGATTATCTTCCACATGAAGGATTCCTATAATATTTATGACTATCCTTTCTCTTCAGTGCATAATGCTTCTTGAAAATCATCTATTGAACCTTCTTTCTACCCACCATTTTGTGCATTCAATAATATTCTTGGTCTTAACAGTATGATTGCTAATGGATATTTGAAATCTCAGCTTTAACTCACCACAATCATTGTGCTTACCAACACAGTTCGTAAGCCTGCCCCTAAACTCTTAAAATTATTGTCTTGTCCTATAGAATTGTATAGGTCTTTTGCTTAACACAATTTTCCTTCATGGATTATATCATGGACACTAAGATCTAAATATGAAGAGCACCAATGTCTTGTCGTTTCCATGTTATTTACTCCGATTGTCATGTATATCTTCTCATGAATATACATTCTTGACATGACTGTTATGAAAGAGAGACTATTATTTGTCTAACTTGGGTTGTGTATTCATTTATGATTCTTATTTTTCAAGTGTTTGTCATCATGATTATCACACATATTTTCCCCTCTCATTTGATTTCATCTATCATATGGTTTCCAAACTATACTATCCACTTGTTATCATATCACCATGATATATAGGTTGTTTCTCTTGAGACCCTTAAAAGAATTGTCCCTTTAACAATTTATAATACTTTGTAATAGTGATAAAAACCTTTGAAGCTTTATAGAGTGCCCTCTTTTCTAAGACTGTCTATTCTTGTTCATCACTATCAAAACTTCCACATTTTTCCTCCTATGGTGGTGTTTACTTGACTGCCACTCCATAGTCCACTATCTTGTCCAACTTGAATACCTTTGTTTCATTAGCTTCTTCGATGTCTTGACCTTTATATCTACTTACTACATTTTGATTCTTAGTATCCACAAGACTGCCCTTAATTTATTGTTATATATTAGCACCCTGCCATACCTTGTCTTGTAACAATCATTTGAAGCTTGTATGCCCTTGTGAAGGTTGTAAATATTGTGGTCTTAGAACAAGAACATTGGATGATATTTGAGTAATATGGACCTCACTTAGTTGTGATGAAGAATCATGAGTAGCATAGACTCTTTTTACATCTTCAACTGACCTTGCATTTGGATTGGTAAGGTCTAGTCATTCTATTTATTTAGGTGACATCATTTGTTCACCATGTATGAGTTGTTTCCTTCCTTTGAACCCTCTCTTTTACACTTGAAGCTATTCTTATTACATCCTTAATTTTGCTTCATTCAACTTATTTAGTAGCTTTCATCAATATAACCTTGTATATTATCATCATATTGTTCATAGTTCCTTGAATGATGATTGTCCTAATCTTCATGTTCGTTTGATACTATCTCAAGGATTTGACTATCCCATATGTATGTGAAGATTTACCCATGATACACTATCGTGTTTAAACCACTTCACATCATTCTTCTTTTTGGAGCATTATCTGCCTTGCAATCTCCTTGAAATATTATCATTCATTGTCTATTATATTTTCCTCTATCATTGATTTATCACACTGAGCATTGGGTAGTTTTATTTCTATGGTCTTCCCTTTCTTTTAGATTGTGGAATTTAATTTGTATATTTAAACAATCATGAATTTGGTTCTCCTTTTGGCATCTATAGACCCTTGAATATTATTGTCATCTTTGAATTGAACTCCTTATGTTATTACCTTTTCATGACCATTACACATAGTTCACTACCTTTTATGTCCTTTATTCTATGGTTGCCTTTTGAAAATATCATCATTCAAATATTTGTTAACCTTTGTCATTATTTGATAGTCCACTCATCACTATTATAGGTGAATATCTTAGGAAGATGAGCACAAACTATAATATTACACATATTTGTGCATGAAATATAACAACCTTAGGGCTTGGTAGGTTCTAGGCATTCTTATGACTTTGATGACAACAAACTTTATATGGTATGAAAGATAGAGCACCATCATTATCACTTGAAAATCATGTCTATCATGATTGTCTTCTATATCTCTTTATGGACTGTCTTATCCAAATGGTTGTCTCATCATTTTCATGAGCTTGTAGCTAGGGTATCCTTATTTGCTTCCCTTAGTGCTATGATGCTTATTTGTACCTTTGGTGAATTTCATGACCACATGAATATCTCTATGCTCTTATCACAGGGGTATGACTAGTCATTTTGTTATGGTATGCACATGTTATATGTTCTTTCATAACTTTTCTTTAAACCATATTTATTCAATGCTCTTCCTCAATGGAAGAATTTATTTTCCTTTTACATTATAATTCATGCCCTTTCTTTTATTTTCTTAGTCACCATTTTGCTTATGCTACTATCATTTCTCTACCTCTCATGATTGTTCACTTTCTCTCCATAAGTGCTAATTCTTTTTCCATAAAAATATTCAGTTGTCCTTTATTATATGACATGGTCATGGTCATATCTACTTTCCCTCTTGCCATGTACATGTCTATAGTGTTCTTATAATCTATCTATGCTACTCTTAAGGTTTGATGAGCCTTTTACCCGTCTATATTTAACTTTTAACTACTTCATTTATGATTGTCACTTGTGGATTCTCACGTATCTGAATTATAAACTTATTCATCTCCCCTATCTTCTATATATTGTCACTTATTATTGCTCCTTGTATCTTGACATATTCTCTTTGAACCATGACTTATGAGCACTATTTATCTAGAAACTTGGACATTCTGTAATACTGTCATGTTCACATAGACCATGTTGAACCCCTCATCCTTGACATGTGGTTTCCTTGCCTTCTCAAGTGAATATCTACATGAAAGTGTACTATAAAATGTTCTATTCTCTTATATCTTTGTCATGAGTCATATACCTCCTAGAGCTCTTGCCAAAAAGGAAAATGATCATGTATTTTCCAATGAACTGTCATCCCTAGCATTTTGATGATCATCAAACTTCAATAAAACAAATAAACTAGTAGGATTTCTTGCAATGTCATATACATTGCTCATAATATAACATGAGATTTATACTATTCCAGTTTGGTATCAAATTCCCTAAACTCAGAAAAATAGTCAACACAACCTCTAACTACTCCATCAAAGACTAAATCCTTAACAATAAGAGGCATGTTTTAAGACATACATTACAAAAAAATGTGGGGAAAGTCTTGCAATGTGTTTGAGGAGTAAATTATTCCTTTGAAACCTTCTAATATAATCTCAAAATGGGCAAATCAAAGCAACAAGGTACCAAAATCCATGTCAAATTGAGAGATATTTTAATGCCAATGAACCAAACCCTAGGATTTCCCCTACAATGCGGATGAAAGAGTAAATGGAAAACAAACACATTTTTTTTTCCTTCCCATATTTCTCACTCTTTAGTGCCTAATACTTATCCATATTTCCTATACCACTTTGCTTAAAATATTCATTATAAGCCTCTTTTCACCTTTTTTTGCTTTTGAAGCTCTATAAGTTTTAAAAATGGCTTTAATAAATGACCCCTTTTTTTGAACTAAAATGTCAATAGTAACAACAATAATGTGGATGATTGAATTGCAAGGCCATGTAAAGAAGAACTAATTTCATATCATTATAGGACAACACATTAAATGATGAATTAACTTGACTAGATAAAATTGGAAACAAAGATATGAATTCTATTAGTTCATGCTTTTGTTTTGCATGAAAAGTAAATGGATTATAATAAATATACATACATGATTGTAAAAAAATTATTTAGAAAATAAGATAGCAATGCTTCGTCATCAAGAAATAAATAGTTATATAAATATAAACATTTTTAATCATTTCCATTGGACAATTCTCTTAAGACATCTTATTCTCTCTTTCTTAGTGCAACATATGGACTATCTTGTATGTGTGCATATCTTGAAAGTATGAGATAGAATATTGTGGTATGTTTATGAGCTATGCTCAAATTTGGCTACATATTTTATAATGTAATTTAACATTGCATGGGTGGAAAGAATAAGTTAACAATCAAAATTAGCTCTCCAAATAGAAAGGATTAGTGAGTTTTGAACACTTAGTTGATCAAATCATTATGAGCAAACGTATATTTAGGTTGGTCATTTTCAAAATTTGTTAGAGATTATTTTTCTTATAAGCTCCAAGGAGCTTTGTAATGACATTCTACATATGTTCCTTTCCTTTTTAAACACACTTGTAAGCTACTTTTTGTATGCTATTAAACATGATTGAGTAGCTTGAAATATAGTCTATGGAAGGGGTAGCAACATTAATCATTGTTGTGTTCATCAAGCAAGGGTCATCAAGGATAGAGAAATATAAATTATGATTCATTTTTTTAAGTTATGTGGGATTCATGCATACATATAGCTATCAATGTATTGCATTGCTTTGTTTATTGATTCATAGTTATCCCATTGTAAGTTTTCAATGCTAGGTTCTTGTTGGAGATAGAGGAATCCATGAATATGTGTAGATCCTCTATGATTTCATTCCTACCAATACAAAGATGGAGAAATATCTAGGATTTATTAAAAGTATCAACATATAATATTTAGGAGTTATTAAAAGTAGCAACATATAACATGTGT
This sequence comes from Sequoiadendron giganteum, assembly GCA_007115665.2. NCBI lineage: Eukaryota > Viridiplantae > Streptophyta > Pinopsida > Cupressales > Cupressaceae > Sequoiadendron > Sequoiadendron giganteum. The sequence continues at coordinate 105,998,989 of CM021106.1, read as the reverse complement.
ACATCCTCTCTGTTGTCATTCTTACCTATACCAGTAGTCATATGCACCAAGGATCTTTTGTGAAATCTCTACACAAAAAAATGTGAATCTAAAATCCATGTAGGGTGCAACAAGGTGTGGATTTTGAATTGTGTTTGTGTATCCTCCATTTATAAGCATGGTTTAGATTTGAAGGTGGTGTGGTTGGTATTATGCTATGCAAATCTAGCCACTTTGTATTTATTAAAATTAGTGTGAAGAACATTCTTGGGCAACCAATTGAATGATCATTTAAAATATCTCTCCTCAACACTTTATCCATAAGGACCTTGTTCCATGGGGTTTGAACTAGAGCACATTAATCGATTTGCAAGTATATCATCAAGCAAGTCTTTTAATATTTAGTGTAGGTCTACAATTATTAGGAAGGCTATCATACAATCTCCTTTGGGTATATTTTATTATTGTTTCTTAGCTTATATGATGCACCATTATATCAAGCATGAAGTATATGAACTGTGGGTGTTGACCAAACTTATTATCATGGTGTCTCATAAGATAAAGTGCATATTCATGTAATATGATCTCTTTCATTCTTAGTTGCTTGAATTTTTTTGTATGCGAGGAGGAGAGTGGGAAATACATTGCAAATAATCCCTTAGTTGTGTACACATTTATTGTGACAAAGAAATAAATGGCCATTTCATAACAAGAGTTGTTCATCCATTACGAAGTTGCAATAAGGTTCTAATCTCTTCCAACTCTCTACGTGTAGGTGGAAGGCTTGTTACAAATGACAATGTATGGTCCACATTTTGGTTAAATGATTTATCTTATTCATCATTTATGCATGTTAATTCAAGGTCTATGAAAAATGAAATTGAAATTATATTATGTAGGATATTAGATAGATTAGTGGAGGTGGAAGGCACAAATGGTAATATAGATTCACGTAGTTGCACATCTTTGTGGTGTGGTTCATTGTTGATATTATATTGGAATTATTTAATAACGTGTGTTTTAATAACATAGAAGATAGTGTATTTGTTTATTATCTTCATTTTTCATAAATATGGTGTCCAATTGATCTATATGCCTAGGCAAGTATTTTGCAATTTTAGAAATATCATATGGAAATCAAAGAGTATGACCATTATATTTTAATTGGCTTCCTTTTGAATATGTTACTTCAAGGATTGGATTAATACTTGTATTAACATGTTTTAAATTTGATCATTTATTGTTTCTAGATTAGATTGTATTAGATTTTTTTCTCGCATCAACATTTCAGATCACACTTTACAATCCATCATTAGGATACAAGTGAGTTGAAGGAGAAAAATGGTAAGTTACAAACTAAGCCACACTAAAGAGGGAGGGGGAGGGTTGGGGAAGGTAGCGCAAGGTTTTTTCATGTTTTATGTTCATTTGGTTTATGAGTATTGATACTTGCAAGACCTTTAATCAAGAAAGCAATTCTCTTTGTATGAGGTGAGTACAATGACTTCATTCCATTGAGGAAAGTATATTTGAATGGTAAGTTTAAAAAAAAATCATTTATCACTTGTTTTATCCATTTGCCTCTACCCAACTAAGGGTAAGCACTCTTTACATCATCATAGCCATTGTGGAGGCAGAAACACCAAAATGGGGTTTGACTTAGCCAAGCCCCTATACAAAACAACCCTTTCTTCCCTCTTGTGTGCAAATGGAAAATCTAAAGTGGATTTGGGAAAAGATTGAAGACCTAATTACAAGATCATGCATTCAAGCCTCCTACTTTGAAAAATTAGGGTAAGTGGAATTAGTCATCAAAAGATGAAATTCTGAAGCTAATTCTAGGAAGGAACCTATAGATTGGGACCCTCTAAGAATTGTTCATAAATTCTTAAGATTTGCATTCTCTAGTCTAGGGAACCACCACCCCTATCCAGGTAATTTGAACCTTGATTTATATGCCATATTACTTTATCTCTTCACTTTGTTGTTTTGTTGTTCATTTTTGTGTTTAAGTTATGCAATTATCTGTATTTACATAAGTTGGTAGTAGCTTCATAGTTGACCTAGGTGTACACATTTACGTAATCAAATCAAGTTAACTACTAATCAATCAAATCAATATCATTCCTCCCAATGAAGAACCAAAATCTTGATCCACCATTTAAGCTCTTCCATTGAGGTTAGTAGCCAAGTGGGTGTATGTGATCAATTTTGGTTCCTTGCTAATGTAATGTAGGAAAAAGTGTGATTTAGACCCTATATCCTTTTTTCCCACATCACAAAAAAGATATAAATATGTAAAAATTTAAAATAAATTATTTGAATATTCATAAACCAATGAAGGAACAAAACCTAAAAGATGCCATAGTGATAGGATAATTTAAGGTGGCAAGGTGGAATTAAAGACATGCCACAATATATACCAAAACCCTAAGCAAAAGATATAAGAATATATAGAACAAAACCTAGACAAATATAAAATTATATGAAAAATAATAATTAATCACATTTGTAAATATCAATTAGAAACCCCAGAGGCAAGATAAGATTGTGTAGGATAGATTATATTCACAAAAGATGTAAAGGATTTTTTTTCTTCTTAAGATTTGTACATGCTAATAGAATAAAATTCATACACAATCACAATCAACCTAGACTAGTTAATTATGGAGGTATGATTGATAATACATGATAATTTGTAACAACTATGTTACGAAATATAAATTGTAATAAATGATAGTACCTAGCTCTAAAATCGAAGGAGTGATCCTGTTAGTGTTTCTTAGATCAGATTAAACAATGAAAGCACTTAATAATATTGCAACAGATAAGGCAATGAACACAACAAGATACCCTGGGAAAACCCTCCTCTTGAGGGAGAAAAACCCAACAAATGAATCTCTTATATAAAGTAGAACGAGAGCAAAAATTTGCTTACAACTTAGGCCCAACAATGGCCAATACTTGATACAAAGAAATCACCCTTCTCCTAGATGCAAACTATGTAATGAATATGAGATCTTCCTTGAATCCAAACTACTGCTATGAAGGTACGAATTCTGCTCTTAATTGTGAACTTGCTTGAATTGAATGAATGAATACAATGACAAGTAAGACCTTGTATATATACAAGAGAGGCGCCTCTTCAAGATAGGTTGGCCCTTTAAGGTAATATAATAAATAACAATTTACAAATAAGGTCGACCCAAGTGATAATCAAGACAAGCGAATCATATAGGGTCGGCCCTCTTCATTTATTAAATGTTATAGTCATGAATTAAATAGCCGAATGGCTACTCATTTAATTCATGCTTTCTTCTTGGAATTCGTGCAAAGGAAGTGCAGCCCTAAGCTGCTATAACATCAACACTCCCTCTCAGCTAGGGATGAACTTCCACCTGCACAAGACACATCATATCAGAATGAAAACAAAATAGAATATCACCTCATCGTGATATCAACCATCATGGCTACCTCCATAGATGGTATGAACAAGTGCTCATCACTTAATGTGATGTTGTCACCTCAATGTGACTATCACCATGGCTCCTCCAGAGGGTGATACACAAGCATAAATAAATCATCATGGATTCCCTCACGTGATGCTGTCATGGAGTCACACACATGACATCCACCATGGCTCTCCCAGAGGGTGGAAACAAGGGCTTTCACCTCAAGTCTCAAAAGAGAAATGCACTATCAAGGACTTGCACCTCAAATCTCTCTCAATAGAGAAATGTATTATCAAGGACTTGCACCTCAAATCTCTCTCAAATAGAGAAATGTATTATCAAGGACTTGCACCTCAAATCTCTCTCAATAGAGAAATGTATTATCAAATATAAGGATCACTGATACTGAGACTCTTTCTTAGTCAAGGCTGCATTCTCCACCATACCAAGCTTATCTCGAAAGTACACAAACTTGATCCTGGAGAGAGGCTTGGTGAGAATGTTTGTCGTTTGCTCATCAGTGCTGATATACCTCAACTGTATAGCTTTCCTTAGTACCATATCTCTAATATAATGGTACTTGATCTCAACATGCTTTGTTCTGTCATGAAACACGAGATTGACAAAAAGCTTTACATAGCTCTGGTTATCACAATGTATAATGGTAGGCTGCATTGATTGTCCAAACAATCCTGCAAGGAGCTTACGAAGCCACACTGCCTCACAAGCTGCCACACAAGCTGCTATATACTCTGCCTCGGTTGTATTCAAAGCTACTGAAGACTATTTCCTGCTACACCAAGAAATCATAGCAGTACCCAAACTAAAGCAACAACCAGAGGTGCTCTTTCGATTTGAGACACATCCTGCCCAATTAGAATTAGTAAAACCATGCAGCTCTAAATCCACACCTGAAGAATATCTCAACCCATATCCAATTGTGCCACATAAATATCTCAGGATATGTTTAGCTGCTACAAGATGTATTTGCCTTGGTTCACACATAAACTGGCTAAGTGCACTCACTGCATAGCAGATGTCAGGTCTAGTGTTAACTAGATACATCAATGAACCAATCAACTGTCTATACATCGTAGAATCCACTGGTTCTGAACTAGCTGCAGCCTCTTTCAACTTATCTAGATTAGTCTCCATGGGTGTAGACATAGGTTTGTAGTCAATCATACCAAACCTTTTGAGAATGTCAACAGTATACTTGCCTTGACTTAGAATCATCTCATCTGGCTTTTGCCAAACTTCTAAGCCAAGAAAGTAATGCATGAGACCTAGATTCTTCATCTCAAACTCTGAAGCTAACTCCTTGCATTTTAGAATTAGATGTTCTTCACCAGTGATAATCAAATCATAAATATATAAAACTAAAATCAAAGCTTCACCATTTACTACCTTGAAGTAGAGGTTAGAATCTGCATCATTCTTTGAGAAACCCAGACTTAATAGATACTGATCAATCCTTTCGTACCAAGCACGAGGAGCTTGCTTAAGACCATACAAGGCCTTCTTCAGTTTGCAAACATGAGACTCCTTTCCATGCACCTCAAATCCTTTGGGTTGCTCAATGTAAACCTCTTCTTCTATTACACCATTTAGAAAGGTTGTCTTTACATCCATTTGGTGAATCTTCCATCCTCTAGATGCAGCAATGGCAATGATGGTTCTGATAGACGTATATCGAGCCACAAGAGCAAAAGTTTCTTCATAGTCAACTCCCTCTTTTTGTGAGAACCCTCTAGCCACAAATCTTGCCTTGTGCTTCAATGCTCCCATCAGCTGCATGCTTGATCTTGAAGAGCCACTTAGAAGACACCACAGATTTGCCCTTGGGTCTAGGAACAATATCCCAAACATCATTCTTAAGTATGGACTGATACTCTTCAGTCATGGCATCTTTCCATACTTGCTGACTAGAAGCTTCTTTGACACTTGAAGGTTCTGACTCAATAATCTGACTCATCAAGGTGACATAACTAGAGAACTTGTGAGGTCTCTTGCTTTCTTTGAAAGATCCTCTTGGAGATGCAAAACTTTCTGCTTCCTGCATTGTCCTACGAGCCCAAAGAGGTCTTTTCTTTCCAATCACAATATCTAGAGGCCCATCAGTGGGATCTAAGGGCTCAACTGGATCAACATCTTCTTTCAGTTCTGGAGCCTCCTTCAGGTTCTTTGAATATGATCAACTTCCATATCTTGAGGAGGTTCTTCTTCATCAATCTCCATAGGAGTGCCCTTGGACCTTCTGAAAGCAACATCTTCCTCAAATGTGACATCTCTACTGATCTCAATAGACTTTTGACTTGGTATGTATATCATGTAGGCTTTTGATGTCTCACTATAACCTACAAGAATTCCTTTCTTCCCAGAAGGTTCTAGTTTTGTTCTCTTTTCCTTTGGAATATGAACATAGACTGGACAACCAAAGATCCTCAAATGACTAACTTTTGGTTTCACCCCTGAGAATGCTTCTTCAGGAGTTTTATTCTCCAAGATCTTGTGGGGACTCCTATTTTGAACATAGACGACAGTCCTTGATGCCTCAGCCCAAAGAGAGATTTGTAGATCTTGATCATGGATCATAGCTTTGACTGCTTCCACAATAGACCTATTCTTTCTTTCAACAATACCATTTTGTTGTGGATTATAGGGAACACTGAACTCCCTCTTAATCCCTGCTTCAATACAAAAATCTCGAAAGGTGCCAGAGGTGTATTCTCCACCATTATCGGATCTCAAGACCTTGATCCTTTTTCCAGATAGGTTTTCAGCCTATGCCTTGAATTCTTTGAATCTTTCTAATACTTCTTCAGATTCTTTAGATCTTAAGAAATAAATCCAAGTCTTTCTAGAGTAATCATCAATAAAAATAATGTAATACAAAAAACTACTAGAAGATGCAATAGACATTGGACCACATAAATCAGAATGAATGAGATCAAGAATACATTTAGATCTACTTTCACTAGAATGAAACGTACCTTTTGTATTCTTGCCTAGAGCACATCCTTTGCATGTATCTTCATGTTCCTAGTTGAATTTTGGAAGACAGGTGACCATCTTCTCCATGATAGGTAATGCCCAAAAGTGAATGTGAGCCAATCTTCGATGCCAAAGATCACACATGCTGGAATTGTTATGCACAAGCGCTTGAAGAGGACGAGTGCATAGCCTGTAAAGACATTCATGTCTAACTCCAATTACTTGAGCAGTTTTTAAGTTGGAGTTCTTTGCCCATATAAGAACTTTGCCTTTAGAAAAGGCAACTTGATAACCCTTGTCTTCTAATGCTGAAATGGAGACAAGATTCCTCTTTATCCTTGGAATGAACAATACATCATTCAACTCCAATGAAATCCCGGAATCCAGGTGAAGAGTGGAGTTTCTAACTCCTTTCACAGAATATCTAGCATCGTCTCCAATGACGACTTGATCACTAGAGTTACTCTCCACTAAGTTTGAAAGGTGACTCCTGAAACCGATGATGTGCCTGGAAGCACCACTATCAATCAGCCAAGTGTTGGCTTTAGTAGATACATTGCTTGACAAGGCTGAACAGAACAGATAATCATTGGAGTCCTTTTGCGGAGCAACTTCTTCAACATTTGCAGTGGCAACTTGCTGCTTAGGTCTAGTAGGACAATCCTTTGCAAAGTGACCATACTTATCACAATGAAAACATTGAGTCTTGGACATGTCTCGTTTCCTTTTGAAGGCAGGAGCACCATCATTTCCATTTTCTCGATTCCTCTTGAAGAACCCTTTCTTAAAGCCTTTTCCTTTCTTTGACGAATGAGAGGCAAGAAATTGTATTTCTTCATTCTTTGAACTTTGACCAATGCCCCTAGCTGTTAGTCTCGACTCTTCTTGAATGCAGTCAATCCTCAATCGATCAAACTTGGGAAGTTTAGATCTTGCACTTATTCCTTGAATAAATGACTCCCATGAAAGTGGAAGGCCATTGAGAGCAAGCATAGTCAAGTCTTTGTCATCAATCATGTGACCAATTGTGGAGAGCTAATCTCTTATCTCTGAAATCCTCATGAAGTATGTAATAACAGATTCTCCTTTCACCATTTTCACATGATGAAGTTATTGCTTCAGTGCAAGAGCTCGACTAGTGTTGTTGATTTCATACATCTCTTCCAAGGTTGTAAACATCTCTCTTGCCGTATCCAACTTGAAGATGATCGGTACAACATGATCCTTGACGGAATCAACTAACACTTTCTTTGCCCTAGTGTCTTTCTTCCTCTACTGCAACTTCTTTTCTTCCTCCTTAGGTTCGGGAACTTTTGTTTTCACAAACTCAGCCAAATCATTCTCTTCCAATGTGAGCATGATCCTGAACCTCCATGATGTGTAGTTCGAAATTCCTTCGAGTCTATCCTCGATTTTCAGATCGTTCACCATTTTGAGAAATTTAGAAGATAGACTGAAAGAGAATAAAGTGAGTGTAGCAAACTAAATCTGATCATGATCTTTTTCACACTCGCTCTGATACCATGTTAGTGTTTCTTAGATCAGATTAAACAATGAAAGCACTTAATAATATTGCAACACATAAGACAATGAACACAACAAGATACCCTGGGAAAACCCTCCTCTTGAGGGAGAAAAACCCAACAAATGAATCTCTTATATAAAGTAGAACAAGAGAAAAATTCTGCTTACAACTTAGGCCCAACAATGGCCAATACTTGATACAAAGAAATCGCCCTTCTCTTAGATGCAAACTATGTAATGAATATGAGATCTTCCTTGAATCCAAATTGCTGCTATGAAGGTACGAATTCTGCTCTTAATTGCGAACTTGCTTGAATTGAATGAATGAATACAATGACAAGTAAGACCTTGTATATATACAAGAGAGGCACCTCTTCAAGATAGGTCGGCCCTTTAAGGTAATATAATAAATAACAATTTACAAATAAGGTCTGCCCAAGTGATAATCAAGACAAGCGAATCATATAGGGTCGGCCCTCTTCATTTATTAAATGTTATAGTCATGAATTAAATAGCCGAATGGCGACTCATTTAATTCATGCTTTCTTCTTGGAATTTGTGCAAAGGAAGTGCAGCCCTAAGCTGCTATAACATCAACAGATCCAAGTAAATACTTTGAAATCTATGAATGTCTTGAGATCTAAGACATAATTTGAGACTAATATTCACTATAAGACAATAATAGTCTTTTCCCTCTATTTGGGCATGGTTAGGGATAAGGGTCACGTCCATGATTGTATATTTGTCCTTCACCTACAAACTTGATTTGGTAATTGATAAAACTTTTCTCTTCACTATGCTTGATTCACCTTAATTACTTCTACTTATTTTGATATTTGAAGGCTGCCAATATTCATGAATGCCTTAACATTGCCATTGTGTTGCTAGGGGACACATTCTCTTAGGTCAAGCCACATAAATTTTTGTACAAGATCGAAAGCAACATTCTTTAGGCTTGCATATGTCTTAGAATGCTCATCTAGAACTAAATTTCTCCAATTGAGGTCTACAATGTGAATTTAACTCTCAAAATCATGGATGTCTAAAATGAATGCATTAAATACCTTTATATACAAGGATGTAGTAATAAATTTCAAAAAATTATGCTTCGTTAACTTTGGAGGGAAATGTTTTGGTGGAGTTAGTTCAAATTTGAAAATTTAATTTTGAATTTAAAAATGTCAAGTTTGGGGATCTAGGATCGAACTTGTGACCACATACTTGACCCAAGACCAAAAATTTGATGGATAAATGTGAAAAATTCGTGTTTAGGAATATGTGCATATACACATGTAATTAGAGTATGGATAGGGTGAATGTATGAGAATTTGAGCATAGGGATTAAATGGGGGATAATTGCTTATATATGTAAAGGATAGGATATATAGGTGGCATAGGGCAATGGACATAACTTTACACAAAATTATACCATTTGTCAATATGCCAATGTTTCAAGGCACTCTCCTAAAAAACAAGCACAAAACTAAATGGAAAATGATACTAGCATACAAATTTCATCATTACATAAAGTCTCTTGTGAAGGGCTAAGGTAGGGCTAACAAATATTATTTAATAATCACTTACAATAAGTACATAAAAAAGTCATTAGACCATTAGTGGCAAAAAAAATCTCCATAGAAATTTGAGCATGGTATCCACTAGAGTAGATCAAGTTCCTAGACATATGAAATGCAAAATCATTTTAAGACATTTGAAGTGCATTCCAAAGAACTTAGAGCGTATGTACACTGTTCCATACAAAAATTTTAATAGAAAAATTTGAACCTCATTAAACTAACAAATTCTTTTGAGTAATACACTACATAAGATGTGCTCTATTGAGACCTATGAATCTCTAAACCTAAATTTGATAGTTTATTCACCCTATCAAACAATTATTTTTATAATAATTATCCATTTAAAATTATTCTATTTAAAAGATACTTTATTTTGGAAAAAAAAAATAACCCTAAATTTTTTAACGAGTCTTTTCATTTATACCAGGTTCTTAAAATTTGATTGTGTTTTCCCGCAAAAATGCTATCAAATTTAAGCCATTCCTACAATTCTCCGTTCTTTCATTCAAGGCCCTTACAGATATCGAGGCAGCTTCAAAATACTAATTCAAAACTCTATATACCTATCCAGGCCTTCGAAAAATTCAAATTTTTCTTTTTGTCTCATACCTGAAAATTCTTGCGTAAATTAATGGCGACAGTTTTTTCTACATTCTCGAAAGTTACTGCTCGAAGGTCGTGGATTTCACTTGATCGGGTACACTCTGAAATAATCGCGCGCAGATATGGTAAGTCCGTGTGCTTAATTCCTTACAAAATTAAATTAAATAGCAAAAATGCATCGCCCCGGATTCGAAGCTCACTGTCTTCGAATAACTTTAACCAACCTGTTGCAGCAGCTAGCCCTGCGGTTCCTGTAAGAAAATCCTTCTACAATAGTCTTGACCATTTTATCCCTCAATTTGAGAGCCTCATTCAAGCAAAAAGGCAAACAATTGAAGCAGCCAAGAAGGCAAGACGATACAAGCCATTTTCGGAGGAATGGGCTGAAAGCTTCTATCACATGAAGGGACAGCATACCAGGGCAACATACTTTTCCCAGGACCAGATTCCCACCCTTTTGAAAAATATAGTTAACCCAGATTACAGAAGGGATTTTGTGCTTTATAAGGATATACCCACCATGGTTGTAATTTCGGATTTTGAGCAGAACTTTGGAATCAAAGAAAGCCTGGAAGTTGATCATTTAGAATATGAGCCCATTCCTTTAAGCCATTGTGATTCTCTTCCAAAAGGGTATCAGTCTGTTCTTCTTGAAGAGGATGAGAGTTTACCCCGTGGTTATCATGTTATTTTGGATAGCCCTTTTATTCGAATTTTTAGCCATGTGACTCGAAGAGAGCTTTTTCAGTCGTGGAGGCTTGATCCCCAAGAGCAAGAGAAACAGGTGAAGGGTATGTATCGAAGAAACAAATGGCCTTTTACTGAGAAGGTCGAATGAGAGAAAGAAAGGCTTAAGCAATTCCAGATGAATGGAGGTTTTGTTTGGTGAGAAAAATTGGTTCTCTATCATGTGTTTATGGACGAGTTTGCTGATGATTCTGGATGTTGAGGCGAAAAAGTTTTTTTCTTTGCTGAGAGATTATTGAGATATGGTATATAACTAAGATACCTCAGCTCAGTTTGGGGTATTATGTTGGCATGTTCTGTGGAAGCTGCACCAGCGCCTTTCCTTGTCTTGGCTATGAGGACGATGCTTGGTCTACTGTGATTGACAACAATGCCTTGATTTTGGCTGTAATTGTGGATATATATGTGCTGCATCATGTGGCTTGTGAAGAACTAGTGGTCTTTTAATTTTAATTAGAATCCAACGCCAAACCACTTTGGTTTTGTAGACAGTATTGCTTTAGCTTTTTTCTCAAATTCTTAATTTCCGAAAACTTAGTTATAATGCTTCAGTTGGGTTAAGATTGCTCTTAGTAGACTTTGTTCCTCTAAGGCTGCACTCATCCATGTCAGGGGAGTGTTAAAAGGGATTGTGCTTGATGAAAGGATATTCTTCTCAGCATTTTGTTGAAAGTCTCTTCCAAAGTTTTTTAAATGTTTATTTTGGACCACATAATGCTTTATGTATACTTGGTATGATATTGGAGTCTGTGAACCATGAGACGAGTTAGCTTTAAGCATAGTATTTCAGATTTTTTTTAATGATCTTGCAGGCTTATATAATTATTGACCTATAATTATTTGAAGAGAAGAGTTTAGTAAAACTCACTGAATGAAACTTTGATTTTTGTTCTTGCAAGTTCAATAAGAAACTTACGCATGAGTAAATGCTTGTTTTGTAATGAAGCAACCATAAATTTATGAATTTGCTGTTTTGGTTTTGTTTGTATAATTACTAGTTAAGTATTGAGGTTTTCTCTCAATGCATTCACCCTCTGCAGATTAATTTGAATTATTGATTTTGTATAGAGGCATTTGTGGTAATTTTAGTCACTAGTACCTTCCACTGGTTGCTGCATGTACCATTTTCCATGCTAGATTTGAGTCTGGAGGTTTTAGTGGTAGATGTAAGAAGCACCCAAGATGATCTTTAATTAGGGTTCCAAAAAAGACATTTCAGATCTTGGAAGTGATACTTTTTAAGGATAGGCTGCATATTAGTTATGCCAAAACGAGCTCTTTCTAGGATTGGGACAGTTTATAGATCTAGTTGTGGTATCATCCTGGAATGCAAGTGATTAGCTGGGGTGTAAGGACGGATTCTCACAGCTTGTCAGCATAAAACAAACTAACTTAAGATCAAACAAAATGTTTGAATGTGTAGGAAAGCAAACCAGTAACTAGCACATCATCTATCACATTGGCGAATCTTAAATAAATTAGATGCAAAAGTGAAGGGATATGAGACTGGATATTCTTAAATTTCTTTACCAACTATTGGATATCTTTTTTACTGTCTCTTTTTATTTAGTAGGGAGTTGAATAAGTACTTGAGGAAGCAATTTAGTAGCAAAATTTGGGAATGCAAAAAGTTAGGATGAGAATTGGCCTCTCCAAACTGTGTAAATTCATGGTGCAGAGCTTGTTGAGCATTTCAACTATTTGAAACAAAATGGAAAACTACAGTCGAACTGATAGAGAGTGTGGAGTTGGAAGAATGTAGTATGAAAGAGGCAAAACTGAGCTGCTCATTTGGGTGAAGAATTTAGGACCTTAATGTGTAAGGGTTTTGGACTACAAACTTGGGTTCAGAGCTGGATGTGAAAGCTAGAGATGCTGGAATGGGCTCTTTAAAGAGGTGGATCATGTCTTATTCAGGCAAAATTCATGCTACGAGGAATGTTTGGGAAGGTGGCTTAAGTTTTTGTTTGTTAGTGCTTCATATTGAGGTAGGAAACTTGATGAGTACCTGTTGAAATTGTGAAGGTTGTCCCACATGAGACAGTGCTAATTTTAATGAACAGAGTACTTTAAAAGTTCACATGCTTTGATTAGTCCCAACAGATTCATTTTAAACATGCAAAGTGCTGTGCTTAGCTAAAACTGAGCGAATCATCCTTAACAGCATAGCAAAAATTTTGCGACTCCATTCTGTGGGAATTCTGCTCCTAGGCCAACCAAATCTATACCTATATGGCTATACCTGGTACAAACCTGGTTCCAATTCTGGTCTGGGTACTGCCTGGAAACGCCCCCAGTTTTCCCTGGGCACAGGGCCCTGCCTGGGTACGTCTTGAGTTCATTATTTTGTATCTGAGCAGGACCTCCTTCACCAAGGTATTTCCTGGCTGTATCTGGGGGTGCTTCAGGCACCAAATACTGTTGTAAAATAGCAAAAATAATAACAGAAACAATAAATTTTTCATTACAAAAGAAAACAAAAAAGTAAAACCAATTAAAATTAAAGCATTAAATCAATTACCAGTAGTTTGTTGTGGTTAATTTTTTTCACCTGATAAATATTAGTAATTTTTAAATTTGTCTTTAATTTTTACGCCGAAGGCGTGTCATTCTTTGAGCTTTTGAAGCTCTTTTTTACTCTCGACAGCTGGAAAGCACTGAGGTGCCCGGCAAGGTTGTCCATCCATCAACAGCTGTTGATCGTTTTGGGAGGCAAGTAAGTCATGTTTAATGCCATGGCAGCTGTGCACCCTCTGCTATGCATTAACTCTCCTTTGCCACCTTGCTGCTTCTCCATTCATTTTCCCGTAGATGGGAATTCGTGCCCAAAATATCTGCCTTGCCTGCTGATAGTTAGGGTTTGTGAACACCCTGCTTTTATTACCATGTTTTCACTATCAATTTTGTGGACATCATCGACATTAACAGATATTTGCACAGATCATTCAGGTATTTTACTGCTTCCCTCGCTGTTAATGGTTTCCGGCCCTCCAAACACTTCCTCACTGGTATATTTTTCGCCCTATTTTACTGCTTCCCCCGCCTCTAATGGTTTCCTTTACTGTGAATAGATTGAAGCAGCAATAGTACGCTATTTGGGTCTGGAGATTGAAAGAACAACAGTGCGAAATTAGGGTCTGGTTGGTTTCATTTTCCTGCGACCTCTGCCCATTTTCTCTCATTGGCATCACAGACAGCTCAACACCATTTGAGCAGCATCTTTAGGTAAGTCACTTGCCATGATTTTTCTTCATTACTGATTAGATTAGGTTCTGTTTTTTATCTTCCTCTGTGTTTTATGAATTGTGGCTTCAATTGCCAGCGGTAATATGACCAATGCCCCACTAACATTACACAAAATTTTAAATCTCCTTAGCCACAGTAAGGAATTTATACAGGGCATTTGGCTAGGTTGTGTTTAAAGAAAATAACTAAAAAGATTTTTGTTTGCTTACCTGGAATAAGAACATCCTCTGTATCTCCGTCATTTTGATTTTGCTTTGACTGTTTTTCTTCAGAAATAGAAAATATCTCATTTCTTCCAACCTTCACCACCTCTTTCTCCTCCTCTCCTTCCGAATTATCCTCCATGCTTTCAATATTTTTTGGTCAGCTTTCCCCATGCTTGCAAAGGGTGGTTGTAGCGTAGCTTCTATAGGGAGGCAATGAAATAATGAGGTTACAAGAAAATTGTTGAAACAGAATTTTCTTCATGTGCCTTGTCTATGCTTCCACATTTTGCATGCATGTCTATCAGGGCACTTGCAGTTTTTATGCTTTTGATGGATGCGCATGCCCTATTCCAAACTCTCATTTTGGCACAGGCAGAGAAGATGCTGGGAAAGGTTGTGGAATTTGCCTTTACACCTGGTAATTGCATTTGCTTGAAAGTTTCTAAAGCCTTATCAACGAATGTATTCCATGAATATCTTGCAACCATCACATTACATGAGCTGACATCTACTTTGAGCAATTAGGAGTTTACAAATCCATGCTATTATTAATGCTCTTTTTGAGAAGTAGAAATATATTTTTTCCTCATCAATAATATTGAGGCAGAGTACAAACCAGGGCATTAAATTAGTTGATTAGATCCATACTAGGTGCCTCTTTTTGACCAGAAACCTCACCCTATAATAAAAAATTAGAGCACTCATATGAACCATGAGTAGAAACTGTTCTGGTAGGTAGAAAAACAAGAGGTTACCAAGTCCCCTGAAACTACCATAAATGTATTCTGCTAATTTGGGTTTGCAGGTCTCATGAATGAGCAACTTGAGGCCTGAAGATATAAAACAGGGTACATAGAGGTACCCTAACAATTTGGGGATTAGCTGGGTTCAATCCAACAACTAGATCAGTATCATGGTAGAACAATTTCATATATAGTGGTAGACTTAGAACCTCCTAATCTATATCTACATAAAAGATGTTGCCAATACAAACAACTTAGTATTTGGAAAGTGGGATTCTAAGTAAACTTTGAAAATGGCGAAAATTGATTAAGGCAAACAAGAGAATGACAATAAATTTAGGTATCCCACTTAGGATCATCGTTAACAGGAATGACAATAAATTTAGGCATCCCTTGGGTTGTATCGAATTATAAATTGATCCAGATACCTGATCCATGGACATCCTGTGTAGTTTATGGAGGCTGAATCATAGTAAGACCAAAAGAGGCAAGGAAACATGGCTGAGACCAAAACGAATACAATGCCAAGTAATTATACACAAAATTTTAAACAGTATAATAAAAGGCCTGCTACCAATAACCCTCTCATTTTCTTTCCACAGCATTTTCAATTTCATATTTTCTACTGTGTTACTCATTGCTCGCCAACTATTTGATTCTCTTATTCGCATCAATATAATATTTCAGCAAGTGTTTCTATTTAATTGCTCATTGCTCGACCACTGTTTGTTTATCTAATTCACAACAAAATAAAAGATTAACTACAAATTATTACTTTATTGTATGCAAATTTTTTAAACAAATACATAGATTTGGTATCAAATACAGGCATTTTGGCCGCAGGTTTGTCACAAGCAATTGCATTCAAGTTTGATACAAAATCTGCAAAATATGAGGGCTGCTGCCAAACTGTCCCCAGCAAAATATTTTACTTCCTTTATCATTGCTCAGCATCACTTGTAAAAAACATGGCATCCTATGGTATAGCATTCGAAAGTTTTTTGGCAAAAGTTCATGCACCCAGTACCTACTGGTCATGTATCAATTTACTGATGTCAGGAATCCTCAACCTTTGAAAACCATTGTATTATAAACAGCTTAATGCCAATTCTTATGTAAACTCAGCCACTCATGGTGGTCAGATATTGAGATTATTTTTAATATATGTATTCAGAATAACTCTACCTTGCAGCAAAATATTATGGGCAAATATGATTGTCTCCACAGTAAAGGACTCAAACTTGGCATATATTCAAATGCAGGGTATGTATACATTATCTCTGTTCCCAAATTGTATTTTCCTTGCTCTTTTTTACAGGCAACGGTATGTGCTGCTGGAGACAATGCTGCCTACAAACGGGCTTCTCTATTTGATGATGATGTTGTAATTGTTGCGTACATTACTGCCTTTTTGTGCTTGTGTTGATGCTTTCATTTTGAGATCCTTTTGGAAGCTTTGATCGCTCACATTAATTCAGTTTTCAGTACAGATATTTTGTTCATTCATGTGATTTCTCACCATGCTTTACTTGTATTCATCTTCTCTTTTCAATTCTTGTTGATTTTCTGATGACCACCTCAACTCTGTGGTAATGGTTATTATTTTTACACCTTTCAATTCTTGGAGTTATCTTGCTTGCCCCTCTTTTAAAGGTCTGGAATAAGAGTTATCTTAATATTTGCCTTCATGCCCTCCATTTTCTCCACACAACATATGAAAACACGGACGGTTATGATACTCAAATTTAATAATTATTGTTTTCCTAAATCATGATGATTTTCAAAAAGAAAACCACAACCTATCACTAATTGACCTTCCACAACTCTTCGGCGTACCCATTGCACACGAAGGTGCCATTGCTAGTTTATATTTTCTGAATGGACATACACAAGTCATGTTGAACCCAAGGCCAAGAAAAATGCTTGTATGCCAGGACCCAAACCCCATACCCATGCCCGAATTTGCAATTTAGATTTAGATTTTTCTCAGGTTAACGAGAAATTGACTCCTTAGTGTATTTAATCAATGGTCCAAGTTATCCTTGTGAAGTTTGATAAACTGAAGGGCATCCAGTACAGCCTTCATATTGCTAGTCACAGATGTAGTAAACTCATCATTATATTGATGTTGCAAGCTTAATGTTGATATGGTATTGATTCTTCAGTTGGGATAAGCTTTTATATGCTGTGTGCTGCAACCTATGTTACTACTAGTTTGGGGTTGAGGGGATTATCATTGGCGGTGTTATCAATGTGAAAATGAGTATAAGAGTTCATATAGTAGAGTGAGTTCACCTATGAACTATGGCCAATTTAGGAATAAGAGTTTGTTGAGGGTGGAATAGAAGGGTTGCTAAAGGAACAACTAATGCAATATGTCAGAATAAGATGATGTTGGTAGAGTAAGTAACAAATCAAAGGAAATCTTTTTCTAAGAAAGGATTGTAGAAATTTCCTATTAGCTTAACACAATCGGTTGACCCACATCCTTTTATGCTACCATCATCTTTCTGAGAAAAAAAAAATCCTTCTTTCTCGTAAAAAGAGACTCATTGGAAAAAGCCTTCAAGAATGAGATGGAGGTTGCAGTTGAGAATTGAGAGCATTGCTTGTTACATTTATAGCAATAGGCTTCATTTCAACCTTGTCACATAACCATATTGGTGAGATGGGGTTTGGTGACAACAATCACCAATACATTTATTGATGACATTAATCTTAGGTATGAAAAGGTGCACACCACCTTAATGGCCGAGGAAAAAGCTTTCCTAGAGACATTAAGAGCAATCAAGGATACATGGTTTAAAATAGAAGTGTCTATCATTTGTGATGAATGGAAGGATTGCAAAACTAGACAACTAATTAATGTCATTATAGTGTCTCTTAAAGGAGTGATATTTTTGAAGACGTTTGTGAGGGCAAATGAAGCATGCAACTTTCATTGCCAATATCTTCATACAAGCTATTGAGTTGGCCTTGAAAATATTGTCAAAGTCATAAAAATGCTAAAAATTGTAGGGCAACTAGTTCAATAATGGAGAGTACATATGGACATATTTTTTTGGACACCATATGTTGTCCAGTCTTTCAACTTGGTATTGCAAAGGATTAACATAGAGATTTAGTGGATAAAAAAATATTATACAAAGGCTAAGCAAATTCATATGTTTGTGACAAATCATCATATGCCACAAGCTACCTTCATGATCTTCTCCAACTTGGAGTTGTTGAAGGTAATTTTTTATGTTATGTTTTAGAATTTTAAAATTTTGATGTCATCTATTTTTTAAATTTTTATTTGTTTTATTTTTTA
Source organism: Sequoiadendron giganteum (assembly GCA_007115665.2). NCBI lineage: Eukaryota > Viridiplantae > Streptophyta > Pinopsida > Cupressales > Cupressaceae > Sequoiadendron > Sequoiadendron giganteum. The sequence continues at coordinate 105,980,605 of CM021106.1, read as the reverse complement.
CACTATGTTGGTTGTCAAGACTTTGTTTGCATCACACACAATCACCTTGAGATGACTTGTAAAGGTGTGGGAGGGATTGAGTGTCATGGTCATCAACACTCTTTGGAGTATATAGAAGCAATCACATACAAAGAAAGTCCAAAGTGTTGAAGTATTGAACCTAGATGATGAATGGTGGGTTCATGTGGAGTACATCTTGAGCTTTTTTGAGCCCATCATGGGTATGATTAGGTATGTTGATGCAAATCAACCATGTGTAGGTGAAATTAATGATGATGTGGACTCCATGGTTGAAAAAATAAGAGCCATAATAAAAAAATAAGGGGCATGATTGTACAAAAACACTTTTCAAGAGTGTAAAAGATCATTGTTGACTATTGAAATAAAACTTTCACATCCTTGCATTTCCTAGCATTTTCTTTTTTCCCAAAACATTATACCATAGATTTTTCTTTGTCAAGGAGGGTGGTACCATATAGAGATGAAAATGTTGCTATTAGGTACAACGATTGCATTCAAAATAAAATTCCCAAATGTAGATAAATAGAGTGTTGTTTTGAGCGAGTTTGGTCACTCGATATCTTCAAAGAATTATGATGTTTACGCTCTTTGAGACAAGTACACATAGGACACTTATGAATGGTTATACCTACATGGCCAATACTCTATTTGCCTACAACCTCTTGCAATTAAAGTTCTATCTTAAGTATGTATCTTTTTATTTGTTAAATTTCTCCTTTTATTGTTGCTATATATAATAATTTGTTTTATAATTGTAAATGTTGAGTACGAATGCAATAGGTTGCAAGTTCTTCAATTGAGTAAAATTGGAGTATATATTCCTTTATCTACCCATTTAAGTGCAACTAGTGGTGTGCAAGAAAAGCTAAAGATTTAGTCTTCATGCACCCCAACTTGCATCTCTTATCGCATAAGAACCGTAATTACTTGATAGGAGGGTGACGAAGCATTGGGATCTGACTCTTGAGTGTGTTGACTTAAATGCTACTATTGCATAGTTTAATTAAAATCTTTACAAATGAGACAACTTCTACATATGGCATTGTTAAGAGGAGTGACATTGCAGTGAATTGTGATTCAAATAAAAGTGAATCAAATATTGACTTTGATGCTCTTGATGAAAAGCTTTGTGAAGATTATTGAATATTGATCATAATTTTTATTTGGTAATATTTGATAAATCATTGAATTATGAATTTGAGTATTTCTTTATTGGAAATTATGAGGTATTTTACATATTCTATTTAGCAATTATGAGTATCATTGTTTTAATTTTTAATATATTTATGAGTTATGATATTGCTATCAGGATTCAACCGTGTAGTTTTCGAGTCAAACTCATTGACCCATGTTTCATGAGTAGTGGTTCACAAGAACCAATCTCTCATGATAATGAATGGTCCACTTAGCACTCATTGCATCTAGGTGATGCTCACAGAGGTGAAGCACTAGATCATCTCGGGAGGTCACCCATCCCAGTACCGCTCCAGCTCAAGCGCGCTTAACCACGGAATTTCCCCCAAGGTTAAGCCCACTTAGCTTGCAACCCCATTTGCAAAACCTTCAGCAAGTGTTATGCCTTATGAACCATTCATTATAGAGCCCCTTTTGCTCATCAATTGATAAGTAGGAGGTTTCTTCCACAGTGTGTCAAATTATGATATTGCTATCAAGATTCAACCATGTAGTTTTCGAGTCAAACTCATTGACCCATGTTTCATGAGTAGTGGTTCACAAGAACCAATCACTCATGATAATGAATGGTCCACTTAGCACTCATTGCATCTAGGTGATGCTCACGGAGGTGAAGCACTGGACCATCCTGGGAGGTCACCCATCCCAGTATCGCTCCAGCTCAAGCGTGCTTAACCATAGAGTTTCCCCCAAGGTTAAGTCCACTTAGCTTGCAACCCCATTTGCAAAACCTTCAGCAAGTGTTATGCCTTTTGAACCATTCATTATAGAGCCCCTTTAGCTCATCAATTGATAAGTAGGAGGTTTCTTCCACAGCGTGTCAAATTATGATATTGCTATTATGATATTTATGAGTATTTTTCTTTATTGCATATTATGAAGTATTTAAATATTTTCTTTATTGACAATTATGAGTATTTATTGTGTGTGTGTATGTGCACAATTATGAGTATTTACTATTTGTGGGTGTATGTGAACTTGCATTCATATTCAAGGAAAAAATGCTATATTTGCATACTTGTCCCAATACAAGGACCAACAACTTAGAATACAATATATGAACAACCAATTGGATTATCACATGTGTGATTGAAAGTATCAAGTTAGTCAAATCTTCGTAATTCTTACATATTAGGAAGCTCGAATGCTAGATATTATATCAGATTGTTTCAAATGTAGGGGAGCTCTCAATTGACAAGAGTTATAGCATCACACATAAATCAACACTCTTGTCCAACTTTAGATTCTTATCTCTACAAGAATGCATATAAAATTATAAAATTTCTATAAAATAGGTATGGACATGAGAAATGAACAAAACCTCAAGAGCATGAAAAAGACACGGAGATATCTATAAAGCTTTTAACTATTATCTCCATAAGAATAAATATTTGACCTTCTAGTAACCAAATCTTCACTATTAAATATACCTATAATGATTCACACTTCAAATTTTGAATGTTGTGCCACACAACTCATAGCAACACAAGATTGTTGGTAAATTGGAGATTGGATATGAGCATTCAAAAGGTTCATTTCTTCTAGTTAAAGTTTGGCTTGAAGGAAAATGCTTCTAGTACTTCAATTCAAATGTTTAATGTGATTTTTTCATAGAAGAGAATAAATCGGTGTTTTTTTTAGAAAAAAATGAGATTGAATCTAATGAATAGTTAGTTAAGGATAATGATATTGATTATAGATCCCAATCAAATTCCTCATAACGAACCTACAATAAAAATAAAGACAATAAACATAAATATACACAAAAATGAGAGCAATAGAATGCTTTTATGTTATCTTAATAGTGCCACTTAGAGGGGGCAATCCTTTCAATAGAGAATACATTCCAATTACCATACTCATGGTGCTTTACATTTGAGAAGTCATTACAATAAATATAGTCTTTCTTAGACAACTATTACTAACCCATGCATGTGGGGTAAATAGTTTTATTCTAATTTACCATATGGGCTACTTACTGTTGGAAATAGGATGCCATTTAATTGCAATCCTAAACATTATTTATTTCACCATATCTCCTAAGTCCTTAGAATGTGTTCAACAACACTAGGATTAGGAAGAGATTAATATTTGATGAAATAATCATGTTAATTGACATTTGTAATTAATTCTAAATGTTCAAAGCATATGTGGACACCTTGGAATTAACTCCTACAAAATAGGAGCACATGGGCTCACATATGGTAGGTGATAACTCACCTTGAGTTCAGTTAACTATTTAGAGTAAGAGATAACACTTCTGAATGCATGTAAAGATCTTAGGAGTTAGGGTTTGATGTTTACATGCATGAAATTTAGTTCAGTTTAGTTTAGTTCAAAATTAGTTTATTCAGTTATGGTTCAGTTATCTTTAGTTAGTTTTAGTTGAATGCTAGTTGACTTCAGTTAACTTGGAATGCATAACTAATAACTTGAGTTGCATGACAGATAACAGGTACTACCTGTTGGACTAACCGCTAGCATCTCCCTTCGGGTTCGCGACATGGTTTAACCGCCTCTCGTGGATCTTAATTGAAGCTTGTATTGGGCATTAACAGGTCGATCTTTTGGTGCAACGACAAGGACAACAATTGGTATCAGAGCTGATCATGGGTTTGAACCCCTCAGGTGACGCTGAGGGGGGGATTGTTGGACTAACCGCCAGCATCTCCCTTCGAGTTCATAGCATGGTTTAACCGCCTCCTATGGATCTTAACTGAAGCTTGTATCGGGCATTAACAGGTCGATCTTTTGGTGCAACGACAAGGCCAACAATTGGTATTAGAGTCGATCACGGGTTCGAACCCCTCAGGTGACGCTGAGGGGGGGATTGTTGGCCTAACCGCCAGCATCTCCCTTCGGGTTCGCGAAATGGTTTAACCGCCTCCTGTGGATCTTGAATGAAGCTTGTATTGGGCATTAACAGGTCGATCTTTTGGTGCAACGACAAGGCCAACACTACCTTCAGTTAACATGGGATGACCATTCTTGCATGAATGGCGTTGAGAAATGTTTCAGTTAACAAGAAATATCTTGGACCCACTTTGGGTGCCCAAGTTGGCTTCTTGGAATTAGCTCCTTTGCATGTTGAGATATTTTTGAAGGCTTAGTTAAGTGGGGCCCTCTTTTGGGCGCCAACTTTGAGGATGAAGCCTTAAGATATTTACATAATAAAGGTAGAGTTATGACTTCAGTTTGGGACGCCCAAATGGATGAAGGAGATGATTTGACATTGTTCTTCATGACACAACTCTACTTGCAAGAGATAGGCGTACCTTTTAGGGATAGGGTTTGAGCATTGTTATTGTAACTCATTTGGAGTTTACAATGTTGATTAAAGTCTATTTATCTCAAGCAAGTTGAAGAGAGAGGGTGTGAGTTTTATTTGCAGGTTGTGAAGAAGTTTGGTGAAGGAAAAAGAGGCATTCTCAAGCAAGAATTGAAGCTATTGTAATCTACTTCAAAGATTGAATAATAGATTAATTCTTGGTGGAGTTTTTTACCTGAAAGGGTTTTCTCCACAGTATATGCTTGTGTAATCTTTCTAATATCCTGTCTACTTCTTCTATCAACTTCTGTCTACATTCTACAAACAGTAAAATGAATTAATCAAATAGTCACCCACAAAGAATCTGTAACAAAGGAAAAGCATATTTAGATCAACAATATTAAAGTTTTAGAAGGTATTAAGCTAAGAAAACACCTCAATTTTCAAAACTTACAAAGTATATGCACCCAACCAATTATCACTAGTACCTAATGCATATATTAAAGTGGGGGTTCCTAACACTACCTCCACCTTCAAAAAAGCTGTCCTCAAAGCTTACAATGATAAAAATTGGATAGAATTTTGGTTGGATCCCACTTGGCATCTTTATGTTGTATGGATTTTCATTAGACTAAAACCTCTTTAATATAACACATGTGAAGTTTCTTGGTGTGCTTGTTCACGATTACCTTTTGTTTTAGACATATAGAGCATTTTTCTTCTAATGTACATAGGAAGTTTTGTTGAGACTTGTGTAGCTTGTCCAAGAACTTGAGGTAAGAGACATGAAAAACTAGAGGATCGTTTAAAAGGAGGGAAGTACAAGCTATCACATCACCTATACACTACACCACCTGACAAGGGCCATAAAAAATGAACCTAACTTATAACTCACCTTGTTGCACAAGGATGATTACTTGTACAATTGGAGACAAAAATTACTTAATCACTTGAAGATACGCTTAAACCTATGCTCCTTGTTTCATGTTGTTATGGCGTGATATTGATCCCTAGTGCAATTTACCATAACATACACTTATCTTAGCCTTATAAAATTGATAATGCTAAAACTCGTCGTCATAAGCCTTTTGTCCTTTTCGTACTTTATCATTTTCTATCGGCATAGGGAATTTTGACTAGGACGCTTTCGCGCTGCATATATGTCTACGCGTTGCGTGAACGTCCTTGATAGATTCCTGGGTCAATGGATGTTAGGGTGTTACATTTCATGGAATCTACGAATTGTAACGCTTTTTGCGACTGCATACCCGCTCAAAAATGGCTCTTTTGCCTCCAAACACCCATTTTGGACTCACTTTCTAATTCCATTCAATCTCTCTCATTCTAATATTCGTTCTTGCAACTTCTCAGTTCACCCTATCAACTCTTCCACTCTATTCTTGCTTCCATTCTCTCTACACCACTTTCTTTTAGGTTTCAAGTTCTACATTATTCTTGCACATCCATCTTATGCTCTTGAAGCTCTCATCCTTCCTCTCGGCTTCTTCAAGCTTGTAGGAGGGTAATACTTTGTTACTTTTATTGCATTATCAATATTAAAGTTAGCATATAGATTATCTTTTCTTTCTATACATATTGTCTATATCTTTCTTTATAATATTTTCCCTATTATGGTCTATTTGGCTGTTCATGGAGGCGGAAACACCAAAGTAGGGGTTTGACTGAGGCAAACTCCAAAAAACATCCCCAACATTTTCTCGTCTGTGTGTGTAGGTACCTTGTTCATGTGGGGCTTGTGGGAAGCTGGACCTACCATGAGTTGGATTTCTACTACCCTTCACTCATCATTTCGTCCATAGTTAATTTATCTTTCATCTATAGTGATTAGGGTGAAAAATAGGGTCCACCAAAATGAATCAACAAGATGATGGACCACTTATTTTTCTAGGACCTTAATCACTCAAATTATGTAAAATAATATGCCAATAACAATAAAAAATGCAACCTAACTGTTATAGCAACTATGGGGGATGTTTTTAGAGCATAAAAAGCTATGTGCCTGGCTAGAAAGTTGTTGTTTTTGTGTGAATGGGTCCTTTTAGGGTTTCAAAAAATTGTTTTCAAGATCGCGTTCCTTGATTTCTGCACTCTTGAATTCCTTGTTATCAGCTTTTGGAAGTTTGTATGCAATCTTGTGGAGATTTTTCCATGAGCTTGCACTTTGACTGACAACTTTTGCAACTTTCCAAATCTTGCTCAACTTGATCTTCAACATGTAAATCTGCAATCACACACTCAAGGGCATAAAAACTTGTTGATTTTTTAGTGAATGGGGGTTTTCCTTGGTCAAACCCCCTGTAGGTAATCAAACCAAATGAAATGAAGAATATGAAGCATGAAACATGAAGTATGCAAATGATATCACCTTGGATGTTGTCTTGTGAAATAAATCTACATAATAACATGTAGTGGCCATGAAGAATGTAGATCTTGGATGTGAAATGGTGCTTGTGAATAGATCCTCAATGCAACATTAAATTCTTAGCTCAATGCACATGGATGCATTAAACCTTTGACATGATGATATGATCTTGAATTGTTGCAATAAACAATTGAAATCTACCTTGAAATGCCTTATGAATGCTCTTGTAATGCTCTATAATTCTCTTTCTCTTGATCTCAAGAAGTCACATAAGTTTGCTAGGATGCTTGTAAACTTGCTAGGAGAAACAATGTGAATTAACCCCTTATTTATACTAAATTAAGAGATTAACCCCGAAATTCAAAGAATTAAGGCCAACACCAGATCTGGGAAGAAACATTATTAAATTCCCGCCCGAATGAAATTCAAAAAGGGGAGTCCCATTAAGGGAGTACCCATTCGTCACCTTGGGAAAATGGGTCCTGGCTAAGTTTGCTAGGACCTAACCCTAGGGCATTGAAAGAGGGACAAAAAATCATTCCAGATCAACTAAGAAAGGGGGGTACTGTTAAGGGGGGGACCCATTCACCATCAAGGGCGAATGGGTCTTGGCTCAAGTTACCAAGACCAAACTTTTCCCAATGAAATATTTTGTTAATTAAGTTATAATTGTCAGGATAGCTCTTTGGGAGGTGTTAAAATTAAGGCCTAAATTTGAATTAAAAGGGGGTTAATTACTCCAATTACCCACAATTAATTAAGACCACCTAGATAAGTGTGAACATGCTTTTTAACACTTTACAACACTTAAACAAGGTACACATTAGGTACAATTTATTTAGAAGGGGGCCCATTAGGCTTAATTAAGCAAATACATCCTAGAAAAGTGTGAGTGTGTCACAACACTTTACAACATCCTTGCAAAGGATCAGTTAAGGCATGTTTTAGTCAAAAAAAGGTCCTAGAATAGTGTGAATGTCTACAACACATTACAACACCACTCCAAGACATCATTAATTCAACTTTAATGTCAATTATCAAACCAAATGTGAAAAAGGATTACTTTTTTTGACACTACATATAGTATTCTTGTTGTTGTACTAGTTATCATTTTATGCATATTTAGCATTCTATTATCTTTTGTTAAACTATCAGATTCTAGCATTTGGGTTGTCAAAAAACCCTAAGTGTTTTAGATTATAGACTCTTATTTTTGTCCATATGAGACACCAACAAATTCCTAAGATGACACCATGTTGCATTGTCGTCTATCTCCCATGCTGCCATCCTCTAGCCGAGAGGTAGTTAGTTTGTCACCTGAGACCTTTGCGGTCTGTTCATCTGATTCTTGAAGTCCTCCATCTTGAAAACCCAAAAACATAGATTAGATTTTTATTTTGATTGTCATTTTGTTTGTTAACCCTTGTTATTGGGGTGACCGAGTACAATTCGCTCCCTTTAGACCCTGTTTGTCTTAGGACTTGGGAGTAGTGAATCCCCTCCTTGAAATTTTGGTGAACTCGACATGAACCATCATTATTGTTGTCCTTATTTCAAATTTTTTTCTCTCCTATTAGGATGCATGGTTGATAGTGTGTTGTGACACTCTTTATGAGCTTCACGACACAGTTAACTACCTCCAGTCACGTCAGTGTTAGGAAATATTGCATTCAACCCACAAACTTAATCCATTTCCTACATAACCCCATGAGAGATAAACATGCATACAAGTAACCATAATTTATAGATTAAATAGACAAGCCACAAGATAACACAAGATATACCCTAGGAAAAGCCTCAAAAGGGAAAAACCCAGCCTCCAAAAGCATCCATACTCCATATTATTCAACAATAAAGCAATACAAGAGTTACAATGAATACATTTGAAGCATCAAGCCTCTTAATGCACCCTCATGTGTCCACACATCCCATGCCATGCTTCACATATGCACTCCTCCGAAAGACTTAGTAATGACAATCCACTCACCCAACCAACCTTAACCACTAAACATGTGCTTGATTTTATAGATTCAAGCTCACACAAATACAATCAAGTGGCAAGATAAAACATTTGCCACAAAACCATGTGAACATAAAACAACTAATCCCTTATTTAATATTGGGTACTAAGTTTTCACTTTTTAAATATTTCCCCAATATTAAGTTATTATCACATGTCTCCCACACATTAAATAATAATACAATGTTACAATATAACATTACAAGTGGCCCCAAATAATTACCTAGTGTGATTAATCACACCACATAGGTGCATCACAACTAAATAATTATTTAATTACAACATTATAATATATCAAATTATGCAATTGTATACAACACCATATCCAAACATTCTCCCACTTGTTGTATACATTGAATAAGGGATCAATACATGAAATACATCATCGTAGCCATACATGAAACCACATGAATTTGTAACATGCTCTCATGCTCCATCAAGATACCTAAAATAAAACCAAAGTGACCACCATCTCAAGCAAGAACTCCTCTCATCCTTCAATGTGCCACCTATGGAAGAAAAGGAACACGCCAAGGTGAAGATGCATCAATCCAAGAACACAAACATCAAATCCAAGTGATAACAAAGGCTCTAACCAAGCTACTATCAAGTAAAAAACCCACATGATCAGAAATAGCATCCAAAACAAATGATAATACATCCAACCATCCATACCTCCTAGGTATCAACAACATCAGTAAACTCATGCCAACAACAAATGCAACCCATAAAATGCAATCAAAAGCTCCCCATATCAAACATGTCAATGAAGAACACACATATCCAGGAACTCCCATTGCATAGGTAATGTCAAAGCATATCAATTCTACCAATCAAAACTATGCCAAGGTGTGATAAATAATCAATAATGAAGTACCAAGAAAAATAAAAATGATCCACACATACAACCCAAATAGCTGCATACTCTCTCACAACATGTTGCCACCATCCTCCCAAATCACATGAACATGAACCTCTAGGATGGAACCATGAAGAAAGAAAACCTGTAGACCATAACATGTCCTTTTACTAACACCTCAAAAGTGCAATGCTGTGTCAAGAATGATCTCCTAACAACTCCAAATGAGAAGCCTCAACAAAACCCAAAACAAAGTTCAATCTCTTAGATCAAACAAACATATAAATCATGTAAATTCCAAAATGGATGTAAGCCTCCCTAACCAAGAAGATCAAACTCAAAGTAATCATTCCCAAATATGAAAATCAATCCATAAACCATCTCCTAAAATCCTCATCAATGAATGATAACATAAAATAAAATGCACAAGGAGATAACCATGCTAACCATTTCTCAAAATGAATCATCCAAAACTAACTAACCATAGCTCAAGATCCATATCCATGAAGGTAAATCAATATAAACTCATGCTAAACCATCCTCAAATGAGTATCCAAAATAAATCACCATGAATCTACTCATTCCCATGAGAAATCAAAGCACGAAACATAACACATCTAAAAATAATAATGGGAAAATACCTCTCAAATGATAAACTGTTGAGTAGACCAAAAGTGGGGAATGAGAATGCTTCTCTAGGATAACCAAGTCATCATGACTCACTCCAATAAAAATATCCTCTATCGGTCATCATGAACTCACGTCCATACCTAAGTGAAAGCTCCTCATTCTTTCCTATCGAAACCTCCAAAGAGTAATCGTATCAAGAAAATGTCTCTAATCCTAAGAGAAATCTAGCCTCACCTATGTCCCCAAGTATCCATGAGCACCTGTAATCAATCAATACATGCCAAACTCCAAATTCAACATAGCATCATCATGAAGTAATCAAGCAAATTATCATGTAATCAATACAAAGAGAACTACCAAGATCAATGTCAAAGCTCCAACCACAAAATTAGGAACCTATCATGACAACATGATCTAACCATCTCGTCCTAGGAGATCACATGAACCAATACATACATCCTAGTCTCAAGAGAACATATAACATGCCAAACTTTAATCTAGAATCAAGAGTATATCATGACATAATAACAAACACACTCTAAACCAAAAAACCATATCTCTAATCACATGAAGATAACCATCACCAATGATGCATCCATGTCACTTCCAACAACTCCCACTGAACCGTGATATTGAGCTACACATGGCATCATGACTACCATCTCCTCCATGAAGATCATCCAGGTCTACAGACACAACTTAAATTCCAGTAACATAAAAGTAAAACCAAGATCTTCAAGCCAAGAAGATACACACAACCGCCATCAAATCATCACAAACCAATCCAACATCACCAAATCATCACTGTCAAAAGCTCCCATTGAAAGTGTGTAACCAATGAATGTACCAAGCTATCATGATATTGTGATAAAAACACATGATACAAGTCGCATGAGCCAACTAATCATGTACTCTACCCATCCATCCTCTCATCCCAAAGCAACTTGACAATGCACAAATTCAACCATAGATAAGGCCAACTAATGAAATCTGCAACAATAATGAATCAAAACTGGTGGATATAGACAATCCACATTCAAGTCATCCCACTTCAACTGAATGAGTGATCAATCCATACATCTGCATAACTCATAGATCCAACCATTGAAACATGCAAACTCATCATCACATTAGTAACCTGCAAATTGAGATATCAAAGAAGATAATATTGTAGAGATCAAGACTCACACACCAAATCAACCACATATTTGATTTTCCAAACATGTCCATAAATGAGTAACCATAGTCAAGAAAACCAAATAAGCATCAAGGAGATAAGAACAACCTCCTAACACTAAACCAAAATACCACCAAACAACCACATCCATGATCATATCATTCCAATGCATAAATGTACCTACATAATCATAGCCATTTCTATACCTGCACTAAACTATCACCCATACAAGACTCCAAGTCTCCACTCATGTCAACCCATGTCCTCAAAATTAAAAATAACCTGTGTACCTTTCGCCTTCAAATTCCAACTCTGAAAAACACCTATAAACCTATACCACTAATCACCAAACTGATAATCATCTATACCATCATAAGTATAATATAAAAACACATACTCCCTCAAGGTCTCGCCTCTTGACTCATCTGGATGCTCATACAATCACACCCTGAATCACAGACAGCTACAAGTGATCAAACAAGTACCATACATTCCTTACAATACAAATTGATAATTTAACTGATCCACTATGTAGTACGCTATACATTCTCTCCAACGCCTCTTCGAAATCAAAAATCTAATTTCGTATGCAAAAGTTATGACCAAAATTGTGAAAAGGAGAACATCTGACTTCTGAGCTAAAAAAAATGATCAAAATGAAAAAAATTAGGAAACCAAACTTGTAGCACTATGTAGTGCTCAGAACCAACTTTCCAACGAGTGTAAGAAGTTTGAAATCCGAGCTATTGGGTGAAAGTTACGCAAGTTTGAAACAAATATTTGATTTTCCCATGTAGGGAGGCTGTTGGTGGTCCTTGGGCTGAGCCACTGGTGGCAGTGGCTAGTCGGTGGCACCTGGGCTACGATTGGGTGGCAGATCTCAAATTTTTATTCAACCAGTTTTAATTTTTACTGTTATCAATCAGATATGCACCCTATGCTAAATTGCAAAATTTAACTATCTGTTGACACATGGAAACCTTCTTCAAATGTGGGTGATCTGATCGAAGAAGGAATCTCCAAAGTGAGCTAGTTCTCCGAATGATTTATTCTATTCTAAATTATTTCTATGGAAAAGAGTTAGAAGGATGAACTTGAATTAAACTTATGACTTAATAACTTAATGATGACTTTGGTTTTCTCACAGATAGTTCTCAGAAAAAACAACAATACTTCACAATTTCTCACGAACACTTAACACATCATTGCTTTGCATGAAGATTTAGATTTTGAATACAACATGCAACCTGTATTTATGATCTTTCTGCATCAAAATTACAACTTCAGGACATAACAAGGATCCTGTAAACATAAATCACATTATCACATCAAACTAAAACTGCAAGAGATACAAAATTGGGAAATAGGAAAGCTGTTTCTATTAATTGAAGGAGTAACAAAGTCTAAGCACAAATTTATGAGTTACAAGACTCTCTGTTTCTGCATGAGAGCAATAATCAATAATCTGGACTAAGAAAAACTCTAAGTTTTTCTTCAAAATATATCTCAAAACCCTAATCCGAGCTCAAGAAGAAAGCTCAAGGAAAAACACCTAAAACTGCTCCAAAATGTGGCATAAAAGTGGAAAACTCACACTTTTTGCATGTGCATGCCATAAGACCTCTAAAAATAGGTAAAATTTGTTTTAAAAGTAAACAAAACACTTCATCTCTTCTCCATGTAGCTCAAATCCGACCAAAGGAAAAGTCAAACTCATATGTCTTACAAACTGCTAAAAATAGCAAGAAGAATGAAATAATTTATAAATCATTGCTTTATCTTCTGCTTTACACACATGAAGTTTTGACAACTTGATTTCTTTTTTTGCAATTAAAGATTGAAAATATTTTGCAAAAACTATTACACCCTTATCTCTCCAATTACAATTTGATTTTTCTTATAAAAAATCATAAAAATAATAAGGCCCTCCATTAATGAATATTTTAATTGATTTCTTTAAAATCAATTGAAAAACAAATGTCTAAAGTATGGATTTTAATTTAAAGCACTATTCCTCTAAGACTTGATTGATTTCTATAAAATCAATTACAAATAAATGCCTAAGGTATGAAACTTAAATCAAGGCATGAGTAATTTCAATATTCACATTTTAATTGATTTTCCTCAAAATCAATTAAAAAACTAAGGCATTTGGTCATTCTTCATTCTTGACTTAGCATTATTTTGACATCACCTAAAAACCTAAAGTCTTAAGTCATGAAATATTCTATCAACACAAGCCTAAGACTTAGGCATATGTAAATACATGAAGACTTAAACAAATTTGACCTAGGGCATGTAAGAATTCGGCCACGCAAGGTATTAACTCAAGTCTTAATTTAAAATGAAAATATTAATATGCCCCTAAGTTCAAATTAGGGCATGTATGAACAAAACCAAAGAAAAAGCCGTAATGTCATTCCATTCACACTTTGTGACTTGGAGAAAGAAGGCTCTGCAAGAGAAAATGCACCGCCATGTGTATGCTAGGGGGTTTCACTTTGAATGCTTGGGAACTTCAGATTCTTGTCTTCAGATGGTCGAAGCTCTTCTCTACAACTATGGTGAGTTAGTTTCCTGACATCATATGACCCTTCTACTCCATTTTGAGAGGCAAAAAGTCCATTAAGGCCGCACCCCATTAATGCATTACCTCTGATTTTGTGTTCATTTTTTTCTGTGTTTGATTAAACTCTTGCTGGCCACCATGAATATGTGAGCTCGAGATTTATATTTGAGAGCTCTTATGAGCTTGGCCATGGCTAGTGGTCTCCTATAGTCATGCAAATGGTAATTTATTCTTTTCCATTGTTTGTTTTCCTTGTCAAAACAAAAGCTTTGAAAGCTTATCTTCACAGAAGAATGATTGTTATTTTCTTAAAATAGTGCAGACCCAAGTATTGGCCGCGCCATATATGCTTGCTCTTGGGCTTCATGAAGAAAAACCTCTACATTTCACATTCTTTATTTTCAGATTTTGATTTCTATACAACAAACTTGAAATGGTTTTCATCCTTTCAGTGGATTATGTAACTGAAACTCCTCCATAAATGGGCTCGACCCATGATGCATCACGTGCATTTTTTGTAAAACCCTTACATGGGTATGCTGTAAATAGAGAGATCATCACTTTGTTCAAAACCCTCATATGAGTATTCCTTTATTTTGAAAGAAATCATTTATTTTGTATTTTCTGTTGAAACTGTTGAAAACCATTATGGGTATGTTGGAAACAGTGAGAAATCTGCATTTTTGTAAAATACCCTTCATGGGTATTCAATATTTTGAAATAAATTCCTATTTGAATTAAAACCCCCATGTGGCTATTCATGAAAATGAAATAAAACTTCTATATTCTGAAATAAATTCACTTATTTCTGCATTCTGAGTTAAAACATTTTATGGGTATTTGTGAAAATGCAAGAAAACTCTTTGTAATCCTGTAGTAGCATGATAATTGCACTTTTGGAACTAAAATAGTCTTCCTCCTCACTATTTTCTCGTTCCATTTGCAGCTATATGCTTTACATCTAAATGCTTGACATAGACTAAAGCATTTTATATTCTCTATTTCCTTTACCTCTTATAACTATTCATGTATTGAAGATCTGTTATGCCTATTAAAGGCTCTTTTAGTTTGTTCACTGTCATAATATGATAGAATACTAACTTTCATACCATTGCTGCCATGACATCTGCAATATGTTCCAAAATGATTATGTTTTCATACACAACACCATATAATCTATCTTTGTTTGATACTATCTCCAAAATTGTCAAGCAACCCCTTTTCCACCTTTATGTAACTTTTGATTGCATTGTGTACATACTTACTGTCATGCTACTTTCTTTTCCTTTATTGCACTCACTGGAAACTTTATAATCTATTTCAGTTCTTCTTACAAAATGAGACAACACTTTTGACATCAATAACATACTCTTTGTAGTGAATCCTTTTTACTCCAAAACTCTTTCTTAGTGTTTCACTTGCATTTCATGTAACACTAAATCATACAATTAGGCTTTTATTTTCATAAAGATGATCCCAAGAATACATAAATAATTTTAAAGTTTGCAGATTACCTCCATGTATGTTTCTATTCCACATTCCGTTTGACCTTCAAATACTTGATTTCTTGCACTTTGGTTTAGCATACCCTCTCACTTACAACCACTTGTGACCTGCTACTAATGGAGCAGTCCCTCTTCTTTACTCTTCATGCATTTTTAGCTCATCACTCTCATTAAATAAAACTCACTATGTGTTGTTATCATTTGTTAGAAGCTTCAATGATGAGGCATCATGTATGCCTGTTCATTATCACTGTTATGACATGAAACACTTGTTGCTCCAAAATAGAATATTATGAAACAACATGAATAAATGTGAACATAACACAAGACAACAAAATGTAATTAATATGACATCAATATTTAACTTTCCAGAAAGAAAAATGATGGATTTCTGTTGAATTGAGTTCATTGAGTTTATTATTCATTTGTAATTTTCATCTCATTGCTTCAATCTGATTGTTATGAATGAATAATAAACTTGATTTCTCTTTATTTAAATCTATTTTACTCCCTCATGAATGGCTCAGATGAGCTTGATAATGTATTTCTTACTTGGCCCACTTGTAAGTTTAAGGGGCAGCATGCCGAGCTCTACCCTTGTGGGAGCCCATTTTACCCCACATGATTTTATGTCTTCATAGATGATCAACTACATGAATTTCCTATACCTGCATAGGAAACAAACAATGTTAGCAAAAAATAATATATATCATGATGTTTACACTTTTAGCTCTGATTTCTATATTCTTCTTGATTGTTTCAGTGTATTGTTAGCAACATTCTCCATTATTGTTGGTGGTTCATGTAGGTATGTTCATAGTTAGAGCTCTAACAACCCTCTTTTCCTCCTATAGGTCGATCAGAGCTTGAGGACAAAGGATGGCGCACCATTTTTGCATCGACCCTCAGCATAGGCAATGATGATTATGTCCATACTTATGTGTTTTTCCTTTCTTGCATCTTTAGTAGTGTAGAATGATCCTAGTGATGCATTGTAACAGTTATCTTCATGACTTGTGTGGATATTTAAAATTCTCTTTCTGCTTTTCATTTTGAAAAGAAATGCATCAAAATGCAAATTTGTATTCTTGCAATCAAATGAAATCTATAATGCAAGAAGCATCATGAAATAAATGAAAGCAATTTGTTATGCTTCATTTTTACATTATGTTTTGTACCTCATTTGTTCTATAAGAATTGGATAATACTTCTGAAACTCTGTTTACTAAAAGCACTTACATAACTGAAACCTCATAAATCAGATGCAATCAACAATTTTAAACAATGTAGCAACTAGCTGAATTTCCACTTTAAGATCAAACAAAAATAAATCAGCTCCACCAAACGAGCTGTAGTGAAAATTTGTAACATTTACCTTTTAAGGTTTCATTGGTGGACTTCAAAAAATATTTGAATGCATTTAATTTTCATTTAATATCGACATTTTAAAAGTTTATGGCAGAATTTTGGGCAGTTTAAAAATTATTTTTTTTGTTTTTGAAATCTCATTGGGCGGGTAAGGCTTTTTGGCCATCGACCAACACCTACTAATGGCAGTGGTCGACAACCACTGCTGATCGATAGGGGTTGTACCCTACGGTATAACAACATTTCTATCGTAGGGTACAAGGGGGTCTAGACCCCCCAACTCCCATATAAAATATATTTTTTTCAAATTTATTTTTCAATAAATTTTCAAAAAGCCTTCAATTTTTTTTCACAAATATTTTTACAAGATTTTTCAAATAAAAGGCCGATAGAATTTTTTCTCCAAATATTATATTTTTTAGTTTAATTTTTCGCCTCTGCAAACATCGAAGACTGTACAATGGGCTATGGGGGCAATTTTTTTTGCCTTGTTTTCCATCTTCTCCAAAATATGGCAAATTTTATGTCATTTTTCATGTCTCGGGTCTCCTGGATCCAATAGTGAGGTCAATTTGTCTCAAGAGGTCATCCATGAAATTTACCCTACCAAATCCTCATATAAAAACTCAAACCAAGAAACCCTCTTTGACATAAATTTTGAAAGCTTCAGATCTACAATAAATCCAACAAATCTTGACAACCCAAAAGCCTAAATCTGCAAAAAAAACACCTACATGTGTTCCATATCTTGCAATGCCTCATGGATTTAAATTTGCAATAAAATCTCAAACTAGGGTTATAACAAAAATCCATCAACCATGAAGTCTCTAATATGACTTGTTAGGAAATATTGCATTGAACCCACAAACTTAATCCATTTCCTGCATAACCCCTTGAGAGATAAACATGCAACAAGTAACCATAATGCATAGATAAAATGGATAAGCACAAGATAAAACAAGATATACCTTGGAAAATCCCTCAAAAGAGAAAAACCCAACCTCCAAAAACTTCCATACTCCATCATATTATTCAACAATAAAGCAATAAAAGAGTTACAATGAATACCTTTGAAGCATCAAGCCTCTTAATGCATCCTCATGTGTCCTAGCATGAATCCACACATCCCATGCCATGCTTCACATATACACTCCTTAGAAGGACTCAATAATGACAACCCACTCACCTAGCCAACCTTAACCACTAAAGATGTGCTTGATTTTATAAATTCAAGCTCACACAAATACAACCAAGTGGTAAGATAAAATCATGTGAACAAAAAACCACTAATCCCTTATTTAATATTGGGTACTAAGTTTTTAATTTTTAAATATTTGCCCAATATTACATTATTATCACATGTCTCCAACACATTAAATAATAATACAATGTTACAATACAACATTACAAGTGGCCCCAAATAATTACCTAGTGTGATTAACCACACCATCTAGGTGCATCACAACTAAATAATTATTTAATTACAACATTAAAATATATCAAATTATGAAATGGTATACAACACCATATCCCAATAGTTAGGAGTTATCAAAATATAGACATGGGATCTAGGAAGTTCAGTCCTCCTCGTACCGCTCCATCCTTCGAGGAGTTTTCTATCGAGATTTCTATCAGATATACTTCTCATGTTCTTGAAGCTAGGACTCATGTTCCTACACCTCCTGCCTCACCTACGACCTCTACCTCCTCTTTGGAAGATGAATCTATTTTCAAGGTCCCTGCAGAGAAAGTTTACTCCTTAGAGTTGAGACTCATAGAGTTTACATGATTCTTGGCAGGAGATCAAGCTTTTGCCCACATAGCACCCGTGGTTAAAAATTTGAAAGAGCTGGTAATGAAAAATTGAAGGAGACTAGAGCTTTTTTATGGTATTTTTGATATTGTAGAGACCCACATTCCCTCTTACACCTCTAACTTGAGTGCTACTCAAGATGTGGGGTTAGGGATCATTGGAAAACAATTGGAAATCATGATGCTTGAGGTATCAGTGTGCATGACTGACGTGGGTCCCTTTAGTAAGCAGGATCATACAATTAAAGTAAATCAGGTACCTTTGGGCTTTAGTTATTTGACATTTGAAGCTTAGGGAATGTATGCTGATACCTCTATTGGCGTTGGTGCTGGTGCCTCTTCTTGTGCCAGTGTCAGAGCCCCTGGTGGCATTGGTGCTAAGGGCTCTGTTGGTGCAGGTGTTGGTGGTCATGCTAGTGGTTCAGTTGGTCATACCTCGTCTAATGATCCAGTCCTCAATGCTCTTTTATAGAATATGGGGTGCATGTAGAATTAGTTAGTTGATTTGACCAACTCCTCCCAACCTATGTTTCAACATTTTTCCCATTGTAGTCCTGTTTCCATTTGCATTCTAAAAACTCCTATTGCTCAAAGAGTGGAGATCCCAAAATTTGAAAACTTGTATAATGGTCATGGGGATTCATGGATGCATGTCTCATACTTCAACATGTTGTGTACTAATTTATTTCATAATAATGCACTTTTGGCCAAACTATTCCCATGTTCTCTCAAGGATGCCGCTTTGGAATGGTATTGTTCCCTACCTAATAATTTCATTTTCTCCTTCAATCAACTAGTTAATTAGTTTCTACAAGTTTTAGGCCAACATTGGGCCAAATATTACTTTCAATGATCTCATCCGATGCAAGTAGAGGACTCACGAGAAGTTAACTGATTTTATAGCTCGGTACTAGACCATATTTTCTAAAATTTCTTATCCTTTGCTTGATTTTGATGTTTAAAAAGTTCTTATCAGAATCTTGCTGCCTTCGCTATAAGAAAAGTTTATTTTAATGAAATATCCATCTTTTGTGCATTTGTGTGCTACTTTGTGAGAGTACCATCAAGCGATTGTTCAGTATGGGGATTCATCCTCACGCTCTTGTCAAGATGGTTAGTCAGTCGTGTTAGTCTTTGGAAAGAACAAGGCCATGGAAAACATGGTATCTATTCCATCAGATAAAAAATGCTCTAAGAAATAATAATTTTCTTACTAAATTATCAGAATCATATAATAACATCTTGCAAAAATTGTTGAAAGATAAAGTAATAAAATTTCTAGAGATCCGACCACTGTTCAAACTATATCCTCAATGGTACGACTCTCAAAAGTTTTGTCAATACTACCGAGTTTCTGGACATGATATCGAAAGATGCGTATGACTATGTCATGTGATTCAAGACCACATCAATGATGGGACTATCCACCTCGATGGGAGAAAACAAAACTCTAACAAATCTGTAGCAAAGCCGAATAGACAACTATAGATATATATAGATCCTTTCTCATCGCACTTAGCTAATTTGGTTGTTCCTTATTCATCATCTTCAGATCTTGCCCCATTTGAATATGTGAATGTAGTATCATTCACTCATATTCCTCCTGAAAAGTGTGTGAATTTTTTTCTTGACATTACATTCACCTTACATGATCTTCCTGCAAATAAGGAACCCTCTCCACTTTACATTCCCACTCACGTCTATGGCAACATTGTCACAGTCATTATGGTTGATCCGTTGAGATGTGTGAATGCCATTATAGAGGAGGCTCTTTTTATTAATAATTTACATATGAAGAAATGTGATGAGTCGTAGGTTATCCTCTGCACTCATGATGGGTTTTCTAGTGTGCCTATAGGCATAATTTCTTTGGTCTTAGTAGGACTTAAAGTTGTGGATGACCCATTTGTTGTGATTCCAAAATTTGACTTATTTAGGGTGATGCTAGGCCTTCTGTGGCTAGCCTCCATTAATGCATTTGCTTATGTGATCCAAAAATGTCTAAAGTTTCCCCATGAGGGTACCGTGCACGTTGTTTAAGATATTGGATACAAGCCACTAGTAGTATGTGGGGGCTTCTCCCTTGACCACTTTTGGCTTGCCCTAGTCAGACCTCTCCATCCTAGGGGATATATTTTGCACAAAGCTTATTATAAATACAAGACTGGGGGCTTGACGTTGAAGGGTGGATTTCCCTCATCTCCTTATGTTGTTTCTTTAAATGCCTCTTTGCATGTGCAACACCATACTTTGTCTTTCACCCCTCCAAAGGGGAAGGACAAGCTTGCTCTTGCCCTCGGTCCTTCCCCTTCCAGTTATTCTTTTGCACCTTCAACTTCCTCTTCCTAGCCATTGGTGGCATCCTTTGTTCCTTCCATTGTGCCTAGCATAGGAAAAGGAAAGGCACCCATGTTGTGGAAGTTGAAGACCCAAGTTTTCTAGCTTCTTATTTTACCCATGGTTCCTTGACCCACTCTATATGGAAAGGGGAAGTGTTCCCGTGGGGTTGTTCCTAGATTTTGGCCTCTACGGCCTCCATTTATTCCTCCACCTAATCCTAGAGTAGGGAAAGTAAAGGGGCTCACCATTGAGATGCTTATGTCTGTTCCTAATTTTGTGCCTTCTCCTCCTACTCCTCCTAAGGAGCCCATCCTTCCACTGGCGACAGTTATAGAGGTTGCTCCTATGGTAGATTAGGAGCCCTGACCTCTTCTTAGGCCATGTCTTCTAGTACCCATATTTGATGTAACCTACTTGTGGGTGAGTGTAAGCACTGGTGAAAGGATCTAGCTAAGGAGTAATCCACCTTGCAAAAGAGTGGGGAGGAGCCTGTTGTTTTAATTTCTTCTCCTATTTTTTTTGTTAGTTATTCTGCTCCTATCTTTTCTTTGGCTTTAGTTCCCATCACCTCTATTCTTCTTCTGACTTCATCAATAGATCTTGATGAACATCACCCTAAAAGGGTACAAGTGTTCATCACTTCCTCGATGAAGCCTCTCCTTCTTACCTCTCTTCGTGATATTCCTCTCTCGCAACTCATGGACATGCCTCACACAAAGGTGGTGTCCTCTATGGATTCATCTCCTTTTTCTTTCACCTCATCTATGGGGATTTCACATCCTTTGACTAAATGCAAGTTGGAAGATGACCTTGCTTCGAGTGATGGTTGAAAGAAGTTGTATTCACCTTTTGAGTCTTATTTTCCTTTGTATTGCATTGTCTTTGTGATAGAGGCGACCCCTGTATCCCAGGAATTTGTCACTACTCCTTTTCCCAAGGTTGATAGTGACACTTAGGTGTCTTGTCCTCCTCCTGCTTAATTGACACATGGCACTCCTAAAATGTGCATGTTCAATTTTTTAGAGGATATCTCGACTTTATCCTCGATCTTTGAGAGATCGAGGACCTTAGTCTCATAAGAGCTTGGTGAAGAGGACCTTGATGGGATTTCTTCCTTGTACCTTATTGTAGGTGATTCAGCTAGTGTAACCCTTGCTATCCATCCTGTCTAAGATCAGCCTCCCTCCCCTTATAGTGATCTAGATTGGGAGTAGGATGAATTATTGGTAGATTTGGATTAGGGTTGCACCCCTTCTACATCTTTAGAATAGTTTTGTGTGATCGTTTGTGTTCCCCCCATGCTTGTCTATATGTATTTTGTGATATTTCCTAGAGGACCCTTGATAATATTTTAGGTTCTTGGATACATGTGTGAGAATCTATCATAGAATTATTCTATTTGTCTCATCATTCTTCTATATATCATAATCTTGTATTTTCATGTCAGGGACGATGCAAAGCGTTAGGGGCATTTAGGCCTTCTTCAATGTCGACTCAATTTTTATTTTTCATTTATCTTCATGTGCTCTTCTTCACATTCTGATACATTTGGGGATTGATGATAGTTCATACATATATTATATTATATCTATCTATCTATATCTATGAGTAGTTCTGACCCCAAATTATCAAATCCCTTGTGCTCTTGATTTCTTCGTATCTGCCTTTTTGCTTCATGATGTTGTGGTTTCTATGTGTTATCCCTCATAGGTGTGACAATATTCCATGATTACATCTTACCATGTATCTCGTGCCATGAAATCTCTCATCATTTGTTTCTCGTTAGAATGACATGTGCTCCTTTGTGTAGCATAAATCATTCTAAGGGGGGCTATCATATTTGCTTAATTTTTAATAGAGTATTCTTTCAAAAGGATTCCTTGACAAAGTTTCTTTCAAAAGGATTCCTTGATGACATAATCATGTGGAAAATTCCATGTCTTTCAAAAGGGCCATCCTTTTAAAAGGGTTATTTGATGTTGTATGAAAAGGATTCCCTGATGAAAGAACCCCTTTATGAAAATCTCTTTCAAAATTATTCCTTGGTGTCTTATGCTTGATATATGATGTCTTGTGTCTTGATGTCTTGTGTCTTGATGTCTTGATGTATTATATATTGGTGTATAGCTTGGGAGAAACCTGAATAGACTCATCTTTTCTATGACTATTCTGCAACACATTTTTCAATAACCACATGCATACATGCTTGCCATATGGACTCTAGCCATGCTAGCCATACCTATCAAAACTGCCTTATATCTGATCAGATTATGTCTTATTGTGTCATGGAAATTTTATGGTGTCTATTATTTTTCTCTTTTTCACTTAACATTTTTGTCTGCAACTAAAATGTTAATAGTGAGATTATAGCTATCTTTGCAAGATTGAAGACTTGTGTCCTCTTCACATTCTGGTGAAGCTCCCCTTTTCACGCTAGGTATACTAGATCGAAGGACTACTTCCTCCTCATTTTCAGTATATTCTCTTGAATCTCTTTCTACTTTAGCTCACACATGCTTTGACACATATTCTCACTAAAGTGGGGGAAAAATGTTATGGTGTAAAATTGTAACCTAGTGTAATTTCCCATAACATACCATAACCTTAGCCTTATAAAATTGATAATGCTAAAACCTACCATCATAAGCCTTTTGTCCTTTCCATACTTTGTTTTTTTATATTGGTGGAGGGAATTTCGACTAGGATGCTTCCGCGCGAACGTCCTTGACATATTCTCGGGTTAGTGGACATTGGAATGTTACATTTTGTGGCATCTGTGAATTGTAACTCTTCCCGTGACTATAGACCCACTTGAAAATGACTCTTTTGCCTCCAAACACCCATTTTGAACTTACTTTATGCTTCCATTCAATATCTCTCTCATTCTTTCAACTTCTTACTTCAGCCTATCAACTCTATTGAATGCACACAAGAAAAATAAGAGGGGGGGGGAATCAGTTGTACATTAAAAAATCTAAAATCCTCGCAAACATTTAGATCCACATCAACTTAATTAACCCTTAATCTGTTAGAATGATTTAGAATGAAAGTAAATAACATAAACTGAAACACATCAACACCATGCACAATAGAACACCATATTTACATGGAAAAACCAAGAAGGGAAAAACAATAGTGAGGATTAGCTCACAATATAAAGTAATTGCAATATCAAATAAAAAAAGGCTCACTACCTAAAAGAAAGAAGGGCTCACTGCCAAATTACAAAAAAAGAAGAAAGAAGAATGTTATAGTGAGAAATACATCTCAATGCAACAAAAAAATCTACCATAGCATCACCAACACATTCACAACCTCTCTAAATATTGTAGACACCTTTTTCTCACTACTTCCAGTGGTCTAACTCATTAAATCCTACTTTTCACTTCACAAATTCACACTTCACAACATTCCAATTTGCATCACATGCATTTTAACACCATTCTCCATCAACACAACACTTATTTATACCTTCTTCAACCTTAAAAACATTCTCCAAGGTCAGTTATGCACTTCAATTGTACAAATTCAAATTAGGTCTACACTAAGCATTCCCATGGTGGAAAGGAATGAAAGCAGAGCACACCACATCTTAACTCAAATGCAAATCATACATATACACCATGCCACACTTCCACAATAACCGAAGCAAATCCACAATTTGTGTAAACACCCAAGGTCATTTGAATTTGTGTAAACACCATTAACACTTAAATGCATGCCTCCTCAATCTAAGGATGACTCATGGACCACACACCACACTTGAACACAATCTAGAATATTCCAAAAACACCTTGAAATCCAACAAATTCCTTTGCAATGATTTTCACTTGAAGAATGTACACATCCAATACACTTAGACAACCTTCCATACATTGTAACTTAGGGAATCAATTTGAAAAGTACAAAACCACAAAAAAATTCAACTAAAGGTAGATATGAACCTTATCAACATACTTCCAAAACCACAAAACCAGAAACCAAATTGTGGAGAAATGCAGAGCAAAACCATTTCTCCCAGGAAAAACTACACCACAATTCACTAACTGGTGAACACAACTTATTTTGCAAAATAATCTAGACCAATAAATTTTGGATGTAACACCTACAAATACCTCTAACCAAGATATCCAAACCATATAGGTAGATCTTCAACACAAAAGAAATGTGGAGCAAGACCAAAACACCATACTGTACACCAAAACACCTCTACAATACATTATTTCCTATTTTATTCATTTTTTCTCAAAATAACTTGGAAACCAAGCACCAAAGACATATACTTATCATATTCAACACTTCCTCATCACCACTAAGCCAACTACAACACTGCAACTCAACTATACATCCATAAACAAAAGATTATCAAAGAAACATTAGAGGTTGACACCAGTAGCACTTACTAATGACAACATAATGAAACTAATCAAAGCATCAAAAAAACTTCTGAACCATCACTAATCATCAATGAAAACACAAACATAAGCTTGTTGACACTAATGACAACACCAATTACAAATACTTGCAACAATCTCCCCTTTTATCATTGATGACAATACATGATGTAAAAAACCATCAATAACAAACATAACAACTTTGATCACCAACATATTGTTCCATACCAACTTACTCTCTTTCTTAATCGATCCTCTTCAAATTAATTCCCCTCTCCCCTTTCTTAACTGATCCTTTTTCATATTTATTTCTCTCCCCCTTTGACATCAATGGTAAAGGGAAACACATTTGCACTCTTTCCCCCTTTGACATCGAACATATATACTTTCTCTTTTTATTGCTTTGCATACTCCCCGTTAGGAGCACATCAAAAACTATACTAAAAAAAACAAAGGAAAACACCAACCTAGGCCAACACTAACTCCCCCTGATTTCAACAACCAAAAAAGCACTACCTACTCCCCCTGAGAGGTAGCCACCAACATCAGTCCAAAACAAGGAATAAATCTTGAAATCCACTAGATTGATTCATATCCTTATGCATCTAGTTAAAAGGAGGGGTAATAACCCCTAACTTCTCTCAAAGATACTCAAAAGTATCCTTAGGAAGAGCCTTAGTGAATATATTAGTAGCTCAATCCTTTGTAGGCACATACTCAAGCTTCACTTCATTCTCTGCAACCTTCTCTCTCAAAAAGTGATACTAGATTGAGATATGTTTTTTCCTTGAGTGCATCACTAGATTATTTGAAATGTTAAGGGCACTTGAATTTTCAAAAAATATATAGATTGGTTCATTATTTACAACTCCGATATCCTTCAAGGTTTGCCTCATCCACAACATCTATGTGCAACAAGATTCTGGTGAAATATATTCTACCTTTATAGTAGATGAAGATATTGAATCTTTCTTCTTTCTCAACCAAGACACCAATCTACATCCAAGAAGGAATGAACCACTACTTGTAATTTTCTTGTCATCCACACAACCTTCCAAATCTACATCTGTATAAGCACTCAGAGATAATTCAATATCCTTTGGATACCAAAAACCATGTTTTGGAGTGCTCTTTAAGTATTTGAATATCCTCTTCACTGTTGCAACATGTGACTCTCTAGTATCTTCTTGAAATCTAGCCACAAAATAAACTGTATGCCTGATATCCGATCTAGTAACAGTAAGCTATATTAGCCCTCCAATCATTGATCTATACTTACTTTGATCAGCCTTAGGAGATTCATTATTCTTACTTAGCTTGCAACCAGTAACCATAGGAGTACATACTAGTTTAGAATCTTCCATTCCAAACTTCTTCAACATTTCCTTGACATACTTTGATTGTGAAATAAATGTACCTTTTTGTGTCTAATTTATTTTCAACCCAAGGAAGAAATTCATCTCCCCAAACATAGACATCTCAAACTCTTTTTACATTTCTTCTGCAAATCTCTTGCACATATTTTCATTATCTCCAAAAACTATATCATCAACATACACAACCACAATCAAGATTTTATATTTTTCAATTTTGAAATAAAGATTACTATCTATGGTACCTTTATTGAATCCTTTATGTATTAAGTACCTATCCAACCTTGGATACCAAGCTCTAGAAGCTTGCTTCAATCCATATAATGCCTTTTTCAATCTACATACCATATCCGATTTGTCTAATAACTAAAATCCTCCTAGTTGTTCAATGTATACTTCTTCTAATTCACCATTCAAGAAAGTAGACTTCACATCCATCTGATAAAATTTGAAATATTTGTGTGCTTCAAAAACTAAAAATACCCTAATAGCTTCCATTCTTTCCATTGGAGCAAATGTCTCCTCAAAATCTATTCCTTCTACTTGTGAGTAGCCCTTACACATAAGCCTTGATTTTGTTCTTACCACTTCTCCATTCTCATTCAGTTTGTTCCAGAATACCCACTTAGTTCCAATCACATTATTTTTTGCTAGTCTTGGGACAAGTTCCCAAGTTAGATTCTTCTCAATTTGCATTAGTTCTTCTTCCTTATCCTTGATCCAATACTCATCTTTGCATGCTTAATCACTATTTTAGGTTCAACTTTAGAGAGTAAACATAGATTTACCTATTTTTCAGTCACAAAAACTTTTCTTCTTGTCAACAAACCCTTGCTTTTTTCACCAATGGTTTAATCATTAGATTGATTATTTTATACATACTTATGAGTCGTAGGGATATTTTTCAGAGCTTCTTCATCTCCAATCTGAACTTCTTTTTCCTTATCTCCATCTTTGTCATTTTCTTTGCAAGAGGACTCATCTGATTCATATCCATCTATTACCACAAAATTCAAAGTCTTCATCCACTTTTGACACTTTCACTCTCAACAATCTTATTTAGCCTCTTGTTGTAGAACCCGTAATATTTCTTTCTTGTAGTATATCCAAGGAAGATACCTTCATCAAATATTGTATCAAATTTTCCTAAGTTTTATTCATCTCTTCTGATATAACACTTTCTTCCAAACATTGACAGTAGGAATCCTTCCATACCACAACTCATAGGGAGTCTTTGCACTATTTTCTCTTGCTTGAACTCTATTAAGAATTTAGATAATAGTGTGAATTGCTTCTCTTTAGTAGACTTTTGGTAGGTTTTCCTCTTTCATCATTGTTCTTGCTTCCTGAATAGTCCCATTCTTTCTTTCAACCACTCCATTTTGTTGAAGAGTCCTAGGGGTAGATAAATGCCTCTTTATCCCATGATTCTTAGAAAAATTATTAAACTCATTGGAGGTGAATTCTCCACCTCTACTAGACCGCAATTTTTTTATTTTCATGTCCATTTCATTCTCAACCATAACTTTGAATGCTTTAAACTTATCTAGAGCTTCTGATTTTTATTTGAGAAAAGTAACCCATGTCATTCTATAATAATCATCAATTAATAGCATGAAATACCTATCACCTTGAAGACTTCTTACTCTGGTAGGACCACAATGGTCTGTAAGCACTAGCTCCAATAGTTGAATAGTAGATTTTCCTTTGAATTTGAAACTTCTTCTTGCTTGCTTTCCAGTTTGACATTCCTTGCAAACAACATTGACGGGCTTTGTAATCCTTGGTAGATCTCTCACACTTGAACTGAAATGATCCTTACTAGGCTATCAACATTAATGACACATCCTTTTATTCCATAGCCAAATTTAATTAATTTGAGTCATGAAACAATGACCATCAACACCTTTAAGCTCATAAACATTTCCATCTATCCTTCTTCCAGTAGCAACCATAGTTCCGAATATTTTTTTAATCTCACATCCATCATCCTTAAATATAAGATTATATCCTTTTCTACACATTTGTCCAACACTCAATAGGTTATGCCTTAAACCCTTAACACAAATAACATCATCTATATTATGCTTGCCATCAAAATTGATAAAACCTTTTCCACATATCTTAGTAGATGTATCATCACCAAAATTAACTAGACCTCCTTCATATTTCTCAAGTTTAACAAACTTAATTTTGTCACCGGTCATATGATTTGAGCATCCACTATGAACAATCTAGTAGTTCTCCTTTCTAGCATGAAGAACAATCACCATAACATTGTGACTTGTTTCCAGAGAACTTTCCTTCAAACATCTCTTAGAGTTAGTAGAATTAGTTTCTTCTTTAATAGCCATGAACACGCATTCACTATCTTCATCATCCCCATAATTAGATTCATCATTAGATATACTAGAATATTATCTAACATAATAACTTTTCCTTAATTGCTTTACCTTTGGTTTCTTTGTTCTTGTCATTCAAATCTCTATTTGGACATCTTGAAGCATAATGACCTAGCTTACCACAATTGAAACATTTGAAAGGTAACTTACCTCTGTATTTACCAATACCCTTTTTCATTCTCCTTACAAATTTTGCTTCTACAACATCAAGATCTTCTTGATCTGATTCCCTAATCTTCTCTAATTTGTCAGCCTTAAAAGTAGTCTCAACTTTTGTATTACTTTTAGAAAATTATCTCATTTCAAAAGTAGATAAAGCACCATACAATTGATCTCTAGAATATTTTCTTAAATTTTGAAATTCCTCAATAGCATAAACTTTATGACTTTAAGATTTAGGAAGAGTTCTCACTACCTTCTTTACCACTTCTTCTTCAAGATTTACACCAAGACCTTTCATGGAATTGACAACTTCATCCACATTCTTCATGTAGCTTGTAATGTTTTCATTTTCAGACATTCACATTCTTAAATGTGATCTTTAGATTCTGTATCTTAGCTTGCTTGACCTTCTCATCTCCTTCATAAATACTTTCCAACTTTGTCCAGATCTCTCTAGTATATTTCAAACTCATAACTTTCACAAGTTCATTGTTAGAAAGACCACTTAAAAGAGCATACATTGCTTTACCATTGTTACTATAGGCCTTGATCACATCATTAGTTCTTGGACCACCATTACACATACTATATCCAATCTCAATAGACATCTGGACTCCAAATCTAAGTGATACTAGAAAACCTTGCATCTTTGTCTTCTAGAAACCATAGCTCGATCTAGAAAACAAAGGGGCATCCCTCTTGTGCGTCATCCCAAATCTACCTTAAGCAGTTAATCTTTCTTTCAAGGAATCTTTCTTTGATACCAATTGTTGAATGCACACAAGATAAATGAGAGGGGGGGTGAATCAGTTGTACATTAAAACATCCAAAAACCTCATAAATATTCAGATCCACATAAACTTAATTAATCCTTAATCTGTTAGAATGATTTAGGATGAAAGTAAATAACAAAAATTGAAACACATCAACACCATGATGCATAATAAAACATCGATTTTAAGTGGAAAACCAAAGAAGGGAAAAACAATAGCGAGGATTAGATCACAATATAAAGTAATTTCAACACTGAATACAAAAAGGCTCACTATCAAAGGGCTCACTACCCAAAATAAAGAAGGGATCACTGCCATATTACAAAAAAGAAGAAAGATAAATGTTATAGTGAGAAATCCATCTCAATGCAAGAGAAAAATCCACCACAACATCACCAACAAATTTGCAACCTCTTTGAAGATTGTAGACACCTTTTTCTCATTGCTTCGAGTGGTCTAACTCATTAAAGCTCACATTTAACTTCACAACACTACAATTCACATCATACACATTCTACCACCATTCTCCATCAACACAACACTTATTTATACCTTCTTTAACCTTGAAAACATTCTCCAAGGTTGGCTATGCACCTCAACTATATAAATTTAAATTAGCTCAACACTAAGCATTCCCATAGTGGAAAGGAATGAAAGTGGACCAAACCACATCTTAACTCGATCCCAAGTCATACATATACACCATGCCATGCTTCCACAATTAGTATAAAAACCCAAGGTCGACTAATCTTGTGTAAACACTATTAACACTTAAGTAAACGCTTCCTCAAATACAAGGATGATTCATATACCACACACCACGCTTGAAAACAATATGGAATATTCCAAAAACACCTTTAAATCCAACAAATTCCTTCACAACAACTTGCACCCGAAGAATGTACACACCCAGTACACTTAGTCAACCTTCCATACACTTTAACTCAAGGAATAAACTCAAAGAGCACCAAACCACAAAAAAATCAACTAAAGGTAGATTTGAACCTTATCAAAATACTTCCAAAACTGCAAGACTAGAAACCAAACTAGAGCAAAACCATTTCTCCCAGGCAATACTACACCACAGTTCACACATTATGAACATAACTTATTTTGTGCAATGATCCAAACCAAGAAATTTTGGGTATAACACCTATGAACAACTTTGACCAACATATCCGAACCACATAGGTAGATCTTCAACACAAAAGAAATACAAAGCAAGACCAAAACACCACATTGTACACTAGAACACCTTTCCAACACACTATTTCCTCTTTTATTCAATTTTTCTCAAAGAACTTGGAAACCAAGCACTAGAGACATATACTTATCATCTTCAACACTTCCTCATCACCACTAAGCCAACTACAACACTACAAATCAACTATACATCCATAAACAAAAGCTTATCAAAGCAACACTAGAGGCTGACACCAATAGCACTTACTAATGACAACATAATGAAACTAATCAAAGTGTCAACAAAAATTCTTAAACATCACTAGTCATCAATGTAAACAAAAACATAAGCCCGCTAAAATTAATGAAAACAAAAATTACACATACTTTCAATAAAATATTCCACTCCATTCTTGCTTCCATTCTCTCTATAATGATTTCTTGCAGGTTTCAAGTTCTACATCATTCTTGCACGCATGTCTTGCACTCTCGAAGCTCTCGTCCTTCCTCTCAAATTCTTTGAGCTTATAGAAGGGAGGGTAACACTTTGTTACTTTTATTCCATTATCAAATTATAGTTAGCATATAGATTATCTTTGATTTCTATATGTATTGTCTATCTCTTTTGTTTATCATATTTTCTCTATTGTGGTCTATCTAGTTGTCCATGGAGGTGGAAATAGCAAAGCGGGTGTTCAACTGAGGGTGGGTGCACAAAGATGAGGGGACAAAAAGTGGCCACTTCACTTTTTCATATTGAAATAGAAAAAACATGAGCGTGTTATAGTAAAACATGCTTGTGTTATGGGTTGGTAGTGACCAAGCCTAGGCTCGGTCATTACCAAGACAAAAAGTGAGCACGTTATAATATGCTCGCATTATGGTTTGAATTTCAAAAAATGGGTGTTTTTTGAATTCAAAAAAGAATTTCTAAAACATGAGCACATTATAACATGCTCGTGTTTTGTGAATGCATTGAAAAAAACCGAATGTGTTACAATGTACTCACGTTTTGGTCTACATTGAAATTTTTTTCTTCTTTTTTTTTTAATTTCTTCTTGTTATCTTTCAGGGAAACTATATATATATTTCATGTATATTTCTTTAGGATGTTTGAGAGTGGTTTCAAATATCTAGGAGTTATAATTCAAATTCTAGTTTTTGGAAGATCTTACAATGTTTCAGACAACCAAATTTCAGTAATCAACATATCAAATTTTAATAATCAAGAAGTCAAATTTTAGTAATCAATAAGTTGTATCATATTTCTCTCTCTATCTCATGCATTGTTTATCTCTTATGATTTAGACCTCTCTCTCACACTCTCCTTCCCTCTATACTTCTATCTATCTCACCTTTCTCTCCCTCCATCCCTCCTTCCCTCCTTCCCTCTCTAATTTTCTCTCTCCCCCTCTCTCTCTTCCTTCCTCCCACCCACCTTCCATCTCTACTTCACTCTATCTAACCTATCCCTCTCCCTCCCCCATCTCTCTCTCAATATCTTAACATCTCCACCTTCCTCCTTCCCTCTCTCTCTTCCTTCATCCCACCCATCTTCCCTCTCTACTTCTCTCTATCTAACCTATCCCTCTTCGCTTATCTCTCACCCTCCCTCCTCTCTCTCTCAATATCTCCAACTTCCTCCATCCCCCCTCTCTCTCCCATTCTCTCTATCACACTTCTCTCTCCCTCTCTCCTTCCCTCTCTACTTCTCTCTATCTCTCTCCCTCCCTCCTCTCTCTCTCTCTCTATCTCACCTCTCTCTACTTATCCCTTCCTCCTCCTACTCTCTATCTCTCCTTCCCTATATACTTCTCTCTCTCTCTCTCCATATCTACCTCTCCCTTCCTCCCTCAATTCCTCTCTCTCTCTCTCTCCCTCCCTCACTATCTCCCTCTCTCTCAATCCCTCAACCTTCCTCCTTCCATTGGTGTTTCTATCTCTCACAGACTCTCTCTCTCACCAATATTTATCTCCCTCCTTCCCTCTCTACTCTCTATCTCACCACTCTCTCTCTCTCTCTCTCTCTCTCTCTCTCTCTCTCTCTCCCCTCTCTCTAATTCTCCTTCTATATCTCTCATTCCAAATATACTTCTCTCTCTCTCCATCCCTCCTTCCCTCTCTCCATCTCTCTCAATATCCCCACCTTCCTCCTCCTCCTCTCTCTCTCTCTCCCTCCCACCCACATTCCCTCTCTACTTCTCTCTATATAACCTATCCCTCTCTGCCTCTCTCTCCCTCCCTCCTCTCTCTCAATCTCTCCACCTTCCTCTTTCCCCCCTCTCCCCTCTCATTCTCACTATCTCACTTCCCTCCTCTCTTTCTATATCACCTCTCTCTATCACCTCTCCCTCCCTCCTTGAATCTCCCTCTCTCTCTATCTCTCTACTTATCCCTCCCTCATCCCCTTCCCTATCTATCTTTCCGTATATATACTTATCTCTATCTCTTTCTCTCAATCTATACATCTTCCTCCCTCCTTCACTCCCTCTCCCTCTCTCTCCATCTTTCTCCCACTCTCTCCTTTCCTCTCTACTCTCTATCTCACCATTCTCTCTCTCTCTCTCTCTCTCTCTACTTCTCCCTTTCTATATATCCTTCCCTTTATACTTATCTCTATCTCCCTCTCTCCTTCTCTACCTTTCCCTCCCTCCTTCCCTCTCTCTCTCTTAATCTCCCTACCTTCCTCCTCTCTCCCATATTTCTCTCACTTTCTCCTTCCCTCTCTACTCTTTATCAAGCACCATTCTCTCTCCCTCCTCTCTCTATCTATCTCACATCTCTCACTCCCCCTCCCTCCCCCCTCTAATATTCTCTAATCTCCCCCTTTCTCTCTCTTCCTTCCTCCCAACCACCTTCCCTCTCCACTTCTCTCTATCTAACCTATCCTCCCCCCCTCTCTCTCTCCCTTCCTTCTCTCTCTATCTCTCTATCTCTCTCCTTTCCTCTCTACTTCTCCCTCTCTCCATCTCTCAATCTCCCAAACCCTACATAGAAAATCATAAATCCTAATCCTTATACCCTAAACCCTACACCATCAACCCTCATCCTTATACTCTCTCTATCTAACATATCCATCTCTACCTTACTCTCTCTCAATATCTTCACCCTCCTTTGCCCCCGTCTCTCCCTCTATCTCATTATCTATATATCAAGTTTCTCTCTCCCTCCTTCATTCCCTCCCTCTCTCTCTATATCACCTCTATCTCTACTTCTCCCTCTCTCCTCCCCCTCTCTATCTCTCCTTCCCTATATAATTCTCTCTATCTCTCTCTCCATTTATACCTCTCCCTCCCTCCCCTCTCTCTCCCCCAATATTTCTCACTCTCTCCTCTCTCTACTCTCTATCTCACCATTCTCTCTCTTTCTAATTCTCCATCTCTATCTCTCATTCCTTATATAATTCTCTCTATCTCCCTATCTCCGTATCTACTTCTCCCTCCCTCCTTCCCTCTCTCTCAATCTCCCCATCTCCCTCTCCTCCTCTCTCTCCCTCCCCCATATTTCTCTCTCTCATTCCATCTCTAATATCTATCTCACCATTCTCTCTCTCTCAACCTTGAACACTATACCTCAACCCTCAAACCTATACATTAAAAACTAAAACCTGCACCCTCAACCGTATAACCTAAACCATGAAAATTATCCCTCAACCCTATACTTAAAATCTAAACCCTAATCCCTTAATCCTAAACACAATACCATCAACCCTATACCCTATACCCTATACCTTAAATCCTAAACCCTACACCCTCAACCCTCATCCCTATACCCTATACCCTGTACCCTCAACCTTACACTCTAAACCCTAAAAATTATCCCTCAACTCTATACATGCAACCCTATACCATAAACCTTATACCCAATATCTTGAACCCTAATCCTTTTACCATATACACTTAACCCTATTACCTCAACCCTCAAACCTATACCTTAAACCCTAAATATAACACTTTCAAACCTCATCCCTCATCCCTATACCCTATACTTAGATGCTAAACCCTACACGCTCAACCCTTAACCCTTAACCCTATACCCTAAACCCTATACCCAATATCCTAAACCATAATCCCTATAACTTATACACTTAACCTTATACCCTCAACCCTGAACATTATCCATCAATCCTCAACCATAAATCTTATCCTTAAACCCTAAACCCTAAACCCAATATCCTCAATCCTATACCCAATATCCTAAACCCTAATCCATATACCCTATGCAATCAACCTTGAACACTATCCCTCAACCCTCAACCCTATAACTTAAATCCTAAACCCTACACCATCAACCCTCATACCTATACCCTATATCCTCAACTTTATACCTAATATCCTAAAACTTAATCCCTATACCTTATACACTTAACCCTATAACCTCAACCCTATACCTTAAACACTAAACCTTATAGCCTCAACCTTCATAGGGGGAGAGAGAAAGAGGGGGAGGGAGAGAGGAAGGGAGAGAGATATGGAGATGATATATATATATATATATATATATATATATAGAGAGAGAGAGAGTTTGTTTTGGTATGTGGTGATTGATCATGCAAATAATATACACTCGTAACATATTTTTTTTTCTTCTGTTAACACATCAATTTTTCCTGCTAACATGTCAAGTTTTCCAGTTAACATGTCAAATGAAAAATGACTTTGTAAAACCCTAATTCTAGAAGCTTCCAAAAATCTTGTTATAAGTGGCTGGGGTGTAAGTTACGGTGTGTGTGATTCATGAGATTGTAATATGTTTTATACTAGATAATAAAATCATTGGGTGGTTGAGTTTCTGTGGATGTAGCCCATATTGGGTGAACCACGTTAAAATTTTGTGTTGATATCTTTTGTGTAATTCTTCGTTGTTATTTCCTAGGTTACTTAATCTGCATATAATTGTTAATGTTTATTGCTCCAATCTACTTGAACCCTAACAACTGGTATCAGAGTGATGTGTATTTCAATTTATTGGTAGGAAACCTATAGATTTGAGTGGGAGCAATGGAAGAAGGCAAATTCAAGATTGAGAAATTCAATGACCATAATTATCAATTATGGAAGATGTAGATGGAAGATTATTTGTATCAAAAGGATCTATGGTAGCCATTTCAAGGAAAATCAAAGAAAGATGCTACAATGTTCAATAAATAATGGGAGATTCTATATAGAAAGGCACTAGGAACAATTCGGTTGTGCCTAACACTATCTGTGGTGTTCAATATAACAAAAGCAAAGAAAAAAAATAATCTGATGGAAGCTTTAGCTAAATTGTATGAAAACCCTCAACCTTAAATAAGGTATTTCTCATGAAGCATTTGTTTAATCTAAAAATTATTGAAGGTAGGTCTGTGAAAAATCATTTAAATGAGTTTAATACGATTACTAGTTAGTTAACTTCTGTAAAAGTGAACTTTGATGAGGAGGTGAGGGCTCTCTTGGTTTTATGTTCTTTGTTAGAAAGT
The DNA here is from genome assembly GCA_007115665.2 of Sequoiadendron giganteum. Classification (NCBI taxonomy): domain Eukaryota; kingdom Viridiplantae; phylum Streptophyta; class Pinopsida; order Cupressales; family Cupressaceae; genus Sequoiadendron; species Sequoiadendron giganteum. The sequence continues at coordinate 105,943,712 of CM021106.1, read as the reverse complement.
TGGAATAGATTGATAATGACTGTAAGTAACTCCGTCTCTGGTTCAAATACATTGAAATTTGATGATTTTATTGGTGTTATCCTTAGTGAGGAAATGTGATGGAAAAACATAGGTGAGACTTCAACATCGGGTAATGCTTTGACTGTAGAAAACATGGGAAGAACAAAGGAGAGAGGAAAAATCCCAACAAATTGTGGGAAGTCACAAGGAAGTCAAAGAAAGGCAGATCTAAATCTAGAGGAAGAATGGATTTTTGGCACCGTGGAAAGTTGGGACACTTGAAGAAGGATTATTGGTCTCAAAAGGGAAAATAAGGAGATAGACAACATGATGACAGTAAGGAATAATGTTGTAAGTAATAAATTACAGGATGCTATAATTTTGTGTTTAGATAATGTTAATGGTTCCTGGGTAATAGATTCAGGGGCTTCATTTCATGCCATCCCCATTGGAAATATTTTGTAGATTATGTTCAAGGTGATTTTGGATAGGTATATTTGGGTAATGATAAACCTTGTTAGATTGCTGGAAAAGGAAAGATAAAAATCAAGTTGTAGAATAGGAATGAATGGTTGCTACAAGAGGTAAGGCATGTTCCAAATTGAGAAGGAATTTAATTTTTGTAAGACAATTGTGTAGTGAAGGCCGCATAGTTACCTTTTAGAAAAAGTCTGGAAGGTCACTAAAGGTGCATTAGTAGTAGCTAAAGGTGAAAAGGTAGGCACATTGTATTCGTGTACTGGTAATACTTATTCTACCTTAGTTGCTACATAAGCAATTGCTACTGAGATAGTTATAACACTTACTAAATTGAAAAAAAAAAGAATTGTGCCACGATAGATTTGGGCACATGAGTGAGAAAGGGATGGAAATCCTTCACTCCAGAAATTTGCTACTAGGTTTGAAGAAAATTGGCTTGGGGTTCTATAAAAATTGTGTTTATGGAAAATAGAAAAGAGTTTGATTTCTCAAATTTTGGAAAGAGAAGAAGAGTGAGAAATTAGAGCTTGTGTATTCATATGTATGGGGATCAACTAAGGTATCTTCTATTGGTGGCTCTTGCCATTATGTTACTTTTATTGATGATGCAACTAGGAAAACATGGGTGTATTTCCTAAAACAAAAATCAGAAGTATTTAAAACTTTTAAAAATTGGAAAGCTTTGGTTGAGAATGAGATAGGAAAAAAGTTGAAGTGTCCCAGATCTAATAATGGAGGTGAGTATTATAGTAGAGAATTTGAAAATTACTTTTCATACAATGGAATCCATAGGCAGAAAATAGATCCTGAAACCCCACAAGAAAATGGTGTGTCTGAAAGGATGAGTAGGACCATTATGGAGATTGCAAGGAGCATGAGACTGCATGCTGGACCACCCTTACACTTTTGGGTAGATCTTGTATATACCGTTGTTATTTAATAAACAAGAGACCTTCAAATCCTTTGGATGGTGGCATTCCACAGGAGGTATGAATGAGTAAAAAGATAAACTATTCATTTTTGAAAACCTTTGGTTGTGAAGCTTTTGTCCATTTTGATATTGAAAATAGAACCAAGCTTGAGGCTAAGTATAAAAAATGTACCTTCATTGGATATGGAGTAGATGATTTTGGTTATTAGTTATGGGATTATGAAAATCATAAAATCATTAGGAGCAAAGATGTTATATTCAATGAGAAGGTCATGTATAAGGATTATCTGTAGGAAAATAAGCATGAATAGACCAAAAAGGAGTATGTGGTGCTAGATGAGATTCTAGAAAATAATTAGACTATTGCAAGTGTTAGACATTCTACAAGGATAATTAGACCTCCAAAAATATTTTCTCCATCATTATATTATATATTATTAACTGATTCTGGCAAACTTGAAGGTTATGAAGAAGTAATATAGGTAGATACCAAAGAGCAGTGGGAGTTAAGCATGAAAGAGGAAATGGATTCCTTGTTGCAGAATCAGACTTGGGAGTTAGTCCAATTTCCTACAGGTAAAAGAGCATTGCCAAATAAATGGGTTTATAGGCTGAAGGAAGAATATGGAGGAAAGAAAAAATATAAGGCTAGACTCGTGGTAAAAAGGGTTTGCACAAAAAAAGGGTATAAATTTTGGTGAAATATTTTCTCCAGTTGTAAAGATGACCTCTATTAGAACTATTCTAAGTCTTGTAGTTGCAGAAGACTTGCATCTGGAACAACTAGATGTGGAAACAACATTTGTCCATGGGGATTTGGAAGAGGAAATATACATGCAACAACCATAGGGATATGAGGTCAAGGGTAAGGAGGAATTTGTGTGCAGGTTAAAGAAGAGTTTGTATGGTTTGAATCAAGCACCTCAATAATGGTATCTAAAATTTGATAGTTTTATGGCTGAACAAGGTTATAAAAGATGTCATTTTGATTATTATGTTTATTTTAAGAAATTGGGTAATGATAGCTATATTATCCTGTTGCTTTATGTTGATGAAATGCTTGTTTCTAGGTCTAACATGCATCATATTAATGAAATTAATAAGAAATTAACAAATTCATTTACTATGAAGGATTTGGGTGTAGCAAAACAAATCCTTGGTATGAGGATCACATGGGACAAGACAAACATAAAATTATTTTTGTCTCAAAGTGAGTATGTAGGGAAGGTGTTGAAAAGGTTTAACATGCAAAATGAAAAATAAGTTAGTACACCTTTGCCTAGTCATTTTAAGTTGACTTAGGAGATGTGTCCAAAGAAATAAGAGGAGGAAAATAAAATATCAAAGATACCATATCCATCAGTTGTTGGTAGCTTGATGTATGCAATGCTATGAACAAGGCTAGATATTGTATATGCAGTGGGAGTCGTGAGTAGGTATATGAGCAATTTGGGACTGGAACATTGGAATTCGGTAAAATGGACTCTCTGATATTTGAGAGGTACTACTTCAAAGAAAATATGTTTTAGAGGAACAAATTCTACTCTAAAAGGATATGCTGACTTTGATTTGGTAAGTGATATTGATAGCAAGAGTACTAAAGGGTATTTTTTTTTATCATAGGAGGTACTGCAGTCAGTTGGATTTCAAGACTACAAAAGGTTGTTGTGCTTTTAACTATTGAAGCTGAGTATGTTGCTGATACAAAAGCTAGCAAGGAGATGATTTGGTTATAATGTTTTCTGGAGGAATTGGGACAATGAAAAGAAGATATCCCTTTGTACACTAATAGCTAGAGTGCCATTCATCTTGCTAAGAATTAAACTCTTCATTCAAAAACCAAGCACAAATAGCTCAGATACCACTTCATCTGGTCAGTTTTGGAGGATGGATAGTTGAAGCTAGATAAAATTCACACAAGTGAGAATCCTATAGATATGTTCATAAAGGTAGTTACACAGGAGAAACTAATTTTCTCATTAGTTTCTATTGGACTTCACATCTGATAATGGTGGATATAAGAAACTAGCCATACCTGTGGGAATTGCAAGTGGAATGGTGTCATCCAGGATCAGTCTCCAAGTGGGAGATTGTTTGGTGTGGAGCCTGATTAGTCTTCAAGTGGGAGATTTTTGGTATGTGGTGATTGATCATGCAAATAATGTACACTCGTAACATATTTTTTTTTCTTGTTAACATGTCATGGTTTTCTAGTTAACACATCAAATGAAAAAATGACTTTGTTAAACCCTAATTCTAGAAGCTTCCAAAAATCTTGTTATAAGTAGTTGGGATATAAGTTGTGGTTTGTGTGATTCATGAGATTATAATATGTTTTTTACTGGATAATAAAATCATCATGTTCCTGAGTTCCTGTGGATGTAGTCCATATTGGATGAACAACATTAAAATTTTGTGTTGATCCCTTTTATGTTATTCTTCATTGTTATTTAATCTACATATAATTGTTAGTATTTATTGCTCCAATTTTCCTAAACCCTAGAGAGGGAGAGAGAGAGAGAGAGAGAGAGAGAGAGAGAGAGAGAGAGATGGATGAAGTGGTAGGTAGAGAGGTAAGGAGAGGGAGAGGTATGGATGGAGATAGTGGGAGGTGAGATAGAGAGAAATAGAGAGAGAGTGGTGGGTAGTGATGGATGGAGAGGTAGGTAGAGAGGGAGGGAGAGGTAGGGAAGGAGAGAGAGGTGAGATAAATTAAAACAAAGAGAGAGTGATGGAGGGACAGGTAGGTAGAGAGAGGGAGAGAGGAGATAAAGATAAGTAGAGAGGGAAGGAGAGGTAGAGAGGGAGATATGAGATAAAGATAAGTAGATAGGGAAGGAGAGGTAGAGAGAGTGAGGAGAGACAAAAAGAAGTAGATAGGGAATGAGGGAGGGAGGGAGAGGTAGGGAGAGAGAAAGATGAGATAGAGAGGTGTAGAGAGATAGAGTGGTAGGGTTTGATGGATGGAGAGGTAGGTAGAGAGGGATTGGGAGATAGAGAGTAGATAGGGAAGAAGAGAGGGAGATATAAGTATGGAGGGAGAGAGAGGTGAGATAGAGAGAAATAGAGAGAGTGGTAGGGAGTGATGGAGAGAGAGAGAGAGAGAGAGAGAGAGAGAGAGAGAGAGAGAGAGAGAGAGAGAGAGAGAGAGAGAGAGAGGTATGGACTTAGAGAGTGGTAGGTGGGAGAGAGGTGATATATAGAGAAATAGAGAGAGTCGTAGGTAGTGATGGATTGAGAAGTAGGTAGAGAGGAAGAGGGGAAATATAGATAAGTAGAGAGGGAGGGAGGGAGAGAGTTGTGATACAGATAAAAAAAGAGAGTGATTGAGGGAGAGGGAGATAGGAGATAAAGAAAAGTAGAGAGGGGAGAGAGGTAGATAGAGAGGAGAGATAGAGAGAAGTAGAGAGGGAATGAGGGAGGGAGGGAGAGAGGGAGGGAGAGAAATGTGAGATAGAGAGGTGTAGAGAGAGAGTGGTAGGGTGTGATGGATTGAGATGTAGGTAGAGAGAGAGATTGGGAGATAAAGAGTAGTTAGGGAAGAAGAGAGGGAGAGAGGAGTATGGAGGGAGAGAGAGGGAGGTGAGAGAGGTGAGATAGAGATAAATAAAGAGAGTGGTAGGGAGTGATGGAGGGAGAGGTAGGTAGAGAGAGGGAAAGGAGAGAGAGAGAGAGAGAGAGAGAGAGAGAGAGAGAGAGAATACAACTTGTTAATTACTGAAGTTTGACCTCCTAATTATTAAAATTTGACATGTTGATTACTAAAATTTGACTTTCTAAAAATTTGTAAGATCTTCCAATAAATAAAAAAAATTCATTATAACTCCTAGAGATCCAAAAACACTCTCAAATATCTTGAATATATATATGAAATATAACTTAAAGTATAAGAGACCAAATGTCCATATGTAAATGCCAACTTATACTTAATTTTTATTTTATGTATATAGTTTCCTTGAAATATAACAAGAAGATAGAGAAAAAAAGAGAAGATTTTTTTTTCAATGTAGACCAAAACACGAGCGCGTTATAACGGGCTCATGTTTTGTATTTCTTTGGGAATCCAAAAGCCTTTGGCTTGGATTTTCTTTAGATTTCCAACCCAAAGGCTTGGAGTTCCTTCCCAATGTCCAAAGATGTGTGTTTTCATATTCTATAAAAAATTCACATAATCTCGTTCATGTTAACCGTCAGGTTTGCACATGTTTCAAGGTCGAGTAAATAGAACACTTGGGTAATGTTAGGCTCTCTCTTAACTATTTAAAAATGTAATTTTTTTCATATTTTGACTATGTTATGGCTTTCATCTTTAATTTATTTTGTTTGTGTCTATTTTTTTTGTCAAAAATAAATGTTTCCACTATTTTTTACTTTGTTTTTTAACCAGTCATTGAAATTCTAAACAAATTACATTTTTATAAACTAGACTCCATTTTACACATATTAAAGAAAAGAGATTTTCAATTAGTTTTAAAAAATTATAGGGGTAGCACGACCAATTTTTTTTTTTTTTTGAGGATGTTTCCACTTTGAATATTAGTAAAAAATCATTCATTAATTAAATTAGGCATAAACTACATGTTGTTAGGTAATTTCTCACTGAAGTGATTTTAAAAATACCAAAAAAAAACCTTTTGAGGGAGCCACAATAGACACTATGCTATCTTTTTTGACAAAAACATGACCAATTTTTGTGGCTCCCTTTTTTGAACCCCTTAATCTCTACAATTTTCAAAAAAATAATAGTAGTTTAAAAAGTAGAATTGGAGCACTATGACCATTGTTTTTGATGAATCTTAAGATTTTGAGTGTAACTATCCTCAATTTCTCATCCAAGGTCAGTATTTCATAATTTCAAAAAGAAGTGGCCACTTAAGACCCCTTTTTGGCCCCCCATCTTTTTGCACTTATCCTAAGGAAAAATACAAAACACAGTCCCAACATTTTCTAGTTTCTGTGTGTAGGTACCTTGTTCATGTGGGGCTTGTAGGAGGCTAGACCTACCATGAGTTGGATTTCTACTACCCTTCAGTCGTCATTTCATTCATAGTTAATTTATCTTTCATCTATAGTATTCTTCTTGTACTAGTTATCTTTTTACGCATATTTAGAATTCTATTATATTTTATTAACTGTTAGATTGTAGCATTCGGGTTGTCAAAAAACCTTGAGTGTTTTAGATTATAGACTCTACTCTTTGTCCATACAAGATGCTAGCGCATCCTTGAGATGATAGCATGTCGTGCTATCATCCATCTCTTGCACTGTTGTCCTCTATGTGAGGGGTAGTTAGTCTATCAATTGAGACCTCTTTAGCTTGTTCATCCAATTCCTAAAGTCCCCCATCCTAAAAAACCAAAAACATAGATTAGATTCTCATTTGATTGTCATTCCATCTTTTAACCCTTGTCATTGAGGTGACCAAGGGAAATTCACTCACTTTAGACCCTATTTGTCTTGGGACTTGGGAGTAGAGAATCCCCTCCTTCACACATGTGATTCTAATCTTGTAGAAAATTCACCTTAATGACACCGATAAATTTCTCTTGTTGGGAAAGGGAGTTGTTAACCTCTTAGACCCTAGAAGAAACTAGAATAAAAGTAGCCAAATATGTTGAGGTTGACCATAGATAAAATCATATAGATTCATCTTGTACAAACTATGATAATTAGTATTGCACAACCATTCAACTAGTGACAACCACCTTGCACATTATGCAAATTGTTTTGAAATAAAACATCACTTGTAAATTTTTAAGAATTTATTGAGAACCTCAATTTGGACATTAGTTTTAGGATGATAAGCTTAACTCACATTCAATTGAGTTCCTTGTAGTTTAAATAGTTCCTAGCAAAAAATTTCTTGTGAAAGAAAAATAACAATAAGGAACAGTAGAGTATGCCATACCATGAAGTTTAAAGTGTAATGATCTAAAAATCCTGCAAGATTGAATTCAAACAGTTAGCTGTACCTGCAAGTTAATTTAAATAGTCACAATAGAATGCATTGGAAATAATAAAGAAATAAATGGAAGAACTAGTAAGATCTCACCCATTTACTAATTCCATGTCTAACTTCTATTGCACCTTCTTAAGCTTCTTATTGATGATGAAATGCCCTCAGATTTGTGAGCGCACTCTAAGATGTCTAATTTTAACAAAGCTATTTGAAGGATTTAATATGATTCTATGCAAACTAGAAATCAATTTCTAATATGCAAACAATAATATGTCTAAGATCAAATGCCCTATGATGGAATAATGCCTATAGTAAACGTGTAAACAAATGATCATGGATCCGAAAATGAGATCAAGATTGTCATTTTATAGAAAATGCAATCTTGAATGGATGGTCAAGATGAGAGATTGAAGAATACCCTAGAATCAAAGGTCAAGATTCAATAAGGAAACCCTAATTAGGGTTAGGGAAAAATACCCATAGGTGTAAATAAGATTTAATTAAATGAATTAAATCCAGATTGAATGTGACAGTGGAGATGAAATTAGTAAAAATCAGAAGACAGGAGGATGAGATTTTAGAAAATCAATAATTTTGGAAATTACTTGATTTGTAGAAGAATATTTCCCTTTTGAATTAAATTAATTCAAAATAGAAGATTTTGTGAGGTAATTAGTAATTGATTTTTGAAATTAATTACTAAATGAAGAATCAGTTAAGTATGTGAGATATTTTTAAATGATTTATTTTATTTAAAAATATAGAAATGTCACATGCCATAATTAAATAATTAAAATAATTATTTAATTTAGAAGAAGTAGTTAATTAATTAAATAAATAAATGAATTTATTTAATTAAGAGAGGATTTAGGAATTAGTGACATATTAAATAGATATATTAAAATATATTAATTTAATAATCAAGAAGACATTTATGATAGGGGTTAATTAAATAAATTGATGTCTTTATTTAATTATTAGAAGACTTTGATAATTAGTGACATATTAAATTAAATAAATAAGATTTATTTATTTAATAATCATGAAGAATGAAAGTTTATGAATTAATTAAATAATCATGAATCATTTAATTAATAGTTGAATGTGGGTTAGGGACATAATTCAAATGTTACAATTATGCTAGGATGGAAAGTGGTAAAATAGTGTTCACAAGCCTAGGGCATTTTTAGGTGTCTACATTTGCCCCTCTTTGCCATAATGCAGCTTGTCGCATTGTGGCAAAGAAAACAAGTCCAGAATATGCCCCAGCGGAGGTACAAAATGCCTATGCCCCCTCGGGAAAATTTTTGAATTTTGACCCGAGGTCAAAAAAATTTGGAAAATATCTTGATTAGTTCGAATAATTACTAGATAAATAAGGGTGCGAATGATTTCGAAAATGGAGGATGCCAAGTCAACCAAAATTCCAGTCAAAGGTGGTCAAATGAGCCTCCAGTACAGCCGATTAGGTCAAAACCCTAATTTTCAGCTTATAAATAGGTCGAAAAGGTTAAACCAAATGTCATTTTCTCATTTGTTATATAGAAATTTTTAGAAATCAGAGCTCTGAGCAAGGATGGTGATTCCGACGACTACACACCGTGGATATTGCGTGTGTTCATTCAGACGACCCGAGGGCGCAGGTGCATTGGTAAGTACCCCATCCAACTTGTCAAATTTTAAATTTCTTGCATTTATGATGGTCAAAAAGGCGGAATAACAATTGCGGTGCGACACAAATTCTATCGTGAAAGCCGC
>CM021106.1:105825342-105934484 GCA_007115665.2 Sequoiadendron giganteum | reverse complement strand
TGTCAAAAAACCTTGAGTGTTTTAGATTATAGACTCTACTCTTTGTCCATACAAGATGCTAGCGCATCCTTGAGATGATAGCATGTCGTGCTATCATCCATCTCTTGCACTGTTGTCCTCTATGTGAGGGGTAGTTAGTCTATCAATTGAGACCTCTTTAGCTTGTTCATCCAATTCCTAAAGTCCCCCATCCTAAAAAACCAAAAACATAGATTAGATTCTCATTTGATTGTCATTCCATCTTTTAACCCTTGTCATTGAGGTGACCAAGGGAAATTCACTCACTTTAGACCCTATTTGTCTTGGGACTTGGGAGTAGAGAATCCCCTCCTTCACACATGTGATTCTAATCTTGTAGAAAATTCACCTTAATGACACCGATAAATTTCTCTTGTTGGGAAAGGGAGTTGTTAACCTCTTAGACCCTAGAAGAAACTAGAATAAAAGTAGCCAAATATGTTGAGGTTGACCATAGATAAAATCATATAGATTCATCTTGTACAAACTATGATAATTAGTATTGCACAACCATTCAACTAGTGACAACCACCTTGCACATTATGCAAATTGTTTTGAAATAAAACATCACTTGTAAATTTTTAAGAATTTATTGAGAACCTCAATTTGGACATTAGTTTTAGGATGATAAGCTTAACTCACATTCAATTGAGTTCCTTGTAGTTTAAATAGTTCCTAGCAAAAAATTTCTTGTGAAAGAAAAATAACAATAAGGAACAGTAGAGTATGCCATACCATGAAGTTTAAAGTGTAATGATCTAAAAATCCTGCAAGATTGAATTCAAACAGTTAGCTGTACCTGCAAGTTAATTTAAATAGTCACAATAGAATGCATTGGAAATAATAAAGAAATAAATGGAAGAACTAGTAAGATCTCACCCATTTACTAATTCCATGTCTAACTTCTATTGCACCTTCTTAAGCTTCTTATTGATGATGAAATGCCCTCAGATTTGTGAGCGCACTCTAAGATGTCTAATTTTAACAAAGCTATTTGAAGGATTTAATATGATTCTATGCAAACTAGAAATAAATTTCTAATATGCAAGCAATAATATGTCTAAGATCAAATGCCCTATGATGGAAGAATGCCTATAGTAAACGTGTAAACAAATGATCATGGATCCGAAAATGAGATCAAGATTGTCATTTTATAGAAAATGCAATCTTGAATGGACGATCAAGATGAGAGATTGAAGAATACCCTAGAATCAAAGGTCAAGATTCAATAAGGCAACCCTAATTAGGGTTAGGGAAAAATACCCATAGGTGTAAATAAGATTTAATTAAATGAGTTAAATCCAGACTGAATGTGACAGTGGAGATGAAATTAGTAAAAATCAGAAGACAGGAGGATGAGATTTTAGAAAATCAATAATTTTGGAAATTACTTGATTTGTCGAAGAATATTTCCCTTTTGAATTAAATTAATTCAAAATAGAAGATTTTGTGAGGTAATTAGTAATTGATTTTTGAAATTAATTACTAAATGAAGAATCAGTTAAGTATGTGAGATATTTTAAAATGATTTGTTTTATTTAAAAATATAGAAATGTCACATGCCATAATTAAATAATTAAAATAATTATTTAATTTAGAAGAAGTAGTTAATTAATTAAATAAATAAATTAATTTATTTAATTAAGAGAGGATTTAGGAATTAGTGACATATTAAATAGATATATTAAAATATATTAAATTAATAATCAAGAAGACATTTATGATAGGGGTTAATTAAATAAATTGATGTCTTTATTTAATTATTAGAAGACTTTGATAATTAGTGATATATTAAATTAAATAAATAAGATTTATTTATTTAATAATCATGAAGAATGAAAGTTTATGAATTAATTAAATAATCATGAATCATTTAATTAATAGTTGAATGTGGGTTAGGGACATAATTCAAATGTTACAATTATGCTAGGATGGAAAGTGGTAAAATAGTGTTCACAAGCCTAGGGCATTTTTAGGTGTCTACATTTGCCCCTCTTTGCCATAATGCAGCTTGTCGCATTGTGGCAAAGAAAACAAGTCCAGAATATGCCCCAGCGGAGGTACAAAATGCCTATGCCCCCTCGGGAAAATTTTTGAATTTTGACCCGAGGTCAAAAAAATTTGGAAAATATCTTGATTAGTTCGAATAATTACTAGATAAATAAGGGTGCGAATGATTTCGAAAATGGAGGATGCCAAGTCAACCAAAATTCCAGTCAAAGGTGGTCAAATGAGCCTCCAGTACAGCCGATTAGGTCAAAACCCTAATTTTCAGCTTATAAATAGGTCGAAAAGGTTAAACCAAATGTCATTTTCTCATTTGTTATATAGAAATTTTTAGAAATCAGAGCTCTGAGCAAGGATGGTGATTCCGACGACTACACACCGTGGATATTGCGTGTGTTCATTCAGACGACCCGAGGGCGCAGGTGCATTGGTAAGTACCCCATCCAACTTGTCAAATTTTAAATTTCTTGCATTTATGATGGTCAAAAAGGCGGAATAACAATTGCGGTGCGACACAAATTCTATCGTGAAAGCCGCAATCGCCTTCGTGTTCGCCGCATTTGCTTGCATCGCGACGCAAGTGCGATGGGTAGACTAGGACGCATTCGTTGTTAGATCGCACATTTGATAGATCAAATGACACATTCGATGTTTGATTGTGTATTTGCCCTTTAGAATGATGCATTTGGTATATTGCAATGCATATGTTGTGTCCCGAGTCGCAATTGAATTATTGTGACGCATTTGCGGTCAACGCGATGCAATTGAAGTTGACCAAAGTTGACTTTTGTTGACTTGTGCCAAGCTTAACTTTTTTGTACCCTTGACTTGCCAGTAGTACAAAAATTTCCATAATACTTCTCAATATGTTCTAATCCTTGGCCTTTCCTTGTGCAGAGTTAGCTTTCGCCTATCTATACCCGGGAGTTCCGGCCAGCTACTTATGCTTTCTGAGATCATCTTAGCGATAGACAGTGGCAGTGGCTGATGGCCCTAGGCCTATATCATGTGACGTATATTCCCGTTATTTGGGCAAACATAGGTTTTCTTACTGCTCTTTGTGAGAGATGGCATTCTGAGACCTGTTCGTTCCACCTGCCTACTGGAGAGGCGACTGTCACCTTGGAGGATGTTTACCGCATTCTCTGCATTTTGATCAGTGGAGAGAGGGTGGTCTATGATCCACACCGAGGACAACAGGTCTTGACAGAGAGATATGAGGGTACCGACGGTGGGCAGTTAGCTTTGGATGGTTATGAGATCGGCTGGGACATTGTAGCCAATCGATTTCCCAGATTTGATGCCATACTTATGACACTAATCGCCGGATTGCTAATCCTAGATCATCATGGTCATGGATTTCCCATTGGATGGGGGGATGTTCTAGTTCGTATGAGGTCACAAGGGACTGTTTTTGCTTGGGGGCCCTGCTTGTTGGCCATGCTGTACCACTAGTTGCACGAGGTAGTTTATCTCCATGGGCATAGCATTAGCTGCGGGACCACATTGCTTATGATTTGGGTATGGGAGCGTATTCCCATTTTTTGACCGCCAGTATAGATGCAGCAATTGGGTGATGGGATGCCCTATGTATATTTATATGCAGGATCAGTCAGTCAAACTCATGTTGGAGATACCGGGTACTGGCATCATCGGATAGACATGATGATCAACTTTGTTTGGAGACCATATAGAGAGTGCGCTTAGTGGGTAGATGAGGATGGGCACCTATCCTTCTGTAGATAGTTCCGATACCTTATTGGTCGCATAGTTCAGACCTAAAGGATCATTGAGATGTACCTGCCCTAGTGGGTACTACGACAGTTTGGGGAGCAGTAGATTGTGCCAGTAGGCATAGCACAGTATGCTCGGTCTTCCAGAGAGACCATGTGGGGGCCGCCTATATTAGTTACAGTAGCAGAGCAGCAGGCTGATGGGTTATTGGTAGTTCTATGGGTATGGAGAGGGGGTCCAGCAGATGTGGGCACATCGGCCGAGTTTGATACATGGTGGCAGGTTCACAGGCCCATTCCCTTGACAGATCTAGATGGTCCACCGCCCATTGATCGGAGATTAGTTATTCCGCGGGTACTGAGGAGAGGTCGTAGTGGCAGAGATGGAGGGAGAGATGGCAGAGGTGCCAAGGGTAGAGATGGAGGCAGGGATGGAAGTCGAGATGGGGGAGATGGAGGTGAAGGAGGAGATGGGGGAGGTGGAGGAGCTGGTGGAGGAGATGGTGGAGGTGGAGGTGATGGTGGAGGTGGAGGTGGAGGAGATGGGAGGGGTGTGAGGTGGAGGGCAGAGGCAACCCAGGAGAGTTAGACAAAGAGTAGGTGGAGTACCATTATCACCTATTCGGGAGGAGGGGGAGGAGAGAGAGTTGGAGGTGAGGGCCAAGGAGGAGGTGGAGGTGGAGGCTGAGGAGGAGAGAGTGGTGGTGGCTGAGGAGGAGAGAATGGAGGCAGATCCACTTGTTGGGGGACACCCTCTCGGCATAGATGTGGAGGAGGTCCGGACCGAGGGGGAGAGAGATGAGGAGGATGAGGAGGAGGACGAGGCAGATCAGCGGCTACAAGAGCGCATGATCTTTGGGGATGATGAGGGTGATAGACTACCCATTTTGCCCGCAGATGCCATGGTTGACCAGAAGATTACTGATCTGCAAAGCAGATTAGATGCGGCCTTGTCTCAGAACAAGGCCTTGGCAGTGGAGTTGGAGGTCACTCGAGTTGAGAGGGATCGGGCCATCATTCAGCGATAGGATTTAGAGCGGTGGGTTACAGAGTTTGCCGGGTTATGCACGGGACTGACAGGGGACATGGCTCGAGAGTTGGCCAGGGTAGTAGAGAGCAGGGGCCGATACAGGGCATTGTATGAGCAGGCCGTTCCGCCAGATAGACAGGACCCAGGGTTGTCTCGATCTCACAACAGGATAGGTAGTGGTAGTCGGACACACAATAGCAGGTCACACAGTAATAGTCATACCAGTGCTGGGGGGTCAACTACATCAGGGCAGTCATCGGGCCATAGATCACATAGCTCACACAGGCATTCATCAGGTCACAGCCATAGATTAGAGCATGGACATAGATCAGTGTCATCAGGACATCAGGCAAAGCAGAGTCATCCTCCCGTTACCGATCCCTCAGGGTCACAGAGTCAGACACAGGACACCCCTTCTATTTAGGTCACCTTTCATGTGGTTGATCAGGCACAGTCACCTCGCCATGCACCTCCACAAGATGGAGGAGGGCCATCCTAGGACTTGTATTAGACCTATGTATATTTTGATATTCGAGCCTGTGAGCTCTATTTTTGGGATATCATTTGACTCTATCTTGTGACATAACATTTTTTTTTTGAGATTATATATGCAATGCAGTTTTGATGTGGCCTATATGATGTAATGTGTTATGGTATTCTATGTTTTTATGAGATGCTTATGTGATGTTTTAATGATGCTATGAGATGTATCTATGCTTATGTTTATGAATGCGATTAGGGATGTATGTATGCATTGTGTAATGTTGTGATAATGTAATTCCTATATGTTGATGTAAATGTTTTATTTATGATGCTTATATGTTGATGCAAATGATGGTTTTATGAATGGATGCAAATGATAATGTTTATGCAATGTGAATTGTGGTATTTGATATATGCAGATGTGAATATGAAATGATCATGCCATTATGTATGCAACTTTGTTTTTGTATGTCACAGGATATCGTTAGAGAACGAGAGAAGAGAAGATGAAGATGGATGTTAGTGCGAAGAAAGATATGCATGTTAGTGTGAAAAAAATAAAAATCCTTCAAAAGATTTGCTATAGTGCTATTCTAGTTGTTGCTCTTTAATCATCATTGGGCGAAAATGTCATGATGGTCGACAAACACTATGATATGACATAGATCAATAGTGTGCAAGGTCGAACCATCACGTAGATCAACGGTCGCAGACAAGGATGATCATGAATCATGCAAGGAACACAGTTGCCCCTAGTCACTTTATCATGATCAACCACTAGAAAAACCAACCAATCATGAGACGTCACTGCTTCTCTAAATCTTGATGATAGGAAATCCTTGAGAAACTAGCCACATGATAGTAAACAAAAAATAGTAAAATCATCATACTATGTCGTTGCTTCTCTAAATCCTGAAGTCAGGACATCGTGGAGAAACTAATAGTAGAGTGATAAGTAGACAAGGATAATCATCATGATATGTCGTGGTTCCTAGGACATAAGGAACTAATATCATGATTATTATCAAAAGACAAAAAAAAGTTTGCCAAGTGTTTGCCAAGTGTTTTAATGTTAGGTGTTGTTTTAAGTGTCGGGCGATATCAAATTCAGGAAGGACACAACATGAATGACGTTGATATCTAGGAGATCGATTCTCGGAGTTAGGAGAATCCATCAAAATGCCAGATGATGATGATGCTTAGGAAGGACACATCCAAAAGCATAAAGAAGTTGACAAGAGTTGCTTTTCAGAAGGACACATTTGAACCAGAACTTAAAGCTTTGCCATGATAAACCGTTTTGATATGATTTTGACATGCTGAATTGACTGAAAGTATTCTGACGAGATAGATTTCTGATAGACTAGTAATTCAAGATTGACATAAGATTCGATTGATTCGAAGAGAGTTTGATTTGAAGATAGCTTGACGTGTGTGAAAATATTGTGCCATGAACCCTAATGGACTGACCTAGTGCGGCCTCGGGGGTCCATCGATTGATGGCCTTGCCTACGTCGTGCACTCAGAGACCTCGTAGTTCGACACGACCAATGATATTGTCCAAAGGACAGAAGTTTGAATCATGATTTATTTTGACAAACCTAGAAGGATTGACCTAATGTCTTGGGGATTCAAAGATGAATCTTGCCTACATAGCAAATGCGCAGAGACAATGTACTTCGGACATGGACAAAAGATTGAATGACGTGATTGATTGAATTGATCAGATTGACTTTGATTTTGGATTTTGACATTGATTTGGATGTTTTTGTATTTTCTCAGGATGCTTTTTGATTTTTAGGTCTTTTTTGAGAATGCAGGATCATGTGCGGTACCCACTACAGTTACATGATAAAGTTCTTACCCCCAGACAAGTCGGGGAATACCCAAGTTCAATGATATAGAGATAGGTAGACGCAAGGTAGAGGCCAGGATATGCAAGGAATGATGTCAACCAGATGTTAACCATGGTTGGAATTGACAAGACTTAGGACGGATGTCATGAATGTGTCAGGCCTTTGTGATTATGACAAATGGGTAAAGGTTGATTTGAGTAATAGTAGATGGCGAAGCAATGATCGACTACACATGGCGTCTGTTTGCCAGGTTTTCACCATGGTACCTATCCAAAGCGCCTGTTTGCCAGGTTTTCACTATTGGATGAATTCATTTCTTTTTACTATTTTTGCCATTTTTTGATTTTTTTGTGTCACCAAGACGCCTGTTTGCCAGGTTTTCATCAAGGGACGATTTTTTTTTGTATTTTTCAATTTTTTTGTATTTTGTAGGTTTTTCAGCCAAGCTCTCTGGTGCTATGTGTAGAATTTTCTCAGGTGTAAGCTGTTGATGGGTTCTGTCAGCTGTTCTCCATCAGATGTGGCCAATTGATAAGCTCCAGAACCAAATGTGACAGTAATGATATAAGGACCAAGCCAATTGGCCTCAAACTTGCCAGGCTTTTCATAGTTTGCTTGATTTCTGGGATTCTGCATGAGAACCAAGTCACCAATTTTGAACTTTCTCACCATGACTCTTTTGTTATAACTTCTACAAAGACGGTTTTGATATGCCTGTAGATGATTTAAGGCATTTTTCTGTCTTTCTTGTAGCATTTCTAGCTCATGGAGACGAGTATGTCTGTACTCTTCATCATCAATCATTCCTTTCAAAGAAACGCGGAGAGAAAGAATTTTGACCTCGATGGGTAATATGGCCTCAGATCCATAGATCAGGGAAAATGAAGTAGCTCCAATGGGGGTATGAATGCTGGTACGATAGGCCCATAAAGCAGGATTGAGTTGTAGGTGCCAATCTCGGCCAGCGTCATTGACGGTCTTCTTCAGAATGCGAAGAATTGTTTTGTTGGATGCCTCAGCTTGGCCATTACCTTGTGGGTAGTATGGAGTGGAAAAATGGTGTTGGATGTGGAATCGCTCACAGAGTTCACGAACGTCCTAATTTTTGAATGGACTGCCATTATCTGTGATGATGGATTGTGGGACACCATACCGGAAAATGATGTAATTCAGAATAAACTTGGATATTTGTTTACCGGTGATGTAAGTGAGAGGAACAACTTCAATCCACTTAGTGAAATACTCAGTGGCGGTTATTATGAATTTGTGGTCATTAGACGAGGATGGATGGATCTTACCCATGAGGTCGAGTCCCCATTGTGCAAAAGGCCATGGAGAAGTAATAGGTCTCAATTCCTGTGCAGGTGCATGAATCAGGTAGCTATGTACCTGGCATTTTCGACATGTTCTAAAAAACTGAAGAGCATCTTTTTCCAATGTCGGCCAGTAGTATCCCAGTATGGTGACTTTCCTAGCTAAGGTTAGACCACTCGAATGAGATCCACATATACCCTCATGTACTTCCCATAAGGTCGTTTGGGCTTCATCAGTGTCGAGACAGCGAAGAAGGGTGTTGTCAAAGCCACGACAGTATAAGGTGTCATTGACGATGGTATGTCTAGTTCAAATAAAGGATTTTCTTTGGTTGTTAGATAGGTTGGGTGGGAGGGTCTGGGTTTTAAGATAGTTGTATATGTCTTGATACCAAGGCGAACTGGGACCAACAATCTCATACACCATTTCGGACTCTGGAATATCGTACGCAGGCATCAACAGTTGTTCCACTAAGAATTCAAATTGTGACACATTATTAGGGATGTCTAGGAGAGATCCAATGGTAGCCATTGCATCAGCTACTTTATTTTGTGTCCTTGGGATTTGTTCAAATGCAATCATTTTGAAATACATCAAGAAACTATCCACCATTCTTTTGTAGGGAAACAACTTCTCATCTTTTGTGTCATAGTCATCATTCACTTGATTGATGACCAATTGAGAATCTCTGAATATGAGCAATGTTTGAATTTTCCATTTGATTGCTATCTTAAGACCTGTGACCAATGCCTCGTATTCTGCAATTTTATTTGTACAAGGGAAAGCAATTCAAAATGATTTAGGAATTGAATCCCCTTGTGGCGTGATAAATAATATGCCTGCTCCTGAGCTGTGATCAGTGTGGGATCCATCAAAGTATAATTTCCATAGTAGAGCTGGTTCTGCATTAAAAATAGACTCATCCAAAAAATCAGTTATCAGAGGATGAGTGGCCTGGATTGGTCCATTAGCTAATTGATCTGCTATGACTTGACCTTTTATAGCTTTGCCCTCCACATACTGTATGTCATATTCGCTTAATATCATGACCCATTTTGCCAAATGACCTGTTAGTGCTGCTCGACTCAGAAGATATTTTAATGGGTCAATCTTTGCCACTAAATGTGTTTGATGGCTCAGCATATAGTGCCTCATTTTCTATGCCGCGAAAAAAACCACAAGGCATGCCCTTTCAATGGTTGTGTAATTGAGCTCATATCCAATTAGTGTGCGACTGATATAATCTACGACTCTTTCTTTTTCTTGCTGGTCATTTTGCGCTAATAATGCCCCCAGTGCATTTGTCGTTGCAGTGACATATAGGATCAATGGTTTGCCCTCAATAGGCGGCATTAACATTGGTGGTGTTAATAGATATTCTTTTATTTGGTCAAAGGCTATGTTGCACTTATCTGTCCATACAAAAGGATTGCTTTTGCGTAGTAGATATTGGAATGGTTGACACTTGTCTGCCAACTGTGCAATGAAACGACGAATAGACTGCAATCTGCCCTGAAGTGTGCACAACTCACTGATTCCTTTTGGTGGAGGCATGTCCAGAATTGCTTTTACTTTTGCGGGATCAACCTCAATGCCTCATCTTGAAACAATGTATCCTAGCAGCTTGCCTAAAGTGACTCCAAAGACACACTTCTTTGGGTTCAATCTGACCTTGTAATCCTCAAGCGGTCTAAAGATTTTGTCTAAGACTTTGAGATGATCTTTTCTTGTCAAAGATTTTTGTAATAGGTCATCCACATAATCTTCCATTAGAATGTGCATCATGTCATGGAAGATTGTTGTCATAGCCCTCTGATATGTAGCACCTGCATTCTTTAGACCAAAAGGCATGACGTTCCAACAATATGTTCCCCAAGGACAAGTGAATGCTGTTTTATGTTGATCCTCTGTTGTAATTTTGATTTGATTATAGCCTGAAAAACCGTCCATGAGAGATAGCATCTCATATCCTGCCGTGAGGTCAACAATCATGTCTATGTTTGGTAGAGGGAAATCATCCTTTGGGCAAGCCTTATTCAAATCTCTAAAATCCGTGCAGATACGGATTTGTCCATTCGGCTTGGTAATAAGAACAATGTTTGATATCCAATTTGCATAATCAATTGACCTTATGAATTCAACATCCAGTAACTTTTTTAATTCCGCCTTGGCAAGTAGTGCGATCTGTGGGTGCATCTTGTGCAACTTTTGTTTGATCGGCTTGATTCCTGGGATTAAAGGAAGATGATGCAGAACCAATTCAGGATCAAGCCCTGGCATGTCAGAATATGACCATGCAAAGTTAACTTTTCTTTCTGTGAAGAATTGTGTAAACTCAGGTTTTTCTTCATCTGATAATGATGCAGCCAAGAGAATCATTTTGGGATTCTCTGGTGTAGCTATGTTAACTTCTGTTGTATCCTCAATGAGCATGGCCGATTTTTCTGTGTTACGGGGAGAAAGTTCAATCCTCCATCCTTAGGTGCCTTAGAGAGGTTTTCACCTTCGGATGCGTCCTTTGTTTTTACTATTTTATTGCTAGAAGGTGCCTTGCGGTTTTCACCTAAAGGCATTTCTTTTTCTTTTTTTTTTTTTGCATTTTTGCGACTAGAGGATTGCACAGTCTTCTCGAAGTAAGCTACACAATCGAGATCAATGGAGAACCCTGTTTTGTGATCCCCCCATGGAATAACTTCTCTTAGTCCCATGAATTTTGTAATTGCCTCGTCATTCTGAAATATGTCCATCACCGATGGATCTTGTTGGTCCCAGTCGATTAGTTGTGGGTACACAAGGAGGATTCCATCATCAGTGTTGGTGAAGGATGGGGAGGATGCGGAAAGTGTGCAAATTGATGCCTCAAGTGTAAAGGAAAAGTTATCAATTTCCACTTCCGTGTCTGATGCAATGGATGGTCCATACTCTGAGTCAAATGAATCAAATTCAAAATCATAATATGGGATGAAATTATCAGCATCGTGACTAGTAGTAGGCATTTCAGAAGCATGGATAATGGGCTCATATAGGTCAGGCTTATGGGTGGGCTCAAGAATGGGGTGGGATGATTCAGGTATTGCCGACGACACTTTATGTTCTTCTGGGTTCCAAGGAATGCTTACCCATTTCTTGTCTTTACAATGTCGGTCAATAGGGTCAATGTTATATTGCTGGCAGAATTGTTCTTCAAAGGAAGGTTGGCCAGGTTCTAAGAATAGTTCATCAATGTCATAGTCACTGACGGTTTTGTCAGATCCCCATTCCCATTCATTTGAGTCCATTTCGGTTAGGGATTCTTCACTTGTCCCGACACTTTCTGTTGCCTTTACGTCCTTACTTGAAAATGCATAGATACATTGATCATCAGTTTCGAGTTGGTTGAACCCTAGCCCTATGTATCTTGGTCTTGCTGTTATAATAATAGGTTCCCTTCTTCCATTGCCGTTCTTTGCAAGGCCGCTTGTCCCATCAAAACCTTGGGCTTTGCATATATCATATCCTTTGCCATAAAGATGCAATGATAGTGGAGATAACTCTGTTGGGTCTTTGTAGATCCAGTTATCCATGTCAATGATGTCTTCATCACCCATATCGCCCCACCGTGTAAAAACACTTTTTGGTAGAATGGTGAAAGTTACTTTGGGCTCAATTGCAAAACATGGTCTGCCATAGACTTTAGGTGGCTTCGGT
Organism: Sequoiadendron giganteum; assembly: GCA_007115665.2. Taxonomy (NCBI): domain Eukaryota; kingdom Viridiplantae; phylum Streptophyta; class Pinopsida; order Cupressales; family Cupressaceae; genus Sequoiadendron; species Sequoiadendron giganteum. The sequence goes on along the minus strand of CM021106.1, from coordinate 105,922,356 downwards.
ATTGTAGTTATACAATAAGACGTATTTAATTTAAATTCCCCACAACCAAGGTCCTGGATTTGAATATCTTTACTTGGGATGGAAGTCGATGGAGATGGTGTGGTAGAAGACGATGAAATGGATGATTTCGTGAGTGTCATTGGGTCAATGTATTTTGATGCGGTGGAAGATGAGGCCTCCCGATTGATGGGTACTTGGTACTCAGCAATAGCTTGCAGGTTGGTGCAGTATTGGAATGGATCAGGATTGCTTGGGATGGTGATCTCAGTTCCATCAAAAGGGAATTTGAGGCATTGGTGGTACGTGGATGGAATTTCCTTTAAAGCATGAATCCAAGGGCGACCAAGTAATATATTATAGTGGATATCACGATCCAGGACCTGGCATGTGGTATCTATGATGACCAGTCCCACTCAGAGTGGAATTGTAATAACGCCTTTAGAAGCGCATTCTTCATCATCATATGCTTTGATGACGATGCTTTTGCTAGCATCTACACATGCCTAAGAAAAACCAAGAGCTTTGACCAATTTTAGAGAGTAGATATTCAATCTTGCTCCGCCATCTACTAGGACTCGTCAAACCTTATGCTTGTGGACAAAGACTTCAATGTGGAGGGCATCGTTATGTGATGGCTTGGGTGAGGAATAGTCGCTGTTTGAAAAGGTGATATGGTGAGGCGAGTTCAGGTATCCGACCATGGTCTCAAAATGGTTAACATCGATGTTGGTTGGGACAGTTGACTCTTGCAGTACTTTATCGAGGATGGCCTTATGCGTGGGTGAAATACAGAGTAGTTCAAGAATGGATATTTGAGCAGGTGTTTTATTTAATTTCTCAACAATTTTGAACTCTGGTTTTGGGGTGGATTGTCTAGCGGATGGATTGGGTATGGTGATCTTTGGTTGATGGGCAGAAGGACCCAGGATAGTGACCTTGCCTTTACGCGTAGTCACATTGCATTCTGGGGCTCTTTTGATGTTGATGGTATTAATAGATTCATCTTCATTAGCAGTGTAAAGATTGTTAATAATAGTACCATCAAGATAACTATATGCTAGACGAGTAGTATTATAGGCCGGACGGATATGGTTGGCTTGATTCTTTGTATGCTTTGTGCCAGAAGAGGAAGCCTTACCATGATCCTGCAGTGGGTTCTTGTGTATGGTATGATCTGCATTGGATGTAAAAGATTAACCACCCAGCTCAATGGTGTGGTTCTCTATGAGGTCTTGCACCAGATTTCACAATTGGCGAGAAGAAGAAGTTTTATGCCCTTTGGCATGGTGGTAATCACAAAATGAACTGTCATCCCACCATGATGGCTTGAATTGACCAGGGTCATATGGTTTCAGCTCCTCCAGCGTTATGACACCATTCTGGAGAAGTTTCTTTAAGATAGTTTAGATGGGTTCACCCAACGGGGTGAATGTACGCTTTTGGAACTGTCGTGGTTGACGCAACTGCCTTTGATTAGATTGTGTATGATTATTTTGAAGAGCATTGGCAGTTGGTGTCGGTGTAGTTACAGGTGTGTTTTGATTGTGTACTCCTTTGATTATGAGTACATGACCTGTTGTATTTACGGTTTTTGCATCAACTACATCGTCACTTGTGATGTGTTTGTTCTTAACCCAGTATTTGTTTTTGTCGTTTGAGCTACTTGGGTTATTATTGGTGGTGGTATTGATGGTTTTTCCACCATATTTCATTTCACCTTTGGCAATCAAGGCTTTTTCCAATTGAACCCCCTTTTCAACAAGGTCAACAAAAGTGGTGCAACAATGTACTTGTAATCCATACTTTAGTGGTCCAAGGAGAGTTTGCACAAACATGGTTACTTTCTCCTTTTCGGGTATTTCTACCAGACATCTGCTTGCTAAGGTTCTCCATCTTTGAAAAAATGGAATGAAAGTCTCTCCTGCATCCTCTTGGGTAAGTTTGCGTAAGGAGGCGATGTCAATGTCTGTGTTGATATTGTAAGCATAGTTTTTGACAAACTTGTTTGCCAGTTCGTCCCAAGTTTTTATTCCCTTAGGCAAGAGTGAGAACCATTCTAGTGCATGACCTCCAAGACTTCTAGAAAAGAGTCTCATGAGATAAGTTTGCTCATAAGCAATGTCAATACAACTAGTTGTGAATTCCCTTATGTGTTCAAGGGGGTTTGTTTTGCCTTTGTACTTGGGAAAATGAGGGACCACATATCCATGAGGAAATGGTGGCATATATAAAGTTGTGTCAAATGGATAAGGACACAAGTCATGTGACATGTATGACTTTTTATTGGATTGTTGCAAGGTCTCCACTTGTGTTTGAAGAGCAGCGAGTTGTTGAGTGAGTGCTTCTACCATTGGATGGTTGGTAGCATCACCTATGTTGTTGATAGGGGCAGCTTGAGTCCCCTGCTATTGTGATGAGATGTTATGATTTGGAATGGGTTGTTGGTGAGAAAAATGAGTGTTGTGATTAGGCGGTTGTTGGAAATGATTGTTATGGTGAGGGATGTGCTGCTGCGTATGGACTTGAGAAGCGTAAGTGGGAATGTGATATCTTGCCATATTGGACTGGATTTGAGGCCCTTGCTGGTTTTGACCTTGTTGATTTCCAAATGGGGCGAAGGATTGATGGCCTTGTTGATTTTGAGCTTGTTGATGCCCAAATGGGGTATATGATTGCGTGCCTTGATTGCCTTGCCCAAATAAAAGATTATGACCTTGAGAAGTGTTGGTGTTTTGGGTCATGGGAATGCTGGTATTGACTTGTTATGAAGTGGATTGGGTGCCTTGGATGAAAACTCTTCTTTTATTTCTCCCAAATGGGTTAGATGAGTTGGTTGCAGTGGCACTTGAAGAACCTAATAGTAGGTTTGCTGATGTACTCATGGAACTAGATGTAGTTCCAAAGAGGTTTGATGTGGTTGTCCCCATTGTTTGTGAAGGAATGGTGGATTTTTGTTGGGGGATGGATTGTGATGTGGTGTTGGTTTGGGAAGATGATCCCCCAATAGATGTCGTATTGGTTGTGGTAGTGGTATGATCGAGGGAGGTAGAATTGAGTGTGTTGATGACATTCTATGAGGACGCTCCCATGGATGAATTGTATGATGTTGGAGTGCGAGAAGTTGCTCTAAGAGTGTTAAGGTCAAATCCCTTTGGTAACTTAGCCCCTTGGTCAAGGAGCATAGCTAGGAATCTAGAAGAGTCATTTAAGACTACTTTTTCTACAAAAGCAGCAACTTCTAGATGTTGAGCGACAACTAATATGTCTTCTTCAAAGACATCCCCATTTTGATCCCATTGGATAAATGGTTCAAAAATATGTGAGGGAGATGATGGTATGTTAATCTCACTAAAAGGATTGATTGTGGAATTTCCCATGTCAAAACAAGGATTGTTCATGGCATTAGGGAATGAAACCATGCCAGTTGTGAATTTGAGAAAGTTGGTGTCTTGTCCAAAGGAATCCATGAGTCTTTTCTTTTTCTGCAGTCTAGTTTCAACCATACAAAGTTTTGCTCAACTTGGAATGATGGAGGAAAATGATCTAAATATGAGACTATGTTTTTGGGTTTTTTTTTTTTTTTAAAATAAAAAATAAAAAATGATGCTATGAAAAAGACTTGTGGATGCAAGTTGAATGACACTAAATGATATGCAATAAAAGATCCTAAGATGCACTTACTAGTGAGAGATCTAAAGAGGACAAACTTGGACAAACAATGTTTTTGCTATGATTCAACTTTTGGAAAGCCAATGGACCGTGGAAGGACTATAACTAGGACAAAGTGAAATTTCCACACTAGACTATTGAGTGGGAAATAATTCACCAAAGGATTGACAAAATGACAAGGGTGATTGGGTCCAATGATATCCTATTGTTGAATGCAAAGTTTGGACAATGAATGATAAGAGCCAACTCCTACAATCTGCAAAAGTGAGTGTCTAAGGAAGTGGTGAAACTATCAGTGCAATCTAATGAAAGTGACCTATGATGAGCCTAAAATGGTATCTAAATATGCAATTGTTTGGATGGAAAGTTGAGCAAGTCAGAGTTTGGTTTGGACTGTGACAGTGAAGAAAGATCTGATTGACTTGTAGACAGGTTGTGAACTTTCTGTTTTGACAGTGAAAAATTGTTTGTAAAGTCTGGCAAATGCATTGCATCAAATGCGTTGCAACAGAGAAGATGCGGCTCACTGAATCGAATGCGGTTTAGGAAGTGCCAAATGCAACACAGTGTTGTGAATGTGGGTTTATGTCTGGAAAATGTAGCTCAGTTAATCGAATGCGGCTCGCTGGTTGCAAATACGGCTCTGTAACTGTCGATTGCATCTTGACAGAGCGAATGCGGCTCCTGATGGCTCAGATGTGGCTCATCAGAGCGAATGCAGTTTTCCAGATGTCAAATGTGGTGCAGCAGAGCACTTATGTCGCAATATGAAGTTTTAGGGAAAAACCCGAACACAGTTTGCAGTTTTTGACTAGTTTTTTGTGATTCCAAATTATGTTTTTGCAATTTTTTTGAAGATTTTTAATAATTCTTGGCAAACATAGAAATCAAAATTGAGAAATGCTTGTTCAAACAAACTCACTCTTAAAAGTCAAGTGGGTCATCCTCGCAATCACAACCCACATCTTAAAATCACGTCGACTCACACAGCCTTGTCACCCCTTAGAGGGCGCCCGTGTTTTTGTCTTTTCCAGGTGCGTACTCAAGGTGACGGAAGTGAATACCGAATCCCCTGAGCAAACAATCCGTGGTGATTATACGGTGAGTGTCTTGGGGAGAGATTCTTCCCTCCCCTTGCACCATGAATGAAAGGATGTCTGGTTACTGACATGGCTGGCTACTACACTAGGTTCTTAGTAAGTCTTTCCGTTCAGTGTGGCAATGGATATACTCCCTCGAGAGACCTCCCAACCTTTAGAACAAAGGTTTTGGGGATGGTTATCCTGTCAACTACTGTCAAGTTGGGTTTTCATCAACAACTTGCTTTTGATTATAGTGGGTTGGAAACCTTGGCTTTAGGTGTTTCCACTTAGGTCATTCCCATAGGGTGAGTACTTTTTCCCACTACAGCAGGCCTTCTAAGGGTTGTATGAAAACAATAAATGCATAAGTATGAAAGAAAAGATAGGTCTGGCTTTTTGATCACCTAGTAAAAGGGAGAGCATATGCCTACTATCCAAAACACACAAAGCATTTGTTCAATTTTAAACCCACAACAAAATATTTTCTAATCTAAGTGGAGATGTTGCTTCACACAGACATGGTGTTCATTTTAATTCAACAACAATTTGTGTGGTGACTATCCTAGATTGATAAATTCCAAATTTTTTTAAAAAAATGCCTACCCTAAGGTTGATAAATTCAAACCTTAAGTGTGTCTATCCTAGGATTGGTTCATTTTACCCTTAAAGAAAAAAGATAACAAAAAAAAGGAATACAGGCCGCGGTCACGTCGGATCCAGTTTACAATAAACAAGAAAAATAAAATAAAAATGAAAACTACGTTTTACCAGTCATTTGCGGTGCGAGGTTTCAAATGCGGCTTTCTGAGTAGCTAATGCGGCACAGTAGAGCATTTGCGTCGCATGTGAATGCGAATGCGGCGTAGTAGAGCGTTTGCATCGCATGCGAATGCGAATGCGGCACAACAGAGTGTTTGCGTCGCAGTATCTGTCAAATGCGGCTTTTTGTACCCTGAACCTACCAAAAAAAAAGGTACGACACCTGCAAAAAAAGACGTGTTGGAATGTTGGGTTCACCAATGTAATGATCTAAAAATCCTGCAGGATTGAATTCAAACAGTTAGCTGTACCTGCAAGTTAATTTAAATAATCACAATAGAATGCATTGGAAATAATAAAGAAATAAATGGAAGAACTAGTAAGATCTCACCCATTTACTAATTCCATGTCTAACTTCTATTGCACCTTCTTAAGCTTCTTATTGATGATGAAATGCCCTCAGATTTGTGAGCGCACTCTAAGATGTCTAATTTTAACAAAGCTATTTGAAGGATTTAATATGATTCTATGCAAACTAGAAATAAATTTCTAATATGCAAGCAATAATATGTCTAAGATCAAATGCCCTATGATGGAAGAATGCCTATAGTAAACGTGTAAACAAATGATCATGGATCCGAAAATGAGATCAAGATTGTCATTTTATAGAAAATGCAATCTTGAATGGACGATCAAGATGAGAGATTGAAGAATACCCTAGAATCAAAGGTCAAGATTCAATAAGGCAACCCTAATTAGGGTTAGGGAAAAATACCCATAGGTGTAAATAAGATTTAATTAAATGAGTTAAATCCAGACTGAATGTGACAGTGGAGATGAAATTAGTAAAAATCAGAAGACAGGAGGATGAGATTTTAGAAAATCAATAATTTTGGAAATTACTTGATTTGTCGAAGAATATTTCCCTTTTGAATTAAATTAATTCAAAATAGAAGATTTTGTGAGGTAATTAGTAATTGATTTTTGAAATTAATTACTAAATGAAGAATCAGTTAAGTATGTGAGATATTTTAAAATGATTTGTTTTATTTAAAAATATAGAAATGTCACATGCCATAATTAAATAATTAAAATAATTATTTAATTTAGAAGAAGTAGTTAATTAATTAAATAAATAAATTAATTTATTTAATTAAGAGAGGATTTAGGAATTAGTGACATATTAAATAGATATATTAAAATATATTAAATTAATAATCAAGAAGACATTTATGATAGGGGTTAATTAAATAAATTGATGTCTTTATTTAATTATTAGAAGACTTTGATAATTAGTGATATATTAAATTAAATAAATAAGATTTATTTATTTAATAATCATGAAGAATGAAAGTTTATGAATTAATTAAATAATCATGAATCATTTAATTAATAGTTGAATGTGGGTTAGGGACATAATTCAAATGTTACAATTATGCTAGGATGGAAAGTGGTAAAATAGTGTTCGAAGGCCTAGGTCATTTTTAGGTGTCTACATAAAGATCGTGTCCAAGAATTATTACATTGTGACAACATTTGTGTAAGCATGAGGTAATGCACAAAAATGCAGATTTTTAAAACACATTTTTGTAGGTTGTTGTACATCTTTTTAAAACCTGTTTTTGGAGGTTGTCGTACAGATTTTTTTGTCGTTTTTTTGTAGGTACATGTACGGAATGATGCATTTGACAGTTCCTGAGACACAATCACTCTTCTACGATGCATCTTCCATCTCAGGCGATGCAACTGCTTTGTTGCAATGCATTTGATTCTCCGAATGATGCAACTGCCAACTTGAGCCGCATCCGATAGACAGTGAGCTGCAATCGACATAAACTGGATTACATTCGATATACAAAGCCACATCTGCAATCTCGAATGATGCATTCGCTCTGCTGTGACGCAAGTGACTGGTAAAAAGGGTTTTCCATTTTTTCTTTCAGATTTCTATTTTTCTATTTCTAGATCAAATATTTTTGAGATACTAATTTGTCTGTGACAGTTTGTGTCAAGCTAGAATCTAACCCATTTTTATTGCATGTTTTCTCCACAATTTAATCAATCATGCATTTCACTCATGGGTAAAATGAACAATAACGCATTTGCATTGGTTTAAAAAGAACAATCATGCTTTTCATGGGTTTAAAATGAACTTTTAGTTAGCTCACACTACAAACGGTTAAAATGAACCCCTGCTTGATAACACTATAAACAGTTAAAATAAATGCGTGTTTGATGTGTATTGTGGTTTAGTAATAACTTCGGTGGTGTATATATAATTCTCTTGTGCCTTGTGCGATCTAGAGAATCAAAAACACTAACGAGCTAGTTACTCTATCACACCTTCACACTTTCAATTTGGGTTTAAAAAGAACAACCATGCGAGTGTGAGTGGAACATATTGGTGTGTTCTCTCTTTGTTTTTCAACAAAGATTGATTGAACTATGAATATGTTTGCTCGCTTTTGTTAACATTAGAAATTGGGCTTGCTTTGGTGGGAAAAAGTACTCACCCCAAAGCGACTCAAACTGGCAACAAAGATCTTTAGCCGAGTTACTCCCAACCGGTATACAAATGTGAATCCTAAGGGAAAGCCTAGGATTACGAGTGTGGATATGTCATACGAACTAAATAGTACTCCCTAAAACCCTATTGAGCTTAACTCGTTCAGGTTGGAGTTCCTCCTAAATGAAGATTAATCTTGTGCCCCATGTATGGCCACTCAAACGAGTGCCTGAACTAAAATATTTGTATAGAGGCCAAAAACCTTTCTATTCTTTGGTGCAACAATGGTCATTTCCAAGACACCCACACCTGCATAGGTTTTAGTAGAGATTATCAGCCTGCCATGGGAGATTCATGGGGGTTGGAAGCTTGGTTTCCCTGAGAAGTGGGTGCACTGTAAGGGGGAGCCCGTGGGGCCAAGCTTCTAGATTCATCCACTAAGAATATGCGGTTGGATTAAAATCCATGTGGGATCCAAAAGAATACTATCTTTGTAGCCATAGGGATTTGTAAATGTTTTCTATGTGGTTTTTTTTCACTTTCATACTACAACATGTGTTTTCCAAGTGTATTCAGATAATATGAACAAATGAACATCAAACCAAAAATCTGAAACAACAATGCCAAGTTGAAACAAGTTCCTTACAATCTGTTGAAATTTTGTCAAAATCACTTTCTATGACGCATTTGATATTTCAAATCGCAATTTCTAAATTTTGAGCCATAATCGCTCTGTTGCAACGCATCTACAACTTATAACACCACAATTTACTATCTTTCGCCACATTTGCTTGATCAAATGCCACAATCACCATTCTGAAACTGTATATGCTTGCTTAATCACCACAATTGTCTTTCCTACGACACATCTTCTTTGTTGCAACACATTTGCGAGTGACCCAAAATTTCATTCCATTGTCAAAAACTTAGATTCAATACTTTTCCATACAAGATTCCAAACATCTCCCTATACTATTTTTGTCAAACCAGATATTGAATTTCTCAACTTCCCTCATTATTTCATTATAGGTAGCATTCTTAGGTCACCATAGGATTCCATTACATTTCCTTAATTGAATTGTTAGGCTTTATCATCCCCTTAGACACTCATTTTTTCAAGATTTTAGGAGTAGATTCCTTAGCATCCTTTGTCAAACCTTTGCATTCAAAAGTAGGTTATCATTGGACTCAATCAAACCCTTTATCTTTAGTCATTACCTTTTGTGAACCATTTCCCACTCATTCGTCTAGTGTGGAAATTTCACTTGGTTCTCCTTTGTCCTTTTTTATGAGTCCATTTGATATTCCAAACCTGAAGCGTTGCCAAAACTTTGTGTGGTCAAGTGTACATCTCCTTAGATTTACCAATAGTGAGTGCATCTTAGTCTCCTCATTTTAGTCTCATACTATTTTGCATACCTTTACTCTCCTTTTAGTCCCATTTGCATTTCATAGCATTCTTTTATTTCCAAAAAACCCAAAAAACATAGTGTCATATTTAGGACATCCTCCACCATTTCCAAAGTTGAGAAGAACTTTTATGGTTGAAACTAGATTACAAAGAAAGAGAAGACTCATGGGTTCTTTTGGTCAAGATGCCAACTTTCTCAATTTCACCAACAACATGAATTGTTTCCCAAATGACATGAATAATTTTTCGAATGACATGGGAAATTCTCTTATAAATCCATTTAGTGAGATGACCATGCCATCCTCTTCACACAATCCTTTTGAACAATTTGTTCGTAGAGACCAAAATGGACAAGTCTTTGAGGAAGAAATACAAGCTATTGCCCAAAACCTAGAAGGGGCCTCCTTTATTGAGGAGTTGGTCTTGCATGATTCAAATAGATACTTAGCCATACTACTTGACCAAGGGGCTAGGCTACCAAAAGGATTTTACATCAACACTTTAACAACAACATTTCCTGATCTTACCAATCAGTCAAAAAACAACACTTCCATGGGAGCCACTTCACAAAATGTCATTAACACCATTAATGCTACCTCCCTTGGTCATACTACCACTACAAAAAATGCATCCACTATGATCAACATAATGTCTATTGGGGGATCATCAACCCAAACCAAAACTGCATCACAATCCATCCCCCAACAAACATTGACAATTTCTTCACAAACGTTTGGATCAACAATGGGTGCAACCACCTCAAACCTCTTTGGAGCTTCATCTAGCTCAATGGGTACATCAAAAAACCTGATAGTAGGTTCTTCAAATGCTATGGCAACCAACTCATCAAACCCTTTTGGGAGGAATAAACAAAGAGTTGTCATTCAAGGCACCCAACCTAATGTCCCAAATTTCTCACAGGTTAATACCAACATTCCTCAAGGCCATAATTATCTATTTGGGCAAGGAAACCAAGGCACCCAATATTCCACTCCATTTGGGAATCAACATGCTCAAAGCTAGAAAGGCCCCCAAATTCAATCCAACATGGTTGGATCCTATATCCCCACTTATGCTTCTCAAGTCCATACACAACATCACATCCCTAATCAAAACATCCATTTCCAAAAACTACCAAATCATAACACCCAATTCACCCACCAACAATAAATTCTAAACCAACACATCTCATCACAATAGGTGGGCACACAATCCATATCGATCACCAACATGTGTGAAGCTACCAACAACCCAATTGTGGAAGCACTCACACTCAAACTTGCTGCTCTTCAAACAAAAGTGGAGACCTTGCAATAGTCAAACAAAAAACCTTACATTTCATATGATCTATGTTCATATCTGTTTGATACAAACTTGTATATGCCAAGGCTAGATCTAGAACTAGTATTGCATCATCTTCCTTTAATTCCAGGCATCAACCCGGTCAAACAAAAGTTAAGAAAAATGCATCCATAAATCACATTACTGGTGAAAGCTGAACTCAAGAAGTTATTGGATGCAAGATTTATAAGATCAATAGAATATGCAGATTGGATATCCAACATTGTACCGGTCACTAAACCCAATGGAAAAATTTGCATCTGTACATATTTCCGTGATTTGAACAAGGCCTGTCCAAAAGATGAATTCCCATTGTCGAATATTGACATGATTATAGATCTCACAATAGGATATGAGATGTTGTCCCTTATGGATGGTTTCTCGGGCTATAATCAAATCCACATTGAAACTGAAGATCAACAAAAAACAACTTTTACCTATACTTGGGGAACATACTGTTGGAATGCCATGCCTTTTGGTCTAAAGAATGTAGGTGCCACATACCAAAGAGCAATGACAAAAATATTCCACGATCTCATGCATACACTGATGGAAGATTATGTGGATGACCTTTTGGCCAAATCTTTGACATAGAAGGATCATCTCAGGGTTTTGGACAAAATGTTTAGGCGATCAAACAACTTTCAAACAAATCAAAGAATATATATTGACACCACCTATCCTAATGCCGCCCATTAAAGGCAAGTCATTGATCTTGTATGTCTCTGCAACTACCAATGCACTGGGGGCATTATTGGCACAAAATGACTGAGGAAAAAGAAAGAGCCATATACTATATCAGTCACACATTGATAGGATTTGAACTTAATTATACATTTGTGGAACGTGCCTGTCTTGCAGTTGTCTTTGAGACACATAAATTAAGACACTACATGATGAACAACCAAACACATTTAATAGCAAAGATTGATCCACTAAAGTATCTCTTAAGTCGGGCATCTTTGACAGGCCGGTTAGCAAAGTGGGTCATGATCTTGAGTGAATATGACATACAATACGTTGAGCACAAGGAAATAAAAGGGAAGGTAATAGCTGATCAAATCGCAAATGCACCCATCCAAGGAACTCATCCACTGATAACTGATTTTCCCGATGAGTCTATCTTTCATGCATAACCTACATCGCCTTGGAAATTGTATTTTGACGAGTCTCACATTGGTCATAGCTCAGAAGCCGGTATCTAGTTCATCACACCACAAGGGGATTCAATTCCTAAGGAATTCTAAATCACCTTCCATTATACTAATAACATTGCAGAATATGAAGCACTGGTCATAGGACTCAAAATGGAAATTAAATGGAAAATTCAAACATTGCTAGTATTTGGGGATTCTCAGTTAGTTATCAACCAAGTGAATGATAATTATGAAATAAAAGATGAAAAGGTTCTCCCCTATAAATGAATAGTCAATAGATTCCTAACATATTTCAAACTGACCGCCTTTGAACAAATCCTGAGGACACAAAATAAGGCAGCTAATGCAATGACAACTATTGGATCTCTGTTAGACATCCCAAATAATGACTCACAATTTGAATTCTTAGTGGAACAACTGTTAATGCTTGCATATGACATCCCAGAGTTAGAAATGGTTTGCGAGATTGTTGGTCCCAGTTCACCTTGGTACCAGGACATCTATGATTATCTTAAGTCCCAAATCCTACCACCCAATCTTTCTAATAATTAGAGAAAGTCTTTTATACAAAAAGCTGCCCGATACACCATCATCAGTGACACCCTCTATCGCCATACCTTTGACAATACCCTTCTTCGTTGTATTGAAACTGATGAAACACAAACAACCTTACGAGAGGTACATGAGGGTATATGTGGATCTCATTCAAGTGGCCCAACTCTAGCCAAAAAAGTCACCAGACTGGGGTATTATTGGATGACAATAGAGAAAGATGCACTTCAGTTTGTTAGAACATGTCAGAAATTCCAAGTACATAGTGACCTAATACATGCACCTGCATAGGAGCTAAGACTGATCACTTCTCCATGGCCCTTCACACAATGGGGACTCGACCTCGTGGGAAAAATCCATCCATCCTCCTCCAACGGCCATAAGTTCATCATCACGGCCACTAAGTACTTTACTAAGTGGATTGAATCCGTCCCTCTCACTTACATCACCGATAAACAAATCTTAAAGTTTATCCTTAATTACATCATTTTTCGGTATGGTGTTCCATAGTCCATCATCACTGATAATGGTCGTCCATTCAAAAATTAGGACATTCATGAACTCTGTGAGCGATTCCACATTCAACACCATTTCTCCACCCCATAAAATCCACAAGGCAACGGTCAAGCTGAGGCGTCAAATAAAACAATTCTTTGCATTATTAAGAAGACCGTCAATGACGCTGGCCGAGATTGGCATTTGCAACTCAACCCCACCTTGTGGGCTTATCAAACTAGCATTCGTACACCTACTAGAGCCACTCCATTTTCTTTGGTCTACGGATCTGAGGCCATATTTCCCATTAAGGTTGAAATTCCTTCTCTCCGGGTCTCCTTGAAGGGAATGATTGATGATGAAGAATACAAATAGTCTCGCCTACATGAGCTAGAAATGCTACAAGAAAGAAGAAAAAATGCCTTGAACCATTTACAGGCATATCAAAATTGTCTTTGCAGGAGCTATAACAAAAGAGTGATGGTCAGAAAAATTGAAATTGGTGACTTGGTCCTTATGCAAAACCCAAGAAATCAGGCTGACCGTGAGAAGCCTAGAAAGTTTGAGCCTAATTGGCTCGGTCCTTATATCATTACTACAGAATTCAGCTCTGGAGCTTATCAACTAGCCACACCTGATGGAGAACAGTTGACAGAGCCCATCAATAGCCTACATCTGTGAAAGTTCTACACATAGCATCAAAGAGCTTGGCTAAAAACCTGAAAAATACAAAAAAAATGAAAAATGCAAAAAAATTGTTACCTTGATGAAAATCTGGCAAATAGGCATTTTCGTGACACCAAAAAAATAAAAAAAAACAAAAATAGTAAAAAGAAATAAATTCGGCCAATAGTGAAAACTTGGCAAACAGGCACTTTGGATAAGTACCATGGTGAAAACTTAGCAAATAGGTGATATGCGTAGTCGATCGTTGCTCTTCCATCTACTGGCTACTCTAATCAACCTCTGTGTGTAATCACGACATCCTGACACATTCATGACACTTGCCATCAGTCTTAAAATTTTCGTCCATGGCTAGCAATGGTTGACATCACGCCTTGCATATCCTTGCCTTTTATTCCATGTATGCCCTTTCCCACATCTTAGGTAGTCCCTGACCTTTTTGGGGGAAAAATCGTTATCATTTGAATGCAGTGGATATTGCACATGGTCTTGACATTCGCAAAAAGTCTTGAAAAAATCCTAAAAAATAATAGAAAGTCATGAAAAAAGTCATAAAAAGTCCTGGAAAAAGACCTAAAAATTGAAAAATGTCTTGAAGAAAACACAAAAATATTCAAATCAGTGTCAAATTCCTAAAGACAGAGTTGAAGTCAGTCATATCTTGTCAAGTTTGTCTAGTCAGTCACTCTTTGTCATTTGTCCGAACTACGTTGTCTTTGCGCATTTTCTACGTAGGCAAGATTCATCTTTGAATCCCTGAGACATTAGGTCCATCCTTCTAAGTTTTTCATAATAAAATCATGAATCAAATCCTCTGTCCTTCAGGAATAGTCAATTTGGTCGTGTCGAACTTCGAGGTCTCTGACTGTACGACATAGGCAAGGCCATCAATCGATGAGCCCCCGAGGCCGCACTAGGTTAGTTGATTAGGGTTCATGGCACTACACTTTCACACATGTCAAGGTATCTTTACATTAAGGAAATCATTTATCAATACTAAACATGCAATCTATTGACAATCTATTTCTTCAACATTTCAAATCAAACCGGCATGTCAGCAATGGCATGTAGTCAAATTCTATCAAGACAAATCAACCTGTCAAATTTTTGGGTTCTTCTTCAGATGTGTCATTCGGAGAAGCAACTCTCATCATTTCTTTATGATTTTGGATGTGTCCTTCCTAAGCATCATCCTCATCATCGAGAATTTTGGTAGATTCTCCTGACTTCGAGAATCAATCACCTTGACATCAAAATCATTCAGGAAGTGTCCTTCCTAAATATGACATTATTCGACATTTGGCAACTTAATCCCTATCAATTTTGGAATTTCAACATCAAAACACTTGGCATTTTGAACATTTGATAATTTTTTCACTTGGTGAACACTTGGCAAACACTATCTGTCTTTTTTATGATTATCATGATATTAGTTCTTTACATTAGAAGAACCACGACGTATCATGATGATCATCTTGCTGCTAGTTTCTCAAGGATGTATTGACTTTAGGATTTAGAGGAGCAATGACGTAGTATGATGATTTTCTTGTTTGTTTTTGACTATCATGTGGCTAGTTTCTCGAGAATGTCCTGACATCAGGATTTAGAGACACATCGATGTCTCATGACTAGTCTTGTCTATTTGCGGTTGGTTATGACAAAATGACTAGGGGAAATTACGTTCCTCGTATACGTCATGATCATCCTTTTCTGTGACTAGTTGATCTACGTGATGGTTCGAACTTGCACAATATTGATCTATGTCATATCATAGTGTTTGTAGGCCATCATGATATTTGCGCCCAATGCTGATTAAGAGAAACAACTATTATAGTACTATGGAAAGTGTTGAAGGATTTTTGTTTCTGCATTAACATGCATATCTTTCTCCACACTAACATCCATCTTCATCTCCTCTTCTCTCATCCTCTGATGATATCCTATGACATACAAAAATAGAGCTGCATACATGATTATATGACCATTTCATTTCACATTTGCATAAATCAAATACCATAATTCACATTGCATGACATTATCATTTACATACATCCACCTTGCATACATAAAATCATCATTTGCACTAACATATAAGAAACATATCATAAAACATCACATAAATAACCATATCCATAATTGCATCCGTAATCATAAAGAACAATATCCATACATTTCATAAAGGCATACATCTCATCATATAGAATATCATTATTATCAGCATATAAGTTAAGATCATCATGTCATATAGAAATTAGAACCATCATCATAAACATGCATCACATCAAATCACATAAAATCAAACAAGACATAGAGCATCATAACACACAAAATCATACAGTTCGCATCCAAAATTATCTCATATATAGAGCCTCAAAAAGAATATCATGTCACAAGATGAAATCATAGGATATCCCAAAAATGGAGCTTGTAGGCTCGAATGTGAAAATATACAATGTCTCATAAAAATAAACAAGTACAAATCCTAGGGCATGCCCCCTCTATCCCGTGGAGGTGACCCGTGAGGCGGTTGTTGCTGACCAATCACATGAAATGTAACCTGAATGGGCATGGTGGCTGGATCATGACTTTGAGATCCTGAGGGGTCAACAGTGGGAGGTTGGCTCTGCTCTGTCCACTGTCCTGATGAAACTGATCTGTGGCCATGCCCTGACCTGTGGATGTGACTAGAGGAGTGTCTGTGTGAGCTATGAGATCGATGTCCCGATGACTGACCAAACAATGTGGACCCTCCAACACTCGTATGTATACTGCTATGTGACTTGCTGGTGCTGTGGGTCCGTGTCCCATTGCTTGTCCTGCTGTATGATCTAGACAATCCTGGATCCCATCTCTCTAGTGGTACAACCTACTCATATAGAAATCTTTAGCGGCCCTTGCTCTTGCTCATCCTGACCAACTCTCTGGCCATGTCTCCTGATGGTCCTGTGCATAGCTGAGCAAACTCCTACATCTGAGTCTTAGCTTCCTGCTGCCTGATGATAACCTGATCCCTCTCCACCCTCACAACCTCTAGCTCTGCTGCTAGGGCCTTGTTCTGAGACAAGGCCACATCTAATCTACTTTTAAGGTCTACAACCCTCTGGTCCACAGTCGCATCCACCAAAAAAGTGGGTGGTTTTTCCCCCTCCTCCTCACCCTCTATCATCCACTCTCGCAACCTCCTCTCGGCCTCATCCTCCCCCTCCTCTAAATCCTCCTCTCTATCCTCCTCCCTCTCCTCCTCCCTCTCCTCCTCTCCTCGAACCTCCTCCACATCAATGTAAAGAGGATGGTGCTCAACAAAAATATCCTCCTCTAGCTGCTCTCCCTCTCCTCTAGCCTCCTCTCCCCTAACATCCTCCTCTCCTCTAACCTCAATCTCATCCTCTTCTCTGGCCTCTGCCTCCTACCTCTCTAGTTTCTCTTCCTCCTCAACCTCCTCCCTGATGGGTGATAAGGCTCCCCCTCTGTTAGGTTTTCAAAGGCATATATCTAAAAGCTAAATGCAGATTTTATCAAATAAACCATAAATAAAACACATAGAAAAATAACACAGAGAATTTAACGTGGTTCACCCAATGTGGGCTACATCCACCAAACCGCAGCCATCCAATGTTTTCATTAACCAATGTAAAACCCTATTACAATATCATGAATAATCACATTTCCTTATCTTACTGTAACTCTATCCCAAACCCTTTATAAATTAGGGTTATACAAAATTAGGGTTTTTTCCCTTTTTGTGATTTTTCCCTTTTTTCCGGCAAGCATACATGAAGAGTGTACAGTATACAATGATTCACCACATACCAACACCCTCCCACCTACTGTCTAACTCTCCTAGGCTACCTCCACCCTCCATCACCCCTCCTCCTCCCATCCTTTCCATCACCACCATCATCTCCACCCCCACCACCTCCATCATCTCCCCCAACTCTCCCTCCATCACCCCGACCACCATATCTCCCTCAAGCCCCCCAAAAATCGTCTCTCCCTCCATTCTTCCACCCCGACCTCCCCTTCGCACCAGTGGAATGACTGATCTGCGATCAATTAGAGCCAGACCATCTGGGTCTATCAAAGGAATAGGCCTATGAACTTGCCACCAGGCGTCATACTCAGCAGATGTCCCTGTATCTGTTGGACCTCCACTCCAAACCCACTGCTGTGGAACCAAGCTGTCTATCTGCTTCTTTTCCATTGCCACTGCTATCAGTGGCCCCCATACGACGACCGTGCATACTCTGCTATCCCCACTCGCACAACCTGCTACTCACCAAATTGTCATAGTACCCGCTAGGGTAGGTACATCTCAATAATACACTAACTCTGCACTGTCAGACCAATCAGGTATCTGAACTGTCTGCAGAAGGAAAGATGGCCATCCTCATTTGGCCACTGGGCACAATCTCTGTATGACCTCTAGACAAAGCTAACCAAGGTGTCAATCCGATGTTTCCAGTACTTGGTATCTCCTACGTGGGTTTGGCTAATTGAACCAACATATAGATAAACATAAGGCATACCATCACCCAACTGCTAAATCTGTATTGGTAGGTGGAAGACGAGAATGTGCTCCCATGCCCAAATCATCAATAAAGTGGTGCCACAGCTGATACTCTTTCCCTATTGATATAAAACCTCATGTAGCTGATGATATAGCATAGCCAACAAGCAGGGCCCCAAGCAAACACTGTCCTCTAACTGCGCATACAAACTAGTACATCCCCCCATCCTATGGGAAACCCATGTCCATGACAATATGAAATCAACACCCCGATAATAAAAGTCATAAGCATGACATCCCATCATGGATAATGGTCAGCCACAAAGTCCCATCCGATCTCATATCCATGGATGCCTAAACTGATACCATCTGCATCCTCGTACATCTCTTCTAGGGCCTGTCGCCCTTTGTGTGGATCATATACTACCCTCTCCCCATTGATCGGGATGCGCACAATACAATATACATCCTCTAGGGTAATAGTGGCCTCTCCTATAGGTAAATGAAAAGAGCATGTCTTTGAGTGCCATCTCTCACAGAGTGCTGTCAATAATCCCCTATTTGCTCGAATAACAGACATGTAAGTGACATAATACAACCCTAGTCTCATCAATCATTGTTTCTTCCTGTCACTCAACTGATCTCTGAAAGCATAAGTAGTAGGTTTGAAATCTCGAGTATAGATAGGCACTAATCATTTATGCACAAGCAGAAACAAGGGTTAGCACACACAAATTAGAAATTCAACACATTATTACTATCTAAGAAACCAAAAATGCATCTGAAAAAAGAGTCTACACTAAGTCAATTCTAGTCAACCTTGGTCAACTACAATTGCGTCGCGTTGACTACAATTACGTCACACTAAGTCACACGCGGCTTTGCATTTCGCAGTTGCGTCACACTTTCACAAATGTGTCATTTCAGCTAGCAATTGTGAACCTTTACAATAATTGCGTCATTGTATAACATTTGAATCATTTGGAAAGGCAGTTGCGTCACAATATTACACTTGCGTCGCTCATCAGCTCACTTGTGTTACATTTTGACATATGCGTCATTTTCCCTATCGCTTGCACGCTTTTAAACCTAGACTTATTGACCCATTGCACTTGCGTCGCGACGCAATCAAATGGATCGAATGCGAAGGCATTTGTGGTTTACGCGATGAAATTTGTGTCACAACGCATCTGTTGTTACCCCCTAAACCCTAATAAATATGCAAAAAATGAAAAAATTAAAAGCCGAATAGGGTACTTACCAGTGCCTTTGCACCCTCGGGTTGTTAGAATGTATGCACGTGGTAGCCACGATGGTCTGTCATAGGAATCACCATCTTCTCCTCGCGCTCTGATCTCCAAATTTCTGAATAGAAAATGTGAAAATGACACTTGGTTTGGCTTTTTCAACTTATTTATAAGTTGAAAATTAGGGTTTGACCTGATGGGTTTGTATTGGAGGCTCATTTGACCACCTTTGACTGGCATTTTCACTAGCTTAGTGTCCTCCATTTTCGAAATCAATCACACCATTGGTTTTTTGGCCATTCGTTTAGCTTATCAGGACACTTTCCAAATTTTTCTGACCTCGGGCCAAAATTCAAAAATTTCCTTGAGGGGGCATAGGCACTCCGTACCTTCACTGGGGCATATCTTTGACTTGTTTCCTTTGCCATAACGTGATAAACTGCATTATAACAAAGAGGGGAAAAATGTAGACACTTAAAATTGACCTAAGCTTGCAAACTCAATTTTATCATCAATTCTTCTATACATAATTTAATTATGTCACTCTAATCAATTCAACTATTAATTAAATAATAACTAATTGTTTAATTAATTCATCTCTCTTTTTCCTCTTGATTATTTAAATACGTCACTAATGATTAAAAGTCCTCGTTAAATTAAATAAATTATTAAAATTTATTTAATACACCATTCCCTCTAGATTATTTAAATAAATCAATTTTATTTAAATATGTCTCTAACATTAAAGTCTTCTCATAATTAAATAAATCCCCCACAATTTATTTAATTATTAATTCACTTCTTTCACATTTAAATAATTTAAATTAATTATTTAATTGTCTCTCATAATTCATTTCTAAATTTAAATAAAAATCATTTATTGAAATTTATCTCTCCTCAAGTAAATAAAATAATAATTATTTACTGTCGCATGCATTCACCATTTTGGAATTAATTTAAAATATTAATTTCAAAATAGCATTTCTTTCCACAAATTAAGTTATTTCTAAAATAACTTGATTTTCTAACTCATCATTTTTCTACTTGCTAATTCTCATCTCACTGTCACAATTATTCTCCTTCTTTGATTTAATTTCTTAAATTAAATCTCATCCACTCATTTCAAATTTCACCCTAAAGTTGCCATAACCCTAATTAAGGGGTTGTTATTTTGAATCTTGACCCCAGATTCGAGGGCATTTCTTAACCTTTAATCTCATCCGTCCATCCAAAATTGTATTTTCTATAAAATGCCAATTTTGTCCTCATTTTGTTATGTCTTAGTAATCTTGCATTCTTGTGAATTGAGTATTTTAGTTTGTCATTTAGTCATTGCATGTAGGATTGATTTTATTTTGCATATTCATATTAAATCCTTCAAAACTTGCTTAGGACTAGTCAATATCTTAGAGTTGCTCATCAAAATATGAGGGCTATTCATTATTTCAGCAAGCTAGAAGGTGCAATGGAAGTCAGCCATGGAGGATGAAGGACTTGGGTGAGCTCATTTCAGTTATTGCTTTGTTTATTCCTATGCTTTTCATTGTTTATTGTGGATTGATGTATTTGCATATGTGATTTGCTAACCTTTAATCTTGCAGAAAAATCCATAGTTACACTCATATTAGTTGGATGGTGAATAATGACTGAAATGACATGTTTCCCTCCCAACTTAGGAATCCCAATGATAAAATCCATAGAAATATTTTCCAAATCCATGTCTAGAATAGGAAAGGTTTGTAAAGATCCTAGAAGTTTTAATCTCTTGTCTTTGTTACATTGGAACACATCCAACTTAGCCATGAATGTTTTCACATTTTACTTAAGTACACCCCAAAATAACTCATGCTTGACATGCTTATATGTATTTTAAAATCTTGAGTGACTTATAGTGGAGGAAGGTCATTTCTTGATAAAGTGAGGTTTGAGATGAGGGTTGGGAGATAAGTAAACATAGTGATGGATAGAGGATCTAGTTAAAGATAGTCTATTTATGCAACCTAAAGATACAAATAGGAAACTTAGTGCAATAGTACATAATATATGTTGAATTCTTATAAATAATATATAAGAAAAGGATGGTGTAGAATCTATATTTTATATTACAAAAGTATACAAAAATCTAGGAACAAGAGTGTCTAAAAAATGGTGCATGCCCATAAAAAGTATTCTAATATTGTAATATTTAGAACTCAAATATTTTTATTTGTTTAATTTATTTTGTTTACTTTTATTTCTTCATGGATATGCCACTCCTTTATATACAAAATCCTTGGTGAAATAAGAAAACATTGACCAAAATATAAGAATTTGGTGTGCATTTTTTTGATCGATAAGGAGGGATTATTTAGACTGGCCCGATACTATTGGAGGTCACAAGGGGGACCTCCTCCCCATCAACATATTCCACTTAAAACCACTAATTAAACTTTATTCAACTAATAAGTCATAATGGAAGTCCAAGATCCACCACTTGGAATTCCAACTTAAGATGCCACTTTGGGGATTCAAACATGGATCTCCATCTTGAGAACCCTATGGCCTAGCCATTTGAGCACAACCCCATTGAAAATTTGGTGTGAAGTTGTAAATAAGTCCCTTTGGACCTATAACATGTTGCATTTTACATAAGGGGACTAATTTCAATATTGACACATGAAAATATTAAGAGTCCCATTACAATGTCAGGATTATAAACTGGAGGTTCTATGAGCAATATTTGCTACCACATAGTAGAAAGATTGAGGGTTCCACCATGAAAATAATTATAATGGAATTTTTGGTGAAGATTTGACCTCTATGGTGATAGTAAAATAAAGTGACTCTTCAAAGTGTTAAAAATTTAAATCACGATGATTAATTACCTAATGCTTTGAAAATATTTAATTAATCACACAAATAATTGAAATTCAGACTACAAAAAAGAAAATGGAAGTGTACATGGATAATATGTTAGAAAACCCTAGATCAGACATGCAAACCTAAACACCTTCCACAAAAGAGAAAACATTAAAAAGCAAAGCTTTGCATGCGAATGTGCAAAATGATATTATTCAGGAAATTTAATATTACAATGAGATGATTTGCTTTATAAAAGCAAAGTATGCAACCCTAATGTTGACCTAAAATTAGCTCAACCTAAGTAAAGTTATGCAAGTGTAATTAAATATTAATTACACTAACACCCCCCCATAAGTGCAACTTAGGGAGACTAGATAAGCATGCACCTAAAACTAAGATGAATGCAAGAAAGCATGAATGGGTCCCGGCAACAAGGCCTGATTAGGTACCCATGTACAAATGCAATAATGAGGTAGAGAAGGAAAAACCCAGTGGGACAACCCCCCCTACAATGAGATGACTGCTGCAAAGAAGCACTGGAAGAACATTGTGGAGTAACACTGGAACCGCAATCTGGCAAGCAAGGAAAGATACTTCTGTCTACAAGAAACCATATCAGAATCATCATAATGTGACAGCAGACCTGATGCCACGGAACACTCGAAAACACCAAACTAGAACAACCCTGGAATCCATAGAGCAACAGTAAATGATATGATGATGACAGAATCTGGAAGCCGTGAATCTCGATGCCGATGCCAAAACTAAGACTGAAACTCTTCCATGGGAAAAAGTACCATACAGACTCGGAACAATAACCACAAATTTAGTGGCCCTCAAACTGAGATGGATCCGATGCAGATCACTAACCATAGGCTCTCAATCTAAAGTGTGAACCAAAATGAATCTGGTATGTGTCAAGCTAAGACAAAAATGACCAAAAGAAACTAAGAGACCAGATTACAACCCATGCGAGTTGTCATCAAAACATGATGAAGATTATTATGCAAGAAACCCCCCCAAAGGAACTTTATAATAGTTCATTTATTACAATCCCCAATGACTGCAAAAAGAGAGAATGCCTAACATGCATAAACAGAAAATGAAAATAGATCTCAGATCTGTGTAGAGGACTAAACCAGCTTTCCAACGCCGCAAGAATGGCGAAAAAAGGATCACCGAGTCAAAAGATATGCCCTCCGGAGTGAAAACAACAACATCTGAGTTCAAGGACCTGCAAAAAAAATCTGGAGCAGAATCTAGAAAAACTGAAAGGTTGAATAGATCGGCGTCGGAATCAGCTTTCCAACGATATCTCGTTTGCAAAAAAAGGACACCGTACGCAAAAGTTATACCCGATTTCATGAAAGTGCTCCAGAAAGGCCAATAAGGCCTGCAGGCAGCCCAGGGGGCTAAAAAAATCTCGGCCCCTGGTCCTGCATGCGACCAGGGGCTGGCGGACAGGGGCCTGGGGCAGAGCCCCTGGTCGCCCATATGATCGGCGGACGAAGCAGAAGGGGCCGGGGGCTGGGCGCATAGCGCCCGGTCGCCCATATGACCGGTGCTGATGCAGTTTGGAGCCCGCGGGGGCTGGTCCGGCCGGCGGAGCTGGGTGGGGGAGCCACCGGCGGCGGTGTCTGCAGGGTGGCCGCCCGGTGGCGGCGCCCGACTTCTGAACTGGAGGAGCCGGCGCGTATCCCAAAAATTGCATTTTTTGGATTTTTTTCGAAAACTACGTCTCGTGAAGCGTGCCAGGGAGGCCGTACGGCTTTCCTGGCATTTGTAAATGGGTACCTGATCAGGCCTAGTTGCCGGGACCCATCTTTTCTTGCATGCATCTTATTCTAGTGTTTTAGCTTCTTCCTAAGTTCATCTTAAGGGGGGGTGTTAGAGTAATAATTTTATTACGCTTAATTAATTACATCATACTGGTTAATTAATTAAGTCACTTATTCCTCTAGTTGCTTAAGCTAAACTTAGGCGCATTAATAATTATTTATTAATTATTAAGTGTGCACACTAGGGTTTCATTTAGGGTTTCCCTTTTAGGGTTTCTTGATCTCCTTCATAAGGATTGATCTCTTTGTAATAACAGAGATTCTAATAATGCATTTTACACTTTGAGGTTTGCAGAACATCTTCTTGGTTTTGCATGTCTTTTGCATGTGACAGGTATCCATTTGCATGCAGGTTTAGGGTTATAATTATTAAACATGTGTGAGAAATAATTAATCAAATCAACAATATATTTTTAAAGATTATATTCTTTTTCTTTGCACCCAAATCATTTCATTTTCTAAAATTATACTAAATTATTAACCAATGTTTACAGATTTTATGGATTGATACAAAACCTCATGTTCTATACAATTCAATGAGCAAAAATATCTCAAACAACATATAAAATATATCCAAAAAACAATGCCATCGAAAGACCCCTTACATATAAGGAATCCAAATTATTTAAAATTTTACAACAGTCATAATAAAAATGTAGCTAAAATAAAGGAATATGGTGTTTTATACCTTAACACTAATTGAGGCCTAACCCTAATCAAACTCTAATCTTAACTATGAACCCTAATTAAATCCTAACATTAACACTATCCTTTATGTTAAATAAATAAACCCTAAACAAGTAAATGAATCTTAATTGAATCATAACCCTAATTGAACCCTAGTCTTAACCCTCATTGAACCCTAATCATGACCCCAAATCTTTTTGAGCCATAATCCTCATATTAACCCTAGCCCTAGTATTTATTGTAGAACTCTAACCCTCACCCTAGTTAAACCCTAATATTGACATTCATTAAACCCCAAACCTAACCCTAAGCCTAAGATTTATTGTAGAAACCTAACCCTAATCCTAATTGAACCCTAACCGTAACCCTAATTATATCCCAAACCTAAACCTAACTATAATCATTATTAAATACCAAACCTAATTAAACTATAACCCTAACCCCAATTGAACCCTAGCCTCAATTGTAACACCAACAAAATCCTTAACCATAAGTAATCCCAATTCTAACCCTTAATGTAACCTTAATTCTAATTCTTATTTTGTTATGACCTTGACACTAAACATAACCCTAATTATAATTATAAGCCTAACCCTAATTTTAAACCTAACTCTACTCCTAACACTAACCATATAGTTATAACTATAATTTTAATTCCACTTGTAACTCTAATTCTAACTCCATTTATAGCTATAATTTTAACTCCACTTGTAACCCTTTTTGAGCCATAATCCTCATATTATATAATCCTAATTGAACTCTTTAACCCTAATTAAAATCTAACCCTAAACTTATTTTTATCCTAACACTAATTGAACCCTAACCTTATTTTTACCCTAACACTAATTGAAACCTAACCTTAATTAAACTCTAGTCTTAAAATTGTAAACCATAATTAAATATTAAGCTTAACCCTAATAATTTATGCTAAATTAACCCTAAATCTGGTTGAATCTTAATTGAGTCATAATCCTAATTGAACCCTAATCATAACCCTCATTGAGCCCTAACCATGACTCTAACCCTTTATGAATCCCAATAAAAACCCTAACCCTAACCCTAATATTCATTGTAGAATGCTAAACGTCACCATAATTAAACCCTAATTTGACCCTACTTGAATCTCAACCCTAACCCTAATCGTAATCTTTTTTATAGAACCCCAACCCCATAATTGAACCCTAATATTAATTAAACTCTAATCCTTACAGAGCCCTAACCCTAACCCTAATTATATACCAACCCCAACCCTAACTAGAATCATCATCGAATCCCAACCCTAGTTAGCTTATAACCCTAATTCTAACTATAATATCATTATACAATTATTTTATTAATATATAGTAATATTATAATTATGTTTTAAAAAATACTATATTAATATATTTAATTCTAAAATAAAAAATATATATATTTTTTTATATAATTGAACCCAAATTGAACCAAAATGCTAACCCTAACCATAACTGAAACTTAATCCTAATTTTATTGTAATTCTAACCTTATATCTAGTTCTAATTCTAACTCACCCTAACCATAATTCTAACCCTATTCATAATCTTATTTGCAATAGTAACTCTAATCCTAATTGAATTGTAACCCTAATTGAACCATAACTCTAGGTTTAATTGAACAATAATCACACTTCTACGCTAACCCTAATTATATCATAACCCTAGATAACTCTAATTTAACCCTAAGTCTAAAACTAACAAATAACCCTTACCCTAATTTAACCCTAACTCCAACCCTAACCATAATTTAATCATAACCCTCCAAAAATCTTATTGAATCATAACCCTAATTGATCTCTAACCCAAATTGAATACTAACTGAACCATAACCCTAAGTGAATAGTAACCTTAATTGAATTCTAAGAATAACCTTAATTAAAACCTAAGCATAATTAAAACTTAACCCTAACCATAATTTGAAATTAATGCTAACTTTAACCCTAACTTTAATTTTTCTATATCCCTAATTGAACCCTAATCCTAACCCTAATGTTGATGATTTTTGGTTGATTATTTTTCATGTGGAGCTTATTCCTAACTTAAGTGAGCTCTTATTATAATCATAACTCTAACACTAATTAAACTCTAATCCTAGCTGTATCTCTAATTAAACCCCAATCCTAATTGATTGCTACTTGACCCCTAACCCTAATTAAATTTTAATATTAATTGAACCCTAACCCTATTTTATGCCTACCCCTAATATAATCCTTATTCAACCCTAACCCTAATTAAGTCTTAACATTATTTTAACCTAACCCTAGATAACTCTAAGTTGACCCTAAGCCTAAAACTAACAAAAATCTTCTTGAATTGTAACCGTAATTGATCCCTAACCCAAATTGAATACTAACTGAACCATAACCCTAAGTGAATAGTAACCTTAAATGAAATCTAAGCATAACCTTAATTAAACCCTAACCCTAACCATAATTAAAACTTAACCCTAACCATAATTAAAACTTAATCCTAACCCTAATTCAAGCATAATTTTATTTGAATTGTAACCCTAAAGAAATTGAATCCCTAACCATAATAACAACCCTAGTTGAAACGTAATTATAATTAAACCCCAACCCAAACCTAACCAAACTCTAATTCAAAACCTAATTGTAAATCTAATTTAACTCTTATCCTAACCCTAAGTTTGATTAATCCATAACCCTAGTTGAACGCTAATTGAACCCTAACCTTAACCCTAATTAATTATTAATCCTAATTGAATCTTGATTGACCCTAACCCTAGATGTGCCATAACCCTAACTCTAATTGAACTGTAATCCTAACTTTGAATGAAAGTGCTTCCCTCACCATAGGTGAGAGGAGATTGCTTTCTATCCATTACTTTTTTATTCAAATTTTCTTATTTTCTTTCTTGGTGATATTTTTATGGTGTTATTACATCCTCCACTTTAATTAAGCTGAAAGTTAATTTATTATGAACAAAATTTAATGTTTGTGGTAGCATTTTGAATGAGATAATAACATGCACTACAATACCTTAAATTCTAAAACATGTAAGATGCATACACATTCTAAGGATTTTAGGGTGCATTTGAAAAATAGCTTGAAGTGCATACACCATCCTATGTGAAAGGTATACTTTTTTGGACACAACCTAACAAGTATACATTGAAATATTAATATTATTTTGAATTTATCATTTAAAATATTTTTCAAATTTAGCTATGTTGATATATGAGAGACATAGCAAATCCAACTCTATACTATTTATAGTTAGTTTAAATTATATTTTATTAAATTGTTAAAAAAATTAAGTTGTTTATAAATAATTTCAATTTTTCATAATTAACTTGGCATTGTGTGAAAAGGATTTAAATTATTTATAAAAATAAAAATATATAAAAAATTATAGATAATTTAATTTAAGATATGGATTGAATCAAATTAGACCTAATCAATGGATTCAATATCATTTTCTCATCACCAAGATTAGTAATGTGCAAGGTGAGAGCATAAGATGATTGTTTAATCTAATTTGGAAGTATATCATGCAAATCTATGAGATTACTAATTTGAACAAAATAAATATTTCTTTATAGCATTTATGGCTTGTAATCAAGATAACATGAAGATAAAATCATTTATAATATTAGTATTTTCTAATTTAACACCAAATTAATTTATTTTATCTAAGAAAAAATAATTTAAATATTTATGCAATATTCTTAGAATAGAATATAAACTCTTACTTAAATCAATAGAAAATCTTTTTACAAGCAAATAAATAAAGATTTTAAATCAGGTATCTCACCTGCCAAGTTTAAAATTTAGAAAATTCTTTTTATGTCTAATTTAACAACTACTTTTATATGAAATAATAATTTTAGAATATTTCTTTTTTGCACTTTTTAAAATTTAGACTTTTTTTTATGTCTAATTTATAAACTACTTTTATATGAAATAGTAAATTTAGAATATTTCATTTACACCTAAAATTTAGAAACTTCTTTTTATGTCTAATTTAAAAACTACTTTTATATGAAATAGTAAATTTAAAATATTTCTTTTGCACTTAATTTTCTTAGAATCTTCTTTTTATGTCTAATTCAAAAATAATTTAAAAACTACTTTTATATGAAACAATAAATTTAGAATATTTCTTTTGCACTTGATTTTCTAGAATTTAAAAACTAATTTTATATGAAATATGAAATTTAGAATATTTCTTTTGCATTTAATTTTCTAAAATTTAGAAACTCCTTTTTATGTCTAATTTTAAAATTACTTTTATATGAAATAGTAAATTTTAAAATACTTCTTTTGCACTTAATTTTCTAAAATTTAGAAACTTATTTTATAATTTTAAATTCACTCTAATTAAAATGTTACTTTTAAAATTAATAGAAAAACAGAAACAACATTTAAAATTAATAGCAAAACAAAAATAATATTCAATCTTTTTTAATCTTCTCAAGTTGTTTGCAATGGATGAGTGTCTTTTTCCACAACTGAACCATCCTTGTATTGCCTCCCTTTCTATAAAATCGTATGTGGCAACAAAAGAATCTCCATAATCTTCTGCAAATGATATTAATTTTTTATTAAAAAGTAAAACCCTGATATTTGAAAGAATCCTATGCAGTCAGTTTGAAACCTCCCTATTAAACAAAAAAAACTTGAGGCACTCATTCATTCAATTTAAAACACATGCAAAGGTTACATTGTACTTTATAAAGGTGATAATAAGCTTCCATTTGTTTTAGGTTCTGAAAATCAGTGATCTTGGGAGAGAGAGCCCCATAAAGCATTTGGTGTGGAAAATAATTATGAAATTTATTCATATCAAATGAAGAGAATTGGATAGTGCACAAAAGAAGGGAAGAGGAAGACATAGACTTATCATGTTTCCATGCAGTTGCTTAACTCCATTTTTTGCTTAAATTTAAGCAGTTGGAGTGCTCCCATGCATAAATTTTATTGTTGGTAAAGGATAATTTGGAATCTTTTCCTATTTTAATGGAGCAGCTATTGTTTAGGAATTGAAAATAAGTTGTGGGAAAAATCGAGGGGTGGAAATAAGCAGCAACAGCATATTGTTAAAAGTCCACGTGCCTCCACAAATTTCTTTCCCTCTTTTTTAAGATTTGCTTTTTTTCTTTCTTTTTGTAATTTTATTTTTTTACAAATTATTATTAATACTCTTAATACAAATTTAAGTTGGCTGTTAAAAATTAAACATGCATGAGACCATCAGCTCCACAAATAGCTCCTAAATAAGTTGAGCAGTGGTTGCTACCCAAAATAAGCTAAGCAGCTACATGGGAACATGACTATTGTTTGACGCCAGATCCTAATTTCCCCAAACCCTGAGTTCCTCTTCTGATCACGGATGAAATTCAAAAAATACACTAAATTGCTTTTAGAAAATCCTAAACCCCAATTTCTTCAAAACACTGATTTCCTCAAACCCTGGTTTCTTCAAGTCCTAAACACCTTCAGAAAACACAGAGCACGAAACCTATTCAATTCATGAAAATATTTTTACAAATTCTTCAAACCTTAGTCTCCTCCTCAGATTAGAAATTGAATTCTGTTGAACACATGATTTTTTTTTTGCCAATTCTCCACAGTCCAAGTTAAACAAACCATAATTTATTTCAGAGATCAAATCATTGAATCTTACAAAATACAGGAAAGGAAAAAAATCCAAAACCTAAAAACACAGCTTTGAAAAAACCCTAAATTCTCCAAAATTTAATGTACAAACCCCTTTTATTCACATTTAAAACCATTAATTATATGAACACATTATTTTCTTCTTGATCATGGTATTCTCCCGCTCAGAAACCCCTACACATCCATGATTTTGTTGGTGATGCTCTCACCTCCTCCGCCCATTGTTCATGCTTGAAACACTGAACAAAGAAGACATTTAAAAGATAAATGATTACAATTTAAGGTTTTCTTATTTAAAAAGATGCGTAGTGAATTTAACAGTTTGGCAAGAAGGCCCACCGATGCTATAACCTCCTCGCTCACTGTTCATCTATGAAACACACAACAAACAAGATTTAAAAAAGAAAAAATTACAATTGAGGAAAGTTGGTTCAAGAAAACGATCAATGAAAAATGGATGACTGCAATAAAAAATCGAATGTTACCATCAATCAAACCTTTCAGCTTCTTCTTGTTCGTAACCGCCAGCTTCTTTGTAGCTGCCATTTCTTTTTGTTTGCACAGATCTGCAAATATGTGATGCCACTGTAGGAACGCCTCTCGGTCTAATAATTTTTTTTATATGTTATACATATTTGAAAAAATAATATTTATAAATTATTATTTTTTAAGTAAAATCAACACAAACACATATAATTCTTTTTTTTTATTTTCACATTCTTTACAAAGAATATGATATTTTTCTACATACAAATAGAAGTATAAAATATATTACAACTTATTTATATAAGAATGCATATGTCAATAAATACATCATTTCAACCTAAAAAAACACTCAATATTATTATAATTATTTATATGTGTGTGCGTATGTATATATGTATATTGTTGGAGAATGCCAAAATTAGAAAGTGCGAATTGATAACCTTCCACAAGTGAGATAAACACTATATGATATCTATCATATAATATGAAGAGTGTGCAAATACAATGAAAAACCTTGCATATATAGGCAAGGTAGATGAGGTAGGAAGGTATGACTAGACAATTGACTAATCCTCCAAAGATGGAACACTTGTGAACTAACTTGAAAAGTGTGTGAGCAAGTGTCAAATATGCAAGTAGTAGGTGTCTCAAATGATGATGACACATATCTCAATACTATGAAGTGAGAAAAAACATAAGAAACCTAAGTAAACTTAAGCTATAAGTGAATAGATCAATCCTAGAAAGGTGATTAGCCAACTAGATGATTAATGACTCTATTTAAACTAACATGTATTTGTACATGTATATATGTTTATATATGTGTATATATGTATATATAGACACACGTGCACACATATATATGTATATATACATACATATACATACATTTATACATATATATATATATATATATATATATATATATGTGTGTGTGTGTGTGTGTGTGTGTGTGTGTGTGTGTGTGTGTGTGGCTAAAGGAGCCAATCCTAGGGCACCAATTTTTAGCTCATATACAGTATCAAAATATCTACCAATTTTTTCTTAGCTTTCAAATTCATTCGTTATAACAATAAAACAACAAAATTTACACTATGCTATGTATCATTTCACCATTTTATAGTATTTAGGAGGAGAATGCCCAACCATTGTTCCTTGTACTACTTCCATGCCTGCCATTTCCTCTTTATGCATCAACTTCTTCAAAAAGCCAATATTCGCCTTGATTGACCTCTTTTCTTAGTTTCATCCATGGCCATTCCCCATACAAGGAATGAGAGCAAGGGGATATTGTATCTATGATAAATCCTTGACCAACAAACTCCTTGGGTCCTTAGACCACCTCCACTTCCTTCACCGCCATACATCTAGAAACTCTTTCAAGTCTACCCTCCATTTTTCCCAAACATATGACTCCATTAACTTCTTAGACATCATAATACCTTTTATCTCTAGCATCCACACTTAGAAAAGTGAGGCAATTCCCAAATTCATCCTATATTTGTAGTCAAATTTTACAACCTCTTCACCTAACACCATCTTTAGGGCCTGCAACACCATCAACAATCTGCATCTAAAGACATTTCTAAAGCACTCATCTAAAATCTGATCAAGAAATTCTATTTGTTTGTCACTTTCCTTTAAACAAAATGTTGCCTCTATTGCTTGATATATGGCATTCGACCATCCCAAATTGGACAATTAATAGAGCACTTCTAAGAAGACACGTATTTATGTCACCACCTTCTCCATTACATATGTATTTGGCCCTTCTTATAGATTACTTCAAATATACATTAAATGTGTTTAAATCCTCCATCCCATCTTTGTGCCAACCAATTTCCCATAATATGCCAATGTTTGTATCTGTCCTTTACAATGCCCAATTAACCAGCCTATTGGCCATTGTGTTGCCCTCTCTATAGATATGTGAAGTTTGGAAGTCTTATCATTCTTCCAGTAATTTCTAAATTGGGTTTAGATATTTATTTAATTTCTAATTTTGTATTCTCCTTCATCTAATGGCATTTATTATGATTTGAGAATCTCCTTCCACTTGAATGTTTCTGAAACCCAATTTCTTTCTTGTCCTTAATGTTAGCCATATTGCTTGAACTTAACCTCATTATAGGTCCCATCAAATAGTTTCTTAGAGTATATTGCTAGGATGTTTCCTTGATAGCCTCTTACCATATAGCCCACCCTTGAAAGTCTCAATTTTTGTTGAGAAGCATTGTCAAAGTTTACTTTTATCCATTGGTCTAGTGAAGGGGACCATCTCATCTCGTTTCTAGGATCCATGGATGAATTAACATGAACAACCCAATAACTAAGGAGTATATATATGCATATTTATACATATATGTATATATATACATATATATGTGTACATGTATATATGTATATGTATACATTTATGTATCTATACATTTACATATACATATACATATACATATATATACACATATATATACATATATACACACATTTATACATACACACACACACATATACATATATATACATACTATATAGGAGCAAATTTGCACCCCTAACAAAAATTCCATTTTTACCCTTCTCCACTTTAGAAAACCAAATTCAGAGGCTTAATTCTACATAGGCCCCCTGTCCTCATTCCACTTGGTGTCTGTTTTGAGCGTTGGTGGGGGAATAACTGTCGGGGACGTCCGCACAACTCACTTACATCCCTGATAGATTCATGTGGCCGAAGTCTACAAAGGTGTTACACTTTCCATTGGAAGTTGAATTGTAACACCTCCCTTTGGCTGACCGACCCAAATATGGCCGTTTTCTTTATCTCTCCTTTAAATTCACTCACCTTCATCCATTTTCAAGCTTCTTCACAATCTCCACAAGCATTCTAGCATTCACTTCAAGCATTCAAGCACATTCTTGCACTCCATAGCAACAATCCCATCACTCCATCACTTCAATAGAGCAAGTGTAGGACAACACCATTGCAACAGAGGCTTGAGTTCCTCTCATTTTCTCCCCCATTAGCCTTGAGCACTCTTGGTGGAGGTGGTAAACTCTCTACTTTCCTTCTCTATTACTTGGTTGAGTTATCACATTACTCTTTTGTAGTGTTTTAGTGTTCTTTTCTTGTACTTCCTTCTTTTATTGCAAAATTGGCTATCTGTGGAGGTGGAAACACCAAAACGGGGGTCTGACTAAGGAAAGCCCCTAAATAGCCCCCCCAAAATTTCTCTTTCTTATGAGTGTAGGTGGAGATATCTTGGAGGGAGGTGGTGAACAAGATTTTGTGTGAGATCATCCTTGTCACCCTTACCTTAATCTACTTATTTTATCATATCCGTTTATATGTTTCATATTGCATAGTGTTATTTTGTTCCCTTAGAGACCATTAGCTAGGCCAATAACTATCTATTTTCCAATGATTAGACCTTGTTTTTCTGGTCCTCTAGCCGTATGGACGCCAACACACCTGAGAGACGCCATCACACCATGCTATCATCCCAGAACTGTGCTACCATCCTCTAACAAAGAGCTATTTGAGACACATAGTTGATCTTGAAAACTGATTCACCTAGTCTCCTTTCAAACCTCAGGTTTGTAGAGTGGTTGAAGGACCTTATAGTCCTCATCATTCTCATCCCGCCTTTCCTAACATTCCCTTAAACTAAGGTAAGTTAGGGCAACCTTCTACTCTCGACCCTCCATGACTTGGGGCCTTGATGTGGTTGGTCCCCCTCTTTTACACATATATACATACACATATACATACAAATATATACATACATATACATACATACATACATATATATGTAGATACATAGATACATAGATACATAGATACATAGATAATTAGATACACACATATAGACATACATACATATATGAATTTGATAGGTAAAATACAGTTAAGGGGGTTGCTCCCATTTCTATTTATAAGGTAAATGTGATATTGTTGAAATGAACCATTGCTCAATTGACCCTACATATCAAAATAGTAACAAAATCTGGATTTCTTTTAACTATTCTTCCTATTGACTTAGATTGATATACTGCAGTTCTAGACTTCATCCAACTAGAGGACTACAAAATTGAAGCCATTATTCAACACATTCTATTGATAGAGAGTATGGATAATAACTAAATATAACATATTTTTTTAGACTCGTATAAGATTGTAAATGAAAATTTTTACCCAAAAGTGGTAAACCTTTAACCTAGTTGCCCCTCATTAATGAATTTGATTAACCATTTGATCCTATCCAAAGGTGTTAGACCTATAATTCTTTAAAAAAGTTGAGCCCTTCATAGCATACGATTGACGATGTTCCAAATTTGTGGTCTTGGAGGTGAAAAAAAAGATATCATTCCATCCAAGCCCTTGAATCCTTCAATTTAAGGAATTTTGGAGGGAGAGGAATGCCAACACCTGAACCAATGACCTCCAATACCACATCCAAATCTCCAAAAAATG
Organism: Sequoiadendron giganteum; assembly: GCA_007115665.2. Lineage (NCBI taxonomy): Eukaryota > Viridiplantae > Streptophyta > Pinopsida > Cupressales > Cupressaceae > Sequoiadendron > Sequoiadendron giganteum. The sequence goes on along the minus strand of CM021106.1, from coordinate 105,886,972 downwards.
TTTCTTTATGAGAGCCTTGCAGAGAGATTTCACCATTTCTAATCATTCTCCAATATCCAAAAACAAAGCATAAAACATAGAGGAGATATCAGAGTTTACCCTATACTTATGATTGACCACCAATAACTCATCTCCCAACACCTATTTTCCTATTAAAAGGATTAACACATGACAGGTTTTAAAGATGCACTTGAGCCTCTTCTTTGTTATGGTCCCTAGGAAAGCCATTTGTCAAAGAGAGCTCGTTAGCTAGATGGGGATGTCCATATTTCTTCCACCATGGAATCTTAGTCTCCAAAAAGGAGATTTTGAGGAAATTCTATTCCTTCCTCAATTGAGAACCGGTTCCCTAGCCATCTCACACGATCCAAACCTAGACTTGAATTAAGTGCGAGTGTGTGGAGAGCTCACATGCCAATCCTTTGGTAGGAAATCAGTAACTTCCTCATGTTTGGGGAAATCAAATTATAAGGCTTTATTGATATCCACCCATAAGACATTTTTCCTTGTCATCTTGAGATGGTGCCACATCAATCAACTCGATTCCATCATTTTCCATGCTGACAAGACCGTCCACCTCAACATTAGCTTTGTGATAGGTATGATTGGAAATACAATCATCAAACTTTGATAACAATGCATGGGACATATCAAATAGATCCTTGAGCCTCCACCCTTGCAAAGTGTTTTTTCTAATTGCATTTATCACCAAGGTTGGGTCCCCTTCAATTTCAACCTTAGAGAGTTTTAACTTCAATATAGTTGCAAGTTGAAGATTAGAGCATGCAGTTCTGCTTTGTTGATTGTTTCTTTTGGAAATCTTCTTAAAGCTTTGCATAAAAATTTCCTAATCTAGTCTCGAATTAGGTAACTATCCTTGGAGGTGTCAGGATTTCCTCTAGATGCTCCATCAATATTGAGTTTGAACTACCCATGTTATGGTGGTTTCATTTTGGCCTCTTTGCATTTTTTCAACTTTTCAACTATCCCAACCTCATTAACGTGGGTATATATATATTTTAACTATATATAAATTTCTCTATAAAAATGAGTAAACATATTTTTATTATTATATTTAAATGTATATGTATCTATATATAATTGTGTTTCAAATAATTTATTAAATAAATAAATATTATTATCTAAAAATATATTTAAATGTATATATGCATAAGAATATATTTTTCTAAAAAATTCTTTTAGCAATTTGTAAGGAAAGATAATAATATAATAGTATATTTTCACAATATGTGTATATATCAACAAATGATGTAATTGCAAACTTAAAAAATTATAAATAGATTTATTTTCTAATCTTGGAGCTAAACCACCTTAATTATAATAATTTTTTATCTTACAATAATGAATGCACTATTTTCATTCAATAAATTATTCTCTAAAAAATATTTATAGTGTCAACATGCACAAATAGGAAAATAATTCATATTCTCGATAACATGCATTAACACTTGACCTAATGTTCACTTTTTATTTATGCACACATTTAGATGTTTATGTTATGATATGCTTATATGAAATATAACTACTTGGTATATAAAAATATGATGGTATTTAGGTGAATTAAATGTAGTTAATTTATTTCTTTCCCACCATTAGATAATTAGATATCACTCTTGCTAAAAATAGTTTTGTAGAAAGAATCATCTATGCAAGGAATGAGAAAGATAAATGGTGAAACAAATGAGAAGTTCTATTTTAGTCCATATTGGATATGAATAAATGGAATGAAATAGCTTCAAATTTAGGTCTAGGTTTAGATTGAGACCCAAAGGATGCCCAAAATTAAAATTCAAGAAAATGGAGAAAATCGAGAGAGAGAGAAGAACATAGAGAAATAGATGGCTAAGGAGAGATGAAGAGGTTGTCAAGGAGTGACTTAGATACTTAGAGAGGGGAGAGGTAGAAAGGTAAAGGGAGAGAGAATAAAATGAGAGAGTTAAGTTTTCAAAGAGGGAAAGAGGGGTAAGGAGGATGGAGAGAGGTGGAGAGGGAGGGAAATAATAGAGATACCGAAGAGATATAGAGGTGAGAGACCTACAACCTAGGGAGAGAGGGGTGGGTAATGAGACAAGGAGTTTGAGGTAAAGATGGCTAAGGAGGGATGGAGAGGAAAATAAGGAGTGACTGAGAGACCTATAGAGGGGAGAGGTGAGGGGGGGAGAGAGGTGAGCGATAGAAGAGAGGGAGAGAGAAAAGGAAGTATTGGTAGAGGAGTAACAAGGGATGGGGGGAAAGATAGACATGGAGGGAGTGAGAGGAATAAGGAATGAGGAGTTTGAGAGGTGATGAGTTAGAGAGGAGAGGAAAAAATAGGAGAATAGAGAAGAACATAGAGAAAGAGATGGATAATGAGGGATAGAGAGGAAAATAAGGAGTGACTGAGAGACCTAGAGAGGGGAGAGGTAGAGAGGTGAGGGGGAGAGAGAGGTGAGAGATAGAAGAGAGGGAGAGAGAAAATTAATTATTGGTAGAGGAGTAACAAGGGATGGGAGATAGATAGACATGGAGGGAGTGAGAGGCATAGGGAAGGAAGAGTTAGAGAGGGGAGAGGTAGAGAGGTGAGGGGAGAGAGAAAAATTGAGAGAGTTCATAAAGAGGGAGAGAGGTGGAGAGGGAGGGAAATAACTAGAGAGCCCTGAGAGATATAGAGGTTAGAGACCTACAACCTAGGGAGAGAGGGGTGAGAGACATAGGGGAGAGCGAGATAGAGGGGGGAGAGGGGTGGGTAATGAGACAAGGAGTGAGAGACTTAGAGATGGATAAGGAGGGATTGAGAGTTAGACAAGGAGTGACTGAGACCTAGAGAGGGGAGAGGTAGAGAGGTGGGGGGAGAGAGGTGAGAGATAGAAGAGAGGGAGAGAGTAAGGGAAGTATTGGTATCTCAGAGTAATAAGGGATGGAGGAAGAGGTAGATATGGAGGGAGTGAGAGGCATAGGGAAGGAGGAGCTAGATAGGTGATGACGTAGAGCGGGGTGGGACAAAGAAGAGGAGAACATGAAGAAAAAAGACAAAGATATGGATAAGGAGGGATAGAGAGATTGGCAAGGAGTGAATCAAATAATTAGAGAGGGGAGAGGTAGAGAGGTGAGGGGAGAGAGAGAAGAGAATGAGAGAGAAATTCATAAAGAGGGAAAGAGGGGTAAGGAGAAGGGAGAGTGGTAGAGAGGGAGGGAAATAAATAGAGAGCTCGAAGAGATATAGATGTGAGAAAATTACAACCTAGGGAGAGAGGGGTGAGAGACATAAGGGGAGAGATAGGGGTGAGATAGATATATGAAGGAGAGAGATGGGTAATGAGACAAGGAGGGAGAGGTAGAGAGGTAAAGAGGGAAGGAGGGAGAGTCATGGATATTGAAAGAGAGAGAGGGTGGGAGGGAGAGATAGTGATCGAGAGAAAGGAGAGAGATGGGAAAGAAACAATAATAAAGCGGGAGAGAAAAAGAGAGAGGTAGGGAGGAAAGGATATCTAGATGGGGTAAGAAGGGAAATCAAGGTAGAGAGGGAGATAGGGAGAGAGAGAGTGGGAGAGACCTAAAGAGGGGAGAGAGATAAGAGAGGTAGAGAGAAAGGGAAGTATTGATAGAGGAGTAACAAGGGATGGATGGAGAGGTACACATGGAGGGAGTGAGAGACATAGGGAGGAGGAGATAGAGAGGTGATGACCTAGAGAGGGGAGGGTGAGAGAGCATGAGAGGGAGAGGTAGCGATCGAGAGAAAGGAGAGAGATGGGTTTAAGGAGGGAAGGCAAGGTAGAGAGGGCGAGAGAGACCTAGAGAGGGTTGAGAGAAAATAGAGTAAGTATTGGTTAAGAGGGAAGGAGGTAGAGAGGGAATGAAAGATAAAACTTTGACTATCCATCATCGATCATAAACTATAAACTCTAAGCCTTATCAAAGTGGAAGAGAGAGAGACAAAATGAAAGCGAATTTGGCTTTAATATTTACCAATATAATCAATTTGGCGAGTGCCAAATTTGACACTCGCCAAATTTTGCATTTCATTTGGTGAGCACTAAATTTGATGCTCGCCAAATTGATTGCTTTGGGAAATACCAACCCAAAAGGTTGGATTTTTCCTTGTGCATCAAACCCAAAGGGTTGGACGACCATTTTATGCCAAGGATGTGATTTTGTGAAAGTGTAACAAAATTTTGCACTTTTGTGGCTGTGCTAACAATCAAGTTTGCACATCTTACAATGCAAGTTTATAAAAAAATCATGATGATGTTAGACTCTCTCTTCCCTATATAACCGTATTTTTTTTTAACGTTTTGATTATGTTAAGGTTTTCATCTATAGTTTTTCTTATTAGTGCCTCCGTTTTTTGTCAAAAACCAACATGTGCTAATTTTGGTATAGATTTTTACTCGTTCATCAAATTTTGAAACAAATTACATTTTTATAAACTAGACTCCATTCTATATACGTAATAAATTTTTTATTTTTTATTAGTTTTAAATTTTTTTAGGGGGGGCATGCTCAAATTTTAGCTTTTCAAGATGTGTCCACTTGAAAATTTGTAAAATATTATATATTCATTAAAACATTAGCTGAAAAATTCAGGATAAACTACATGGTGGTAACTAATTTCTCACCATTCATATTTTTGATTTTTGTTTTTAAATTTAATTATCTTTTTAGGGAAGCCACAACATATGCTATGCTATTTTTTTGATAAAAACAAGACCACTTTTGGTGGTCCCCCTTTTTCAAACCCTTAATCTTCATTAATTTAAAAAAAAAATAGTAGCATAGAATGTAGATTCAGAGCACTACAAATCTTGTTCTTGTTGCATCTTCAAATTTTGAGCGTAACTATCTTCATTTTCTTGTGAACATCAGACTTTGCTAATTTTAGAAAAAAAGTGGCATCTTAAGAGCCATTTTTGTGTCACAACTTGATGCACTTACCCTCTTTGAATATTTACTACAAGCATTTATAACTCTTATTTTTAGGTGAAAATTTTCTAGTTTTTGATTTTTTTAATCCCTCATTACCTTGCTCTCATCCCTTAGTAAACTAATATGCTCCACACAATTAATGACCATAAATTAAGTAATAAAAGAGTAAAAAATAAATCAGTTTAAATGAAAACTATGTTTAAAAGTTAAATATATAGAACACGCACTGTTTAATTGCATGCATTTGCAATTGATTTGAAATACGCCTCAATTTCACCCCAATTGAGAGATATAATGGTTACATAAAACCTAAAAAATTGATATCTTGCTCCAAGTGACAAGATCAAGTGCTCAAGCAATGCAATAAAATAAACATATCATATGCGAATATAATACTAAAATATGTAATAGAATGTGAGTGATAGAGATAAAGAAGTGACTAACCAATAATGTTAGTGTACTTGGTGATAAAGGGTCAATTGAGAAATAAGGTAGCAAAGTGTGTGATAAAAATCAACATCCACATAAAACTATCCTCTATGATATTGTGATGCATATGTAGACGTGATAATGTATGATCATGAATTGTCGCTCTATGAAGCAAAATGGTGTATAAATGTGGAAATTTTAATGTAATATTTGAAGAACAATTTGAGTTTTTTCATTTATGTGATGCATTTATTTTGGTATTTTCAATATATGTTCCTTTTTGATAAATTTGAGCATTATCATGAGGATGTGTAGCTAAATTTGAATGTATATTTTATAAATTTTATCCGACATTAATTCTCTTTGATTATCTTTGTTTTGATTGCAATATTTGTAAGAGGTCTAGGCTCAATCACAATATCACCACATGTGGTGCCACTGACAATCACTTCTACACAAATTTTCCTTCATTATTGTCATGATCGATATTTTGGAACATTTTGTGAGATGTGCAAGATAGTCTTAAAATTTTCAATAAAACTAATATTATCATTATGACTAAAATTGGAAGGATCTTCATTGTCCACTTCCAATTGATCAAATTCATATTGTTGATGTATGAAGGGATAAGTGAATATATCAAGATTCTGATTTTTAGGTGCTACATATTTGTTCACATTATTATTAATAACATCCACTCGAATCTCGATTGAAGAAATGAAAACCCTGGTCATTATGAAGAGGTTAATGAAGAACAACCTATGCATGAAAACCCTGTCACTGTTGAAATCCCGACTGAAGAACCTAATCCCTGCCCGCTTCCTGTTGTTGTTGCTAGGAGAGTGCTTATTACTGCTAAAATTCAGTCCCCTGTGGCTAATGCGTTTGAACCCTCTACTACTGTGTCATAGAAGAGTGAGGAAAAAATAACTTTTGAAATTGAGCTCATTAGAGCCACGCTAGAAAAGGAAAACTTGCCTTTGTTGCTGAAACTTCCCAAGGTGAAGAAACCCAAAAGAGACTTAAACACTAGGGATGCCATCAATATCATTGAGGAGCAGACTCAAAATGAGGAGGAGAAGGATTCTCTGCAAGGGCAAGGGAGTGGAGGGAGTGGCAGGAGAAGGTCAGCCCATCTTGCAAAAGCTGCCTCGAAGGATAAAAAAGGTAAATAGAAAATGACTGTGAGTGAAGAGGAGGATCTGGGGTACGGAGAATTTGAAGCCCAGGAGGAAGATGAGTCAGAGGATATGGATTTTGAGCACTCGACATATGAGATGGGGGAAGAAGGATCGAAGGAGGATAAGGATGAGGAAGAGGAAGAACAAATTGAACAATTTGAGGATGAAAAGGAGGATGAAAATGTGCAGGAAGTTGGGGGTTTGGGTATGGAAAATAAAACTGAGGACTCAAGAAATGAAATTTTAAAGAGCAGAATAATTTTTCTATAGGTTCAGTTTGAAAATATGGAGAGGGCTTTAGTTACTCTCATGAAGGTAACTAACAGACTGATGAGGAGGGCGCTAATGGGAGCTTCTTTAGGAGAAACCAAAATCACCAAGAAGCTAAGGAAACAAGGGAAATCAGATGCCTTGAAGATGCTGGATGAGATAGAGGGACCTGACTGGAGAGAATACATTGCTCTCATGGGAGAGTATGGGGACCTATTGAAGAAATCCAACTAATGGCTTTTTGTTGCTGCTCTGTTGTTTATGATGAGTTTTTTATCCTTTTGTTTTAATCTCTCAGACTGCTATGTTATTATGGCTATGATTTGGTGGAATACCACCTAGGACACTGTGGACTTAATTAATGGTTTACATAGATCTAAATATGTTTCTAGAAACTTACTATTTTTGATTAGTATTGGTTCGACTATGGTTACTATGTTAAATGCTGGCATGTGTGCTAATATTGATGCTATTTTTTGGTTTGCTGGTGGTGCGATTTCCCACCTTTTTGTTGTTTCCTTTTGTCTATTGTTGTAATCATGGGTTCAGGGCCCTTCCTTGCTTATCTAATAAAATACATCCACTTGAATCAAATCATTGTCAATAAGATTCTATATTTTATGCTCTAGTTATGCTCCTACCTTTAATGTGTATATGTGTCTAGTGATAATCACAAAAATAATAAACATTGAAATATGGTGGGACACTTAATTGATGTAAAAATATGCACACAATTTATCCAAAAATCTTGAATCTAACTATAATGGACTGTGGAAACAAAATGCTATTAATGTATCAACTAGTTTAATAGGAGATACGTTGATAAGATGATATTAGAATAGTTGTTGTAACACTATATGTGGATGATCCACCAATCTAATGAGCTTTCTATACTATTTGGTTTTAGTTGAATGGTGTTAACATGATATTTAATGATAGAATTAGAAAATTATACTAAAAATCCACTATCATTTCTATAATTTTAAAATTTGACTTTGAATGAAACTTATGGGAATGAGGGGGCATCCTAGAGGCACTATAATATGGAACATTTTTTCAAATAATATAAAATCACATGTGGTAGAATACAATGGAACATAAATTATAAAATAAACTAAAAATATTCAAAATGTATTTTCTTTGATGATGGATATGAGACTATCAATAAGTATACCTTTTTCAATATTAATGTCAAATGGTTGATAACTCATATCATCTAACATGATCTCATAAATAAACACACAAATACTGCTTATCTCATAAGATCTTTTCAAACATTGTACTAATTTGGACAATGTTGCATCAACCTTAATTTTATGTTGGAAATAATAATCAAAAGTATTGACCAAGTCTATATAATTTTAATGAATTAAAACACTAGGTAAAGAATAAAACCAATTAAATACATAATCTCTCAAAATCTAAAAAATATTTTAAAAACAAACATCCATCATAAATGTAATCGATAATATATATATATATATATAACTAAAAGATCATCACATTGTGAAACTATTTCAAACACCTATATACTATTATAATATTCTTAATTCATATTAATCCACATTCTTACTGAATCTCTACTCAAGATTGTTAGCAAATGCCAATACATTACTATAATAATATATGTATGCTTTACTGCACGTTGATGAACACAAGGTACATTGAATATTTTCCAGATGAGCGTCTGTAAAATATCTTGAACATGGTTTTATTGTACCTAGTCAATTTATAATATATGTATGCTTTACTGCACGTTGATAAACACAAGGTACATTGAATAATTTCCAGATGAGCGTCTGTAAAATATCTTGAACATGGTTTTATTGTACCTAGTCAATTTCCTCTAAATTGTAGTCAAATTCCTATCCAACTAAATCTTTGCAAGCTGTGAAATGTGCGAAAATAGCTAGTCTAGAAAATGATATACAGGCTGCGCAAAAGCATATAAATTTAGAAGAAATTGTTTTCTAAATAAGTATACAGGGATAGAGAAAAGATGCATTGTTTTAGGCACGATGCCTTACCCAAACTCGAGACAAATTTGTAGGACGGCTACCCAATCAGATATATTAGTTGATCCCAAAAAGGCACCCCATTAAAGTCTTATTTAAAGAGTTTTGACCTGGTTTAGGGTGGGGTTTTATGGAGGAGGCTTCTTGAAAAGTTTCAGTGGGTGCTGTTGAGAATTTTTAGGAACTTTTTAAAGCTGGTGGTCTCATGAACTTAATAGTGCAGTTCAACTTAAAATATTAAGCTCCAAATTTTAAGGTAGCTGGTGATCCCATGAACTTAGTTGCTGTTGTGCACACTGTTCTCAAATAAATACACAACATTTTCTTTTCAATTGTTTTTTGGCAAGAATTTAAAAGTTGAAATGATTGACAAATGGCAATAAAATTCCTAAACTGTAGGGGCAATCTCCAGGCCCACCCCATTTCACCCCCTCAAATCTGCAGTCCTAAAAGATAGGAGCTGCTATTCTTCAAGAAAAGATTTGAGTTAATCCTATAATAGATTTTTTTTTATTTCATGAGACCTCCTGCTCCTTAAAAATAGACCCTAAAGCCCTCATGAAACCCCACCCTTATTGGGTGCTTTGGTGTGCATTCAATACCGAGAGCTATGATTTTGAGCAGAGCAGGCTGGTGGACTGCTTTTGCATGTTTAGTTGGATTGGCATGGATAGTTATTCTTCATTTTCGAATATGGATTCTGAGCAGAGGAAAAAAACTGCCCCCTGGCAATATGGGATGGCCTTTACTTGGAGAGACTCTTTCCTTTATTAAGCCCCACCCATCGACCTCAACGGGCACATTTCTTCAGAACCGTTGCAAAAAGTAACTGCTGTTAACTCTGCTGTTTCCTTGGCTATCTATTCTGATGATTCGGATAGAGTTTTATGATATGTTGTTTTTGGCAGGCTCGGCAAGATTTTCGCCTCGCATGTGTTTGGGCAGCCCACAATTGTATCTTGTGATGCCGATTTTAATATGTTTGTTCTGCAGAATGAGGATCGGTTTTTTCAGAGCAGCTACCCGAAGTCTGTTAATGCTATTCTGGGGGAGTTTTCAGTGCTGATCACTGTGGGTGATGCCCACAAACGAATGCGATCTCTGGCATTGAATATGATCAATACTGCTAAGAAAAGCACTGGTAGTTTAAATGATATCGAGTGGCATGCACTTTATATTTTTGATCGCTGGAATCATCAACAGAACATACTGTTCTCTGAGGAGGCTAAAAAGGTATGTTTACCAGCTTTTAATTTTTTAGACAGAGATAACAATATCCAGAAACAATCAAGGGAGGTGTTGGTTAGACTTAACAATTTCCATAGTATGTTCGTATTTTGGTATAAGGGAAATTCATCGTCAACAATTTATCATCAAAAAATTCATCGTCAACAATTCATCATCAGCAATTTATCGTCACGACATATTCATCACATATACAATTCACCACCAAATCACCGTGGTATATTCACAGTATATGTTTTATGTGCTCAACAAAATATCTGTACTTTTTCTTTTTTGGGTGCTCTCGGCCACTTAAATATTGCAAAATGTATACGTGATGAATATATCATGGTGATGAATTGTTAGAGGTGAATTGTATACCAGATGAATATGTCATGGCAATGAATTGCTAACAAAAGATTACTGGTGATGAATTTGTGAAGAGCCCCCTATTTCGCATTATCTCATTCATATCTTACAATAAGAAGTTGTCCTTATCTATACATTTTATATCAATTCTTTCAAGCTTTATTTAAACATTATCCACTTCACTGTTCAACCACCAATCAATCAATAAATGATTTTACACCTTAATCACATTAAAATGTGATAAATACTTCTCTATTTTTACTGACCAAAATTGATCTTTGATTGTTGAACTGAATGATATTTAAGAATGAAGACTATCCCTCATGTTACAAGAATAATTTTGACCTTTTGTAAACCTTGAACATACAAAAATTAAATCATTTCTATTTATAATATTATAATCTTGATAAAGACGGACATTTATATTGAACTCCATTGTTATTTGCAGTTTACATTCAATCTAATGGTGAAGCAGCTATTAAGTCTAACGCCAGGGACTGTCCAATCATCCCAAATTTTGAGGGATTTGTTGACATTCATGGATGGCTTAGTTTCACTTCCTCTCAACATTCCTGGTACACATTATTCAAAAGCTCTGAAGGTAACGTGGAAGCTCTTTTAAAAGTGTTAAATGCATTAAATTATCAGTTTGTTTTTCAATTAGCAAGCTTAGCGGGGAGTTATAATGAATGTTCTTGGTTTGTGACAGTCAAAGTCCAGAATTCTTGCTACTTTGAAAGTAATAATACACCAAAGAAGAAATGGAAATGGTGATCTCAGTGGAGATTTTCTGGACTCTCTCATCACAAGTAGTAATCTTTCAGATGAGGAGATACTGAATCTTATTACGGACCTTATCCTTGGTGGCTACGAAACGTCTTCTAACTTGATAGCTTTAATTCTGAAGTTTCTAACTGGCTGCCCTAAAGCACTGGAGCAGATAAAGGTAGAAAGGTCTATAAAGTAAATTTGTTAGATTCTTCTGCAATAAATTGGGTACAGATATTTAGGTCTCTATTAGATTTGGACAAAGGTGGAATACAAAAGCTTTAAAGTTTCTAAAAGTCTGTCCTAAGACACTGGAGCAGATAAAGGTAGAAAAGATTATAAAGTAAAATTTGTTAGATTCTTCTAGAATCTATTAGATTTGGGAAAGGTGGAATACAAATATTTTTTCATAGTGTTAATTTTTTTTTTTTTTTTTTTTCATATCATAGGAAAGAAGATTAGATAATTGAACATGTTGAAATAATTGTTAAAGTAATTGTTGATTTAATGTTCAGTTTTTTAACAATATTGCATCAATAGTTGTAACTTTAAAATTGTTAGTGTTGATGAGTACTCATAACTGAATGAAATGAATTTCTTACATCTAAAAAGCAACAAATCATGTGATACCACATCAGCACACTAATAAAATATGAATTAGCGTACAAATGTGGTCTAACTTTTTTTGAATCTTTTTAGACACTTCAACAAAATACATGCTGATGTGACATCATATTTGATGATGTGTCCTAAAATTTTAATTATAAACAAGAAACTTACCAAGTAAATTTCCTAAAAATTTAAGAGTGATTTAAAATTTCTAAATAAAATTTTGTGAAACACAAAATTGAAATGATCAAATATTGGATTCTATTTCCTAACTCTATGAGAAAGTGTTTATCTAAATTTTATTGAGATCTTAAATATGGCGGATTGTTCTGGGTTTTCAGAGTGAGCATGAGGCTATCAAAAGAACAAAGGGAAAAGATGAAAGTTTAAATTTTGATGATTTCAAACAAATGACATTCACTCAAAATGTAAGTAGTCAAATATTCATTTATTTCACATATTAGATGTTGGACTTAATATAATAAAGTATGATGGGTTCCATCAATTATTCTTCTCAGGTGATCAGCGAGACTCTACGATTGGGAAACGTGGTGAAATTTGTACATAGAAAGGCTATAAAGGACATTAAGTTTAAAGGTACAAAACGTTTTTGCTCTGAAATATTTTTCTTAATATACCTAGTACTGCATTATTCACCATGATAAAATGATCCTTGTGCAGAGTACGATATTCCAGCTGGTTGGCAGGTGCTGCCGATTCTAAGTGCTGTGCATTTAGATCCATCTAATTATGACAATCCTTTTGAGTTCAATCCATGGAGGTGGCAGGTCTGTTGTGTAAAAACCGTTTATATAACTGACAGATGTGAATGTTATGGTCTAATTTATTGACTAAACTTGTTGGCACACCAGGTGCCCATAACTGGAAAGAAATTTATTCCCTTCGGCGGAGGCTCACGGCTCTGTCCTGGATATGAACTGGCTAGAATGGAGGCAGCTGTGTTTTTTCACCATCTCCTCTTAAACTTCAGGTTGCTTAGTAATAAACTATTTTTATTATTTTTGATTTTAATTGTGTTAAAATTTTTTAACATCAACGTTTTGAATCACACTCTATGATCCATCGTCAAGATGAAAGAAAACAAAAAAAACTTGATATAGATTATAAAAATTTGATATAGATTAAAGAAATTTGATATCTTTAAGCAAATTATTGATCTACATTTTTTTTTTTCTTAGAGTGGAAGTATGATGTGGAATTTGGGGTGTGGCAGGTGGAGAATGAGGGAGCCGGACATTCCAATGTCATATCCATATCTGGAGTTCGAAAAGGGTTTGTGCATTAACGTTGAGCGTTTATAAGGGCTTCAGTTCAAAATTAGTATTTGACTGCAGTTGTACTGAGTGGCAAGGGAGTTTAAAGTGATTCTTATTGTGTAACAGATCAATTTTGTTGTGAATTTATATTGAATGGAAATAGTATGCTTGTGGGATCATTGGGTTCTTAATATTTTACTCCATTCTCATTTTCAAGTTGCGAGGGTTTATTGGTAAAAATTAATACATTTTTGTAGTAAAACGGTAATAATGTATTTAATTGTGTAAATTTGTATGTTTTTAAAAAAATATGTTGAAGTTATGTAGTTTATGATAATTGTCTATATAAAATAGAGTGTTTATGGTTGTGTTTGAAGTAATGATTTAAAAATATTCTTATTTCATTTATATTGAATATAAAAAGATCATACCTTTAACAATAGTAATTGTTAAGGGAAAAGGAGATCCTAGATCTAACTTGTAGATTATCCAGATCAATCCTTCCTTGACTTAATATTAGGACTCAAACCAACAAGGGTGTTAAGATTGACTAACGATTTAGAAGGAGAGCCAATCTACCTTAAGTAAACTTCCTTTGTTGCCAAGAAAAAATAATTAATTTAATGTGATTTATTGACCTCATTTATTATAAAAAAAAATCTAAAAACACAAATTCTTTGCACCAACGAAAACAAAAATTGACAAAATAACTGCAAACATGAGAAGGTTAAATGGAGGTGCCCCTGTGATAAAAAATGAGCTTGAATTGAGAAGACAAGGGTGAGGGTGCCCTTGATTGAAAGTTGAGATTCTTGAGCACTCAAAGCTTGATCTACAATCTACAAGTCTGCACTACACTTTCATGTCCTAAGATTTGTCGCTTTCATTTTGAACGTGCAAAAACACAACAAAGAGAGGGAAAGGGGTGGCTATATATGAGTTTACCTCAATCAAACTCCCATTTTGGTATTTCTACCTCCACGAATAACAATTTGGTTGATTGATAAAAGTGTGTGCTCTAAACCTTAAGTGTGTAAGGTTGTACAAGCTATAACAAAATAAATGATAAAAACCTTCTCAAGTGTGTTAGAGAAGGATTCCTAAATGAAACAATCATGAAATTTAAGATCAACTCAAGATAAAGTCAATTACTCAAGAGAAAACCAATATGCTCAAATACCTTACTCAGGGAAGCAAGGAGATCAAAGTCTGAAGATGAGAAAACACTAAAAATCAAGTTATTAGGTACTTGTAAGAAACCAAAGCTATCCACAAACCCTAGATTCCAACTTGTCCTTCCATTGACATCAAACTCCAATCATTGTAATAAAATTTCATAAATTTGAAAATTTCTTGTAATTTTATAAAATAGGATGTCAATTTTGGTAGAGATTTTCTATAATTTTGATTACATGCTTTATGAAATAATAACTCATGTTTAAATAGTGTAACATAGGAATAAAATAAAGTGTAGGCTGACTCATTTTTTTTTTTTTTTTGGGATTAATTTATCGCCAAAATTCGAAATTGATTTCATGTTGTATAAAATAAAAATCAACATAAATTAAGAACCTACTTTATTAGGCAAAACACTTGGACTAGGGCACCCTCACCCTTGTCCATGTGTTGCATACATTGAAGTGCGATCCATGACATTAGGGTCTTGTTAATCAAGACTTATCCAAAAAATGAGCGTTTATCAAAGTTAAAATAATGAAATGTGATCAAGGTGTTTTAAGGGTAGTATTAACACATTCTCTTGAGTTGAAGGGTAAAGTCAAGGCTGTGAAGTGGTTCTAAAGTGCAATAGGGAGTGAACATTGAAGCGATCCCCAAATAAATTGTGAAATTTTATGCTTTCACTTTTAGGGAGCACAATTTATGAGGCTGCATTTAGCCCCCACTTTAACAGTCTTATGACACTACGTGCATATGCAAGCTAAATTATAGGAAAAAGAATTATACCATACAAAAAATGACATGTCTTAAAGGATATTGTAGAGGATGCATAACATTATCAAGTGAGAGAATGAAGCCCCCAGTGCAATAACCTAAAAAACAACATTAGGAACCACATCTTGCAAAACCAACTTGTCAGAAATCTAAAATCATTCTACATATACAAGCAAATGCGTTAATCCAAAACTTCTATGGAGAATGGAATTTGAGGGTAGATATATGCCCCATGTTTTTTCTTTCTTTATGGATGTAGAAACAAGGTGACAATTTTTCCAAGTCAAATTGTTTAGGGTTTGATAAAAATAATATTTGTAGGATCATTTATAAAAATAACACCAAGACTAAAAGAATTGGTGAAGAATAAGGGCGAAACCAGGATTCCAACGCAATAGACGATGTGAAAATCAAAGTTCACAAGCTCAAGATGTGATGATTTGAGTAAATAGTGGTTTCAAAGAAATATCAAAAACATATGTCTCATTGCTTATTTTTATATAAATAGTAAGATATTTTAACCTTTTCACCATTAATTTTGACTTTACAGTGTTAGAGCATCTCGAGTGGGTTTGAGAATCCTTGGGAGTGAATATTCCACAATGACAACCATACTGCACACCTAGGCTAGAGGCCCTAAGAGACTGCATCGCACATGGAGTGCCAACATAAGAGGTGAGCTATGTTTTCACTTTCACCACGTTAGGAGCTCAAATTTATATGTTTTTTGATATTTTGTCAAATATTCCTTTGATCATGAAATATGCTTAGTATATTTGTTGGTGGTTTGTTGGGGTAAATAGTCACAAGACCTATGTGGCCCATCACGATGATGCCACGAGACACAAACGATGGGGATCGGGTACATCAATATAGTGCAGGTACCTTGTGAATTGAGCATAGTATGTCTGCACTTGTAGACTTTTAATTTTTAAAAACAAAAAATTTAGAAATAAAAAATATTTTAAAACCAATTTTTTTTTAATCTTAGAACTTTTACTTGCGACCACATTAATTTTTTCTCCAATCGTGCAATTTTTTCTTTGACAAGGCCTACAAATTGTATGGACGATTGTAAAGTGACACCAAGGGGATTTTTTCTAATGGTCTATGACAATTTGTTCGATTTGACAATCAATCTTGGTATTTTTCTGCCTCTTGGATGCGATGGTTAGGTCAGTTTTGATCCAAAATGCTCCAAAATTGTAGCTACCTTTTGGATCTGGAAACCACACTTCAACTTTAAATCCTCATAGATCTAGCCTCATATGTTTGATTTGGACAAAACAAAAATAAAAAATAACTTTCTCAAACCACCTGAACTCAAGGATGAGCTCAAATTCGCACTAGAAAGCTCTGATTTGAACTTGCAATACAAAGACACAAAGAGGAAACACCCAAATGTGGTATTTATTTTAATATTTTTTGATTCTCTAGATCATCATTTGATGCAAGAGAAGAGCATACTCAAATTTTCAAGATCCACCAAGATTTGAAACTTATATCTCAATAAAGACTAACAAGAAGCAATCCCACAAGCTTTGATACCATGCAAGATTTAGCTGAAGATTATAGCCACCCAAGATCTAGGCACTTCATGAAAGAAAAAGAGAGATCAATATGCAATGCTCAATATTGCAATGTGTTAGATTCATAGGACAACTAAGAGGGGGGGTGAATTATTTTTACATTAAAGAATTCAATTCCTGGTTAGCTTTCAAACCCTTATTAAACTTGAAACCCTCATTAAGCATTGGCAGAATGTAAACATGTGAAACATCAATAAAAACACAACCATGCACAAGAGAACATTATTTATATTTACATGGAAAACCCTAAGTAGGGAAAAATTGTAGAGGCAAACTAATGTGTTATGGACTTGGTAAATTCTACACAATTCAGGGGTGTGCCAAGCTGAACAATCCTCTTGACATTGCAAGTCTACATTTAAGTATCAACCATGGTGTGTAATCTTAAGATGGTACTCCACTATTTGTGTCTTCACAGGCTTGTGCTCACCTAAATCACTCTAAGAAAAACTTATTCAAACTATTCTACCTTGCTGAAATTTGACAGAATTACAAAAACAATGAAACTAGCTATAGAACCTAATGGCTATGGGAACCTGCAACATAAGCTATAGATGACTGCTAATGATGTACGAGTGCATAAATAATTTGAAACTGTTTAGAATGATAAAATAACCAATCCTAAGATCTGGAGTACTATGATCTATCTCTGTTCATGAACACCCACAACTTTAACTAACCATAAACTATTCTACTTTGTAATGCACGTGTAAGATAATGAAAAAAATTTGAATGAAAATACCTAAATAAATAAATTAGATAGATGAAGTGAAGAATAGTACCTGAGTGGCTAGCTTGGAGGACTGTCTCACTTAACTTAAAGCCAAATCTAACGTAGATTCTTACACATCCATGCATCATACAAATCCACTCATTGCATAACACCAGATATTTAGACATAATCCTTCTTGCAAATTTTATTCCCTAATATCAATTCAACAACATGTTTTTGGATAACTAGGAAATTGGAAACTACCAATTGCTAATAGCTTGTAACAAATCAACTAACTGAACTCCGAACTCATCCCCTAACTTTATATAAAATGGGGAGAGTTTTATTCAAACTGCTAACTAACTAACTAACTAATTGGAACCATAATTCTCATTCCTAGATACGGGGATGTGGAATTAAGATTGACTTATTCATTTAATTGAAAAAGGAAAAAGAGACCTATTCAAATAAGAAAAATTTGCACGTGAAACATATGGGAAAATGTTCAACATTCAAGAACAAGTATCTTTCTAGCATTTATTCCTTCCATAATGACCACACTCAGATCCACAACTTCCTACTCTTGGATGGCTTGAAATTCATTAATTCCCATCATGCTGCTGCTACAATTACTCCATTCTTGTTACCATCGTTGAGCTTCAAAGGGATTAATCCATAAAACATACATACATATGCAAATAACCACAATAATTAAATCACAACATTTCTTCATATGCATATATATATATATTCATATTTAAACCATGCAATTCTACGAATAGTTTCACCATATTTAATTTCCACAAAAATGGGTTCAAGGTTGCAAAGTATGCATGAAAGGATAACACATTATGGAAGTATTGTCTAAAAAGTACTTTAAAAACATATATAAAGTGTCTTAAAAGTGTATGGAAAGCAAAAAAAGATACTAATAGTTCCAAACCCATCATTCCCCCAACTTGTCATTTTGCTTGTCCTCAACAAAAAATACCAAACTAAATCACCTAGGGAAGGAGATTGTAAAAAAAAGTGATCTGCCTGAGATCCATGATTGTGTTGAATCCTTGTCCTTGTTTGAGGTAGAAAAATCGTATCATGCAAGCCTATTCATCTTGTCTAATTTTGCATTCCTATCATGATCATTACTCTATCTAGTCCAATGTGGAATTGGGTGAAGTAGGATAGGAGGGTGGTAGGTCAGTGGAAGCCACTCCACTCCCCTTATTCCTGAGATCTCAATATACTTGTCTAACCTCTCAAACATGTGAATAAAGTTACGGAGGGAGTGAGGCTCCTTCCTCTAGAATTATGGAGTCAAACTATTCCATCTATTGTCCACATGTATCAGGCAGTTTTGAAGAGTGGTCACAACCAATTACTGAATCCTTCTATAATCCCCGAGTCTTAAGTCTGTAATTACCTTCCTTGGTCCCCTATGAGAAAGGAGTCTCAGCCATTGAGTAATAACTCTATTGGGATTCATTGCTTCTTTTCTAACTTCTAATGCCATAGTTTTCTCACATTCTTCATATTTCTCCATTATTTCCCCACGGAGTTGTTCATTTCTAAAATAAGATGCGAGGGATCTTACTTGAAAATACCCAACATAAATCAAGGGATTCCATTCAATTTCTTCATCCATCACATAATTACGCAAATAATATTCACATAATTGGTCTTGATCCTCTAAACTAACTTTGCTGAAGAAACTGAGAAAATCGTGTCTTGTATTCAAAGTAAAGGTCTAGTCATTAATAAACTTATTGAACTAAAATTTGAGAAAATTTTCCTTTAAGAACAATGCATATACTCTAGACAAAGGTCTACACTCAATTGTTTGAATAGCTCTATTGACCACTTTTGTCAATTTCTCCTCCAGTCTTTTCAATTCCAAATCCTTGGTTTCTAACGATGCATTCAAAATTTGTTTTTCTTTTCCCCAAATTTCTTTTTCCTGCTTGAATTAATGGGTAGTAAAATTCATCAATTAAAATCCTAAATACAAAGTAATATGGTAAGTTGGTGTTTTTATAGTAGGGGGTCGTAGATCTAAGGCTACATTCAAATTAGTTCCCATCTTACCTTTGGCCATCTGTGTTAGTAGGTCCAATTTATTGCCATGGCCGTAGGTCCGTATTCTCTCTTCCAAATCCTTGATTCTCATTTCCTTTTCTTTGTCTTTCTACTCATACCCTTTCACCTGTTCTTCCAATTGATTTATCTTGTCAAGGGCTTCTTGAAGCTCCTTCTGTAAGTTTCTATCCTCTAACAATTCCTTTTCTTCTTCAAAACTCAAACCATCACTTTCTTCTCCCGTAATGTCGAAAACTTCTCTAAGAGAGCCACTGGGAACCGCTTTCTTGGTCTTCTTGGCAATAAAAAAATCCTTTGATTTAGAATCAAAGAAGGAAGATACATACCTTCTTTTCTTGACAAGAACATCAACATTTTCATCATAAACATTATTAGGGTTAGCTTTTCCCTTTCTGTGTTTGTGCTACCATCAGTGGATCATGATGCTATTTCTCCTCAACCTTTTCTTCCTGTAATTGTTCCTCCATGCCTCTCTTCTTAATTCTCTATCCTTCTAGTCTTCCTAAGCATCGAGGAGTAGTGGTTTCCTATTTAACTTTACTCTCCTTTCCTTTGTTACTCTCCTTTTTTCGCCCTGCATCCTCTTTACAATATTCTCCTACTTGTCAACCCCTTTTCTCTTCTTTTTCCTTTTTGAGGATGTTGACACAATACTTTTCTTAACTCTATGGTTTTTAGAGGATGAGGGTTCCTTTGTCACCATAGCTGACACATCATGTTTCCTGGTCCCACTTTGTCTGTAGGTAGGCGAAGCAAATAGTGAAATAGGGGAATCTTCCCTCTCAGGTTCATCTTGCTCAAGGTCGACTTTTGGTTTAGGATCAGGTAGAGGTTCATCTTCTACTTTAGGTGCCTCTAAAAACTCAATGATTTCCTTGCAATTCTTAAAATCATCCCAATTAACTTAGGGATGTTGAATTCTCAATATTCTCTTAACTAGTAGGGTTATCAAGCAATGGTGGGGCAATGTAGTATCCATTTGTTTCCTCTGATATTCAGAGGCCATTCTTTTCAACATGTTATACAAAAAATTGGGTACATTGACTAATTCATCATGTCATAAATGGTTCAACAACTTGAAATGCATAGTATATAAAATATTGTGGTGGCCATCAGTTCAAGTAAGATATTTTTTGATAATATAAGCAACACATTTTACCCAAAAGAATGGAAGGGAAAGCCTTTTAGTACCTTGTGACATTGAATCTAAATTTTTTCTCTGTTCAGAGAATGCTTCCCTCACTACTACTGTATCTACATGAGCTGGATATTCAAAGCTAGTATGAGGTAACCCCGTGACTTGAGAAATTCCCATTTTTGAACCATCCACCATCAATCCCTTTACTATTGCTTCATCATACTTCAATGTGGCCACAAAATCTCTTGCTATCTCATTATCATATTATGTCAGCTTTAAGAAATAGTCCAACCATCCTACTTTGGTGAATAGTGGTAAAACCATCATATCCTCTAATATTTATTGGTGAGCAGATGGTTCCCTATGAATTACATCACCTCCCATTATCTTGTTGCTTTTGTAACCTCAAAAAGTTCAAAATTATGCAAATTCAACTTCACCACCTAAAACCCTCAAATTCAACTGCTTCTTTGAATGCCTCCTCTGTACCTAATACTCACAATTCCTTGTCTTCTAGTTCAATCAAGCATCAAAATTCTATACCTTATCTCTTCTTAGGGAAGGAATTACATTTATTAGAAACACAAAGAAGTGTTTCTAGCCTTAAAGGATGGTATTCAATGCAGTTTGACAAACTTGGGTGGCAAAAATAAAGTTTTTTGATGAAAACTATACCGCTCCCCTCAACTTAAATTGAGGTGACCTCAGTTCATGCGTAACTAGGTTTGGGCGATAGGATAATGATGAAAATAAATGGTGATAAAATTCACATGCATAATTTAAACAATGAATAATAATGAATACGAAAAGAAAGCTAGTTTTAATCATGTGAAGCTACCTATCATACGTGAGGAATGGAAAGTAATGCTCACCACAAATATGAAATGAAAGGGCACATATCATGGTGTATAATTGATGTGATGTGCATTTATTGCAAGGAGTTGATGAAAAGTGGCAATTTTAATGGTGATGCACGCTTTATTGGGAAGTAAAGAACACATGTGTAGTTTGTGATATTTCACGGGAAAAATAATTTAAATCCACCAAGTGGAACTATAGAATACATTCAATAGATATTTCAACGGGTAATCCAAGCACAGGGCCCAAATAAAATGTATGTGTCAGATCCCATCTGAAATAGGTCCCGATAAAATCAAAGAATAGGTCCCTCTAGAGTTAGAACATTTTCATTATAGAGATTGTGTTGTGTGTGTAGGTGATTTAAAACATGGGAAATTAGGCCTTGGTAATCTCAAAGGTGGAGTTGTGTAACTCGAACTCTTTATTATCAGACGCACTCGGTGAGTTGCTTCCTATTGGAACATCATCTTCTATCCTAGATGCTAAGTCAGTAGAACTGTGTGCACCATACTTATCCATTAGAGATAGGATGAAATCATCATTTTCAAGTGGTTGTTTGTATAGATCGAGTCTATGGCCATTAAACAGTAGTGAAAATTTGACCTCATCAATAGTCTGTAATTTTACCACACCATTAGGAAACACCTATTATATCTCATAGGGTCATAGCCATCATGAATGCATTTTTCCTGGAAAGTATTTGTATTTGGAATCATACAAAGGTGCCCAATCTCCTATAACAAATTATTTGGTCTTAATATATTGATCATGCCATTTAACCCATTTTTTCTGGACAAGCTTTGTGTGGTGCAATGCCTGCAATCTAATTTCATCAAGGGTATTCAAATAATACAACCTTTCTTTTTGAGATTTTGTTAAGTCCATCCCTAAATCAATTGCACTATACACAAGGTTTTGTATTCAAACTCTATGGGTAACACTGATATTTTTCCATAAACCAAATCATAAGGGGTAAACCATGTAGTTTTGTATGCCTAAAACACTTATTGTAATCTGGATACCCAATCTCTTCTATGAAGTTGCACAATTTTTGTCAATATGTTCTCAATCTCCTTGTTAGTAACTTCTACTTGACCATTTTCCTGAGGATGGTATGGAGTAGATTTCTTGTGCCTGATTTGATACTCCTTCACCAACTATGCTATGAGGTTTGATGTAAATTGTGGTCCTTGATTAGTCACTATCTCCTTAGGAACACCATACATAGTGAAGATTTACTCATAAATTTTTTGCAGCATTGTCATCTCTGGAAAATTGTAATGCTTTTAATTCTACCCATTTGGTTAAGTATATAGTACATACCGGTATATATTCTTTTTTATTTGAAGTGGGAGATATAGGGCCAACAAAAGCTAGCCCCAATTTTTCAAAAGGATCTAGTGCGAGTTGGGGCTGCAAAGGCATGTCATCACTTCTTGTAGGTCTCCCCATTCTCTGGCATTTGCACAACTTCTAGTATACTTAACATAGTATTTGTGAAGGGTTGGCCAATAATATCCTATTGTTAAGATTTTAAAAGATGTCCTCTTGGCTACAAAATATCCACCACAAGGTTCATCATGGAAGGCTTTCATTATATCAAACACTTCATATTTCCCTAATACATATTCTCATAATGTTATTTGGGCCAGTGTAAAATAAGAATCCAGAAATCCAAGAATAAGGGAAGCATTTATGAACTAACTATCTTTTCTTTCTAGGAGATAAGTAAGTTGGGATCTGCCTTGTTACCAAGTAGTTAGCTATATTAGCATACCATGGGTTGTGTACATTTAGAGAAAATAAAGGCTCATTAGGGAAAGAATCATCAACCACCCCTTCAGCTGATTGAGTAGGAAATCTAGAGAGGAAATCAACAACCACAATAGCTTTCCTAGGCTTATCAACTATTGTGATGTCAAATTCTTGTAGTAACAATAACCACCTTACAAGTCTTCCACCTACCACTGGTTTATTCATCAAGTATCTAATTGTTGTATGGTCTATATGTATGAATACTTGATAGCTTGTAATGTAGTGTCTGAACTTGTTAATGGCATAGACAACATCAAACATTTATTTCTTAGTCACAGTGTAGTTCAATTTTTCTCCTTGTAGGTTTTTGCTGATATAATATAGGGAATACTCCTTATTCCCCTCTTTGTGTCTTAGGAAAACTCCAATGAAAAAGTATAATACATCAGTGTGAATTTGAAATGGAAATGTCCAATTTGGACCTCTCAAAACTGGTGCATTAGTCAAAGTTGCTTTAACTTCTCAAAGGATTGCTTATAGTATGGAGTCCACTCAAATTCAATATCCTTCATCAACAAAGTAAATAAAGGGGCAACCATTTTTTTGTAATCTTGAATGAATCTCCTATAATAACTTGCATGTCCAAGAAAAATTCTCATATCCTTTTGTTTCAGAGGGACAAGCAGTGTAGATATAATCTCAATATTATTAGGGTCAACTTGTATCCCCACACTAAAAATAAAATGTCCCAAGACAATGCCTTCTATCATCATCATAAAACATTTTTCATTACTCAATGATAAATTATTTTCAGTGCATCTTTTCAAGACTGTTTCTAAATTTTGCAAAGCCTCATCAAATGTTTCACCATATGTGGTGAAATAATCCATGTAAATCTCCATCTTATCATGTGCAAAATCAGAAAAAATACTAAGCGCTGCTCTTTGAAATGTGGTTGGAGCATTGCACAAACCAAAAGGTAAAATAAAATATGCATAGGTACCCTGAGGAGAGGTAAACGTGGTTTTATCTTGATCTTCAGGTGCAACCTTAATTTGGTTATAACCACTGAAACCATAAAGAAACGAGAAATATTTCTTTCCTACCAAAGAATAAAGAAATTGGTCAATAAATGGCAATGGAAAGTGATCCTTCCTTGTAGCAGTATTTAGTTCCCTATAGTCAACACAGACTCTCCATTTACCTCCTTTTTTTGGAACTATGACTAATGGTGAAACCCTTTCACTGTCTGATATAGGGTATATGAAGCTTGCATTCAAAAGATTTTGCAGTTCAACTTTCACAATGTATCTGAGAGCTAGATTCATGCGCCTCTGTGGCTGCCTTATGGGTATGTAGCCATCATTGATGTAAATCTTGTGCATGCATAAGGCATGATCAATTCCTTTCATGTCACTATAATCCCATGCAAAAGCTATTGCATGTGCCTACACCACATTGTGCAAGGATTTCTATTATTCATCAGTCAATACATTATTAACATTGAAAATTTTTCCAAGATTGAACTCTAGTTGCATAGACATGTCTTATACAAAGGATAGATCAAGGCTAGGTATTATTGGCAATTTTTTTTGGGGTATCAAGGTATGGATTATTTGGGATATTTATTATGAGGAACTTGTAGGTATTATTATTTCCAAGGGATCTTGTAAGATGGATATACAACCCTGCTATTGTGGATGTCTTTCATAGTCATTTTGTATGATATGAGCTATCAACTTATCCTCATCTAGAATATCCAGTAAGGGGCAGCTACATTCAATGGTCATTAAATTCTGCAATGAGTAGCTATGCTCATCATCTAGGTGCGGCCAAATGATCTACTCAAGGTATTGATGTGGCTGAGCTGGTGGATAGAGTACCAGGTTCTTGGTTACAATTCTGTTGGATATGATCATGTTACTTGACCTAAAACCTATGAATGCATCAGCTATGGCTAACCAAGGTCAACTAGGATTAGTGGATAAACAACAATATTAACTTTGGGTTAAAGTACTATAAAGTTAGTAGGTTTATCGCGAGAATATAATGCAATGATCAAGTCCTTAATAACTCCTTCAGGCTTAACTTTAGACCTATCAACTAATTGTAAAAATGTTTGAGTAGGCCGTAGGTTGGCTAATTATAATAGTTGCATGGTCTCCTTGGTCATTAATTTAATTGCAATACCTAGGTCTATCAAAGTATTATTAATTAGGGTCCCATTGATTTTAACATTCACTACTGGACTACCAGGATTTGTATATTTGGGAAAAATTATATTCCCCAATATTATATGATGAAGGTTATCCAAAACATGGACTGTCTGTGAGTCCTTTCTTTTCCTTCCTAGCTTTTTCATGTAGAGATCCCTAACAATCTTAGTATAGATGGGAATATCTTTGATAGCTTGGATTAAGGGAATTTTAATGATGACATCTTTCAACTGGCTTAGAAGACCAGTTTAAGCTTATGTGCATTGTTGTTGGATAGCCAAACATTTAGGGTGTATAGGAGCTAATTTTCACCCCTTACAAAAATTCCCCTTTTACACACCCTCACCTTAGAAAACCAAATTCGAAGGCGAAATTCCACATAAGCCCGCTACCTTTGTTCCACTTGGAATCTATTTTGCATGTTGACAAAGGAATAACTATCAGTGACACCCACATGATGTGCAACAATCTACGTGTCACACTTACTTCCTTGGAAGATTCTCATGTTTGGAGCTTGCAGAGGCATTACACTTCCCATTGGAGGTTGATTTGTAATGCCCTCTTTGACCAACTGACTTGAATATGGTTGTTTCCTTTATCTCTACTTCAAATTCATCATTCTCATTTTGTTTCATCTCTTCACAAGCTCTAAGAATTCAATCCATCACTCTCAAGCAACACTTTACACTCCATAGTAGCAACAAAAACACTCCATCAACTCCGTAGAGAATGTGTGGAACAAACACCATTGCAATAGAGTCTTGAGTCCTCTCATTTTCTCCCCTATTGGCTATTGAGCTCATGGTGGAGGTGGTAAGCTTTCTACTCCTCTCCTCTACAATTTGGTTGGGTAGAATAGCATTGTTTTGTAGTGATTTTGTGTTCTTTACTTTATTTCTTGCTTTATCATACATTTTTCCATTATCGTTACCTTGGTTGTTCATGGAGGTGGGAATACCAAAACAAGGGTCTGACTGAGGCAAACCCCTACACAACCCCCAACAATTTTCCTCTCTCTTGTGTGCAGGTGGAAGTATTCTTGGAGCTAGTTAGTGAATTAGGACCTTTGTGAGATCATTATTACCATCCTCGCTCTTATATATTTACTTTATCATATTCGTGTATATCTTGCCTACTTCATAGTGTTGTTTTGGCCCTTCGAAAGTAACTAGCTAGGATGTTAGTCTATTTTCCTGTGTTCAACCTTGTCTCTTTAGTGCTTTGGTTGTATGGATGCTAGTGCACATGAGAGATGCTAGCATGCCACACTATTGTCCCGAAGCTGTGCTTTTATCCTCAAGCAGATAGCTCCTTGAGACATAGTGTTGACCCTAAAAACTGACTTGTCTAGCCTCATTTCAAGTTTTAGGTCTGTTGAGTGATTGAAGGACCTTATAGTCCTCATCATTCTTTTCCTACATTTCCTAACACTCCTTTAAGATAAGGTAAGTTAGGGCAGCCTTGTGCTCTCAGCCCTCTATGACTTGGGGCCTTGACGTGGTTGGTCCCCATCTCTTACATTTTTGGTGAGCCTGACGTGAACCAACGTCTGCTCATTTTTTGGTGTTTTTTGTTTTCCCTTGTACCTTCTGATCGGTGTACCCTTGAGTGTTGTGAAGGTTTATGAGCATCAAAACCCAATCCATGACCTCTGGGTATATTTTTAGGAGAAGCATATGAAACCTTCTGATGGAGAAGACAAAGGTCACTTCTAGTTTCTCTACAGACCTTTTCTCCGATCTTGCAATTGGCCTTGCTACTTAGGAGCAGGTGTCACAGGGTAGGTCAGGATTCTTTGACGAAACTGACCGAATCCCTACACCTCTTGTGTCTCCTACATCATCATCCATAGACGAGTGTGAAGTTTTCCATATACCTTCTAATTATGTTGCTAGTCTTAGCAAAGGGTTGGGTGCTTTTGAGAATCACTTGGAGAAAAACTTGAAGCTCGGTAGGGCCACTAAGGTTATTAATGAAATTAAGTATATGGTAGGAAAAGACTGAATAGGCTTAGGGATCCTAGCTAGTCTCACTAGTCTGACCATAGCATGCACCCCTTCGAACCATAGTAACATTATACAAGGTGGCCCCTTCGAAGAACATGAGGGACAGTTAGGAGTGTCGATGCCTCCCACATCTGTGTACATGGCCAAAACAGTCCCTTCAATCAATATTCCCATTGCTTCCGAAAGATCTAAAAGTATCAAAGTAAACAAAATGCCTCTGGGTTTTAACTTCACCCCTTCTATCATCTTCAAAAGTGGAGGATTTGGCAGGATGATCAGTGGAGGCTTTGGTGGTGAAAGTGGCACTGGTGGAAGTGGTTCTGTGGAGGTCATGGTGGCAGCTTTAGAAGTTGAGGTGGCAGTGGCTCCAGCGGTGGTTCTGGAGGTGGCTCCAGTGGCTGTTCCACTGGTCTTATGTCTTCTAATGACTTGATTCTAAACACTCTTCTTTAGAATATGGGTAAGATGCAGAACCAACCGACGAATCTCTCCCAAGCTTCTGCCTATCCTATCTTCCAATCCTTCTTCCAACATAGCCCATTTTTGGTGGCAATCCTAAACACTCCTTTCCCACTAGGGATGGAGTTTCCTAAGTTCAAGAAATACGGTGACAAAGGGGACCCAAAAACACAAGTGTCCACCTTTAGTGTCTTATGTACAAACTTCTTCCATCATGATGCATTGATGGAAAAACTATTCCCTAGATCTCTCAAGGATACAACACTTGAGTGGTACTATTTCTTGATTGATCATTCAATCTTCACATTTGATCAGCTTGTGAACCATTTTCTATGATAGTTCTAGGCCAACATCGGACCTAAGATGACGTTCTTTGATCTTGTTTGGTGTAAGCAAGGAGATAATGAGAAGATTACCAATTTTATAGCACAATACCAAGTGCTCTTTTCACAAATCTCATATCCACTACCTGATTCTGATGTGGAGAAGATATTCATATGGAAATTATAGAGGCCTTGGCAAGAGAAGTTTTCCCTTATAAAATACCCTTCTTTCGTGCATTTGTGTGCAACCTTGTAGGAGTATCAACAAACAGTTGTTCAATTCGGGGGACATTCCTTGCACTCCTATCTTAAAGGGAAGTCCATTGTGTTGATCTCTAAAAACGGAAAAGTTGTTGCGAATGTAGTAGCTGATGTGGATGACAATGACCTTAAACAAAAATAAAAATTCACAAAGTTATCAAAATCCTATTCCTCCATCTTGCAAAAGTTGTTGAAGGATAGGATCGTAACCTTGCCAAACCCTAAACCTGTTAAGGAACCTTACCCAAGTTGGTATGATGCAAATAACTATTGTTAATACCATTGAGTTAACATACATGATACTAAATGTTGCATGCAATTGCGTCATGAGATACATGATTACATCGAGGATGGTACTATTCATCTTGATGGAAGCAAAAAAAATACAGACAAATTGGTGGTGAAAGCTAATAGTGAATTGTAGATATACACGGACCCTTTTCGTCACATTCTGTTAACATGATTATCGATCCCTCTAATTCTGTTACTTAGCCTGAAGCATATGTTAACATGGTTGATGTTACTCCTTCTCCTCATCTAACGACCAGTTTGCTGGATGTAAAATTTACTTCACAAGACTTATCGATGAACAAAATGCCTTCTCCGCTTTACATTCCCAATCACCTCAATGGAAATATTGTGAAAGGAGTCTTAGTCAACCCCATGATAGAGTGAATGTCATCACATAAGAGACTTTGTTGTTGAAATCTCTACAAAGGGAGAAGTATGAAAAAATAAAGTCCATCATCCGTACGCATGATGGCCTTGCTCTCAAACCATATGGATCGATAACTTTGTCCGTCCTAGGAATGTAGACATGATTTTTGATGTTATTCCTAAGTTAGATTTATTCAGGGTGAAGCTAGGTATATCTTGGCTAGCTTCCATGAATGGGATCGTCTCTGTTATTCACAAATGTTTAAATTTCTCCCATGAAGGTTCTGTGCATGTGGTACATGATACTAGTTATCATCCTTTGGGTATTTGTGAGGGATATTCATTGGATCACTTTTGGACCACCCCAGTTGGTCTGCTTCCTCCAAGAACAAACTTGCTTTATAAGAATTACATAAAGTATAAAACTGGGGGTGAGGGACAATTGAAATTGACCCTTCCCGTAGCACAAAAACTATCTTCCTCCTCTTCCTGAAAGGGAAAGGAGAAGCTTTCCCCTTCTCAAACTGCCTCGTCCGTTCCCCTTTCTTGGGAGGAGTATTGGATGAGTAAGCCTAGTCTTTATCCACTAATTCCGATGATGCCTTCTTGGCGTAGACTCAAGATCAAGATATCGAATCTTCCTAATAAACCACCCAGACCTTAGTACTATTTGTACGGCAGGTAGAAATCCCCCCTATGGGGAATCCTCTATGACCCGTCCTCCATGACATCCTATCACCTTTTCTCCTAAAGCAGTGAACGGGAAAAGGCCCGTGACTGAGGTGTTAGAGCCGACTCCTCCCGCTCTTTCTGAACTTGCCCCTCCTGCTCTCATTCAGGAGCCTATTCCTCCACTAGAAATAGCTATGGAGGACACTCTCGTGGCTAAGCAGGATCCTTTTGTTCCTTCACAACCTCTAGCCTCTACTTCACAGAGTCACAAAAAATCCCTTGTGCGCAATCGCAAGCGCCGACGAAAGGATCTCTTGGCTGAGAAGGCCACCTTACAAAGGAAGGAAGAGGAGATGACCAACCCTATATCAGGACCTCCTACTGCTTCCTCCTCTCTCTTTCCCTATATTTGTGTTAAAAATAGCTATGTATCGCTTCCAACTTCCATTGCGAGTGCAAATGCCCCTGACCCCAAAAAGGTGTAGGTGTTCATCACTCCTTTAGTGGAGCTGCCTTTGTTGAAATCCATTCTAGATATCTCACCTTTCTCGAAGCCCATAAATATGATTAACACCTCGATTGTATCTACTGTAGTTATTTCCTCCTCTTCCTCTACCCTTATTACCTCATCTGTGGGGAGTTCTCCTCCCCCGACAAAGAAAAAGGTAGAGACTGGTCCTTCTAGCAACATAGGATGTAAGAGGATCCCACCTTCTCCAAAAGGTGGCCTTGCGATTGCTTGTTCTATCCTAGTGACGGAAGCAGTCTCAACTTCTCCTGAGTTCGTTACCGCTCCTGAATTTCCTGATGAGCTTAGTGGTGAACCTCAGGTGCAACCTCCTCCATCTATAGAGGTGAAACATGGCAC
Source organism: Sequoiadendron giganteum (assembly GCA_007115665.2). Classification (NCBI taxonomy): domain Eukaryota; kingdom Viridiplantae; phylum Streptophyta; class Pinopsida; order Cupressales; family Cupressaceae; genus Sequoiadendron; species Sequoiadendron giganteum. The sequence continues at coordinate 105,856,343 of CM021106.1, read as the reverse complement.
TCCTATTAAGTGCATGTTTAACTTAGTGGATGAAGTTCTGACCTTGTCAGTGATCTTCACAAAGTCATTAACCTTAGCTCCACAAGAGTTGAGTGGAGGAGAACTTGCGGGTCCTTCTTCCTTAGCCCTTGTTGTGAGAGGGTCAGAAGCTCCTTCCCTTAAAATTCCACCACTGTAGGCTCATCCTCCCTCCCCCTACGATAATCTAGAGTGGGAAGCAGATGACCTCTTGGTCAATCGGTGTTATGGGGAGGCCTCTTCTTTATCTTTAGATTAGATATGTGTATGTGTTGTGATGTGTTTCCACCATAATCATGCTATGTGTGCCTAGATGATCCCCATCACTACTGTTGATGCTTGTATATAGGCGTGGTGTTTGTGTTGTAAACCTTCTTCTATTTGTATTATCATTCTTCCATGTTTGTGATTGAATTTCAACAAATTGGGGATGATGCAAAGTGTTGGGGGCATTTAGGCCTCCCTTCCATGTTGACCCAATTTTTTATTTTTACTTTGTCTTCTCATTCACTCTTCACATGGTCTAATATAGTAGGGGGTTGATGACAGTTCATTTATGTACTATTATTATACTTATATATATTTATGAGTAGTTCTAACCCCGAAATATCAGGCTACCATTGTGCCCTTTGTTCATGTTCTCTTTCATTTTTTTTCTTTTCCTTTAGCTTTCTCTCTTCTTTGCCTGAGTTGTCCCTTTCATGTGTGACAACACCACCACTAGATCACTTTGATCTTTAGAAAATGCATTTGTTTCCAACAAATCTTTTCTCAAGAATATTCACACACTTCTTTGTAAGAATTGCATTCTCAACTTGAAACCCTAATGGAACATTTTTCCTTCATCAAGGGTTTGTAAAGAAAGAACTTGAGAACCTTCCTTTGAAGTGGGAACAACTTTGATTTTACCCTCGTGTGGGAGCATATTCTTCCTTTTGAATTCCTTGATGAAGTTCAAACATATTTTAGAAGGATTCCTTGATGATGAATTGATTTGAGAAAGAAAACATCAACTTTCTAATAGTGCGTCCCTTGAGTGGACCCCTTGCTGTCTTGAAGGGTTCCTGAGGGACCCCCTTTGAAAGTTTCTCCTTCAAATAAAATAATTTGCATCTAGCTTGGGGGAAGCCTAACTAGACCTCGCTTTTAAAATAATGCATCCCTTGAGTGGACCCCTCCTCCTTTTGAAGGTTTCCCAAGGAACCCCTTTGAAAGTTTTCCAACTTGTTGATGGTTTGCATGATTGTTCACTTACTTGCCTATGTGGCCACTTCCTGACATGTTCTATCTGTGGGTAAACATTTCACTTTATGGGTGCACCCGTGAAGCCGCTTATTGACTCTACAGAGTCGGCTTTCTTGGATTTCTTTCATGCGAGAGATCTTGGAGGACACCTTGCTCATAGGTCTGCAGGCCTATGAGGTGCTTACTTCTTGGGGTCTCCTTCATGTGAGAGATCTTAGGGGTTGCCTTCTAGTAGGTTCATTGGCCTGTAAGACACTGTATTTATTTAGCTTCATAGTTCTATGGAGCTATGAAGTCCTTTTCTTGTCTTGCACTCTCAGGTTCGCCATATCACAGTCTGTTTCCTCGATTGTTCAGGTATACATTTATAACTCTACTACTTCTCCGATCTACTTTACCAAATAAATCATTAGTATTCATGCTCACTAAAGTGGGGGAAAAATGTATAGGAGCGAATTTGCACCCCTTATGCAAATTCCCCTTTTACACACCCTCACCTTAGAAAACCAAATTCGAAGGTGAAATTCCACATAAGTCCACTCCCTTCATTCCACTTGGTGTCTATGTTATGTGTCGGTAGAGGAATAACTATTGGGGACACCCACACGCCGTGAAGATGTCTGCACAGAACACTTACGTCCCTATTAGATTCTTGCATCTAGAACCTACAAAGGTGTTACAGTTCCCATTGGAGGTTGATTTGTAACACCCTCTTCGACCAACCGAACTGAATATGGCATTTTCCTTCATTTATCCTTTTAATTAATTCATACTCATTCTATTTCATCTCTTCACAAGATCTAAGCATTCTATCCATCACTCTCAAGCAACACTTTACACTCCATTGCAGCAACAACAACACTCCATCAACTCCGTAGAGCACGTGTGGAACAAACAACATTGTAGAAGAGGCTTGAGTCCTCTCATTTTCTCCCCCATTGGCTAGTGATCTCTTGGTAGAGGTGGTAAGCTTTCTACTCCTCTCCTCTACTATTTGGTTAGGTAGCATAACGCTATTTTGTAATGATTTTGTGTTCTTTAATTCACTTCTTGCTTTATCATACTTTTCTCTATTATTGTTACCTTGGATGTCCATGGAGGTGGGAACACCAAAATGGGAGTCTAACTGAGGCAGACCCCTATAAATGCCCCCGATAATTTTCCTCTCTCTTGTGTGCAAGTGGAATTATCCTTGGAGCTAGCTGGCAAACAAGCACCTTTGTGAGATCATTCTTACCATCCTCGCTCTTCTATATTTACTCTATCATATTCTTGCATATCTTGCCTACTTCATAGTGTTTTTTTGGCCCATCAGAAGTAACTAGATAGGATGTTAGTCAGTTTTCTTGTGTTCAACCTTGTCACTTTAGTCCTTTGGTCGTACGAACTCTAGCGCACTTGAGAGATGTCAACACACTGCACTATCATCTCGGAGCTTCACTTTCATCCTCGGGTAGAGAGCTCCCTGAGACATAGTGTTGACCCCAAAAATTGACTCACCTAGCCCCATTTTGAGTTTCGAGTCTTTAGAGTGATCGAAGGACCTCATAGTCCTCATCATTCTTGTCTTGTGTTTCTTAACACTCCTTTAAGATGAGGTAAGTTAGGGAAACCTTCTACTCTCGACCCTCCATGACCTAGGGCCTTGATGTGGTTGGTCCCCCTTTCTTATCTTACATAGGGAATAGATGCTTTGGATGTGATGTAGTCTGGAGCCTTGGATTGGACTCAAATTCCAGAGGTGGGTTATTCATCATCTAATTTTGTAATTTTGGGAGATGAAGGTCCTACAAGCTACTTCCCTAATCTAAGATGAAGGTCACTCACCTCTATCCCATAAGTGGGGTATTGGACAAATTTTTTAGTGTAAGCCTGCTGAACAAGATTTGTGTTAGGGTTTGGTGGAGGTTGGGACAATATATATGATGGTCTAGGTGGTTGATATTGAGGATTTGATGGGGGAATTAGAGCTTGTTGTTGAGGTTGAGGAGGAGGTAGCATAGGTTTCTAGTAATTCATATTTTACTGCCATGGTTGACCTTTCTGCCACTGAGGCTTCCATTGATTTTGTTGGGTTGGCCATTGTAGATTGTAGTTGGAACCTTGAATTTTTTTTTGTGGCCATGGGTTTGGCTACTGGTTCTAGGTTGGTTGACCTTGTGGCTATTGTTGAGGACTCTACCACTAGTTTTGATTGGTTTTCCAGGGTTGAGAGTTCTGAGTAGGAAAGTTTTGATTGCTTAAAGGGAAAAATGTTTTAAAACCAAGGGGGTCTAGTAACACACCTTGTCTCTGCTGCCATGGCCTCCTTTGTGCTATGTATAATATTTGTCCATCATCTCCTTCAATTTTCTAGAAATATGGTTTCTCAATATTTTCTTTCTAGATACTAGCCACCCATTTGCACTTACAAATGTCTTTCCTCTGCCTACAGTTAGGACAATACTTAGTGAGCATGGATTTTGCTTCTTCTTGATATGGAGGGTGTCCAACTATGTTTCTAGATGACTAATTATATTCCACTTCATTTTGGACAATACATTATTGAATGCAACTTTAGAAACCCCATTGGAGAACTTACTTGTGATGGATGATCTCTCCTCTCTTGGATTTCTAGAAAGGGTCCTTGAAAAATTCCTACAGACTTTACTAATGTCTTCAAATGGACCTATAAAAATTTCTCCTACCCCAATAAGGTTGAGAGAATCCATACATTCTTCATTAGTCCCCTTAAAAATAACAATTTAAGGGATTCCTCTGATAGTTTATGATGTGGGTTCTTCTTCAAAGTAAATTGAAATATTTCTATATAATCTTCCAATGGCTCATCCTCTTTGTGAGAAATTGAGAAAATATCATCTCTTCTCTGGTCTAATCCTCTGCAATAGTACTTGTAATTCTCTAAGAAATTTTTCTTCATTATTTCCCAATCTGGAACAACATCCTTGCCAAGCCCCACAAACCATCAGAGGGTAACATCCTTAAGATTAGCTGGAAAGAGCTTGAGTCGATGGGCATCAAAAGTATAATCATAACTTCTACATAAAACACCAAACTCAAAGAGAAAGGTATATGGGTACTCAGTTACCAAGCCACAAAATATTGGCAATGATGATGGTGGAATTTTTTTTAGCATAATAGCTCTAGCTTGGTCAATAATGGGGAACTCAACGGTACCATGCTCTAGGGGATCAAGATCTACCATTGTTCAGAAGGTCCCTTCAGTAACTGTGGAAGATGATGATAATGTTGAAGATGATGAAGATGACGAAGATGGAAAGGCAGTGTTTACTCTTTCAACACTCTCTGTAGTATAATAAAAAAATCACCAGTATCTTCTCTATCTTGAGTGTTTGAAGGGAGGAATCTTCCTTGGTTATCTCTTCGCCTCCGTATATAGTAGGTTTGACTTTGTATGGCAATGACCCTACATAATGTTAGTATAACTCCTGGTTTTTTTTGATGATGAAATCTATTAGTCCTAATGAATAAATAGAAAAATTAACTATGAAAACTTGTAAAAATAGGACTATGAAGATAAAACCATCCCTAACAACAACAATGCCAAAAATGTAGAGAAAACTAATGTGTTATGGACTTGGTAAATTCTACATAATTCAGAGGTGTGCCAAGCTGAACAGTCCTCTTGACATTGCAAGAATACATTAAATTATTGACCAAGGTGCGTAAGATTATGATGGTACTCCACTATATGTGTCTTCATAGGCTTGTGCTCACCTAAATTACTCTATGCAAAATTATTCAAACTATTCTACCTTACCGAAATTTGATAGAATTAAAAAAATAGTGAAAGTAGTTATAGAACCTAATGTCTACAAGCACCTGCAACATAAGTTGTAGATGACTGCTAATGATGTACAAGTTCATAAATAATATGAAACTATTTTGAATGAAAAAATAACCAATTCTAAGCTTCAGAGTACTATGATCTATCTCTGTTCATGAACACTCACAACTTTAACTAACCATAAACTATTCTACTTGGTAATGCACATGTAAGATAATGGAAATAGAATTAATGGAAATACATAAATAAACAAATAGATAGATGAAGTGAAGAACAATACCTGAGTGGCTAGCTCAAAAGACTATCTCACTTAACTTAAAGCCAAATCTAACTTATATTCTTATGCATCCATGCATTATACAAATCCATTCATTGCATAACACCAAATATTCAAACAAAATCCTTCTTACAAATTTTATTCCATAATATCAATTCAACAACATATTTTTGGATAACTGAGAAAATGGAAACTACCAATTGCTAATATCTTGTAACAAATTAACTAACTGAACTTTGAACTCATCCCCTAACTTTATACAAAATGGGGAGAGATTTATTCAAACTGATAACTAACAAACTAACTGGAATCGTAAATCTCATTCCTAGATACGAGGATGTGGAATTAAGATTGACTTATTCATTTAACTGAAAAAGGAAAAAGAGACCTATTTAAATAAGAACTTGCATGTGAAACACATGGGAAAATGTTCAGCATTCAAGAACAAGTATCTTTCCAACATTTATTCCTTCCATAATGACCATGCTTAGCTCCATAGCTTCCTTCTCTTGGATGGCTTGAAGTTCATTAATTCCCATCATGCTTCCGCTACAATTAATCCATTCTTGTTACAATGCGCTGAGCTATAAAGGGATTAATCCAAACAACATACATATGCAAATAACCACAATAATTAAATCACAACATTCCTTCATATGCATATATATATATTCATATTTAAACCATGCAATTCTATGAATAGTTTCACCATATTTAATTTCCACAAAAATGGGTTCAAGGTTGTAAAGTATGCATGAAAGGATAACACATTATGGAAGAATTGTCTAAAAGGTACTTTAAAATCATATGTAAAGTGTCTTAAAAGTGTATGGAAAGCAACAAAAAGATACTAATAACTAGACCCATCATAAACCACGGTGAGGATTAACTCACATACCCATCAAAAACCACAGTGAGGATTAAATCACATATATATGAATAACAATATAAAATACAATTAGGTTCACTAATAAGGGCTCACTACTTAGAAAAAAAGAAGAAAGGCTCACTGTCCAGTGGCTCAATGCCAAGAAGAAAGAAGAATAGGAGAAAATGTTACAAAGAGATTCACTATCTTAGAGAAACAGAAAAATCCACCACTACAACTCTATGCCATCCGTAACCTTCGGCTCATTGCCTCCAACAACTTCAAGAACACTAGAAATATAAACACCTTCTGCTCACCGCATCTAGAGTCATTGGCATTAAAGCTCACAATCAAATCACTACATGATCACATTCACATCATACACACTACACACAATCTCCAACAACTCATCTTGCATTTATACCATCCATAACCTAAACAATCTCAATTAGGTCATCTTGAATGAAATGTATGCACCTCAAACGTGCATCACCAAAATAGGTTAGAGCCAAACACTTCAACAGTGGAAAGAAGTGAAGGCATACCATGTCAAGGGTTAACTAGGACCCAAATCTACATCACCATGCCACTCAATACATCCAAAATCCATGAGGTACCTCCACAAATAGTGCTAGCACTCTAGGTCAGCCAAACCTAAACTAACACTACAAGTGATCACATATACACTTCTCTAGGTTCGAAAAAACCATGCAAACCACACAAAAACATTTCAAAACTGTTGAAAAATGAGGTGTTTTCTTAGCTTAATACTCTGTAAAACTTTAAGATTGCTGATCTAAATAAGATTTTCCTTTTGTTACAAATTCTTTGTGGGTGATTATCTTGATTAATCCATTTTATTGTTGTAGAATGTAGATAGAACTTGATAGAAGAATTAGACAGGATATTAGAAATATTGCACAAGCATATATCGGGGAGAAAACCCTTTTAGGGAAAAAACTCAACCAAGAATTAAACTATTATTCAATCTTTGAAGTAGATTACAATAGCTCCAATTGTTGCTCAAGAATGCCTCTTCTGCCTTCACCAAACTTCTTCACAACCAACAAATAAAACTTACTAACTCTCTCTACAACTTGCTTGAGATATATAGAATTTATCCAACATTGTAAACTCCAAATGAGTTACACAAAAAATGCTCAAGCCCTAACTCTTAAAGGTATGCCTATTGCATGCAAATGGAGTTGTATCGTGAAAACCAATGTCAAACCATCTACCTCTTCCATTTGGGCATACCAAACTGAAGTCACAACTTAGTCTTCATCCTATAAATATCTTAAGGCTTTATCCTCAAAGTTGGCACCCAAAAGAGGGCCCCACTTAACCAGGCCTTCAAAAATATCTCTGCATGCAAAGGAGTTAATTCCAAGAAGCCAACTTGGGCGCCCAAAATGGGTCCAAGATATTTATTTTTAACTGAAACATTTCTCAACACCATTCATGCAAGAATGTTCATCTCTTGTTAACTAAAGGTAGTTCCTATTATCTATCATGAAACTCAAGTTATTAGCCATGAATTTCAAGTTAACTGAAGTCAACTAACATACAACTAAAACTAACTGAGGATAATTGAACTTGAATTGAATTGAACTGAACTTCAATTGAACTAAACTTGAACTAAATTGAAGTCAACTAACATGCAACTAAAACTAACTGAAGATAACTGAACTTGAACTAAACTGAACTGAACTTGAACTGAACTGAACTGAACTGAACTTGAATTGAATTGAATTGAACTTCAACTGAATTGAACTAAACTGAACTGAACTGAACTGAATTGAACTGAAATGAACTGAACTTCATTTGAGCTGAATTGAACTTCAACTGAACTTCAAACCCTATTTTATAGGTACTCAACATGCATAAAACAAAATCCCTATTTTGTAGGAACCCAGGATGCATTTCTGAAGTATACTCAATTTACCACTTAGTTAACTGAACTTAAGGTGAGTGTCACCTCCCATGTGTGTTCCCATGTGCTCCTATTTTTTAGGAACCCATCACAAGGCATCCCCACATGTTCCTAACATTTAGAATAACATACAAATGTCAATTAACATGATTATTTCATCAATTATTAATTCCTTCTTAATCCTAGTGTTGATAAACACATTTTAGGAACTTAGGAGATACATGAAATAACTAATGTTTTAGGATTTCAATTAAATGGCATCCTATTTCCAACAAAAACATCTACACAACATCACAAAATATTCCAGTATTGTCAAAATATTTTGCAACACTGTCGCAACCACCTGAAGAAAGGATTACTTTCATTTTGCGCATCAAGATGCACAACCATTGAATTTTTAACATAATAACTAAACTTGTGGAGCAAATCAATAATATATAAACTCCATGATAAGTTAAATATAAACAATATAAGCATGTTCCTAAATCTGCAAGATAAGAAACCTCACTATGGAGAAATGCAAAGCAATCTCATTCCTCCCAGATAACCTTGTATACAAATAGACACACTCTTAAACACAAATTCCACTACCGCACGATCTACAACTTGAAACTATGGATATATAGAACCTCTAAACACCTCTGATCATCATATCCAAACCACACTAGCATATCTTCAACCATGAAAAAATGTGGAGCACAACATTGAACAATTATTCATCAAAACCATACAAGACATCAATGAAAACACTGATGAAATCACCACAACACCTTATGAAACTACAACACATCCATATTGACAATACTAATAACAATACTGTCAACAACTCCAACACTAGCAATCTCCAACAATTTCCATACTGTTGACATCAATGAAAACACCACCAACATACTTGCAACGATCTCCCCCTTTGTCATTGATGGGAACACCATCTCTAAAAATCCATCAACAACAAAAGTAGCTCTATAGTAAGCAACACTCCCGCTTACTAGGGTACACTTCACTCTCTCCCTTTATCTCTATTCTTCAGACACCATTCTGTCCGCAATCTCTCCCCCTATCTATGGAGTTTTTCAACCATTACTCTCCCCTTTTGACATCCATTCTTTCCTTATGTTTTTCAGACTTCACTTTCTCCCCCTTTGACATCAATGGCAAAGGGCAACACTTGCATATAATTTTTCTTTTTTTTCTCCCCCCATTTGAAATTTGCATGCATCACTTTGATACCACTTGCACACTTCTCTTTAGACAACACCAAAAATAAACTACTCTCCACTACATAGCTCTTCTCCATACAAATCTCACTACTGTTCAATATGCATTACTCATTCTTTACTTAATTTTTCAGTTCTCTCCACCTTAGGGGTGCAAGATATGCTCCACCTAACCACATCAAAAAAAACATCACCACCTACTCCCCTTGATAGGTAGCCTTCAATATCAATCTAAGACCAAGAATGTATCTTGAATGCTCACTTGGATAGATGCACCAACTTATGCATCTATTTGAAAGGAGGGGTAATAACCCCTAACTTCTATTGGAGATACCCAAAATTATCTTTAGGAAGATCCTTTGTAAAAATATCTCTAACTTGATCCTTTGTAGAAACATACTCCAACTTCACCTCATTCTTTGCAACCTTCTCTCTTAGAAAGTGATACTAGATAGAGATATATTTTTCTCTTGAATGCATTAATTGGTTTTTTAAAATATTGATGGCACTTATATTATCACACAAGATAGAAATAGGTTCATCATATGATACTCTGATATCCTTCAATGTTTGATTTGTCCATAACACCTATGCACAACATGATGCTGCTACAATATATTCTGTCTATGTAGTAGATAATGACACCAAATATTGATTCTTACTCAACCATGAAGCCAATCTACTTCTAAGAAAGAAAGCAACTCCACTTGTACTTTTTTTGTCATCTGTACAACCTATCCAATCTACATATATGTATATGCACTCAAGGAGAAATCAATATCCCTAGGAAATTGTAAACCAAAATACGAAGCACCATTCAAGTATCTAAATATCCATTTAACTATTGCAACATGTGATTCTATGGGATCTTCCTAAAATCTTTCCATAAGACAAATTACATACATGATATCTGATCTAGTAGTAGTTAGGTACAAAAATACACCAATCATTGATCTGCACTTGCTCTGATTAGCCTTAAGAGATTCTTTATTTTTTCTCAACTTACAACTTGTAACCATAGAGGTACACATAATGATTTAGAATCCTCCATTCCAAACTTCTTCAACATTTCCTTGACATACTTTGATTGTGAAATAAAAATACCTTTATCTTATTGAATAATTTATAATCTAAGAAAGAGATTCATCTCCCCACATATTGACATCTCAAACTCTTTTTACATCTCCTTTGAAAATATCTTGCAAATACCTTCATTTCCTCCAAATATAATACTACAACAATCGAGATTTTATCTCCCTCAAATTTGAAGTAAAGGTTTCTATTTGTAGTACCTTTTTTGAATCATTTCTACAATTACTTATCTAACCTTGCATACCAAGCTCTAGGAGGTTGTTTGAGTCCATATAATACTTTCTTCAACTTGTAGACCATATCAACATCATCTGATAATTCAAAACCTTTTGTTTTTTCAATGTACTCTTTTTCCAACTCACCATTTAAGAATTTAGACTTCAAATCCATCTGGTAATCCTTGAAGTATTTATGTGCTGCAAAGTAAAAACATTCTAAAGGCTTCCATCCTTGCAATCAGAGAAAAAGTCTCTTCAAACTCTATTCCTTCCACTTGTGAGTAGCCCTTACACACAAGTCTAGCCTTGTTTCTGACAACTTTTCCATTCTCATTCAAATTTTTCCTGAAAACCCGTTTATTTCCTATCACATTCTTATTTGTAGGTCTTGGGACCAATTCCCAAGTCATATTCTTCTCAATCTATTCCAACTCTTCTTTCATATCCTTGATCTAGTTCTCATCATTCCATGCATCAGTCACTATTTTAGGTTCCACCTCTAAAAGTAAGTAAAAGTTTACTCGTTCCTCTACCATAGTAGATTTTCTTCTTTTCAACACACCTTTGCTCTGATCTCTAATGATTAGATCTTCAAAATGGTTCTTCTGTGCATACTTAGGAGTCTTAGGGATATTTTCTAGAGATTCTTTCTCTTCAATTATCATCTTTTTCCTTCTCTTCATCTTTTTCTTCTTCATTGCAATGGAATTCATCAGATTCATATCCTTCTATCAATACATAACTCTGATGTGGTTCTTCATCCACTTTTATACTTTCACTTTCAACAATCGTCTTCAACCTTTTATTATAGCACCAATAAACTTTGTTTCTTGTAGAGTATCCAAGGAATATTCCTTCATCAAATATTGCATCAAAATTTCCTAACTTTTCTTCATCTCTTCTAATATAACATTTACTTCCAAACACTTTGAAGTATTTCATAGTGGGAGGTTTACCATACCATAACTCATAAGGAGTCTTTGAATTGTTCACTCTTGCTTGACCTCTGTTCAGAATGTAGACTACAATATGAATTTATTCTCTCCAATAGACATCCAATAGACTTGCTTCCTTCATCATACTCATTTCGGCTTCTTGAATTTTTCTATTCTTCCTCTCCACAACTCCATTTTGCTTAGGAGTCCTAGGGTTGAAAAATGTCTCTTAATCCCATGATCTTCACAAAAATGGTTAAACTCATTGTAGGTAAATTCACCAACTCTTTCGGACCTTAAGAACTTTATTTTCACATCCATTTCATTCTCCAACATAGACTTAAATTCATTAAAACTATCTAGATCTTTTGAATTTTCTTTGAGAAATGTCACCCAAGTCCTTTATAGAATTATTATCAATCAACAACATAAAATACCTATCACCTTGAGAGATTCTTATTCTGGTAGGTCCACATAGGTCTGTATGCACCAACTCCAAAGGACCTATGGTAGAATATTCCTTAGACTTGAACCTCTTCTTTGTTTGCTTTCCAAACTGACACTTTGTGCAAATTGCATTGATAAGCTTTGTAATCTTTGACATATTTCTCACAACATCAGTAGAACTAATCTTTTCCAGGCTATCAAAATTGATGTGACTTGTAAACACTAAAAATTGTCCCAAGCTTGCAACTCTTAGTTTCTTCATCATTTCCCCTTTCATTCTTCATAATTAAATAATTTTTAATTATTTAAATATTTTCTAATGTCATGTGTATTCTATTAATTAAATAATTTTAATTATTTAATTAATTCATTTATATCTTTATCCCTCCATGATTAATTAAATAAATTTTATCTATTTAATTTTCGTCCATTTTCTACTATAATTAAATAATTATTTTTAATTATTTAATTATTCATTAGCCTCTTCTCTCCTAAATTAAATAAATATTATTTATTTAATTTGATCCACTCTCTTGAATTTTGAATTAAATCATTATTTAATTCAAAAGATTCCCTTTGTCACATTCTTCTATAATTAAATAATATCTTTATTATTTAATTATTCATTGGCCACTTAAATTAAATAATTTTTATTATTTAATTTCTCCTATTACCTCTTTGTTCGTGCCAATCTTATTTTACACATCAAATCTTATCTCTTGACATCTCATTTAATCTTAGCCCTTGATTGAATTATCTCATAATTCAATCTCAACCCTTCGTCCTTATCATTTTCTCTAATTTAGCCCTAACCCTATTTCATACTACAACTTTCAATATTGGCCATTGATTAAGACATCTTATTGACATCCAATCTCAACCATCAATCCAAATCAGACCTTTCCTATAAATCAACCCTCTCATAAGCCCCTTTGGGGGTTTGATTCTTCAAGCATCCTTATGCTGTCAAAATCATTCTTGAATCTTTCATCTATCTCTATCTATCATCCTTCATCTATCACCCTCATCATATCACTATGCTACTGATTTGAGCAACCAACATACCAAATCAATCGATTCATTCATCCATCATTTGCATCTATTTGAGGTATTGAAGATTGGGATTAGGTAATGCATATTATTATTTTATCATTTCTTATTTATCCAAATTTTTCATATACATTTTGGTGAACTCGACGTGAACCCCCTAACTAATTTCTGGCTCAATTTTTTGACAAAATTTTGAGGAATTTTGGACTTGGATCCTTTTTGTTGCAGGTTTTGGTAGGATTTGTTGTAGGTTTTGCATCATTTTGGGACAAAACCCTAATTTCAAAAGATTTGACCATATCTCTCAAACGACTGTGTATTTTCTCACAAAAAAATTTCTATAGGTTGGTGACAATATCAAGAGCTTTTAATCCGAAAATAAGATATTTTGGATCTGTTTTTAATTTTTTATATATTTTTGTTATTTTTCATGAAAAATTAATTTTGAGAGCAAATTAGAGAATTTTTCAGATTTCTTTATATTTATGGAAATCTCACTAAGTTCTAATAGGTGTCTGTTCAATATGTTTTTAATTTGGATGAAAATAATTAGACAAAAAAAATAGATCTTTTAAAATTAGGGTTTTACAAAGATTTTCTTATATCTCACAAATGGTTGTAGATATTTTCACAATTTGTTTTTTGCAGATTTGGGATAATGTCAAGCTCCTTCAGGCCAAAAATCAAAATTTTTAGAATTTTTTTTATTTTTTAAATAATTGTTTTTATGATTTTTCATGAAAATTATATTTGGATGCAAAACAACAATTTTTTTGGATTCCTTTATATTTTTGGAAAGATCTCAAAATGTCAACAATTGTCTATTCTCTATGTTTTTATTTTTGATATCAAAAACATTTCCAAAAATCAGATTTGTCTTGACTAGCTAACCCTCTTAAATTAGTGATCAATTATCTTGTTAGGGTTTTGGCTTTGTTGTTGGTTTTGTGAATGTGTAGAAAAATAAACACTTCAATAGAAAAAATGGATCAAGTGGACAAAAATTTGGAGATAAATAAATTCTAGGTGCACACATTTCATCTTTCATCTCTTAATCTTGTTTGTCACGCATTTAGGTTTGGGGCTTCAAAATGAACATCTTGTTTGCAATCACACTTTGAAATTGGGCTTAAAAAGAACCATTGTCTTCCATCATTGGATTTGGGTTAAAAAGAACAAGTTCTTCCATTGTTTTTTTACACACATTTCATTTCTAAGGGAAATTAATCATTACGAGTGTGAATCAAGTGTGTGTGTGGTTAAAAACACCATACTTGGTTCTCTTTTGTCATACCCTTCTTAGGAGGCTTGCTTGGAGCACAAAACCCTCCAAGGGATGACCTCAATCAAGGTGTGAATCCAAAGACATGCCTCTTTGGGGGTTGAAATCTTGTCACTCTTGGCTAAGTCCCAAAGAACTTTATAACTTTAGGAAGTGAAGGTGAAGGGTGGGTTACCCCTTTCTCTCGGCTATGTGGCACGATTTTCCTTTCAAATCATCCATAGTCAACCTTGTGCATCCTAGCTTAAGACCTAATTGGGTATAAGCACTTAACTAACATTAAGCTTGTTGTTTTGTATTCAAGTGTTTTCTTAATCATAACATTTAATCTTGAAAGAAAAAATTATCATTGTGTTTGGTGTGTTTGTTCATGGATTTACATGTGTGATCTTGTGTTTGATATTGCCCAAGTCAAAATTCCAATAATTTTTTTCCAAATCATCCAAATCATACAATCTTGTCATTCCACATCATATCCTAATCATCATCATCTCTTTAATCCAATCAACATAATTTTACATTATGCCAATATTAGAAAACCTAGTACCCCAATTCCAAGACCTCCTCCAATCACTTTATCAAGCACCACAACCCTTAGACCAAAAAATTATACACGGGCTCCAAGGCCTCATCCAATGATTTCAACTTCAAAAAACCAATCACCTCAAATGCAACAACTCATAGCAAAAGCCCAATACCTCATGGCCACTTGTCAAATCCAACAAGCACAACATCAAGTCTAATCACCACATCAACAAATTTCACATCAATCCTATGTGTCACCTATATCATTATATCAACCCCATCCATCCACATATCATGTTACCCCTTCATCAAATTATCACACCTATTCTAATTTCAACACTTATCCATATCAATCCACCTCTCAACAACCATTATCCTATGCAAACCCTCCATCATTATCAAAACAAAAAATCATACCACAACAAGTCCAAAGACCATTTAAACCTCAACACATTCAACCAAAATACTATGTGTCACATTCATCATCATGCCAACCTAACCCATCTACCTATCATGTCAATTCCTCATCAAAATATCCACCTATATCACAACAATAACATAGGAGCCCAAGTCCACCTTGGCAACAAAATCAAGAGCCTTTCAATTCTCATGCTCCATTTGACAAGGGGAACACCAATCTAGTTCATGCACCCTATAACTTTAGCATACAACCATCCAATCAAATTACTATCCTTAATCCACCATGTCCTAGTCCTAATCCATTGGCCTCTCGACCTTCCAACCCATCAAACTCTTCATTACCCCCACCATCATATAATCCTCCATCAAATCTATGCCCTAAATTCAAAAAATTCAAAACAAACCTATGGAATTACCCAAATCCACCCATCCACCTAAAAAGGATGTGACCCAAGGGCTACTAGCAAGGAATCAAACATCTCCATGTCATCCAACTCATGTGATTGAACCTACCAAAGAGTTTTAAAACATCATGGCCATTCTTACAACCCCATCATGTAGTCTCCCCCTTGAGCCTATTAAAGAGTCTCCCCCATTGAGCCCAAGTCACCCTCCATCATGTCTCCATGTTGTTGACCATGTAGAACATGTCGAGCCTATTCAAGAATCATCCCCTTCCAATTCCATTCAAGCACCCCAAGAGGTATGTCAAGATAATTATCCTAAGCATGAGGAAATATTAACCCCTCATTCTAATCAAGATCTAGGCCCTTCTAATGATCCCACTCATAATATACTTGGTCCTATTTATGATCAAGCTCCCCTATATGATCTTACCTATGATAAAGAAGACCATGATGATCCTCTTATCCAACTCTATGTATTCCATGGTCAAGAGCCTATCACTTTACCTATCCATGAGCAAGATATCCGAAATTCACCTTCACCTAGTCCTATCCATGTTCCATAAACATCCACTTCCCTTGATGAGACATATGCCTCCCAATCACACATAAAAGATCAAACAAATACCATAGATCTAAGTGAACAAAATTATAATCAAGATCCTAATGATCCCCCATAACCTAGTATCGATCCCATTGTAATTCCTCCATCATATCCTATTGGTCTTTCCACCCTTATTCATGAATGTTCCTCCTTAGAAAAATAACAACCATTATCTTCCCTTGCTTCATTTTCTCCATCCAATAAGGAAATCATGTATAATGTTCCACATACACCTAGTCTCATTGTCCATTGCATACTCCAAAAAATGAGCCACCAAGGTAAAGGTTTAGACCTTCATGAACAAGGTATTTTGGAGTCCATCCATGTCAAATTCCCTCCACATTCTTATGGCCTTGGACATACAACCCAAGGACACCAGTCTCAAGATGTTGATACTTCCTCCATGCATCCTAAGTCCACCTTATTCCATTATAAATACCATCATATGCCCAAAACATATGTTGCCATCCCTCCTCCATCATCCTACAAATGCCAAAAGCATGTGGCCATATACCTTCCACCATCAAATTTTACACCATTGCTTCCAACTCCTAATATCCACCCATATAATCTACCTCCATTACTCCCAACACCTAATATCTCCATTATACAATCCCCTTGTTCATCCATCCATAAATCTTCTAAAAATCCTAATCATGACCAAGCAATGCACACATTGTCTAAACATGAAGCTTCCACTCATTCCACCATACCCATGGGATTCAATTTTTTTTTTTTCAATGCCTCTACCTGTAAATTAAAAAATCCTAAGGACCCTTATGCCTTAGGAAATCAATACAAAAATTCAAAGAAAATTCCATCTAAAAATTTATATAAGCCCATACCTCCAAAAGTAAAGGCCAAAAGTAAAATGGTTTAGGTCCCTAAAAAAAAGGAAAGAAATTCAAATGAGGCATCTACATCACAAAAATCACAACCATCTACTTCCACCTTACATTCCCACTCTACTGAAGAATCTCATATTCCACCCCAAAACAAAAATAAAAGTCATAAAAATACTAAGTCTATGTGGGTACCTAAAGCAGTTCATCACCCATCTCCTAAGCAAACATCTCCATTGCTTCCTACACCCTGTCCACATCAAAAGCTTTAATGTTTATCATCATGTGTGAAACATTTGGTCATGGTTCCATTCTATTTAACAACAATTACACATGCCTCCATCTCCTCACCCTTCACTCATTATCCTACATATCTCCCCCACCACCTTCCTATGATCCATGCTTTTGGCTAAGCCTCCCCATTCATCTTTTGCATAAGTCCTATATAATTCCTATCATAATCCACAATCTTCCCTAAATAATATGCATCATAATCCACTATTTTCCTCCATAATCCACATCATAATCCATTATCTTTCTAATCCATATCCCTCTCTTGAATTTCCTACCAACATATATGAGCATATTTGACATGGTCCATGCAATGAAATCCATATCTAGTGGGACTATAACCTTCCATGGAACTAGACACTTGAGTCCCTCCTATCCATATTCAATTTATATTAAAACAAATGGTCAAAAGAATTTTTTTTTTTTTTTAAAGAGAAATCCCTTCGTCCAACAATGAAAACTTGCTAAACAGGCACCCTGGATAAGTACCATGATGAAAACCTGGCAAACAGGTGTCATGTGTAGGCTGATATTCTATGGCACTTACACTTCGGGGCACAATTTCTCATCTATATAACCTATAATTTTCATGTCATATCATTCTATTTTACCATCCTACCATATTTAGCCATCATTCCTATCTATCATATTTGAGTTTTTTCATCCTTTCTTCCCCCTTTTGATCTCGATGAAGATATAGGGGAAAAAGGGTTAAAAAATATTTTTTGGGCATCTCTTGATATACCTCAAACTATCTAAACCAATCCATCCCATCATCCACTCTTGTCATAAGCTTTTCCATAAAAAATCCTAAGTCTACTACCTAGAAGGGGGCATGTTATTCCTATGGGACATAGTCCTTGGAGATCACATCATAGCTCCTCATGATGCCTACATCCATTCCACTATATCTTATCCTTTTACCCATCCACTTATCATGAGATTTCTGTTCACTATGACCTCTCATTTTTATCCATCCATCTATCATGAGCCTTTTATCCCTTATTGTATCACCCACCCACCCTTCCATCCATCAATCCCATCTATCTCCTTGCACCTAGACTTGGTTTTCCCTTGTCATTGGTATCTAGCACAAAGGCTACCCAAATTTTCATCCATTGACATCTCAAAACATTTCAAAAATCCCAAAAAATCAAAACACTTCAAAAATCCAAAAAAATCAAAACATTTCAAAAATTAAAAAAAATCAAAACATTTCAAAAAGACAAAAAATCAAAATATTCCCAAAAATTAAAAAAAAAAGGAAAAAGGTCCTGAAAAAAGAACAAAAATCAAATAGCCAACAAAAATCCAAGCAATAAAATCAAACCAAATCACTTCTTCCAAGGAAACCCATTTTCTAATCAATCCAATCATTATCATCAAATCAAATCATTTCTTCATCATGATCGAACCCCTTAGAATTTTTTTGGTTCCACCCTAAAAATTGTGCAAAATCTAGCTTGGTTCCTTGTGCCTTGTTTTAGGTCATATTCTCATCACTATGATAGGGTTTTATCTTCATAAAAATTCCCAAAATTGGCCTGTAAATGAGAAACCCTTGTTCATTTTAAAGTCGCATTGACTTGTTCTCCTAGTTCCCGATCATATAAGTTGTCACTTATGCCATCGCAATCGTTATCTTACTGGCCCCTGACCTTAGGTTTTTCAATTGCCTTGGTTCTTCTTGGTCTTAATTCCCTATGATTGAAGGCTTAAATCTTAAAAATTTATATCCTTAGTCTTTGTTGTTAAGGGTTAGTATTTTGTTGCCTAGGGATGGCCCCTTTTTATGACTAAATTTTACTGCATGTGCAAAAATAATGCTTCGTCTTGGCTATCTAATCATGGGAATCGATCCTAACCATTCCTCGTATGCTCGTGCT
The DNA here is from genome assembly GCA_007115665.2 of Sequoiadendron giganteum. Lineage (NCBI taxonomy): Eukaryota > Viridiplantae > Streptophyta > Pinopsida > Cupressales > Cupressaceae > Sequoiadendron > Sequoiadendron giganteum. Next base: position 105,836,981 of record CM021106.1, on the reverse strand, counting down.
AATTTATTTTCTCTTATTTTATTCATACGAGCTGGTGGGCTTCAACCACGTGTCTGGTATACTGGTGGACTTGGTCTCCTTGGAAAGGATGACTGATGCTTTTCAAAGAAGATCTACGGCTGACTGATTGAAGACCTGGCCATATTTGTACTGCTCCCCACTATCCTGTCTTTTTTTATTTCATATTATTTTAAGCACATGGACTAGCGAGTGATGACCACATGGTTTTGTTTAATAGTGGGACCTGATCCTTCATAGGGTAGTGGGTGTTGTTTGAGGTTTGATCAATGGTGTACATCACAACATGTGTTCTCATCTGGGTTTTTTTCCCTACGCTCCCATCCATCTATAGTGGCAAGATGGGATAGTCACATGGGTTAGCGAGCAATGTGACACTTGTCATATGGTGGGAGCCGCTGGGTTTTGAGGAAAATGGCTTATTTTGTGAAAGAATTTGATGGCTGATGGCTGGTAATGTGGCTCAATAATGGCCACTCCCTGCCATCCCGTGTGGGCCTTGCCTATGTCCTGTATCTTTTGATGGACTAGCGGGAAAGTGACATGTGGACTTTCTAAAATGCTCCAATGGACTCTAAATAGAGTTGGAATACCTCCAAATTTGGCTGAGGAGATACTATTTTTGAACTATGCTATTTTCAACCTTGTTCTTCAAGGTGCATGCTTGAAATTTTGATCATCACTTCTGACAACAAATGATACGTGTGGAAAAGGTGAAAACAAGGCATGCCAATGTATGAACCAATATTTTGAGATTGGATAAGGATTAATCCCCACCATTTTGATAAGAAGAAATATGAATGAAATAACTCCTACGGGTGAGTGGGTAATTATGGCAAGAAATTTTTAATTGGTGCTATGAAGAAAGTAGATGTTTATGTACTTAGAGATTTTTTTATTTAAAGGAGCATTAAAAGCACAATTAAAACTTAATTGTAAGTGGCTGCATTGTAATCTACCCGTTGATTTAACTTTTAAAATATGATCAGCAATTAAGATTAAAGGGATCAAGGCAGACTATTGTCAACTCATGCGCACAAGCTTTCTTTGAAGAATTAATGGCTAGCACACTTGCATGGCTCGTTATAAGGACTGATTTCTATAATTCTCATTCAAATTTTTCATTGAGTTTGGAGGTGTCTTCTGGTTCTCATCACTAGAAGAATGAGTAAGATAGGAGAATCTGTTAGGCCAGTTCAAAGGTCTAGGAGATTAAGTTTGCTAGAGTCTGAGAAGAGTGCCCCAGAGGATGAATTTGATACACAGGGAGATCTTGATACACAAAATAATAGAAGGGGATGCAAGAAATTTAAGAAGTATGGTGTCAGGAGTAATTACCACCTAAGGAACTAAACCGTTTCAAAATAATCAGTCAAGTTCAAAGGAAAGGAGTTGGTGAAATATGAAAAGAAGACAAAGAAAGGGTGCAAGTATCGAAAGGCATGTCTAGGAGGATTTATTTATTTTGGTGAGTTCTCTAACAACCCTTTAGATAATGAGGGTGACACTAATTCAGAGGGTGATTATTATCCCCTCTCCCTAGTACCATCTGATGATTCCAACGACGTGGTGGTGACAGTTCCTCCAATTCCACCACGGATGAAGCACGAGATAGTATCTTATGAGGCTAATGACTCAGAGTGATGAATATGCCCCATTTTTGTTTTTGATGACACCATGGCCCTATTGTCAGGACTATCCTATTTAGTATTCATGTGATTTCTAGTTTCTAGTGCTGATGTGGAATTTTTTTGGGCTAGTGTATAGGAGAGGTTCCAAACTTCCTAGTGTTGGGTGGTATGCAAGTTTTTGCCGAGGCTGCGAGTGGAGAATCTTCTTTGGTTGGAAAGGATGGGGATACTGCTGCTACAACTGACTCTTCCTTTTGAGGAGATGGTGGTCTACATGTAGGGGATGTGGAATGTTTTATTTTACTCTTCCATTTTCCTCAATGATTTCATGTAACATGCTTTGGACGTATCAAATTCTAGTGCAAATGATCTCAAAATAAAATGAAATGTAAATGTAATTGAGCTTGATGCTTGTTGCTCCCTTATTTTATAAAAGGGATTTCAGGGCTCATTACAGAGGTCAAAATTTTGAGTCTCAATAGGGTTTTTGGTGAATACTTAACTCAAAAAAGGCATTTTGAATAGGATATGGGTAAATAGGCTAGTATATGGTATTGGGAATGAAGTTCTATATGTAACAATCTTAAATTAATTTTATATGAAATACTGATATAGAAATGAATCTTTGTCTAGAAACAAATACTCGCTTATGCATATTTCTTATGAGTTATGAATGAAAATGCTAATGGTGTTATCATTTATCTTCAGATGTTTCTATTTGAATTTACTATTCTATTCTCAGCTTTAACTCAAAGAGTTGATTAAAATGTTTGAAGATGGTATAAAATTTGTAATAAATTTCTGAGGATTTATAAATAGTGAGTGTTTCTTTTAGGAATCTTGAATTTTCATAATCTGAAAAGCAATATGAGGGTAGTTCATCTACTTCTAAAATGAGTAGTTCATATATTACAGATCCATATATATTTGACTCCGTTGCTCCAATTGATAAGACATTGGCTGGTTTATCAGAAAATCTAGCATGAAGAGTGAGAAAGTAGCATACCTAGCCTTGGACTTAAAATAAGAACAATATTCATTTAAAATCCTTTTTTAATGAATTGTGTGTAGGATGGAAGTATTTTGATTCATAGAAAATTAGTAGTCATTCACTTAAAGGATATGCCAAATCTTTAGTGGGATGGGATTTATTTTCATTTAACTAGGAATCAATCTATTATTAATTTGATATATTTCATGAAGATGTATTTGGGATCACCCTCCTTGGTTTAACAGAGCCAAAAGTTAAATAGTAAAGATCACAAAATCCTAGGCTCATTGTGTTGGCCACTAACCTTACAATTTCTTCATTATAAGAGTTGGCAAATTTTTAGAGAATTGTTAGGTTCTATTGGAAAAATCACCAACACATCAATCCTTAATCCATACCATTACAATCACATCAATTGTTCTATTCAATTCATCACATCCTTTCATTCAATCAAATCATCAAATCAATCATCATATCATTCCAAATCACTTCTTCAAATCAAATCATTTCAAGCAATAATCCAAATGCAAGGAAATCCTTAATCCATACCATTCCAATCACATCAATTCATCACATCCTTTCATCCAATCAAATCATCAAATCAATCATCATATCATTCCAAACTAATTCTTCAACTCAAATGAATCATTTTCAGTCATTCCAAGCAATAATCCAAATGCAAGTCGATCAATCTTACCAAATTATCTAATCACATCCTTTGGTCTTGATCCTAATCTTGTTGTAAACCCAATCAATCAAAGTCAATCAATCAATCAATCAATCCTTGTGTTGATCTAGGGATATTTTATTCCCTACGATGACAACACTATCATCATCAATCAAAATCAATCAATCAATTAGTTACTCATTGGTTTACAACTTGACGAGGGCAATACCTTGTTTGTTTTTATATAATTTGTGCATGCTTGATTGTGTATGTTATCAATTTTATCTTTCATTTGCATCCAATCCGAATTACTCCAGCAAATATTCATATCTTGTATCTAGACAAGGTTGTATTACACTGGGGCATGAAACACATCATCACCTTGGTCCTTATACCTTGGTGCATCATGTCTAGTGTCACATTAAACATCATGGTTGCTCACCTTCTTGCAACATAACGTATTATCCATCTCTTTATCCATCTTTTATCATTTCATTCATTTCGAGAGCATACCCATGTTTGTTCAACCCGCCTATCCTCTCGAGGGGGCATCATCATCCCACCATCATCCTATTCTTATATCATCATCATCCCACTCTTATTTCATCATTATCGTATCTTTCTATCATCATCCATTTTCTTCTATCTATAACTTAGCTTCTTTGAAATGATGTTACTTGACACAAATCTCATCATCTCAAACATCATCTCAAAGAGGGGAAAAATGTAGACAATAAAAATTGTCCTAACCATGTGACTCTTAGTTTCTTCATCATTTCCTCTTTCATTCTTAATAATTAAATAATTTTATTATTTCCTAATGTCATAAGTATTCTATTAATTAAATAATTTTAACTATTTAATTAATTTATTTCTATCTTTATTCCTCTGTGATTAATTAAATAAATTTTATTTATTTAATTACATCACTAATTAAGTCCCTTTCTTTCTAAAATTAAATAAATTCTTATTTATTTAATTTTTGTCCATTTTTTACTATAATTAAATAATTATTTTTAATTATTTAAATATTCATTTGCCTCTTCTCTCCTAAAATAAATAAAATTTTATTTATTTAATTTGGTCCTCTCTCTTGAATTTTGAATTAAATCATTATTTAATTCAAAAGATTCCATTTGTCACATTCTTCTATAATTAAAAAATATCTTTATTATTTAATTATTCATTGGCCACTTAAATTAAATAATTTTTATTATTTAATTTCTCCTATCACCTCTTTGTCCGTGCCAATATTATCTTCCACATCAAATCTTATCTCTTGACATCTCATTTAATCTTAGCCCTTGATTGAATTATCTCATAATTCAATCTCAACCCTTCGTCCTTATCATTTTCCCTAATTTAGCCCTAACCCTATTTCATACTACAAATTTCAATATTGGCCATTGATTAAGACATCTTATTGACATCCAATCTCAACCATCAATCCAAATCAGCCCTTTCCTATAAATCAACCCTCTCATAAGCCATTTGGGGGTTCGATTCTTCAAGAATCCTTATGTTGTTGAAATCATTCTTGAATCTTTCATCTATCTCTATCTATCAACTTGCATCTATCACCCTCATCATATCGTTATGCTGCTAATTTGAGAAACCAACATACCAAATCAAGTGATTCATTCATCCATCATTTGCATCTATTTGAGGTATTGAATATTTGGATTAGGTAATGCATATTATTATTTTATCATTTCTTATTTATCCAATTTTTTTGTATACATGACCCATTCTTCTATGCTATATCCACTTTCATTGGTTTGAGACATAAAGAATTTAGCACCACTACCTTTGAGCTAATAAACATTACCTTATGTCCTTTTCCCTATAGGAACCAAATTTCAAATCTTCCTTTTCTAATTTCACAACCATCATACTGAAACATCAAATTATATCCTCTACTACACATCTATCCTACACTAATAAGATTATGTCGAAGACCCTTGACATAAAGAACATCATTTGTTTTATTCTTGTCATCAAAACTAATTGAACCTTTTCCATAGATCATAGCAGATGTATCATCACAAAACTTAACAAGACCACCATCATACTTTTAAAGTTTAATAAAATTACTCTTATCACTTGTCATATGATTTGAGCATCCACTATCAACTATCTACTAATTCCTCTCTTCTCTTGCATAAAAAATAGTCACCATAGTTCCCTCAATGTTTGACCTATTACTAGAGAACTTCACACATCTTTCAAAATTAGTAGAAATAATTTCAACTTTTAGATCCATGAACAAGCATTCATCACTGTCATCATTAGGATAGTTTGATTCCTTATCATCAGATACACTATTGTATCTTTCAACATAGTAACTCTTCTTGACAAATTTTCCTTTATGATCCTTATGTTTTTCATTTGAAACTTTGATTGGACATTTAGAAGCATAATGACCTATTGTAATGTCATAAAATTGCACTCTAGGGGAAATTTCATATTTATGCATTTGGCCTAGCATTTATTGCACCTAGACGCATTTATGAAAAAAACCTTATAGGTTGGAAAGTTCTAATTTCAACGCCACAAGGTCCAGTGGTGAAGCGACAATAGTCCGTTACCTCATTTCCCAAAGTCTCGGTAGGAGGACTATCGCACAACACATGAATGCCTGCGCGACGCACTAGTATCCCAACAAGATTTTGAGTTTGAAATGAGGATTCTTGAATCATAGCTCATGAGACATGTCCCTACAGCTAGGTTTCTGAATTTAACGGCTCCCTTCACCCATGCATTAAAAAAAACTCACTTTGGGGGATCCTTCTCATTATGAAGGAGGATCCTACTTCTCTCTTCGATCTTCTACTCTCAAGCACACTTCTAGTAGCGAAAATTTGTTGGATTGAGGTCCCTCCAACCACCAAATCTCTCTTACAAGAATTCAACGATGCGCCCGTGCATTCAAGAGGGGGCCAAGGACTGTTGGTAAAGTTCTATCTCACTCTCTACATTTTGTTTCTATCTATTTTTGAATAGATTAAAACAATTTCGTACATTTAATACTTGGTGGTGTGGGTTCTCTTCCCGAGTGGGGTTTGCTTTTAGCACCTCTTTTTCGTACCCTTTTTGATCTTTCTGGTTGTCTCTAAAGGTGGGAACACCAAAATTGGGGTTTGACTGTGGCAAGCCCCGAAACAACCCCAACATTTTCCCCTCTTGGTTGTGTGCATATACGCTATTCACATGGAGCTTGCTAGAGAACTAGATATTCAGTAATATTTTTCTCATCCTCTTCATTCTTATCATTTTCATAACACTTATCTTGCTTTATTGTTATTTTGTACTTTTACCTTATCTCATAGATCTCAGTCTTGAGGAGCTAGTAGGCCCTTGAGTATTCCTAATGAAGATTTTTGTTCTCTATTTTTCTAGGATGCTAGTGTGTTTTTGGGATTGTAGTGCACCACAATACCATCCAAAATCTACACTTTTGTCTCATAGCTGAGAGCTTAAAGTCTATGGTACGAGGATATTTGGTATCTTCTCTTCTAGTTCTTGAAGTTATCTTCTTGTTAATATTTCTAGTTAATCTCTTTGTTGCAATTTCTCCATTCGACTATATATCTGTCTAAAATTGAGGTAGCTTAGGGTAGTTTACTCTGTGAGAATCTTTTATTAAAGGGAAATCATGTGTCGTGAATCCTCCTTCTCTACATTTTGGTGAACCTGACGTGAACATGTCCGATCATTTTATACAAAGTTTCAATGCTTATGATGGCACTTTCTCTAAGGAGGATTTTTATATGTTGGATGATGCTCTAAATGATTTCTTAGAAGCATCTTCCCCTAATCACAGATCTCCTAAATAGACTACTACATCACAAGCTTGCAACTCTTCTATGTAGATTGATGAGTCTGTGAATGTTATTGCAATTTTTGTGGCTTCTCCAATGCCTAAGAGACCTATCATTCACTTGGCTTCAACTATTTCTTCTCCTAAAAGGATCCACTCTATTGGTGGAGTATTGTTCTACGATAACTCACTGCTAGGATTTAGGAAGATTCAAGAAATAAACATTAACAATTATATACAAATTAAATAACCTAGAAATAACAATGATGAATAACACAAAAGAGATCAACACAAAAAATTAGTGTGGTTCACCTAATATGGGCTACATCCACATAAACTCAACCACCCAATGTTTTTATTATCTAGCGTAAAACAGATTACAATCTTGCGAATTACACACCCCACAACTTACATCCCAACCACTTATAACAAGCTTTTTGGAAGCTTCCAAAATTAGGGTTTTACAAAGTTATTTTTTCATTTGACTTGTCAATAGGAAAACCCTGACATGTTAATGGGGAAAATCCTTTCCGTGTTAACAAGGAATTTTTTTTTCGGGGGCTACGCCCTCAAACCCCTACTATTGAGGGCTACCACTCCCAAAGCTTGATGAGGATACATTAGGAGTGTACAATATTTGCATAATCAGTCACCACATACCAACAATCTTCCACTTGGAGACTGATTAGGCTCCACACCAAACAATATCCCACTTGGAGATTGATCTAGGATGACATCGCTACACTTGCAACTCCCACTAGATTATAGGTCTTGTTGGTTTCTTATGTCCATCATTATTAGTCATGAAGGCCAATAGAAACTGTTGAGGAAATCAGTTTATCCCAAGTAACCACCTTTGTGAACATATCTATAGGATTCTCACTTGTGTGAATTTTCTCCAGCTTCAATTGACCATCCTCCAAAAATCATTGGATGAAGTGGTATCTAAGCTATATGTGCTTAGTTTTTGAATGTAGAGTTGAGTTCTTAGCAAGATGAATGAAACTCTAGCTATCAGTGTAAAATGGTCTATCTTATTGTTGTTGGCCTAGTTCCTCTAGAAAACGTTGTAACCAAATCATCTCCTTACTGGCTTCTGTAGCAGCAACATACTTAGCTTCACTGGTTGAAAGTGAAACAACCTTTTTCAATCTTGAAATCTAACTGATTGCAATACCTCCTATAGTAAAAACATACCCTATAGTACTCCTCCTACTATCAATATCACCCATGAGATCAAAGTCAACATATCCTGTTAGAGTAGAATTTGTTCCTCCAAAACATAGTTTCTTTGAAGTAGTACCTCTCAAATATCGGAGAATCCAGTTTACTACATTCCAATGTTCCATTCCAAGATTTCTCATATACCTACTCACAAATACCATTGCATACATTAAGCTACCAACTATTGATGCATATGGTATCCTAGAAATTTTGTCTTCCTCCTTTGGTGTCTTTGGACACATCTCCTTAGTCAACTTAAAATAACTAGGCAAAGGTGTACTAATTGATTTTACATCTTGCATGTTAAAAATTTTCAACACCTTCTCTACATAATCACTTTGAGAAAAAAATAATTTTCAATTTGTCCTATCCCATGTGATCCTCATACCAAGGATTTATTTTGATGCACCCAAATCCTTCATATCAATTGAATTTGTTAATTTCTACTTAAGTTCATTGATATGTTGCATGTTAGACCCGGTAACAAACATGTCATCAACATAAAGTAACAGGATAATATAACTACCATTATCCAATTTCTTAAAATAAACACAATAATCAGAATTCCATCTTTTGTAACCTTGTTGAGCCATAAAACTATCAAGTTTTAAATACCATCGTCGAGGTGATTTCTTTAGGCCATACAAACTCTTCTTTAACCTACACACAAGTTTCTCCTTACCCTTGACCTCATATCCTTGTGGTTGCTGCATGTATATTTCATCTTCCAAATCCCCATGGAGAAATATTGTTTTCACATCTAGCTGTTCAAGATGCAAGTCTTCTGTAGCCATAAGACTTAGAATAGTTCTAATAGAAGTCATTTTTACAATCGAAAAAAACATTTCATCAAAATATATACCTTTTTATTATGCAAAACCTTTTACCATGCATCTGGAATTATATATTTTCTTGCCTCCATCTTCTTCCTTCAATGTGTAAACCCATTTATTTGGTAGTGCTCTTTTATCTACAGGCAATTGGACTAATTCCCAAGTTTGATTATGTAGCAAGGAATCCATTTCCTCTTTCATACCGAGCTCCCACTACTTTTTGGTATCTATTTGCATTGCTTCTTCATAACTTTAGGTTCACTAGAACCAGTTAATAATATAGAATATAATGATGGAGAAAATATTTTTGGAGGTATAGTTTTTCTTGTAGAACGTCTAACACTTGTAGTATTTTATGGGATAACTTGTTGTTGCTGAGCATTAGGTACCACTGGCATTTTATTTTCTAGAATCTCATCCAACACCACGTATTCCTCTATGGCCTGTTCATGCTTCTTTTCTTGCAGATAATCCTTATACATGACCTTCTCATTGAATATAAAATCTCTTCTCCTAATGATTTTATGATTTTTATAATTCCATAACTGATAACCAAATTCATCTACTCCATATCCAATGAAGGTACATTTTTTAGACTTAGCCTCAAGCTTGGTCCTATTTTCAATATAAAAATGGACAAAAGCTTCACAACTAAAGGTTTCCAAAAATGAATAGTTTACCTTTTTACTCATCCATGCTTCCTCTAGAATGCCACCATCCAAAGGATTTGAAGGTCCCTTGTTTATTAAATAAATAGTGGTATGTACAACATCTGCCCAAAAGTGTAAGGGTAGTCCAACATGCAACCTCATGCTCCTTGCATGCTCCATAATGGTCTAATTCATCCTTTTAGACACACCATTTTATTATGGGGTTCCAAGAACCATTTTCTACCTATGGTTTCCATTGTATGAGCAATAATTTTAAAATTCTTTGCTGAAATACTCGCCTCCATTATCATATCTGAGACACTTCAAAAAATTTCTTATCTCACTCTCAACCAAATCTTTCCACTTTTTAAAAATTTCAAATACTTCTGATCTTTGTCATGTTTTCCTAGTTGCATCATTAATAAAAGTAACATAATAGAAAGATCCATGAAGAGAAGATACCTGAGGTGGTCCCCATACATCTGAATGAACAAGCTCTAATTTCTCACTCTTCTTCTCTTTCCCAACTTTGAAGAATCATAATCTTTTCTATTTTCAATAAATAAAATCTTCTCATAACTCCAAGTCAATCTACTTCATACCTAGGAGCGACTTTCTAGAGTGAAGGATCTTCATCACTTTCTAAATAATGTGCCCAAATCTATGGTGCCACAATTTTGTTTATGTCCTTGTAGCAAGTTCTATAACTATCTCAGGAGCAACTATTTCTATAGCAGCTAAGGTAGAAAAAGTATTACCATTAAACAAATACAATGTGCCTACCTTTTCACCTTTTGCTACTACTAATGCACCTTTAGTGACCTTCCAAACTTTGTCTGAAAAGGTAACTATGCAACCTTCACTACCTAGTTGTCTTGTAGAAATTAAATTTCTTCTCAAATTTGGAACATGCCTTACCTCCTGTAGCAACCATTCATTTCCATTCTGAAACTTGATTTTTATCTTTCCTTTTCTAATAATCTAACAGGGTTCATCATCACCCAGATATACCTTTCCAAAATCACCTTGAACATAATCTATAAAATATTTCCTATGGGGTGTTGCATGAAATGAAGCCCCTGAATCTATTACCTAGGAATCATTAACATTATCTAAACATAAAATTAAAGCATCCTATAATTTATTACTTGCAAAATTAGCTTCCTTATTGTCATCATGTTACCCATCTCCTTGTTTTCCCTTTCGACACCAAAATTCTTCTTCAAGTGTCCTAGCTTTCCACAATGCCAACAATCCAATCTTCCTCTAGATTTAGATCTACCTTTCTTTGACTTTCGTTGCGACTTTCCACGATTTGTTGGGTTTTTTCTTCTCTCCTTTGTTCTTCCCCTATTCTCTACAATCAAAGCATTACTATATGTTGAAGTCTCACCCGTGCTTTTCCATCACATTTAATCACTAAGGATAACACCAAAAAACATCATAAAATTTAATGTATTTGAACTAGAGACAAAGTTACTTACAACCATTACCAAGCTATTCCAGCTTTTTGGCAAAGAACATAAAACCAAGAGAGTCCTCACCTCTTCATAAAAAATTTTCTTACAAAAGTTAACTAACTAGTAATCATACTAAACTCATTTAAATGATCTTTCACATATCCAATTTCAATCATTTTTAGATTAAACAAATGCTTCATGATAAATACCTTATTTGAGGCCGAGGGTTTTTCATATAATTTACCCAAATGTTCCATTAGATCCTTTGTTGTATTTTCTTCTGTTATATTGAACACTAGAGATGGTTCCAGACACAACCAAATGGATCCCAATTATTTCTATCCA
>CM021106.1:105652764-105825242 GCA_007115665.2 Sequoiadendron giganteum | reverse complement strand
TCAACTTCCTCTATAAATAGCCCCCTCTTCTCATTAATTGAGTTAGTGGTTGCATGCATACCAAACTTATGCTTCCAAACTACCTGAGCTATCTTAGTCATTTATTGCCATTTCTTAGTATTTAAATTTTCATCTAGAATCCATTATTGCATTCACCTACCTACATTCATCTATCTACCACTATCATTGCAAGCTATCATCTAAGGAGCACACGTCAATAATATTATCAAGGGCCAACCAAGGATCAACACAGATAGAAGGTATAATATTTTTGTGTTTAAGATAGCCCAATATTGAGGTGGTTTGGTGTAGTTTTTATCTTGAATTCTTTAGTTAGTTTTGCATATTAAGAGAATAAATTTCACTGCACACATTTCTGGCACACCCGGTGGGACCCACGTCACAGGTCCTTTGTAGTAACAATTGCTATTTTTTGAAGTTTTGTAGAGTCTAACACAATGGGACGACCTTGTCCACTATTTGGGCAGCCCTGACCTAAGTTTGGGCAGCCCTAATCTAAGTTTGGGTGGCCTTGTCCATAAGGGGTGACTTTGTCCAAACAACTAACTTTTTTTGATGATATTTTCTCTGTTTTGACCTCTGTTTATTTGTAGATTCATAGAAGGACGGCCTTGTCTAGAAAACTAACTATTTTTGATGTTATTTTAATTATTTTTAACATCTATTTGCTTGTAGGTTAACATAAGGGCAGCCTTGTCTAGGAGGGGAAATCCTGTCCAAATAGTTAATTATTTTTGATGTTATTTTCACTATTTTTAACATCTATTTGCTTGCAGGTTCACAGAAGGGTGACCTTGTCCAAGAGGGGTGGCCCTATCCAAATAGATAAATATTTTTGATTTTATTTTCATTGTTTTTATCATCTTTTTGCTTGCAAGTTCACAAAAGGGTAGCCTTGTCTAGGAGGGTTGGCCCTGTCCAAACAACTAACTATTTTTGATGATATTTTCTATGTTTTGACCTCTGTTTGCTTGCATATTCACATAAGGTTGGCCTTGTCTAGGAGGGGTGACCCTTTCCAAATAGCTAACTATTTTTGTTGTTATTTTCACTATTTTTGACCTTTGTTTGTCTGTAGATTCATAAAGGGGCAGCCATGTCCAAAACACAGAGGTGGCCACGTCCATAAGACAAAATTCGCTTGTAAAAGATAGGAAACAAAATTACTGACAATTGTATTGTAGGTGGAGAAATTGTGTTTGACTAGTCTTATGTTTTTTTTCTTAAAATAGGAACATAAGACTAATTAAAGGGTCAAAAGATTTTCTTGTCATGTCTGAAAGTGGGCTATTGACGTATCCAATCCCCTTACGCCATTTGGTGATTTTGGGTGAAGAGAAATCATAGGTCACTTAGTCCATTTTTATACCCCTTTTTCATTTTACTAGTGGGACCTACCTGGGATTTCATCACCCAGGGGACGATCCCAACCACGTGTTGCTGATGGGGTATATAAAGGGGGGAGAGTGAAAGCTATACCTCAATCTAGTCACGTCATGTCTAGTGGAGCATCAAAGCTCGGGTGATACCTAGAAAAGACGTGAAGAGTTGGTCTGAGCTCCCAATCTCTCATTGGCTACTCCCAACTCATGATTGTAGATGGGTTGGTGTTCATGGTTGTGCCCCATGTACCATGCATATATTAGGGACACCCTTAGTAAACTTGTTAAGCCTAGATAGAAGAACTGTGTTGACCATGCCCTTAACACTAAAACTAGGCATGTGTTGTTTGAAGTGTTTTCTTGTGCAAAACTAGTACTTGTCAATCAATTTTGGCCTTTTCCATCACTATTTTTGACTAGGTTAGATTCAAATCAGTCTATAGAGGCGACCTTTCCCACTGTTTGGGTGACCCTGACCTAAGTTTGGGTGCCCTTGACTTGAAGGGGTGACCCTGACCTTCCAAACAACATTGTTTGACCTCCGTTCACTTGCCGTTACCCTATTCTAGGAACCTATTTTCTGATTAAGAGCACTATTCCCGCATCTGGGGTACCCATTAACCTATTTCAACCATTTGTTCATCCATTTAAAATATCCATTTATCCATTCCGAGCACCATTCCCCTTTTTCACGCAGTTGTTTGCCCATTCCAAGAAGTTGTTCACCTATTCTAGGAGCTTGTTTTCCCATTTCGAGTGTTGTTTCACAACCTCCTACATCCATTCACTTGCACTAAGTGGTATTTTTCCCATTTTCCAAATCCAATTACCCATTCTAGAAGTCCGTTTATCAATACCGTTTGACCATTTTTCGCTCTAAATTAAAACCGAGACTTGTTTGAGAAATTTTGACCTGTTTGGGTAGCCTTGCGCAAAATTTTGGGTGGCCTTGACCTAAAGCTGCACCTATTTCCGAATGTGATCAAAAAAATTAGCCTCTCACAGTTTCTAAAAGGCACATTGGCTGCCCTATTATTTGTGCATCTCGTTCGCCTACTTCACAATCCATTTGCATCGTCATCTGAATCATCTTTAAGTTACACATCCATTATCATCATATCAATCTGAATCCTCTAAAATTTGTTTGAAGTTGTTATTTGAATTGACCTAGGTGCTTGAACCTAATCATCATCCTTGAACATCTCCTTAGGATCGCTATCCATCCTAAGACGATCATCATCCTCGATCCTATTAATCCCCTTCCATCTCAAGGCGGATTCGGTGCCATGATGATCATTGTTTCATCCTTTCACTTGATCAATCGACACCTTACATCATGAAGGGTGATCTCTAAACTCAGTTTAGAAACCCTTCCAATCATCCAATCAATTGATCTCCAATTTGATTTTATGCACTTCTATCAATCATTTCGTTGATCAAATCCAATACTTATCCAATCATCAATTGATCCATCATCTTATCAATAAATCCAACATCCAATCCAATTCATCATCTAGATCATAATTTAAAAACTTAGTTGCATCTTAGATCACTTAGTTATTTTGCACGTTCATGCCCATTCAAATCCGTTCACAAAAAAAAGAGCAAATGGAAGACCAATAGACCCAATTTTGACAGCCAAATATCCCTCAAGATCCGAAATATGTTTTGAGCAATCCACAAGATCCCCATAACGACGCATCATCCCAATCGAATTCCGACATATAGAATACCACACCACCCAGTGATGAGAACATGGTCAACCAACCTGAAGTCACCATCGATGAATAAATCAATGACCCTATTAATGTCCAGATGACGGATCATCTCCTAAATGAACGTGGAGATAAAATTCTGGCCACCTTGTTTATGAGAGGAGTCAAGACACCATCTAAATTTGATGGATCACAATATGCTTCCGCCCACATTCTTACCAAACATACCGATCGCAAACATCTCAAAATGTCCTTGGGAATTCATATATCCCCGAAGGTGCACCCGTATTTAACGAGTATAAACCCAAGTTTGGAAATGCGGTAATACATCAACTTGCTAGCTATCCCCATCTCACAACTACAACTTCGGTAGCACAATCCGAACCCTACAATCCGTATGCCTATGAAATGCCTTCATACATCCCATCTGCTCCACCGCTTCCACCTCAACAACTACCTATCAACACCAGGGGTACACCTACCCTTTCTCTAATGCCACCTCTAGGTTCTACACCCACTAATAATTTATCACAACCTGCATTCCAAAAACCTCCTATCAATCCCTACCAACACAATACTATATATGTTGCTTTGTTGCTACCACCTCATCAACAACCACCCCAACAAAACATTTCCATCCCATAAAAAATGTCCCAGCTCACACAAAACCACCACATCAGATAATGCAAACAACATCCCAACAACCACAACTGCCACACGACACTTCTGTAGTTGTCACCAAAAACAACACATTTCATCTCACCCATCTCACCAACAACAACCACAAAAATGATCCCCATAGAAACATGTACATATCCCTACATAAACACACAATAATCCACTTGTGAAATATTTGTTATCATCCATCCAGTAAATACACTGCTCCATCCCACTTCAATTTGAATACTCATCAGAATGTTCAAAATCAAATAAGGACCCAACCACCACCTTACACCAATCCTCCACAATCATATAATCATCCCTACTAGCAACTATCAAATCCACCCCCATACATTACACAACAACCCATCATTTCACAACAATACCAATCTTAATTGCACTACCTTCAACAACAAAAAACCTTCCAGCAGGGTGCACCTTCCATCTCCTATTACCAACAACCATCATCACATGAACAAGGAGGTCCCACTACTTTGTATTACCAAAATCATACAGAAAAGTAGGGCACTTCGTCCACTTCTTACTATCAAAAACAACCACCTTATCAACAAGTGGCTTCTACTCATCTCAATCTATCATCATCTTATACACCTTCTTATATCAATCAAAATCAACAAATGAATTTGTATCCATCTCAACCCGCCTATGATCCAACCATGGCAGGGCCATCCTCATCATACCCACAATCAGCCCACTCTGACTCCTGCAACACTTGTCAATAAGGACTTGGAAGAGGTTAAAGTGACATTGAAAGATCTACAGGCCGAAATGGGTAAACAAAGATTCAAGTTCGAGGATATTTTTCCTTATCCTTTTGATCCCTCCATCTCCTTGGTTCCTTTTTGCAAGCATTTTGAGATACCAAAATTCAATAAATATAAGGGAACCAAGGACCCTAGAGCCCATTTGCAATAATTTTATGCCCATTGCCAAGAGTTCATGCATAACAAAAATTATCTTATTTGACTATTCCCTAATAGTCTATAGGGGGTTTCCCTTAATTGGTTTATGGGCCTTGAAAAAAGATCTATCAAAACCTTCACACAACTATCTGAGCAATTCGTCCCCCAATTCTATTTCAATCTAGAGAAGGACATTGACATGCTTGATCTCCTAAAGGAAAAACAATGTGATGGGGATATCTTCGCTAGGTATCTACAAAGATGGCGTGCCTTAGCTAGTCAGATGAAATCCTCACTATAAGAGAAGAACATGGTCACATTGTTCATCAAAAATTCTCATCTAGACATGGCTCACAATTTCTGGCTACATTGCATCACCACATTTGCAACACTCATCGAGAAAGGTCCCATCCTTGAACGAGCCCTTGTTTGTAAAGGGAAAGTCAAACTTTTCAATTCTGATAAAGAGAAATCCTTTGGGGATAAGCCTCGATATTGGAATAAAAATAAAAATGTTGTTAATGATGGTGTCACCGACACCAAACATTTTCAGGTGGCCACCACCTTACAAAAATATCCTCCTTAATAGCAGTAATCAATCTTGAACACCATATTAGTTCCCCAAGGAGAACCTCAACAATAGTCAAACCAAAACGACTAGGTGGGAATAAACGACAATTCACTCAATTGGGAGAACTCCTTAGCATTGTGTTTAATAAAATTCTACAAGCCAACCACCCTATTGCTTATCCTATAATCAAGCCCATTGATGAGTCCAAGCCCAATCCAACTTTGAGGGCACTATTTGTCTTCCTATTCAAGTGGATCCCATTGTATAGTATACTATGTATCATGTTCTGGACTTGGAAATTCCATATCACATCCTTCTTGGCCAACCATGGATTCACTCTATGTAGGCCGTCCCATCAACCTACCATCAATGTTTGAAGTTCCCATTTCAAGGGATGGACGTCACCATATAGGCTAATCCTTAGCCTTTTGAGTATTATTGTGCCTTAAAAGCTTCCTTTCTACATTCAAATTACTTCCTTGGAGTCAAAATGGGGGCATCTCAAACATCTGATTCTCATCCATCCACCAATACACTAAACACCGCATCATCCACTCCTTCATCCACGCCGTGATCCACACCTGGTTCCACCATCACCAAAGTCCAAATCATCGACAAGGGATGTGGTGAGTAAAAAATGCATACCACACTAAACGTGAAAACCATTCCACCCTCACCTTGAACATATGGTCAACCATCTCCATCAGTTCCAAAAGAAGAAGAAAAGACACTCACACTCACTTCCAAAAACATGGGCTCGACAACATTCAATGATCTGGGTTCCCTTTAGGATCAAGTGGAAGGTAATATTAGCCAATGGGTTTATAGAGAAGAACTTGAGCCACCACATCCCCTCATAGAATACTTCCATGAAGTTTATCCACATGCCTCCAAGTTCATTGAAAAGTGCAATTACCAAGAAAGAGGTCTTGGTGTGGAAGAACAAGGAAAATTCCAACCCATTGAAGCAACTACCATCCGACCAACAAATTTTGGCTTAGGTTATGATACTAAACAAAAAGGTCTTGTGACATCCTCTAGCACTTCTAACAATTTTAGTGTCGATGATGCTTCCATCGAAGACATACCAGAGGAAGAATCCATCATACACACGTACGATGATTTGGATCAATTTGACCTCCCTGCCATGTTTGAATGCCTATCACTATGTACCATAACCTTATCCCTCAAACATCCCAAACTCATAGATTATGACCTACAAGGTAACACACCTCCCAATGCATTTCCCTTAGTGCATCAGTATGTGAATCTCATGGGATTTGGGGAAGATGAACGCCCTAGTCACCAAAACAAAAGGAAACAAAATAAAAAAAGGGCCACCTAGTGAAAAGATCCCTAAGCAAGTTTGTGACTTAGAAATAGTAAAAACAAAGGGCATATCTGATAGTGAAAACCTCAAAGAGGAACTAGAAGATGGGGATGTTCATCTCCCCCTTGTCAGAACTCACTTATTTAGTCAATCATCTATCTTGATCGAAGAGACACAAGTTGTAAACTTGGTAACATAAGAGAACCCCAAGATCACTTATATGGCTAAGGCACTATCAAAAGAAGAAAGTTTTTTCATCATCAATCTCTTGAAAGAAGGAATGATCAATTTTTCCTGGACATACTCAGATATTCCTGGCCTTGATGCAACTTTGGTGGTACACCACCTAGATTTCTGTCCTAACACAAAGCCTATTAAACAAAAGCTTAGAAAAATGCACCCTCAAGTGGCCCTCCTGGTGAATTAAGAATTAGAAAAGCTATTAGAAGTAGGGTTTATCCAACCGATCGACTATTCTGACTGGATATCTAATATAGTCCTAGTTGCTAAGCCTAGTAGATATATTAGGATTTGTAAAGACTTCCAATATCTCAACAAAGCATGTCTAAAAGATGACTTCCCCCTACCGAACATTGATATGTTGGTTGACCTCACTATAGGACATGAGATGCTATCCCTCATGGATGGTTTCTCTAGCTACAACCTATTGTGCATTTTTTGCACACACACCCCACTAAAAGTAGGGACCCTCATTTTTTAGTTTTTGGTGTCTTGGACCTTCTTTTGGGGTTTTTTCTTGCCTGGGCGGCATGCTTTGATGTGCATCCTCTCAGTAGGGTGGCTTGTATGTGAATTTTATTGAAAACCTTAGGTTTTGGGCACAATTCGGGCTTTTCACTATTTTCAGGAAAATCCCCCATGGCCGGATATTCTTGGTTTTCCTTCGGAGTTCAGAGGTGGTTATCTTTCTACTCAAATCCAGGGAAATCCATAGTGTCTGGAATTTTTTTGAAGTTCGTGGCTCTGTTGAATTTCTGGATTTTGGTCTAGGTTGTCTTGTTGATTGCATTAATGGCGATTGCATGAATTTTAGGGTGATGATATATTAAATTTTGGGGAGTGATTGACCATTTGATTTTGTTTATTTTCTTTTCATTTGAGTTTGGAGTACTGGAGCTTGATGTGTGTTGCTAGATCATGCATTTTAGAGTGATCTCGAGTATTGCATTTGAATTTCATGAGCATTGTTCGTATATCGCTCACATTTGAAGGTTATTTGTTGGCATCACCGATTTAGGTTATTTCAACTCTCATGGTATGTAGATATGCTCTTTTCCTCTATTGGCCTTCAATCACTTTGCTTCATGTGCTTTTGTGTCATTCATCACTTTGTTCTTGCTTGCATGTGCACGCCATGTCTGGGCATTTGGGATTTTTGTGTTTTGCTGCTCCGTTTGGGTGTGTGTTGAGTTTAATTGGGCTGGTCTTTTCATTGCCGGTTGGTAGGGCTTGCTTGCATTTGTCCCAAACTCCCTATCTTTGTTTGTAAGTAAGTCATGACTGGGCTTTCCATGCTCCCATGGCAGAGGTTTTAGGGTTCTCAACCTAGGGCATAACCAATCCCTCTCGAATTTTTGAGAGGTGAGTTTTGAGTTCATGATTGATTTGTTGAAAGTCTAGGTTTAGATATCGTTGGCAGTAGGCTCGTAGTCTGTGTCCATTTTGGTCAGTTTTAGGTGAAGACAAGGAAGGCATAAGCATTGGGGTTTTCATTACCTTCATGAAATTCCTCCTCGAGTGGATTCCCCCAGGTTTCCCTGCCTTTCCTTTGTTCTTCATATTTTTCTATTTAAACTAGACTTTTGTCTGCCTCACTGAAATTCGCTTCCTCTGGATTTTCCTAGTGTTCGTGGTTGGGTCATTCTACTAATTTCATGCTTCCGTGATAATTTTTTTTTACTTCCATTGAAATCCGTTCCATTCGGATTTTCCTGGATGTTCTGTGCCTTCTTCATTTTCCCAGATTTATTAAAACTGTTGCTATTTTTGGGGATTTCTGTCTCTGGCAGATTTTTCTGAAGTATTGTGGAAATAAGGAATCTGATGATTATATGAGGAATTCTCTTGTTGATAATGAATTTGGATGATCAAATGAGCTTATGCTAAGTGGTTCAAGGTAATTTCTTGTTTACATTGACTGATTGAAATGGTATTGAGAAGTTTGTATACTTGTTTCGCTGGATTCCACCTAGCCCAAATTTCCCTAGAATTCCCCTCGAGTCTAGATTTTGCGAAGAAGGCTAAGTCCCAAACTTTGGGATATGGATTTATTGCATTTTTAGTTTCTTTGGGATCTCATTTTGGTTGTCTTTACTTGTTTGGAGGAAGGATTAGGATAGGATGTTGCTGGGTGTGGCAAGGGAAAGGCAACTGATCCAAGTGCAAAAAGTTCTACTATCTTTGATGTAGAAAAGTTAAAAATGGATATAAGGAGCAAGATTCCTGAGAGCAAGCTGACTTCTATTTGGTCAGTGGGATTATGAAGAGTTCAAGGGTGAGATGGCAATACCGAACCTCCCTTTGCTAGCTAAAAGAACTCTAGACTCTGGATTGGCCCATGTAGCAGGTTTCCCCTCCACTATGTAGTGCTATGAGTTGGAGCTTGAGTGTGCCAAGAACTATGAAAGAGGGACACAAAGGATAATTGGTCCTCAGAGAAGGATTGTGGTAGGCTATAGTCTTGTTTCCATTGCTAGGACTTTTGATATACTTGATAGGTCATATGTGGTGGCTTCTGATATGAACACAACAAAGAAGTACTATGAGGAAAACGTATTTAAGTCCCAACAGGTGATCAATTCTTGGTTGGAGAAGCCTAAGTATCATTTCTCCAAATTGCCAAAGTAGCTATTCAGACTCAAATTCAAAAGGGAGTACTACAATGTCATCACTCTCTTCAACCGGTGGGTAGGGCTGAAGAGTGCAGGGGTGTTTGAGAGCTGGATGTTTAATGTTATTGCTCAGATGGAGCAGGGTATAGATTACCATTGGGCAGGTGCCATAATTCTAGTGATCCATGAGAAGTTGTGTGATGTCTTGCAAACCAAGACTTTCACCATGACCTCCTACCTGGTGTATGCATTGACAAGATTTCACCCATATAAGGGGTTAAGCACTAGGGGTACATTTGGATAGGATGTAATATATGAGGTGTATCCATAGCTGCACTTGGTAGGAGGGAGCTATAGAAGAGAAAATGATGCTTTTACAATGTATATTACCAGATTGCTGCAAGGTGCAGAGCATGTGAGAATTTCTGACAGGGCCAAGGAATTGATAAGAAAGTATGAGGCAGTTTCCCACCTTCTCCTACATTAGGATTTATGATTGTCAAAGGGCTCCTTATAGACTTCCAAGGTATCCAACTGATCACATCATACTACTAGAGGTCATTAGGCAAATTTGTGACTTTGACATAATTGTGAAAGGAAACAAGCACAAAATAGGGTTTGGGAATGATTTCCCCTTGAAGATAGGAACAAGTGAGGTTTGTCCTTCCATCCAGTTAGCTCATGCTTCTGAGGAGGAAATGAGTACTTTTGGCCTCTCTTTTCATTCTAAGAGAACAAGGTTTGATATCATTGGCAAGGCACAAAAGAAGGCCAGTAGGGAATACAGTCACAAGGACAATATTGAAGATTATTGGGCTAACCTTGGTGATGAATTTGATGTGAGGAAGAAGAAATTCTCTAGGATGCCGATGGACTTGGTAAGGTTATACAACATAAAGGCCATCCCTGACCAAGTGGAAGAGATGAAAATTTGATTCAAGGTCATATCTTTGAGGTTGTGAAAGAAAAACCAGTTGGAGAGGTTGATTGGCAGGAAGAGGAGAAAACAAAATTGGACCAAATCATGACTCTTGTGATCAAGTACACCAAAATATGGTTGAAGGATAAAATTCTGGAGTTAGAAAGTGAGGGTGTCCAGTGCACTTATGATTTGATGGGAGACTTGGAGTCTCATTCTACTTTTGAGGAATCACATGAACAGGATCCTAAGGGTAAAGAAAAAGCAGATTCTCCCTTCAAGATTCAAGTTAGACATGTTCAAACTAAAAAGGCAGCAGAAGTAGGTAAACAAAGAAAACCTATCACCAAAAAGAGGAGGCATGTTTCTAGGAGAGAGGCTAAAAAGGATAAAGAAGAAAAGGAAGAGGTAGAAGTTACTCCTCCATTGACAAAGAGAAGAAAACTTGTAAGAGTGTCACATAAACATGAGGAGGCTCCTAAAAATGATAAGGAAGTTGAGCCACTTGTGGTAGAGGTAGAAGGTTCAGGGGAAATAATAGAGGTGTATATGAGGAGGTCAAGGACTCCTTCCTTGAAAGAAGCTATAACGAAGGAGGATGTTCCTGTGACTGCTCCTATTACTGAACAAGAAAGCATTTCCCTTCCTAAGGATACTAACAGTGTACAAGAGGAACCAAGGAAGGATGAAAGTCCTAAGGACTTGGATGAGAAGGAATTTTAGGAAGGAGACCTTTATAGTGTAGAGGCAAAGGTTGACAAGGTGATCCGGTCTCCCTTGGTGGCTTATGCAGATTCACCTACAAAGGAGAAATTGAACAAATCTCCTCAATAGGAGGAGATACCATCCAAGATCCCTTCACCAACATAGGTTATTGTGGAGGAGAAGTTTTCAAACAAGGAGGATTCGGTCAAGGATATCCCTAGCATGCCAAGTGTTAGGAAGGATCCACCAAGTGTCCAAAAGGAGCAGGATAAGCATGATACAGTGCCAATCGAGTCTACTATTCCTAGTTGGCTGGACAAAGAGTTGAAGAGAAAATTGGTAATAGTAGAAGATGCTCCTCCCAATTGGGATGACTTAATGGCCAATGTTGAAAAGGGAAAGACTAAGAAGAAGGATAGGGTGGTATCCTATATTGAGAGAGATGGGTTGGGCAACAGAGTGGCTCACATTGCTACCCCTACTCTAGATAAAGATAGAGATAATGTAACTGCAAAATATTATCATGTGCAAAATATTGACTTAGGGCATGGTTCTATGGAAAAGGACATTGAGGAGTATGAAGGCTCCAGTGCTATAATTGTGGGCAGATTGAAGAAGGTTGTACAAACCAAACATGAGGTGGAAATAGAGAATGAGAAACTGAAGAAGTACTTGTAGGAGTTGATGAAACCCTTGCAGTCTATTGGCTCCTCTTCCTCCTCTGCTACGGGTTTCTTGCCTCAAGAGACAATCTCTGAGCTTGAGAAAATGAAAGGCACTACACATGCCACAGTTGCCTGGTTGCAGGGGGTTCAAACCAAAGGAGATGGCACCATCAAAGATATCTTGTTGATTGGAGGAGATTCCATGAGGTCAATAGACTGGTTGAAGACTATGCTTTCTCAAGATAAGGAGGATACTGATCTCCTACTGCAAAAAACAAAAACAATCATGGAGTTTACTGAGGATAAGTTGGTGAAGAGTGGGATTATTCCTTTCCCAAGGGTTTCTGAGCCTTGGGAATGGTTCAAGATCTTGTAGATGAGCCAAAGGGCCTTGAAGAATATTAACAAACAAGGGAGGCAGATTGAGGACACTCTGATTGCTATTCATGAGAAGTTTATCTCCTTCTTTGAAATTACGACAGGAAGGAAGAAGTTTGCTCCAATGCATCTCAATCTGGAGTAACTTAGGAAATGGTGGAGAGATGTTTATTCACCAATCAGTGAAGGTCCAGTCACAGAACATTAGCTATATGATTCTGCAATCCACATTGTAGTTATTGATTGATATTTGACTAATAGGGCTGAATGGGATGGTACAGTAATGCAGGCAAGAGATGACATCAAGTCTCTTGAAAGAAGAGTTAGGGTTTTGCCTATACCACTTATTGTTGAGTTGGATAGAGTGTTACTGGCCATCCATGGTGAGGAAGACTGAGCTAAAGAGAAGGATTGGAAGTAATTATAGAGAGCTACATCAAAGTTTGTGCTTCCCATTATCCACATGTATTGGGCTGACCTTTTGTGACCCTAGGTTGACTTGGATGAAATTGGTGCAAATCGCATATTTCATATGGTATTTGTATATCTTTTGAGGCCAACCTCTTGTGTGACATGTTATTGTAAATTCTTATGTTGGGCCAACCTATCTTTGGGGATTCTCTATAAATTGGGCATGTTGCCTCATTTAAAAAAAGTGATATTTGATAGGCGTAGAGAGGTAGAATAGAGATTTCATATTTGAGAGAATTAGGGTTTATCTTCAAGCAAGTATTGTAACAAAAGCCTGGAATTGTTGCCATTTTAGATGACCTAATATAAGAAGGGATATTGTGATTTGGTATTTTTATTATGTGTAGTCTTATCTAGCATGGTTCTTTTTTTTCTATCTTTAAAATTGCTTTAGTTCATAATTAGATAGTTTGGTGATGCTTAGGGTTTCATGTTTGGAATGTTTGCAGAGATCTCTAGTCCATACGTTTTGCAGTTAGCTGACTGTTAGCTGCTTTGCAAACTTAGCCTGGACTTAAAATTGTGCTCAGTTCAGTCATAAATGTTTGTTCATGTCAAATTATAATAGGATTGTTTTGAATGAATGTTTATGATTTGAAAATCTTTAAATACCTCAGAAGATTGCACTATTTATGTGAAATTGCAGATTTATTTGGGTCAAACAGAAAGTAGTTTATGAGAGATCGATCCATTTTGAGCATATTATCTTTGGCATTGTTAGTCTTAGAGTTAGAATTAGTATTAGAATTATCTTCAAAACCTTTATCTTTTGTTATTTATTTTATTATCTGAGTTCCATTGAGGATTTCAAATATCAATTCATTGCTTAGATATGATAAGTTTAAAGTCCAACATTTGCTTGTAGTAAGGTCCCTTTGTGATTACCAACATTTTCACATTTATCACTGAGTTGTTTTGTTGCATTGTCAAGACTTGACATTAGAGACCTTGGGGTTATCTCTTTTCCCATAGAGATTTACCTTTCAAGAGAGATAGGATATCATATTCTATCTGAGTTTATGTTGTACAGAAATAACCATCAACACAACCAAATCAAGATTTCCCCTGAGGACCAACACAAGACCACCTTCACAACACCTTGGGGTACATTTGCTACAATGTCATGCCTTTTGGCCTTAAAAATGCAGGGGCAACATACCAGTGGGCTATGCGGGTTATCTTCCATGACCTTATCCACATAATCATTGAAGACTATGTTGATTATCTCTTAGGAAAATCCAAAACAAGAGAAGAGCACCCGACCATCCTCAAAAAGATCTTCGTTCGCCTAGAATAGTATAAATTATGCCTCAATCGAAAGAAATGTATGTTCAATGTCACATCCAGAAAAATCCTAGGGTTTATCATCTCTCATAGAGGAATTGAGGTTGATCCTACTAAGGTTAAAGCCATCATGGAATGTCTCTACCCTGTAATCTAAAACAACTCGAAATCCTACAAGGTAAGCTCCAGTCCATTCATAGATTCATTGCTCAACTTACCAATAAATTTCAGTCATTCACACACCTCCTCAAGAAATACACTGCATTCAAATGAAGCCCACAATTTCAGCTTGGTTTTGATTAGATTAAGGAATAATTGGTTCACCTGCCTATTCTCATGACACCTATCCCAGGAAAACCCCTTCTCCTCTATATTTCAAATACTTCCATGGCATTAGGGGAATTATTGGCACAACATGATGAATCCTCCAAAGAATGAGAAATTTACTACATCAGTAGGACTTTGGTCAGTTATAAGCTCAATTATTCTCCTGAGGAAAAGGCTTGCCTAGCCATCATCTTTAGCTCCCAAAAACTTAGAAATTACATGCTTAGCCATCTGTTTAGGCTAATCTCCATAATTGATGCACTAAAATATTTGTTATCAAGAACAACATTGATAGGTCGCATGGCTAAATGGGTCATGCTACTAAGGGAATTTGACATAGAATACATGGATCGTAAAGAAATCAAAGGATAAGTTATTGTGGATCAATTAGAAGATGATCCATTGGTCGATGCCTATCCTTTAGAGATAGAGCTTTTAGATGAAGGGGTCTCCACAGTGTCGAAAGCCACCACATGGAAATTATATTTTGATGGGTCCCACACTAACAATGGATCTAGAGGAGGAGTATTGCTCGTCACCCCTGAGCGTGACTACATACCCAAATCATTCAGACTCGCTTTTCCTTGCATGAACAATATTGTTGAGTATGAGGCTCTCCTCACAGGCCTTAAGATTGTCGTTCAATGGTGTATCTCACACTTGCATGTATTTGGTGATTCCCAACTAGTGATCAAGCAATTTAATGATGAATTCCTCACAAAAATGATAAGTTGCTACCCTACAAGCACATGGTGGACGACTTCAAGAAATATTTCATCTCCATCTAGTTTGACCAAATCCCTAGGATACAAAATAAAGAATTTGATGCCATGACCACTATTGGTTCCCTTTTGGATATGCCCAGAGATCATACCAAATGCGAGTTCCTGGTAGAACAACTATTGATCCCTGCATATGAAATTGCTGAGAGAGAAATGGTCTGTGACATTATAGGCCCTAAATCCCCTTGGTACTAAGATATTTACACTTATCTTCATGACACTACCCTACCATCTGACCTCACAAGAAACCAATGTAAATCATTTATCGAATGTATCACCCGCTACATCATTATCGATGATACACTTTATTGACCTGGGTATGATGGAACTCTCCTCTGATGTTTAGTTGAAATCGAAGCCTGCGTTGTATTAGCAGAGGTGCATAGTGGTATTTGTGGGGCCCATTCTAATGGTATGGACTTATCCAAAAGGATTCTAAGAGAAGGGTATTACTAGCCTATGATGGAAGATGATGCTTGTGAGTTTGTCAAAAAGTGTCTTCCCTATCAGCAACATGCAGATTTGATTCACGCACTGACACAAGAGTTACAACCTATCATGACACCTTGGTTGTTTTCACAATGGGGTTTCAATTTGGTTGGAAAGTTCTACCCTCCATCCTTTGATGGTTGCACCTTCATCATCACAACCACTAAATAATTCACCAAGTGGGTGGAAGCCATACCCCTCACTCAAATCATCGATGTTTAGATCTCTAAATTCATCCTCTACCATATCCTCTGAAGGTATGGAATCCCCTCCACCATCATCACTAATAACGAAAATCCATTCAAGAATAAGTGCATGAAATTAATCTGTGAAACATATCATATCCAACATCATTGGTCTACCCCCTATTACCCCTAGGGTAATGGAAAAGTAGAGGAAACCAATAAAACATTGATTAAAATCATTAAGAAGATGGTCAATAACACTGGTCGAGATTGGCACATCCATCTCCATCCTGCCCTTTGGGCCTACCACATGTCCATCTGCACCCCCATCGATGCTACTCCATACTCCCTTGTCTATGGCACCGAAGACATTTCCAATTGAAGTCAAAATCCCCTCACTTCGAATATCACTAAAGAATCTGATCATTGACGAAGACACCCGAGTGGCACGACTCACATAATTGGAATTGCTGGATGGAAAATGGGTGATGGCTTATAACCATCTTCAAGATTATTAGCACCAGCTCAAAATAAGTTACAATAAGAAATTACACCCTCATCAATTCAATGTTGGCGACTTAGTTCTCAAATAAAATCACTGGAATCAACAAGATCAAGATACGAAGGGAAAATTTGAAGCTAATTGGTTAGGCCCTTTTGTCATCACCACCAAATATGGTTTTGGAGCATACAGGCTATCTACCCCTAAAGGAGAGCCCCTAGAAGAACCCATCAACATCATTCATCTAAAGAAATTCTATACTTAGGTCAGCTAGGGTATCCTTCCTGGTAAAATCTCAAAAATACAAAAAGAGTAAAAAATTAACAAAATCCAAAAAAATTAAAAAAAATCAAAAAATAGTAAAGAGAAATAATTCATCCTATGGTGAAACCTTGCAACACATGCATTTCATATAGGGATTAATCATTATCTACCACGCATCCTCATCAATTTATGATTTCTCCACCCAGATATCCATCCTATCCTATCATTCGTTTGCATCCCTTGGGCGCTTGCTGTATTTTTGGGTGAGCATTGGATGAACATCATCCGCTATCCAACATCCTGAGATTCTATCCTAATCTGAGCTTGTGTGTCACCTTGAAACTTTGGTTGTCTCCATTTAGGATCATCCATCATGTTTGTCTCCATCTAGATCCCATCCCATCTTTGGTGAACTATGCTTCCCCTGCACTTTCATGTAGGCAAGAACGATCATTTGATCTGCCCTCGGGGCTTTGTTTTGTTTTTCATTGTTTTTTGTCTATCTTTGGAAAAGTACGTTTCCCCCACACTTTCACGTAGGTAAGGAAAATAACTTGATCCACCCCTAGGGCACTCTATCCTTCATCATTTGTCACCATTTGTCCACTTTCTGATCTTAACCATCATCCTTTCTGAACTACGTTGCCCTTGCATTTGCACGTAGGCAAGGCTGATCATTTGATCCACCCCCGAGGATTTTTTGTGTCTTTCTTTTGTGGTCAATCTTTATGATCTTTTCCTCCATCATCTGTATTCATCATCCTCTTTTCACTTTTATCATGGTCTTTTCCTGAACTATGAGGGCTCTGCGCTTTCACATAGGCAAGGCTGATCTTTGATCAACCCCCGAGCCCCTAAGTCTTTAGGGTGTCTTCTCTCTTGTGTCTTCTTTCTTTTGTCTCATGTCATGTTGTCAAGGTATGTCCCTATCTCACTGCTACTTCACAAATGGAATCCATTTGTGTCACACAGTTCATTCGATTTTCAAACATCCTACGTCCTTAATCGATATTTTAGTTTAGCATCCATCTTTGGTCTCAAAAAAGATGTATCCTTCCTAATAGACCGCATCAATCCCATCCATCATCTTGATCCTATGGCAAAGGATTTTTTGAAATTGATTGCATTATTTTAATGTTTTTGGTTTTTGTTTATCATTTGAGCTCCCTATAATCACTTGTCAAGGTCACCACGATCCATCATATTATGGTGCGTTTTTCCTAGTTAACATAGGAACATATCTTGATATTTTATTTATGTTTTGTTTTTTTTCTTGGTTGTCCCATGTATTACCCACCAAGACCTCTAAGGCCTTGTGTTACATTGGGACATCCTTCTATGCTTGTGGTTATCTCAATACTTGGCCCAACCAAAGTCATTACAACTCTAGAGTATTGAGATAGCTTTCTTGTATATTGTGTTTGTTTATGCACTAGACACTTATCTGCCTTGGTCCATATACCATGGTACCTGGTGTCTTATTCTATAGCAAAAATTAGTGCTCCGAAGATGGTAAATTATATTAGGATTGCATTTCATTTTCTCCTCCATTGTATTCATGTATCCTTCATCCCTTCTTTTCCATTGACTTAGGATTACTGGATTGTGCAAATTATGATTTCCTCCATCTTCCCTTTTCTTCTAAGGAGTCCTATGTTTCTTGACAGGTGCAATCACCCACCCATCACATCATTCATTATTTAGGACCTTATTTGCATTTAGGTTTATTAAATTGCATAATCATTTTAAGTTGTGTAGGCTAGTTTTCATTAATTATTCTATGCATTTTAACATTCATTCATTAGCATATTGGTTCATATCATTAGGTTCATTACCATATCCATCATAAATATTAAAGACCATGCATAACATTTCATATCCCATCCTACATCAGGCATATCATAATAATCATCCACGTAGAAATAATCATATTTCATCCATCACATCCTGCATCCAAAACATTAGGCATCAACATAATCATTGTACATTATAATCATACATCCATATAAGCCTAAACACAAATCATTATAGGCATATCCATGCATTGCATCATAATAATCATCCATCAAAAACCATCTATATACATATGCATAAATAAATCCTCCGTCACATACACATCACATAATGTCAATAAGGGCTCTCGCATATCATATCAAAAATCCAAAACAATAAACTATGCATCACAATGTCCATCATAATGTCCATGATCAAAATACATATCCATCATATGTCATCAAAATAAAGTCTGAGTACAAAGCTAAGAATCAAATCTGGTCTCTGCTGCTCTGTACTATACATCCATCCTGTACCTATCAAATATCAGGATCCAACCACTCTAATCCTCTAAACCATGAGCTACCTGCATTTGATATCTATGGAGACTTTGGAACTGGCACCCTATGTGGTAGTGTCTCTCTCATGTTACTATACCTTGGGTATGTGTCCCTACCGAATGGGATGGCATTGGCATCTGTGGCAGCACTCGAACATAAGAAGGTACCTGCTATGCTAGATACGGTACTATTGCACAATACGAAAACATATAGCAGCTCACCTCTCTCATATAATCATCTTGCTCGGCCGCCTGGAGCTGAGCCAAATCTCGCTCTACTTTGTATCTATCCCAAAATCAACAAATGGACCTCCTATCCTGAGCCCATGCCCCCTACGCTAATTATAGCTGCTCAGTCTCTAATCTCATCCATGACACATGCTCTAGGGCTCTATCCCTCTCTTGCATACATGGGCCTACCCTGTCTCACCATCTTGTGCTATATGTCCCTCCCCATCTGTTGCATCCCTCTCCATAGCCTATTGTTGTGCCACTGCTGCATCCCTCTCCTCCTGTAGTGCCCACATCTCTACCTCCATCCCCTGTACCTGAACATGCATAGCATCCTCCCTCTCATGCCTCTGTGTCTGAAAGGCCTCCCTCTTTGCCTCCATCCCTTATACCTGAACCCTCATCATCTCCTCCCTCTCTGTCTCCATCACCTATACATGAGCCCTCATGCTCTCCTCCCTTTCCTGTATCAATCTAATATCCCCCACTGTTCCCTCTTCCACCTCAAGTCTGTCCTAAAGCTCATCCCACTCCTGTCTCAACTCCCTCCGCTCTCTCAAGAGTCCCTCTACCTGTCTCCTCAAATCCTCCATATCTCTCTCTTCCTCTGCCAACCTCTCTATCGATACCTGCCCTGTCACTCCTCTAGACTCATGCTAACCTCGTACCTATAATATCATCACTGTCACCTCTAGTCTATCCCTCTCCCATCTCGCTGGCTCTCTGGCCTCATTCTCTCTCACTACCTCTCCCTCCAACCGAGTCACCTCAGCCTGCAGCCTACCTGCCTCTCCTCGCAACTCCTCTCTCTCCCTCTCTACATCCAATACCTCCGACGTTAGATGGTCAGCAATGAAGCCATAATCCCTCTATCCGACGGTCTCTAATTTGACTACCTCCACCTGAAGCCTCCTTCGGTTGGCCCCGAGTCTGATAACCTCTGCCTCCAGTCTCCTCCTCGCTACCTCTGAATCTCTAAATCTCTACTCAATGATATTTAATCTTGCCTTTTCTCCTCTCAACTATGTGACTAGATCCTCTACCTCTGGTGGCATCATCGACAGGGGAGGAATATCATGTACCTCCATATCCATATCCTTAGCCCTACCCTCCTCTCCTATTTCCATCGCCTCAACATCTTCTCTCTCCTCCTTGTACTGGACTCGACTTCCACTTACCACCCTCTAGATACTCCCCATGTCCCCTTGCTATGTCTTCCTTTGGCACCCCCTGCTGTGAACCTACTCTGACTACATCTAGTAATATCGCCTACTGCTTTGCTACTCTATCTTCCTCCAACACTCCCTACTATCCACCTACTATGTCTACCTCTGATACTCTCTCCTACTACTGTGCTACTCTACCCACTCTTTATACTCTGCTTTGTCATCCTCTGGCTAGGGCTGCCCTTGGCTGCTCCTCTCCTCCTGCTTAGGATGCCCCTTTTCCTTTTCTTTGCTATCTCATATCCCCTCCCGCTTGTCATCTCCTCTCCCCTCCTACTACTCTGGCCTCATCCTCATCTCCAAATATTCCTACCTCTACGATCGACACCTCAGGTGTAATCCATATAGGACAATGTCACATAAACCATGCTGGATATCTCATAGTGATCCCTGCATCTACTAGTTCCTCAACCCTCCCTGGGTACTCTACTAGCTCTCACACCAGTGTCACCCACTTCTCCCATGCAAAATATTCTAAAATCGCATCACCCCAAGGTCACTCTTGTGTGATCCATCTGAACATCTCAGGGGCACCTCAAATATCTTACACTAGCCCATACTACCGTATCACCCAATCTAGCCTGTGTGAATCTACTATCCGTGGCTCTCTACCAAGTATATAGCAATGAGTCATAAAATATCTTTTGTGTCTCACCTCATCCTCCATCCATTTCCTAAAGAGTCGTGTCATATACAGCCTCCACACTATGTCCTCCTCCTCCAAATCATCAAAAAACCTCCTCCATCTATCTATATCTCCTGCCCCTGATACCAAAAATCCCATTGATACTCTACACTGTACCACTAGGCCACTGGTGCTCTCATATCCTCATGCCTTGCTCGCACCGCATCTGGTCTGACCACACTAATATGCTCCCAAGCCCACACCTGCAACAATGTCACATGACACACACTGATCACTCCCTAATAACAGATCCCATGCATGTCTCTATATAGATGAGCTAGGATGCATGGACCCCATGCAAACTATCCATCCCTCCCCTTGAAAATATGTCAAGTAACCTCCATGTAGACAAGGCTGTAGCATCTCCCACTCCTATCCGGAATAAGTGTTCTGTTGACCAACCTACAAAGATACAAAGGTAGTGGTGGTACTCTTAGCCCCAAGCATCTATCCACATCCAGGACATTCTTCTCTACCGACAGGTTCTCACACCCGAAAAAGACCCACATGGTATGATCAAGCACCTCTCCCTATGATCTTAGCTCCCTCACCAACCGCATTGCTATAGGCAGTCTCAATATCCACTAGACATCCTCCGCCATCACTTTCATCTCTTTTGTTGGCAAATGAAATGTCGATGTCACTGAATCCTAGTGCTCAATGAGGGTAGTTAGCATCACTCAATGTGCCTTGATGGAGGGATGACCTAGTAGTTGTAGTAGCCTTGCCAAAGCCAAATGCTCATGGTCCACTCTAGTCATCACTTGTTGCGTCGCATCCAACACCTTTGATCTCCTCTCGTGCGTCCGTAAAGTATCAAACCTCTATAGTCAAACCACACAATCTACCAATCCTCACACCATTCTTTCCTAGCCCTTGGCACCTTTCTCACTCACATTTCCTAACTTCTCTTCTTTCCTGGCCCCAGACTCTTGTTTGCATTAATTTTTTCTAACACTCTTCCATTGGAAGATTTTCCTTCATTTTCTTTCTTTTTCCACTTTTCCCCTTCACACCCTTGGTGTGTTCCTTTTCGGGCACAACCGCCCCTTTTCTACAGTGTGGCTGCCCCTTTCTCAGGTCGTGGCCACCCCTTACCGAGGCATCGCTGCCCCTTCTCGGGGTGCTTCCGCCCGTCAGGTGCGATCGCCCCTTTTCTAGGTGTCGTTGATCATCGGGTGGGGCTGCCCTTTCCTGGGGTGCTACCCCTACCCGGGGTGTGACCCCCCACTAGGCAGGACCACCCCTTCTCGAGGTGTAGCCGCTCTTGTTCGGGGCACCACCACTTAATGGGCGTGGCTGCTCATCAGACGGGGCCGCCCCTATTTGGGGTGTGACCGCCCAATGGGCGAAGGACGCTCCTATCTGGGGCAGGCCCACCCATCGGGGGTGTGGCCGCCTTTGCCTAGGGTGGGGCCGCCTCACTTGGGTGCACTCGCCCTTGCCTTGGCTAGGGCTACCACGCCTAGGTGCAACCGCCCCTGTCCAGGGCGAGGCTGCCTTTTCGCAAGGCGTGACCGTCCTTTCTCAGATGGGGACACCCATTGTTTTGGGCATGACGACCCCTGTATGGGGAAACCCATGAAAAATGTCTAAACTAACCCTTACTAAACATTTCTCCCAACCCACCTGATGAAATCAAATTTTGTCTTCTACCCATTTTTCTAATCTATCAGGAAACCAAAACCCATGTTTTCAAAAATGCATTAAAATTCCAAATACTTCTAAAAATGCTAAAATCACAATGGGAGTTTTGAGACTAACTTGGCGTGGGATGATGCGCTTGACGTAGAAACTGTGCACCTCATTCGCGAGGTGGATGATGTCGTCATCATAATCATCCAAAATTATCTTGCTCTCACCTTCTTCCTCTCCTCTCCTCTCTCTCTCAACTAATAGCCATCCAAATGAGGAATAGTAATTCAAAAATTACTATTTATCCCTTTCCCCCCTCTTTTTAAATTTTGGGAATTTTTTTCTCTTCATTTAACTTTCTTTTCCTCCAATTAATCTTCCACCTTCTCAAGGCCTCCATTTCTGCCCCATGTGTCTAATCGACTCTGTTCAAAAGGAAAACCTACCTTTTTTTTTGAGCTCTATGCAATCGTATCCTTCATTTCTTCATATCGAGAAGTCGCTCAAGGCCCCTTTTTCTTCCCCTACCGCCCTCTCGAGGGGGCATACCTTACCATACTCACCATACCACATTCTTGGCCTTTTTCCCACGTGATTTGGGCAGCCCTTGTCACTCCCTTCCATTTGAGCAGCTCACACAACCTCTGCCATGCTAGGGCATCTTTTTCCAGTCACTTCCTCTATAGAGTCATCTGCATTTTTTTTTTCTATGAAATATTGTTATTCTAACAATATTTTGAAGAGGGGAAAAATGTAGACACCTAAATTTGACCCTTTACACAAGGTCAAATTTGTCCCTTTCATTAATCCACTTCATCCCCTTCATCAAACACTAATTATTTATTTATTTAATTAATGTTCCCCCTTTTCCCTAACATTCCTAAGGTATTTAATTTAATCAATTAAATACTTTATACATAAGCCTACTTCATCTCTAAATTAAATAAATACAATCAATTTATTTAATTTAGTCAATTATCATTTTCTATTTTTAATTTATTCTTTCTCTCTCCTTGTCACATCCTCCATAACCCCTCTTCTAATATGGGTTAATTTAATTGATCCTTCATTAAGATTTGCATATCCTTAATTAGGATTAATGTCATATCCTCCATATCTTTCCACTTGCGTCTAATCATCATTAATTAATCTAATTACATGTTTGCACAATCCTACTCCTAATCACTTACCCCTTTGACATGTCCTTAAGTTAACCTTCTTGGTACTTAACTTTTTTGGGTTGACCTCTTCCCCATGTGAATTAAAAATTCACACTTATTTCCCCCATGCATTTGTCTTCCCCATGAAATCTCATATGTCTCATCGTACCCAAAGGACAAATACCTCTTTTAGAGGAATCTCTTCTTACCCTTTGGATTCTTCCAAAAAGTGAATTAAAAATTCACTTTTATTCCTCCAAGGCCATCTCAAATGCCCATGGTGACAAGGGTGGACTTTCTAAAATTCCTCACTTGTCACTTTCAACCCCACTTGGGGACAAGGGATTAATTTTTGTGGAGATCCTCTCTCATCCCAAGGTACTTGCAAGTACCTTGAGACCACATGGCCTCTTCCATGTTATTTTTATCCTTGCCATCTCACCTTGTCCTTTGGACAGTTCACTAGCCACATGGCAATATGTGAGGGCTTGTGAGTCCTCAACTCACCTCAGCCCTCCATCTTGGCCATGGTGGCTCAAACTTTACCATTGAATTCTCTAGGGAATTTAATTTCCTCTATAAATAGCCCCCTCTTCTCATTAATGAAGTTAGTGATTGCATGTATACCAAACTTATGCTTCCAAGCTACTTGAGCTATCTTAGTCATTTATTTCCATTTCTGAGTATTTGAATTTTCATCTAAAATCCA
Organism: Sequoiadendron giganteum; assembly: GCA_007115665.2. Taxonomy (NCBI): domain Eukaryota; kingdom Viridiplantae; phylum Streptophyta; class Pinopsida; order Cupressales; family Cupressaceae; genus Sequoiadendron; species Sequoiadendron giganteum. Next base: position 105,800,839 of record CM021106.1, on the reverse strand, counting down.
TTTTTGCATTCACCTACCTCCATTCATCCATCCATCTACCACCATCATTGCAAGCTATAATCCAAGGAGCAAACATCAACAATCTTATCAAGGGTCAACCAAGGATCAACACAGATAGAAGGTATAATCTTTTTATGTTTTTTGTTTATCTTCCTTTTATTTGTGTTTAACATAGCCCAACATTGAGGTGGTTTGGTGTAGTTTTTATCTTGCATTCTTTAGTTATTTTTGCATATTAGGAGATAACAAATTTCACTACACACAGGCTCTTTTATTTTATTTTTATAGCTGAAACTTAGGATTGGCTGAACTATATGGGTTGACTAATGTTAGAGGTTGTCTCTGATGTAAAACTGTTGGAACATGTTTGTCATTGTGCTAAAAGATCAAATTTTTGATACTCAATACAAAGACCAAAGATAAATAGATCCACGAGAGTTGGTTAGTTAATGTCTCGAATCCAAAGGGAGACACTAGTGATTAGTCCAACAACCCCCCCTTAACGTCACCCAAGGGGATATGAACCTACAACCCAACTTTGACACTATTTGTTGGAACACATTTTTATTTGCACCAAAATATTAACTTGTTAATGCCCAATACAAATGCCAAAGATAAGTGGATTATCCACGAGAGATAGTTAGTCCATGTCTTGAATCTAAAGGGAGACACTAGCAATTAGTCCAACAAAAACTTCATTAGCCAGTGTGAGCTAATTATAGAGCATAATATACCATTTGATGATATATAAAGATCTTCAAGCCTATGGTGTGAATAAGAGTTGCATAGGAGAATATTAGAGCAGAGAGATTAGGCTCTAGCTGATCTTTGAGAGTCGAGAGCTAGAGCATCATTTTGAATTGATCACTCTTAGATGACCCTACATGTAGAGATAGAGAGAGTGCGATCTACAAGATATCAACTACACTAGTAGTACATATATATGTGAGATGAAACCATAGAGCTTAGATGTAATCTTAGGGGTCTATAGGCATATAGTAGCTCCAAGAGTTACTCATGATCTACTGTTTCATACCAAGCACCACCACCAAGGCCTAAGGGATATGATATCCATAGACCTGTAGGTTAATGATATGATTATGTTTGATACACCATATTTTATTAGAGTGGTGATACGCATATGTATATGGATACTTTTATGTATATATATATATATGAGAGTTTTGATTTGACATGTATGGATGCATTTATGATATTTGTGATTTAATTAAAACCATGTGATATATTTATTTAATTAAATGAAACAAATATATGGTAAAGTGGATTAATTGACATGTATGGAAAATTAGATACACTTTTGATTTAATGAAACAATCTAATTGAGCTCATTTAATAAATATGATGATCATCCCATTGATACACGAAATGGATATGTGATTATGTGATCTAATTAGATAACTTAGTAAAATTATTTAATTAAATACAAACACTTTTACCTAGTGCACACATGTTGAATTAAATGCCATTATAGTCTAATTCAACAATATAATTAAATGCCATAATGATCTAATTAACATGGTACACAAAATACTAAATTGTATGCTAACAAATAATTATCATTATTAATAAAATTAATATAAAATTAAACACAATTTTTTTTGTCATGAAAAAAGAAATTCAACAACAAATAAAATATAAACTTAACTATCTAACATACATGATTTATAGTAGTAGCAAACCATTCAAAGATAAAATGAGATGAATTTAGCATAAAACTTATGAAAATACATAGAACTAATAGGTTCTTTGAGAGACACCATCTATTATTATATGCACCCAATCCATAGATATTTTTGATGATATAAGGTCCTAACCAATTCGGGCTAAACTTTCCTTTTTCCCTTGGTGTAGAATTCACATTGAATTTATTTTTATAAAGCACTAGGTCACCAAAATTTAATGTATGATGAATGAAATGTTCACTATAGTTACATTGAAGATTTATTGATAATATTGTAGATGTTTGAGATAATATTGTGTGTAGGTGAATTTCTAGTCTAAAAAAAGCAAAACAAGAAAGAATGCAAACAAGAAAAATACAAACAACACCTCAATGATTAGCCTAGTTGAACTTGAACAAAACAAAAGATGAGAAACAAAGTGAATTTACCTTGTCCGAGTTGATGAAGTGGTTGGCCCTTTGATTTTTTTATTTGTGTGCTCTTTCACTTGATGAAATGGTTTAAAAACTATATGCATATAATTGAGATTTTGATGGTGGTTGCAATGGTAGTGATGGTGAATGGGTTTGATGCAATATGGTAGCTTGAAGTGGCTGCAACAATGGAGGCCTGGAGGCTTGAGTGTAAGTGTGCTAAAGTTGGATAAGTGTGTGATGATATAATGAAGCAAATATTTTTCTTTTAGGGAAATCCTCCAAATGAATGGAGGGCCAAGATTGATCCTAGGGTATGATTGAGACATCTCAACTCATATCATGAGGACATGTGGATGAGGAAGTGGAGAGAAGATGGTGAAGTGGCAATGTGGTGGTAGCCACATGGAGGTACTTGCAGGTACCTTAGGAATGGGCAAGATCTCCTCATAAAGCAGTTTCTTGTCCATTTGTACAATGAGAGGACAAGAGAGGAATTACAAATTCCTCAAAAATCTTCATGGGGATTGGAAAAGAAATAAAAAATTCCTTATGGGGGGATGTGAGGAATTAAAAATTCTTCAAATGCATAGGAAAAATAAACTGGAATTTTAAATTCCAAAGGGCATGGATACAAATTCTCCAAAAGGAGAGTCATTAATAGGGTTGACCAAGGGTAGATGCCATAAATGGCATGCAAATTAGGTTAGGTCTAATCATTGATATAGGTTGTGCAAATGAGGGATTATGTGGATTAATCTTGATTAGTGATCCACTTTCATTTTATGGAGGATATGACCATAATGATGATTAAGAATGTGCACACCTTAATTTGAGATTAATTGGGCTAATCGGGATTAAGGAAAATGCAAGAGGATGGGACAAGGAGAGAGAAAATAGATGAATTAAAAATATATTTTAATTCATTTGGAAAAAAGTGACTAAATTAAATAAATTGGATTATTTATTTAATTTAGAGAAGAAGAGGGATAAGGTATTTAATTAATTAATCAAACACCTTAGGGGACATTAGGACTAGGATGAAATATTAACCAAATAATAAATTATTTAATTAGTATGGATTCTGGACATGGGATAGAAGAATATAAGAGCGGATTTGACCATATGGGGGTGGTCAAATTTAGGTGTCCAAATTTTTCCCCTCTTCAAAATAGTTAGAATAATAGTGTTTCAAAGAAAAATAAAGTGCAGACAACTCAATAGAAGAAGAGAACTTTAGTATATGACTTAGTATCACAAGGAAATGGATAAGGGGGAGAAATGCATAAATATGGTGAGGTATTCGCCCTCGAGAGGGAGGATGGGGAAGAAAAGGGGCCCCAGTTGACTTTTTAAAATGAAGAAATAGAGAACACCACATAGCAGAGGATAAAAACCATGAAGAATGTGGCTTTTGAACAAAGGAAAATAGATAAACGGGGTGCAAATGGTGTCCTACAAAAGAATTAGGGAAAAAGGATTAAAAAAATTTAAAAAGGGGTGAAAAATGACCAAAGTTGGCAAGGCTAATTAGGGTCAACAGATAATTATAAATAGTAAATTAGAAAATTTACTATTCACCCTACTTTTATAGTGTACACATGGCGAAGAGCGATTGAGTGATAGAGAGAGAGGTGATTGGACGATTGGGAGGGATGGCAAAGGATGACACTATCCACCAAGATAAAACCATATAGGAGTTCTACCACTTCTTGACCCTGCCCTGATAAGAAGGCTCTAACATTCGAGCATTTGAATTTTTTCATTTTTACACATGTTTTTGATGATTTCTAAGATGGGTGGGGTAGATTAGGCAAGAAATGAGCTTGCCACAGGAGGGAAGATTCACACTTCTAGTGTAAAAAATTTGCTTGTCGAGTGAATGGGCGAATGGGTGGCGAGGAATAAGTGAGTGCACGTCTGCAGGGGCAAATGTGCAAAGAGAGGGGAAATTGTGAAATTGACCCTTTTAGGGGATGAACAAGCATGATTCCTTAGGGGCGGATGCATGACTGGAGAGACGATCACAAAATCACCCCTCGAGGGGAAAAAGAAAGATTTCTACCATAGGGGCGATTACAAAATCACCCCTCAAGGGAAAAGGGCGAGGGTGATATCACCCAATGGAGGGACCTAGATACATGGGAAAATGTGAATTCGCCAATAGGTTAAAAGGGGGAAAGCAATTTCACCCATTGGGAAAAGGAGTGGATAGAGGTGAACACGTATTCGCTTGATAGGTAAAGGGGTGAGTGAATTTTCCTGATGGGGGGAATTGGGTACAAAGGTGAATACAATTTCACCGCTTGGGATAAATGGGCGAAATCGCTCTCAAGGCAAGGAAAAAAGGTGAACTCGGCAAACGAATAGGCGAAGTCGCCAATAGGATGACATAGTGGTGAACATGTGAAGCTAATGGGTGAATTCGCAGTACACAAAGGTGAATTCACCAAATGAGGATAAAAGTAGAAAGAGAGGCAAGAAGATAGAAGGAAAGAAAATATTTGACAAGTGGATTGTATGGATGTAGAGTATTGACACATTGTGAATGAGAGAGAGGCACTCTGCTATGCAGGAGACTACCCAGGAGGCCATTACACCACTAGATCATGATGCACTAGGGAAGGTAGGACTGTTGCACATGTTAGGATACCTCGTGATCAGGGCCCATCAACCACTACTGATGGATAGATGGAGCTTCAAGACCTGCACCTTCCACCTCCCTATAGGGGAGATGAGTGTGACTTTTAGGGATGTTTTGCAAATTCTGGGACTACCAATCAGGGGTCACCTAGTGAGCAAGTTAGTGAGTCAGCCATTGGATAGGAGCCTACGAGATGTGTGTGGTACCATAGAACTTCTATACCGAGGGAAGGAGATGGATATAGATGTCTGCATTGGAGTTGTGCCACCACTACCATTAATTTTGTGTAGTTTGATAAGTGGGATTCTCCTCCCCGATAAGAGTGGGGGATTTTTCAACCTCAAGATGATTAAGGTTGTCCACCATATTGTATAGCGGAGGGATGGCATATTTGCATGGGGGGCCTACATATTGGTGCATTTTTATAGAGATATATGCATGGTATGTTATAGGGGGTGGTGAGTATTACCCATGTCACTCTATTACAGGTGTGGGAATGGGAACACATATGGATCACTAGACCAGATATCTAGAGATTAGGGGAGAGAGATGACTCCTTTCTGGTGGCATATTGGTAGGGGGGGAAGCATGTATGGATGTTGTATTACAAGAAAGTAGCACGTAGAGTACTGGAATAGGATTTTGGATGACCTTATATATGATTAGATCATATGGAAACCATATATAGAGTGGCGATTTCAGTCATGGAGTCGAGAGGACATACTATACAAAGGCTACATGTTTTCATGTTGTTATTTGATTGGGAGAGATCCATTCATTATTGAGTTACCCATGCCTGATTGGGTTACTCAATAGTTTAGGACATGATAGGACATTCCATTAAGGGAGGAGATATTTCAACATATTACGTGGGATAGGGGATGTGGACAAGCCATACATGCTGATTTTTCATGACAGGAGTGGGAGCAACTGCTAGAGGTGGGATGGGGATGGAGAGGAGGCCCGGATCATGTGGGTGTGAAAAATAGGTACATGGCATGGTGGTAGGGGAGACAGCCTATGAGGATCACCATAGTGGAGCCAATTGAGCTAGCAGTGGGGTTCGGGGATGAGGAGGGGATGCAAGGCCCCAAAGAAGGAGGAAAGTGGGTGGATAGGTGGGGGAGGATCAGGTAGTGTAGGAAGAGGTGAGGGTGGAGATGGATGTGGATGTTCTAGAGGTGGTGGAGAGAGCACTAGTGGTGTACCAAGAACCACTGCCAGGGGATCCCGTGGTTAGATTATCAAGAGCACAGGCTCATGTCCGCATCCTACAATAGAGGTTGTGGTAGTCAGAGGAAGAGATGGAGTAGATACAGGCTAAGGTGGATATGCTCCATGGGGTATATTCAATTGTAGAGGATGGAGCAACAATGAAGGTGAAGAGGTTGCGAGGGGAGGTAGAGTGGTTATAGGGCTTATTGGAGACTACCTAGGGGGAGAAAGACAAGGCGATGGGTTTGGTAGAGCAAGTTGGAAATTAGGTGTAGACACTACAGAGAGAGAGAGATGAGGTAGTGGGGAGAGTAAGACAGGTGGAGGCACAGGTGACTAGCCTAAGATTAGGATAGGATGCCTAGGATATGGAGAGGAGGAGGTTGCAATAGAAGCACAATAGATATAGGCTGGAGATGCATCAATTACAGATATAGGTAGTAGGGTTGGATGATGCCAGGACGAAGATGAGATATTGCATGGGAGTGACATAGACCAAGGGTTACAATGACTACAAGGATACACCCCCACACAATAGAGGATACAAGGGAGATTCACCTTAGAGGTTAGATGTAGGAAACAATGGCTAGGGGGATAGGAGGAAAAGGACATGGTCCCAATTTTAATATATGTCCCAACATAGAGTGTACATACATGTAGAGATTAGATTCATATTCTTTGTACAAATTCTTAAGATAGAGTGATTTTGAGATTCATTTATTCTTTCTTGATTCAGGACACCATGATGTGTTAGGTGTACCTATATGTATCTGTATACATTTGGAATCCTTTATAAATGTATTTTATTATGTGATGGACACTATATGGACTGTATGATGGACCTTATGGAAATTTATTATGGACTATGTGATGGACATTATATTTTGGTATATATATATGATATGGCGGATTATGATGGTGCTCTATAGATGATGTGTATGTATGGTTATGATTATGATGGATGGATGTGGTTATGATGATGGTAAATGCATTTATGATGTTGTATAGGAGCGGATTTTCACCCCTGAAGAAAATTCCCCTTTCACATGCCCTCACCTTAGAAAATCAAATTCAAAGGAAAAATTCCACATCACCCACTCGCCTTCCATACACTTGAAATTTGTCCCGTGTGACAGTGAGAGAATATTTGTCGAGGATGCGAGCACAGTGCATTTTCATCCCTAACAGATTCTCATGTCTGAATTTGGTAGAGACATTACACTCCTCATTGGGGATCAATTTTAACAAACTCCTTTCGACCAAATGACCCAAAAATAATAGATTCTTCTCATCCCACCTTCAAAAAACATTCTTCATTCATTCATTCAGGCCTCTTAGCAATTCATTCAACTTATCAAGCACATTCTCATTCATTACAAAAATCTAGCACTCCATTGTGAGCATTGCAATAATATTGACACTCCACCAACTCCACATTGCAAGTGTGAGGCTGCCATAGAAGTTGTGAGATTGGAGTCTTGTGAGACCTACCTTCATCACGGTTGTGGCAGTGGTGAATTTTGCAAGTTCATAGCTTGCATTATCCCTCCATTGGCCTTGAGAGCCTTTGGGTGGAGGTGGTAATGATTCATTCCTTTCCTTTGTGATTTGATAGATTAGTTTAGTCTTTTGTAGTGTTAATTGCACTTCCTTTATATTTTTTTATTGCATATTCTACTCCGTTGCTTTCTGGTTGTCTGTGGAGGTGGAAAAACCTAAATGGGGATTTGACAGAGGCAGGCCCCTATATAGCCCCAATAATTTTCCCCTCTTTCTTGTATGTAGGTGGATGAGCATGTGGAGCTAGCTAGCGAACTGACACTTTTGTGAGATAATCTTCATCACCTTAGTCTTTATCTACTTGTTTCATCATTTCCACATTTAATTTCTATATTTTACCATTATTTCATTTTCATTAGTCAATCAACTAGATTTTTTAGTTAGTTTTCTAGTATTTTTACCACATCTTACATTTTCTGGCCATACAAATACCTGCATGCTAGAGATACCCCAATGCGCCATGTTGTCATCCTAGAACCGTGCTGTTGTCCTTAGACAAAGAGTTGAATGAGGTGCAATATTGACTCCAAAAACTTTCTCAGCTATCCCCAACCTAAATTTTAAGTCTGTAGAGTGATAGAAATACATCATAGTGCTCTTCATTCTCAACCTCCATCTCGAAACACTCTTTAAAGTGAGGTAAGTTAGGACAACCCTATACTCTCGGCTCTCCATGAGCTAGAGCCTTGATGTGGTTTTTACCCCTCTCTTAAATTTTTGGTGAACTAACATGAACCATTTTGGTTCTATTTAGCAGTGCTAAAGGTTCCTTTCCTCATGTTCTAGGAGCATTTTAGGTGTGAGTGTTGTAAGGCCTTTCGCCTTACAACCCATTGCGACCCGTAGTATGCATCATTGGAAGGTTTTGTAGGCATTGCATAATGCATAATATTGATAGAAATGAATTAATTAAATAATTTAAAATTATTTAATTAATAAAAGACTTATGACTTTAGAAAATAATTAAATAATAAAAATTATTTAATTATCAAAGACAAAAGAATAAATGATGGAGAATTTAGAAGTCGTAGGCCTAGGACAATTTTTAGTGTCTACATTTTGCCCCTTTTTGATATAATGCAGTTTATCATATTGTGTCAAAGAAATTTAGTCACAATATGCCTTGATGATAGTAGGGTAGATCTATGCCCCTTCAAAAATTATTTACAATTTTTTGAAATAAGTTCAAAAAATTGAAAATTGTTCCAAAAAGTCAAAATGATAGCCGAAATTTCCATGGTGAAAAAAGCAATAAGTTTTAGGACCTTCGGGGTAGCTAAAATAAGGTGTGAAAGTTCTCATAGAGTGCAACCAACATAAACCCTAGTCAAAATCATAATGTTTAGGAGGTATAAATAGGAAATGGCAAGGTCAAAGGGCTCATTTGTGCATTTGGAGATTGAAAATTGAGGAGTTCTGAGGAGAGAAGCTACCAAGATGTCACCAGTTTTGGACATTGATCATCGAGGATACCACGTGTGGACCTTCAAATGATCGGAGGGTGTAGGAGAGCCGATAAGTTACTATGAACCTACTTTGTCAATTTTTGATTTCACATATTTCTAGGCATTAGAAAAAAATAGCAGTCGATTGTGTCACTTCTCGTTCACTACAAGTGTAATCATGAATGACACAATTGACTACGAAATGACACACTTGATAGGAACACACCTAGGGTAGGTTTAATTATCAATTTTGGAATGCAATTTCTTAGGAACGACACATCTACGGTTTGCCAATATCCAACTATTAATGTGCAATGCAACTGACTAAGGTTTGATATAAATGATTAGGAAATGACACAATCGATCGAGGGTTGCATGTAATTCCACCCCTATGATGCATCTGCGAAAGCATGCGATGCAAGTGTTTTAGAAGATCGCATATGAATCTCATGCAATTAAATTATAATTGTGTGACACAATTGCTAGGTTTTGCGTTGCAACTGAATGTTAATAAATTTTCCCTAGTTTAAGATGGAACTTCTTTTCCAACTTGTGTCTAATAGGTTTGACTAGGATTTTTGACTAACACAATACTTTCTTTTGTGACTATAGGTGAGACTTGATCCAATTTACACATGAGACTCTAGACCTACTACCTACTGGTTATGAGATCAGTTGACCAATGTTCAAAAGCATAGTTTGTGGAATCTTGGTTTATACCATGTGAAATTCATGCCTGTCATTAGGGATAACAAAGGTATGTTGACTAAACTCATTGAGAGATACAAGGGAGGTGATAGTCACCCTTGAGGACATGTACCAGATACTAAGACTATCCATTCAAGGAGAGCGAGTCAGATATGATCCAGGATGTAGATAATAGGCACTTACAAAGTATTATGTGTATGATGATGTCAGAATATTGGGGATAGACTGCTATAAGATCAGCTGGGAGACTTTGGCTAAGCGATATGAGTGGTTTGATTGCATTGTGTGTACATTGATTGTGAGGGTTGTGATTCTATACCACCGTGGACATGAGTTTTCCATTGGATGTGGGGAGATGCTTGTGGGGATGTTGGTGGGAGAGATACTTTATGCATGCGGGGCATGTCTTCTTATGATGTTATATTTTTTAGCTACATGATATTGCATATTGAGATAGACATTTTATGAGCTGCGGGGTTACTCTTATGATGTTATGGGTCTGGGAGCATATTTTTGTGTTATGTCCACCAGTTGGTTGCCAGTTGGGGGCCAAAATTCCATACATTTATATGTATAGGGGAGAAGTGACACATACCCATATAAGAGATGTGGGATATTGGAAACATGATCTAGACATCTTGGATAGCTTCATTTGGAGACCATGGAGAGATTGTGCATAGTGGACCGATGAGGGTGAGCACTTGTAGTGGTGCCAACAACTGAGATAATTGATTGGGAAGACTATCTAGTCACAACACATCATTGATGTATACTTACCAGATTGGGTAGTACAACAGTTTGGAGAGAAACAAAGTGTACCACAGGGGATTGTTGAGTTTGCAAGGTCATCTAGAGAGGTTACACTATGGGGGCCCATGATACTAGTAGCTACAATCGAGCAAGGTATTGACAATCTATAGGTATTATAGTGGGCATGGAGGCATGGTCTAGTAGATGCAGGGACTACTATAGAGTATGATGCATGGTGGGTAGCATATAGGCTAGTGCCTTTGACAGACCAAGATCAACTATAACCGGTTATTTGTTGAGGTTGGGGCCCACAAGGAAAGAGAGGTGGAGGGAGGGGTAGAGGAGATAGAGGATGAGGAGGGGATGGAGGATAAGGAGGTGGGAGAGGGGATGATGGAAAAGATGGGAGAGGTGGTGGTAGAGGAGATAGAGGATGAGGAGGGGATGGAGGATAAGGAGGTGGGAGAGGGGATGATGGAAAAGATGGGAGAGGTGGTGGTAGAGGAAAAATACATCAAATGAGGAGATAGTGTAGGTCACTATCATCGGACAAAGACATCGAAAGAGGAGAGGGTTTCAAGGGAGGGGAGATAGGATGTGGATATGGAGGGAGAGGTACCAAAAGTGGAGGCAGGGTAGCTTGATATGTTGGTAGAGGTGGTTGCAATGGATGTGGAGTAGCTAAAGGAGGAGAGACATGGAGAGTAGATAGAGGAGGAGGAGATGGACAAGGTGGAGTGTATCCTCAGAGAGAGGATTGTCCATGGGGATGAGGTCTTTGAGGACATTCCCATTAGAGATAGGGGCCAAATGTGGATCAGAGGATTCAAGACTTGCAGGCTAGGGTATAGGATTTAGAGGCTGAGATCAGTACAGTGCAAGTAGAGCGAGATGGATTGAGGATTGAGAAAGATACCCATTAGTCAAAGAGGGATACAACCGTGATCTAAGCATAGCAAACAAAGCAAAGGAGTCTAGATTTTATCGCCACCTATAGCAAGTCATATATGCATATGGTTAGGGAGGTTTTCAGGGCTAGTCGAAGAGAGAAGTATTATAGGAAGCTTTATGAGGAGGAAATCCCACCCAAGTGTAGGGTACCTAGTGCATCATAGGTAGTGAGTAGTGGATGGTCATGGAGTAGATGATCCCACAGTCGAGGAGAAAGAAACAGTGGGGGATCAGGACCTTATGATATACCTCCCTCAAAGCATAGGCCACTAGGGTCATCACATCAAACATCCTCTAGAGAGCATGGCAGCTCATAATAGGCCCATTTTGACTATGTACTATGACACTTGTATTTTTGACCATCGAGCCTGCGAGCTCCATTTTGGGATACATTCTGAAATTGTACTATGACACATTTTGAGTGATATATATATGATTTTTGGCGGTGGTTATATGATGTGCAATATATTATGATTATGCATTTATTATGTGATGAATGCTGTCTATTTTTATGATGTATGCAGTCTATATGATGATGCAATGATTCTATGTGTTGATGCCTTATATGTGATTTCTAAATGATAAATGTATGTATTTATTTTTATGTTGTAATGGATGTCATGTTATGATCATGTAATGTTAATACAAATATGTATGCAATATGATAAATGGGCATGAGTTATGATTATGGATATGGATGTGACATATGTTTAATATGCTATGTTGAAGTAATATGATAATGAATATTTATATGGATGATGATTATGAATGAAATTGATGTTTATGTAGATGCCTATATTCCCATATTCCATGGATATGTTTTTGTATTCTCTGATGCAGTATATATGTATGATTTAACATGTATATATGATAATTCTTATATGATACTTCTAACATAACTATATGCAAGATACATATTTTTTTGTGTGTCATAGGATGTTGTCACAATGCAAATGGAAGAAATGTTAGCACGAAAGACATGGATGTTAGTACAAAATAAGAACCTTCAATATTTTTCCAAATACCTAATAGGTCGTATATTAATCATCATTGGACAGTAAAATGACACAAGTGGACAACAAAAACCATGCTATGACATAGACCAAGGTGTGCAAGGTCATCCACTTGCAAAATAGACATTCGTAGACAAGGAATGTCCTAGCTCATACTAAAGGAAAATTTTCCCTAGTCTTTTGGCCAAGAGAATCCACAAACAATAGTAAAAAAAAGAGTCACAAGACATCCTCGCCCTTCTAAATTCTTCATGGGACATCCTAGAGAGAGATAGTAACCTAAATCAAAGACAAATCAAGAAAAATATAAGACAAAATAGACCATAAGGTTAATAAAAATTCAAAGTGTTTTCCAAAATATGATTGTCGATGTTTGACTGACTAGGTGTTTGATGGGTTGGTTGTTTGAGAAGGCTTGATTTTAGGGAAAAAACATGTCATATAAGACATCAAGTTTGGTTTCGATAATGTGACCAATTGTATAAGGAAAATGTCCGATTTTGACTAAAATACAATGTCTGGTTTTAGGAAGGACACATCCTGTATAAGACATAAGTTTGATTGATTTAATGTTTTAGATTGGTTTAATGTTTGAATATTTTGACATTTTGTTTGGTTTGATTGAGTGAATTTTTTGAATTGTTTATCTTGTTGATGTGTGACTTGTTTGATGCTTTGACGATTGTTTGTGTCTAAGTTGACAATATTTGATTTGTTATAATTGATGTGAAAAACCCTAAAGGACCAACCTAGGTGGCCTCAGGGGCTCATCAATGGATGGTTTTTCCTACGTAACAATGCGTAGAGACCTCATAGTTCGACATGACATGACTTTGTTTGATTTATAAAGAAATGAGTCATGATTTTTATTTCATCAAACCTAAAAGGACTAACCTAATGCCTTAGGGGCACATCGACAGATGGCCTTGCATACATTAAGTCATAGAGACAACATAGTTCAACTGGACTAGGAATAACATGACTGACTTTGACTCTTTTTTGGGATTTTTTGAACATCATTTGGATGTTTTTGTGTTTTTGACATGTTTTGAAATTTTGGATTTTTGAGAGTATGATTTTTTTGTCTTTTGGTAATTTTTGATTTTTTTTCTTTTTGGGAATATTCAAATTTTTTTCTTTTTGATAATAGCAACCTTTGATAGAAAGTGTAGGATCCAAGAATGATGTAGGTCAAGTATTTTACCTCAGTCGGGTATAAGACCAATTTATTAGGAGTGGAATGGGATAGGTGTTATAGAAGGTGAAAGGACACATGATGTCAATTGTTATGATGGAAGAAGTGAAGATGATGGAGGAAAAATTTGTTATGAATGAATGGTGACTAGAAGGATCATGAAAAATGCCTACACGCAAGCAACCAAGCACACACAAGAATCCAAGGAAAACCATGATCTTGCTCCTAGTCAAGCTAAAAACCAATTGAAAAGTGATAATGATGATAGTGACGTTTTTTGACGTGGGAAGGACACATCCTAAAAAAACATGAGGATGACGATAATGTGATTAAAGGATCAAGGTTTGTAGCAAGGCTAGAAACAAAGCCAAGGAATATTTTGGATAATACACTAGGATGTATGGAAAGATTGTTTGGATTAGGTTGATTGTATTTGGAATGGCTAACCTTAGGACTAGATAGGATGATGGAGGGGACTTGGATAAGTGGATTAGAATCCTTTAAACAATGACAAGGGAAAACCAAGACATACAATAGATATGAAAGGATGATGGGTGGCTTTGTTAAAAGATAGGAGACATGAGGATTCTTGGCAACAATAATTATCATATTGTCTCCAAGGACTATGTCACATAAGGATAATTTGTTTTCTCCAAGGTATGGGTTTGGATAATGCTATGAAGATAATGCCATGATATTTCATGAAAAGTGTATGACCAAAGGATAGACATGTCAAATTTTTTCCCAAAGCATGATTTATGTTTGTACCTTAGTCCTTATCAAGATCAAAGTAGGCGGGAAAATGGATGGGAATGACATGGATTAAATGGATAGATGGAAAATTTCATGAGAAAAGTATGGGAGATGAGACAACTTTCCCCTAAGTGTAATGTCCACATAGATAATTTCTCTTACACATGACGCCTATTTTCTAGGTTTTCATCATGGTACTTATCTAAAGCGCCATAAGAATGGTTTTCACTATTGGTAGAAATTTTTCTCTTTACCATTTCTTTTTTCTTTTTTTTTTTGGTGTCACCAATACATCTGTTTTCCAAGTTTTCATCAAGGTGACAATTTTTTGATTTTTAATTTTTTTGTATTTTTCTAGATGATCACTTTGATGGTGCTGATGTAGATGCTACTGTCATGATATACCAATGGTAACCTTTAAAGAGTAGTTGTCTTGTTAGGATCATAGAACTTGTAGACAATTGATCGATGTCATCATGATACTTTCTAATATTTGGGTTAGCCTTATCGAAATACGCCCATCATGATAGATTTCCATGGGAGTCCTTATAATAAAGATTTTCTACCAAGATGCGACAGATTTGTGAAGTCAGATTTTTAGAATTTAAGAGATATGTAGGATTATGATGGATGATGGTAGGTTTGGATGGACTATTTGGAATTTTGGATGTAGGAATTTTTATTTTCCAAACTTGGGGTGGTGAATGATGGAGCTTCAAACTTTGATTGGGATAGTGTTTGGAACCTTGAATTCTATATACCTTGCATGATGACCATTTTGAAGGAGGTGGACATTTATTATATGTGGGAGGCCTCTTTTCTTGTGGCTCCACATTTTGATTGGATATTGGAATTGAACTCTTTTGTTTACTTGATCCATTTTTCTTTGGGATCCACTTAAACTTTATTTGTCCACTAGGATTTTTGCATTCATGGCCTTTGGTATTTGATTTTGGGCTTTAGGCTTGTAAGAATTTTGTTTTTGTTGGTTCCAATTGATGGGTTTAACTATGTTGGAATGATGGTTTATGGTGTGGATGGAAGGAGTGTCAGAAACAACCTTATGACAAGGACTACTCATGACCCCCATTTTGATGTTTATATTGGATAAAGTGTCCCATAATATCATGGATGTATCACTAACATCATTTGATTTTTTGATTGAAGAATAGCCAAGACCTTGATGTATAGGATTTTCATAAAACTATATTAGTTCTCGAATGGATTGCTCATGTAGGCCTAGTCCTCTTCCTTGATACCACATGCTCTAAAATATTCTGTTTACGATGGGGTATTGGTTATTTTGAAAGAAAGATGCTAACACATTATTATTTAGTTGAAAACTAATGCTTGGAAACTTATTGTTTGAAAAAAAGCCTACTTTGACAAAGGTGGATGATCCTAGTTGTAGGATATTTTGGATTTCTCATTCATCATGCTCGTGTCTTCTTGGTCATTTGGGATGTCAATTTTATCCATGGTATAATTTGGATCTTATTCTTTGACTTGATCCATGGTAGCTTGTTTATGTTCTTCTTGATCCATAGTAGCCTTTTTATTTTCTTCTTTGACTTGATCCATGCAATTTGTTTGATTATCTATCTATCCAAAGGAGGCGAGTGTCTCAGTTTGGGAAATGGAGGTGCTTGAATTTTAGATAGGGCCAACTTCAAATATTTGGTCATGGATGGTATAAAGGTCATTGAACCGTTTTGGATTTCATGATCAACGGTAGTGTCTTGATCAAAGATGGGTTTGTCTTGGGTGACATGATTGTCTAGAAGTATTTCTTGGATGGACTTAAGGATGTGGTCATGGGATGGGCTCCTTTGATCTTGACATGAATGGGGATCTATGTTATCATGATTTTGACTTTCCTTTTGACATGTATCCCAAGGTCTAGGAAATGGAGTGTGATTTTGGAGACCATGAATAAATGTATTTTTATTGGACAAAGTCATAGATTGGGATGGAGTGGATTGAAATGGATTAGTGAATGATGGATTAGGATAGGATGCAGAGACTTGGAATGGATTGGTGGAAGGTTGGTTTCCGTTGTCAAGGTTAGGATAAGGATGTCTAATGGATTTTTATTGTGGATAAATGGTATGAATTGTGTTAAGTGACTCTTAGTAGTGAGGGCAGATGGATGAAGGACTAAAGCTCATGGATGGTTGGTATAGAGGATTGATGAATTATATTTTCAAGTCTAAGGATTTTTGGGCTTGACCATTACAAATTAATTGGTATTCAACTTGACTAAGGAGAATATCAAGGTAACTTGTAGACATGGTGGTGAGGTCAAAATGAAAATGCAAAGGCTAGGATGAAAATGAGGATGAGAATTTTGACTTGGAGATGATGTGGATAGCTTGACTTGGAGGACACCTAGATTTGGTTTTTTTGAAATGTTTCTAATGTTTTTGGATTTTTGTTTTTTTCTTTCTTAATCAAGATTTAAATCTTGAATAGACATTCACACATACAAGACAAGATTTGATGCAAGATGTAACACACATGATTATGATAAGAAGACACTTCCAAGCACAAGAACAATCCTAGAAATTATTCAAGCGGGTAGATTGGCCAATGGTCTTAAACTAGGATGCACAAGGATCTAGGGATGTCCTCTATATACCTTAAAGGTATGTGAGGCCCAATTACATGAATTTGAAATGAGAATAATGCCAAACAACGAGGAGGAGAGGGTAACCCAAACTCCACCTTCACTTCCCAAAGGTATAAAGTTCTTTAGGGCTTAGCCAAGATTGACAAGATTCTACTTCCAAGAGGTGTGTCTTTAGATTCTGATGAGGGTGCAACCCAAGACACAAAAAATCACATAGAAAACCAGAGAATACTATTATATTCAAAAAAATGAAATTATTACATCCAGAGGATCTCAAATCCTCAGGTTCTGCAATACATGAAAATTACAGAAAGTTACAGAAATTCCCCTTTTCGCAACATGCGATCTTCTTTCCCCAAAAACTACCCACAAAAATCAGAAACTGCCCCATAAATAGCCTAATTCTCTGTTCAGAGCCAAAAACAACATTCCAATTATGCACCAACTTCTGAAGATTTTATTAGGCAAAAAGCAGAAATTGAAACTTGAATAAGTTTTGAACCGAGAATGATCTTGATATGATTCTTTCACCAAAGTGCTTATCTTTATTTCCTAAAGCTTCCCTTAAATTTTTGTCTCCTCACATCTTCAAATTCACACCTGCTAAAAATAGCAGTTGAACAGAAAAAGCAGAAAAACAGTTTTGAAAGTTGGAACTTCTTCTTGGACGAAAAGGGTATCCAAAAATTTAACATCTACAAAAAGAAAAATGCAAGTAAAAATATTTTTGGGTGATGTAGGATTTCCCTTACACCATTGGATGCTCTTGCATTAGATTCAACCCCCGCTATTTATACTCTGCTGAAACACTAGTGTTGAGGTCGTCCCCTAGAGTGATCACTTCTCTAGGTAGCCCCCCTAAGAAAGTTACACAAAAGTGATGCAAATAATGCTTTTGATCTCCAAGATCATATGATAATGTGAGGAGAGAGAATACACATGTATTTGATTACACAATAAATGTTCATTAACCTTAGAAATTGAAATATGTGATGTGAAAATGAGAGTTTTGAAAAGTGATTTTGATTCCCAAGATCATATGGAAATGCAAGGGAAGAGCATACACACCTCAAAGGAAAAAAAAGATCACCAAGGAATGCAAACACTCATTCTTTTTAAGTCCAAATTGAAATGTGATTTTGAGAAGACACTTGTTCTTTTTAAGCCGAAATTGAAATGTGAGTTTGAGAAGACATTTGTTCTTTTTAAGCCGAAATTGAAAGTGTGATATTGTGAACAAGATTAAGATGAAGATATGAGTTGAAAAGTGTGCACCTAGATTTTCCATAGCTCCAAATTTTTTTCCACTTGATCTAATTTTCCTTTTGAGGATTTTATTTATTTTCACATTAAGAAAACCAACAACAAAGCCAAAACCTTAACCTGATAATTGATCACTAATATTAGAGGGTTAGCTACTAAAGATAAATCTGATTTTTTGAAATGGTTTTGGAATAAAAAATAAAAACATAGAGAATAGACCCTTACTAAAATTTCAAGAGATTTCCAAAAATGTAAAGAAATTAAAATTTTCTGATTTGCATCGAAAATTAATTTTCCATAAAAAATCATTAAATTTAAAAAAAAATTCAAAACAGATCCAAAGATTCTGATTTTTCTAGTGAAAGCTCTTGACATAATCCCAAACTTGCATAATTATTTTTATGAAAATATCTACAACCGTTTGTGAGATATAATCAAATCTTTATAAAACCTTAATTTTCAAAGATTTGATTTTTGTCGAATTATTTTTCATCCAAATTAAAAACATAAATAATAGACTCCTATTAGAATTTGGAGAGATTTCCATAAATATAAAAATATCCAAAAAAATTGCTAATTTTCTCTCCAAATTATTTTTTCATGAAAATAAATAAATAAATAATAAACAATTAAAAATAGATCCAAAAAATATGATTTTTGGAATGAAGGATTTTGATATTGTTCCAAACCTACAAAAAACAACTTGTGATAAAATATTTAGCCATTTGAGAGATATGGCCAAATCTTTCCAAACCCTAGGCTTGTGTCTGCAACCCTAGCTGCAAAATGTTAGTCTCCAATTTTTTGCACAAAATAACAATATAAGATTAGGAAAATCTATAAAAATTAAATTCATGTCAGGTTCACCAATGTAATCAAGGTTAAAATTATAAGGATTGACAGCCAAGATTAAATTATAAATAATTAATCAAAGGTGGAGGTTAATTGAGACATGGATAGATAAGGACTTGATGTGGAAGATAAGATTGTCATAGACAAAGAGGTGAGAGGAAATTAAATAATAATAAAATTATTTAATCTAGGTGGCTAATGAATAATTAAATAATTAAAATAATTATTTAATTATAGAAGAATGTGACAAAGGAAATCTTTTGAATTAAATAATTAATAAATTTAAAATTCAAGAGAGTGGACCAAATTAAATAAATAAAATTTATTTAAATTAGGAGAGAAGATGCTACTAAATAATTAAATAATTAAAAATGATTGTTTAATTATAGTGGAAAGTGGTATAAAAATTAAATAAATAATAATTTATGTAATTCTAGAAAGAAGGGAACTTAATTAGTGATGTAATTAAATAAATAAAATTTATTTAATCAAGGAAGAATAAAGATAGAAATGAATTAATTAAATAATTTAAAATTATTTAATTAATAGAAGACTTATGACTTTAGAAAATAATTAAATAATAAAAATTATTTAATTATCAAAGACAAAAGAATAAATGATTGAGAATTTAGAAGTTGCAGGCCTAGGACAATTTTTAGTGTCTACATAATTATTGAGGTAGAACCTAAAACAGTTATTAAGGCATGCAAAGATGAGAATCAAATGAAGGCTATGAAAGAATAGTTGGAACATATTGAGAAGAATCAAAATTGGGAATTGGTTTGAAGATCTAAAAATAAGAATGTAATAGGAACTAAATGGGTTTCCAGAAACATGTTGAATGAGGATGGAAAATTTGTCAGAAATATGGCTATACTTGTGTGTAAGGGCTACTCACAAATGGAAGGAATAGATTTTGAAGAGACTTTTTCTCTAGTGGAAAGGATGGAAGCCATTAGAATGTTTTTGGATTTTGTAGCACATAAATAATTCAAGTTATATCATATGGATGCCAAGTTTTCATTCTTGAATGGTGAGATAGAAGAGGTGTACATTGAACAACTATAATGTTTTCATTTATCAAATAATACTCATATGGTCTGTAGGCTAAAGAAGGTATTGTATGGGCTCAAACAAGCTCCTAGAGCTTGGTATGCAAGGTTGGATAAATACTTATTATAGCAAGGATTCAGGAAAGGTATTGCAAATAGAAACTTGTACTTCAAGGTTGAGGGAGAACAAATCTTGATTGTGGTAGAGAATGTGGATGACATTATGTTAGGAGGATATGAAGGTATGTGAAAGAGTTTATAGATGAAATACAAAATTATTTTGAGATGCCAATATTTGCCTAGGGAGATGAATTTACTTCCTTGGGATACAAATCAATCAATCAAAAAGAGGTATTTTTATTTCATAGTCAAAGTATGTCAAGGAAATTTTGAAGAATTTTTGAATAAAGGATCCTAAACTAGTGTGTACTCCTATAGTTATTGGTTGTAAATTGAGCAAGAATGATGAATCTCCTAAGGCTGATCAAAGCAAGTATAGATACATGATTGAAGGAATACTATATCTAACTACTAATAGACAAAATACTATGCATGTAGTATGTCTTGTGGAAAATTTTCAAGAAGATCCCAAAGAATCATATGTTGCAATAGTTAAAAGGATATTTAGATACTTGACAGGCACTTTGGATTTTGGTTTGTGGTATTCTAGGATATTGATTTCTCTTTAAGTGCATATACAAATGCAGATTGGGCAAGTTGTAAAGATGATAGAAGAAGGACAAGTGGAGGTTCTTAATTTCTTGGAAGAAAATTGGTTTCTTGGTTGAGTAAGAAGCATGATTTTGTGTCATTATCTACTATAGAAGCAGAGTATATTGCAACAAAATTATGTTGTACTCAAATATTGTAGATGAAACAAACATTGAATGATATCAAAGTATCATATGATGAACCTATTTCTATCTTGTGTGATAGCACAAGTGTTATGAATATTTCAAAGAAACTGGTAATGCATTCAAGAACAAAACATATCTCTAGTCAAATTTTCACTTTCTAAGAGAGAAAGTTTTATAGAATGAGGCGAAGTTGGAGTATGTGCCTACAAAGGATCGAGTTGTAGATATTTTTACAAAATCTCTTCCTAAAGATACTTTTGAGTATCTTCGATAGAAGTTAGGGATCATTACCCCTCCTTTCAATTAGGTGCATAAGTTGGTGTATCTACCCAGGAAGCATTTCAAGATAAATTCTTGGTCTTGGAGTGATGTTTGAAGGCTACCTCTCAGGGGGAGTAGGTAGTAGTGTTTTGATTGGTGTAGTCAGGTGGAGCATATCTTGTGCCCCTAAGGGGGGGAGAACTAAATTATGGGAGAAATGAATAATGAGTAGTGTAGAATGTACAGTAATAGAGTACTGGATAAAGAGTAGTTACTTGCTGGTGTTTCATAAAGAGAAGTGTGAAACTAGTTTCAAAGTGAAGTATGTTGGTGTTTCCCTTTGCTATTGATGTCAAAGGGGAGAGAGTGAAGTTTGAAAAACATAAGAAAATAATTGGTGTCAAAGGGGGAGAGTATGATCTAAAAAAAATGGAGAGAGAGTAATGGTTCAAGAACTCCTCAATAAATAGGGAGAAAATGGTATCTGAAGAACAAAGGTAAAGGGAGAGAGTGAAGTGTAACCTAGTAAGGGGGAGTGTTGCTCAATGAAAAGATTTTTTTTATGGGTTTTTTTAGAGTTGGTGTTTCCATCAATGACAAAGAGGGATATTTTTATTGTTGCAAGTATGCTACATGTGTTGTAATTGATGTCAATATTTGGTCATTGATGTCAAGAGTATGGAGATTGTTTGAGATTTATAGTGTGCATATTGTTGGTGTTGTAGATGTTGTAGTCATCATGAAAAGGTGTTGTAGAGTTGTGTTGGTGTTTATGATGCAACTAGTTCACTTGGTTTCCAAGTTCTTTTAAGAAAATTTGAATAAAAGAGTGTGTAGTGTGATAAAGGTGTATTCAATGTTGTGCTCCATATTTATTCATGGTTGAAGATATGCTTGTGCAGTTTGAATGTGATGATCATAAGTGTTCAAAGGTTTTATATCTAGAGTTTTAAGTGCTGGATCTTGTGGTAGTGGAAGTTATGTTTGATAGTGTGTTTGTTTGTATAGAAGGTTGTCTAGGAGAAATGAGATTTCTCTACATTTCTTTTTGTTGTTGTTTTCTTTCTTGCAGATTTGGGAACATTATTTTTTTTGTACCTACTTTTCCTTGGAGATTTTTATGTTGAGTTTCCCCACAAGTTCAGTTCTTATGTTGGTGTTCAATGGTAGTGCATCTTGGTGCATAAGATGAAACTAATGTTTTTTTCAGCTTGTTATGGTAGTGTTACAATATAATATGTTGATGTTGGAATATTCCTAGATGTTGTGTGGATGTTATGAAGTGTTTCTTTTTTATCCACATGTTGTTTTCAAATCTAGAGAAGTGTGTATGTGGTTGCTTGTAGTTTTAATTAAGGTTTGGTCAACTTTGCATGCTATCTCTATTTTCAGAGGTACCTCATGGATTGTGGATGTGTTGAGTATCATGGTGATGTATATTTGGGTCCTAGTTAACCCTTGGTGTGGTCTTCCTTCATGTCTTGGCACTATGGAAGTCTTTGGTGTCAAAATATTTTGGTGTTGCACATTTGAGGTGCATATATTTCATTAAGGCTGACCTAATTGAGATTTTTTAGGTCATAGATGGTATACTTTATGCAAGGTAAATTTTTGGAGATGTGTGTGGAAAGTATGAATTATGTGAATGTGATCAATTGTGGTGATATAAGTGCGAGCTTAAATTCCTATGACTCCAGATGCATTGAGAAAAAGGTATTTACATTTTTCAGTGTGCTTTAAATTGGCTGGAGGTAGTGGGCCAAAGATTATGGTTTGCATAAAGTTGTAGTGGTGGATTTTCTTATTGGTCTAAGATAATGAATCTCTGTAACATTTTCTTCTATTCTTCTTTCTTCTTTGTAGTGAGCCACTTGGCGGTGAGATTTTCTTCTTTTCTAGGTAGTGTGCCCTTGCTAGTGAGCCTAATTGTATTCGATGTTGTTATTCATATATATATATGTGAACTAATCCTCAATGTTGTTTTTCCCTACTTAGATTTTTCTATGTAATCTAGTGCTCTCTTTTGTATGGTTGTATTTGCATTGTTGTTTCACATGTTTACATTTTTCTAATTCTTAACGAGGGTTAATTAAAGTTTGATAAGGGTTTGAAAGTTAATGAAGGACTAAATTTTTCAATGTACAATTTATTCACCCCCGCTTTCAATTGTCATGTACATCTAACAATAGTATATGCAATAAAAAAATTAAAGCATTATATTATAGGATATACAATGTTCATGTATACTAACCATACAGTAATAAGGTATCTAATGAAAAAACTAGTGGTTGGTGGAAGGCTTGTCAAGTGGTTGTTGTTACTTCAAGAATTTGACATTACTATTATGGATAAGCTAGGTAAAGAAAATATAGTGGAAAATTTTCTATCCAAACTGCCAACCAAATTAGAAGATATTGTTAATGATTCTTTAGATGATCATTTATTTTCTCTATCTTTGTATACACATTGGCATACAAATATTTCCAACTATCTTGTAGCAAGATAAATACCACCCCATTTCTCACCAAGAGGAGAGGCAATTAGTTAATAAGATTTTTCCTTACTCCTAGATAGCTAGATACTTATTCTATACAAGGCCATACAACATAATGAGATGTATCATAAAATATGAAGTATATGATATCCTTAGAGAATGCCATGATGAACCCTGTGGGGGACACTTTTCAACAAAGAGGATAGCTCTTAAGATTCTCAACATTTGCTACTATTAGCCAAATCTGTATAAAGATGTAGTGAAGTACACTAGGGGATGTGATAGGTGTCAAATAATGGGAAGACCAACAAAAATAGATGAAATTCCATTGTAGTTATAGTTAGCAATAACACAATCTGACAAATGGGGATTATAATTTTTTGCCTCATATCACTAACATCAAACAAAAAAGAGTATAGATTGGTATGCATAAGTTACCATACAAAGTGGGTGGAGGTTAAGGCTCTATAATTTGTAAGAGATGGTAATGTGAAATTTTTTCTTTATTAGGACATATTCAAAAGATATTTTTCTCTAAGAGAGATAGTCATAGACCAAGGACCACAATTTACATCATAAATGATCACAAAATTGGTCCAAGAATATGAGATCAAAAAAAAAAATTCCACACCTTATCACCCTCAAGCTAATGGATAGGCGTTAGTCACAAATTGGGAAATTGAAAACATTTTCACAAAGAGTGTGAATTCATAGAAGGATTGGGTAGCTAGGTTGCCTAAGGTAGTTTGGGCTTATAGAACAACTCTGAAGAATACAATGGGATTTACACCATATGAGCTAGTGTATGGAAAGAAATCAATACTTATTAAATTTGAATACAAAAAATTGAGGATAGAAGTTACATTGGGCATGGACTTGTCCATAGCATAGGAGGAGAGATTACACAATCTAAATACACTTGATGAAATCAAAATGGAATCCATATACCACACCACAGTTCAGAATAAAAGAATCCATTGGCCTAATCAGTTCATAAATACAAAGGAATCTAGTGCAGGTGATTGGGCTCTTCTTTATGACTCCAGATACAAAGACTACAAAGGGAAATTATAAACTAGATGGCTTGGTCCATATGCAATAGAACAAGTCTTTCCAAATAGAGCAATGCAACTACAAACAATTGATGAAGTCAAGTTTTCATTAATGATTAATGGAGATAGATCAAAGATTTATAAGAAACTATTATAGAAGGGTGACTTCTTTCTTTCATTAATCTAAAAGTTTAGACTTATAATTCAAAAATTAGTAATAGAGACTTCAAGTTATACAAATGAATCAGTTGACAAGTTGCATAACTCACCCACTAATTTTTCATAGGTATAATTCTACCACATCATTCACATGCACACATTATAGAAGTGAAAAATGAAAACATTCATCTCTTGAAACTATCAAAGAAGTAGCAGGGACTTGTAGCATCATGCTTGAAGGTGATAAAATTTCAGAGGTTACATGTTACTACAAGTTCCCGTAGCACTTGTTTGATAGTCATTTCACATTACCACCCACATTTAATACATATCTAGCATTTCATATCCTGTTCCTCTATACATAAAACCACACACATTTCATCTCATCACATGTCACTTTTTACATCCATTCACATGTCGCATTTCAACCACCTTTCTCGATTTCCACATACCATGCAATTAATTTCACCTCACCTATTCCATACATTTCATGGAATTTTTCCTTCAATCATTCACCATGTGTCATGTATACATTTTCATTCATTTCAAATTGTATTTGCATGTAATTCATTACAATTAAGGCAAGTCATTTCACATCCCACTACATGCAGTCGTCAATCACTTCACACGAGTTAAGTTTCACTTCAATTTAATTCTACAAGTACACACATTAACTTATCATAATTTACATAGATGATAATTTATTTTATAAATATTCATACATTAATTTGTGCATTCTTCAATATCTTAATTTATTTTCCACTACGTTTCATTTAACCCTCTTCCAAAACCGAACCACTAAGTGAGGAAACTTAGTATATTTAGTTGGGGGAGGGGTATTCTTTATTATCATAATTTTCAAAAATCACAAACTCTCTAAACCTTTTTCCCATTTTAATTTTTTCCATCTTCAAACAATACAAGCTCAGAGGAGGGAAAAGGGTTAAAGGAAACTAAGTTGAGAGGTTACAACATATAGATAGAGTGGAAGTGGTGTAGTTGGAGTGATAGATAGAAATTAAATAAGGATTTATAAAAAAAAATTGAGAATTAAGAAAATGTCGAAAATCATAGCATCATCATGGGTGGTGAAAGTATTTGTAGGGAACCAATAGAACACACCCAACTATTAGAAGACATGATGGTACTATCCATTTTTCAACATACTGGGTGGTTGGAGTATTTCTTGAAACTCACAGAGTTCAATGAGGTCATGATACAATAATTTTTTACCACATAAAAAAATGATGAAGCAATTGTGAGAGGTTTAAGGGTATATGATTTGGAGGCCACCATTTCTAAAGTATTAGGAATGTCATGGGAAGAAGAAGAGTTTCCAGTGAGTGCATACACTATTACTTCCAGAAATGAATTTAGAAATCTAGGAAAAAACTTGGACTCATCTTATCAAAGTACTAAACGATTATCTTTACCCTAGGTCTAGGCTTCAGTTGCTTCTAAAATAGTCAAGTATTTAACCTGTGATGGTAGAAAATAATTTTATACAATTAATTTTAAACTTTTGAGTAATCTTTGCCATGATAGACATGTGAATGTCCCAAATTTCTTATATAATTTATTGAAAAGAAAGGTATTTGGGTATAAAAGGAAAATGAATGATACAACACTATCTCATTTATGCTTGTTCAAATTACTAATAAAAAGGAGTTTGAGGACTCAATTTCCACATATTTCTTGGGAAAGTTTCCTTAATTGTAACAATATTAATAGTATCCTTGAAGAAACTGATGTCCTCAAAATAGTAGAGGATCTTGTTGTATCAAAAAGGGAAGTTACCTCTAACTCCCCTACTGTATCACCTACCCATAATACAGGAGATCCAGAGGAGAAGGGATTACAATATACTCAACCTATAGCCTTTATTAAACAACCCATAGCAGAGGATAAGGAAGAAACCCCTATTTTTGGAAAAAACACAAAGAGCCAAGAAAATGAAAGGTGGATCTTCTTCTGCACCTACAATAGGACAAAAGAGACCCACATAGTCTAAGAGGAAATCAAACCATCTGAAGAGAAAGGGGGCCATGAGAGGGTTAGTTAAAAATTAGGAAGAGGAGGATGTTGTGATGGTTGAGATAGACTCAGAGTTGAAGAGGAATTCCCCTGAAAATGTAAATACACTTATTAAAAAGACATGGTACTTTAAAATTACCTTTGAATTTAATTCAGAGGATGCATTTGTATCAAGGAAAATGAGAAGAAGATCTCCAAACAACCCTTATTTAGAGGGTTTTAAATATACCAACACAATAGGGGATTATAATCAATTCTTGGAAAAGGATGAAGAACTATTTATAGAAGAAATAAATATTGGTACATAATTTTAGGAAGCCTTGGAGAGAATAAAGAAATTGGAATAATTGGTAAGGTCACACTAGTAGAGGGGTAGTGAAAGGGATGAAAAGATCAAATAATTAGAGGAAAATTTGTATATATTTGATCGTGGATCCAAATTGGAGATCCTTATACAACTTGCTATGGTTGAGGCAAAAAAATAAAGAATTTATGTCTTAAGGACCAATTCCTCATGCTAGAGCCCCCACTAGTCCTACCATAGTGTATTTGGGTATGGAACTATGGAAGAGAACCCAAGAGTTCTCTTAGAAAAAGAAATATTGGGAGAAATAAAAAACTAAAATGATATCTAACAACACCATGGAAATTGAAAAGAAAGAGAGATAAGCGAAAAGGCTATCAATAAGAATTAGAGAGATAGCAAATAAATCTACCCACTTTCTCAAATGCAGACCACCTACCAAGGTCTATGTATTATTTTTGTAGGAAAATTATTTTTGCTTTCAATTCAGTCAGTTAATTAGTGATTTACCAATCTCCATGAATAAGAAATTTATGTTTTAAGAAAAATTATTTGCTTCTACATTAGACATGCAAGACCAATTATGTGAGTTTCACTTGCATAAATTTGTTCTCCCAGATGAAACAAAATGGAATCCATTGATGTTTTTGGGAGATCTAAAAATTAGATAATTTCCCTCTTACATTAGGAATGAACAACAAAGGGGTAAGATCTTACAAGAATACAATGAAAAGGAAAAATCCATTGCTTTGGAGCTCCGAAAAGAGTTAAAGGATCCCAATGCAGTTATAGAACAACGACCAAATATTCTGGATTATAAAGGTGTAGGAAGAAAGATAATGATAATTGGAGAAAATAATTATATCAAAATGAAGCAACTAGCTATAGGACCTATCCATCAATATTTTAAGTTTGTAAAAAAAAAGATGGGAAGAGTTGACCTTGAATTGAAGAAAAAGGAACCCCACTCCTTGTATAATTTTTTAGCTATTATTGGAAGGTCTCACATATATATAGATATTTACAGGGATAATGGACTTAATTGGTTTCCACTTACCTTTCATCCACCCATTATCCTTTATCTAGTGCCACATCAGATAGGGAAGAAGCATGTGGAAGAGGAATAGGCCGAAAATATCATATTGGCAAAGCTTTCATGCTATCGAGGCTACTATCTGAGGTAAGCAAAGGGAGTTGATGTTGTTAAGATTTAAGGGAAATAACTCTACGATATAACCTCCATATTTAAAAGTTTATTGAGGACAAGAAAATAATCTAGTTGGGGAGAATAATGGGCCTGGTTAATACCTAGTTTTATTCCATTTAGTTCATATCTTTTAACATTTCAAGTTGTTTATTTCATATGCATTCCTATAACTTATATCTTTTATGCAACCTAAACCATACTTTGATATGTAGAAATATAATAATGATATGATGGTGTTTGCATGGATAAATATGTGAATGTGTATAAAATTCAGTATCATTTTGTGTTTAATTCATGGTTATTTATGGTGTGTATACTCTAGATCAAACTAATCTCTTGTGGCTAGAAGAATTGTAACCTGTAGCAACTGAAGAGCTCAACTTGCAACCAAAGGATTCTAGGAAGATTGCAGGGAATAGTCCAAAATAATGAGACCGTGATAGTTACATAAAATTATGGAAGTAATCATTGAAGTAGTCAATCATGAGTCACTAAATCATCCAATAATTTGATAGAAGGAAGAAGTATGTATTGATCAGGAAGCCAATGTGACAGTTTTCATAGAGCACATCTCTACCAAACTGCTAGGGTAAAGTTTCAATTCTATTTGTCTTATTTTGTCTTTTCAATTATGGTTTCAGTTGCAAAGAGTAGTCCTCTCCCTATTTTGAGGGAGATTGGACATCTGCATTTAATTTTCTATTTTTAGTCCTTGTGTGATTAAAAATCCTCTTGATCCTATATTTTTGGATCGATTGTTGAGGAGATATAGTTTGAAAATCTATAGTTAATAGTTCCAGTTTTTGTTTCATAGAAAATAATTCATTGTTATTTTTATATTATTTAGTTGAAATGAATATATACTCATGATTGAGATATCTATAGATATTCTTGTCATCTTGTAAGAGTTCAGTTCTATGCAATCAAGTAATTTTAGTGTACCATTATGATTGGTTGATTAAAGCAGCATTCATTTCATTTTCCTTTGTGGGTACAATAACTCGAGCAAGGGCCACTCAAGGTACTATTCATCCACCTTGATTATTTTTAGTAGATTAGATGATTATACTATTGCATTCATTTCAAGTAAACTCTTAATTTCATGCACAAGAATGATATATTGTATCATGAGTTATGCTATGTAATGTGTCTTTGAGTCATTCTTTAGAGGATTTAAGTAGTTAGAAGTAAGAGCCAGTAGTTTTAGTGGATTGAAAATTTTAGGTTTAATAGTTAATAGTTACAGTGTTAAGCTGAAGGTACCCATAACATCAATAGAAAAATAAGTTATTTCCCTTTTTTTGCAAGTTAAATATTTATTTCATTTTCTAGCCTTTATTATTTTCTTATATGTATGTGTAAATCACCTATACTCACTGATATATGTTGTGTAGAGTCCATGAGTACATATACAGTGCAAACATCATCGAAATATTATGAAGCCCTGGTCGATAATTAAATGAAGTCTTTATGAGGGTTTAGTGAATTTTTTAGATATGAACTCCTTTGAATTGTATGTCTAAAACCAAGTTGAATAAGCATTAGAAAGGTCTTACAGTAAACACTTGAGAAGTAAGGTATATTGTTGGAATTTGATGTCCCTAATGTCATGCGTTGTTTAAGTTCATGGTTGGATTTCATGTCTTATCTAAGATGTATTGTGTATGATTTTTTTCAATAGATTTAGTTTCATAATGATATATTTAGATTAGGATTATAATTACTAAGGATTATAAGCTTTAGAAATATTGCTAACAATGGAGAGATGTTGCTCAAGGAATACAATATATATTATGCTCTCTCTTGATGTTCCTAATGAAGCATGTGTTTTTGAAATAAAGTTTTGGCCTCTGCAAGTTCATTAAATGTTCATCGTTCAAGAAGTTTCTTGAAGTATTTTTGCGAGAATTCTCCACATTCTTCTATTGTTGAAGGTATGATCTTGTAGTTTTGGATTCAAATTCAATGTTTTGTAGATGTTGTACTCCTATCTTTTTAGGTCACCAATGTTACTGAGAAGATTTATGTGAATTGTAGAAGGTTGGCAATGTTGTTGGGTGTCTAGACTAGTTTGAGAAATACTCCACATTGATGAATCTGATAGTCTGTCATTAGGTCCTACTACTTTAGAATAATTGAATGTCAATTGTCGACCGGGAAGTGTCTAAGGCAGTTTGCAGAAGGAGATTATTCGAACAACCCATTTTATATTTTCAGTTTTTCTTCAAACTACAGAAATCAAGACTAAACTAAAGCCATTACTTCTTAACTCAAAAATAATCTTACTCTAGAAAAATCCAGGAATACTAAATTAAAAAGCATAAGACAACTAATTTACAAAGCATTACGACTAAACTAGAAAGCATAGAAACAAGTAAACTAAACAACTGGTAAATTACAGAAATAGAAAAGTAAGGAAATAAATAATTAAGGATCTTCTAAACAGTAAAGGAATATTATCAACCACAGAAGAAAAATTATATAATTTAAAAATAATGGTGCTCCAGAGCAACTGACTTGACTCTTCAACAACTTGTTATTTCCTACTGAACAATAATTTATTTTTAACAAAGAAAATAACTTAACAATAAAATACTTATCTATCTAGGCTAACTCCCCTCGAGTGGCCAGCTCACGGGCTACTACTTCATCTTTAACTCACATAAAATACAGATTCTCGAATCCTCTTATTACATATAGTCACCATCATTCGCATTCAACAGTTACTAATAGACAGAAATCAGATAACTCATCTTAACAGTAATTTGCAAAACCATGTAAACAACATAACGATACTTCCTCTCTATCTTATTCACTACTTATGAAATTACAATTTTATAGATAGCTTTTAAAGTAAATCCTAAATTTAAGATGGCATGGATATCCATTGAAAAAATCTTCCTTAACTTAAAAACTAACTTGATGTATTTAAAGCTTTAAAACATGTAGAAGGCTCGAGAAGAGCCATAAAGTTTTTAACAATAAAATTTTAAATAACTGAAACTGAATCTTCGACGCATCATCCAGGCATTTAGGAGTGGGTTCACAACATTAATTTGAGGTACATGCTAGCTAAAACTTATGCAGCAGCTGCATGATGACCTGATAATCCCTACAAAAGTGCTCAAATCAACCCATTAAACCTGCTTTGGACAATTTCCTCAATTGATCAAAAGAAAGAAAGAAAGCATAATTTTTTGAAAAATAAGTAATTACTTCTCCTAAAGTTTAATAAATTGGCATAGGCTTAGGATTGAATTAGCAAGAGTAAGATTTCCATATTTTATTATGATGAGGTTATTTTTACCTCTTCATTTCCTCTCCTACCTAATTTCTGGTAGGTCCTCCTGCTCCATAGTTAAACCCTTGAGTTTTATTCCATTCTTCATAAAGAGTACTAAGATCATGTGTTTCCCTAGCTGATGCATTGAAAGCTTCAGGTTTATGAATGAACCCTCTATGGAACATCACACTCTCTCTCCACTCATTAAAGAGTCTATCATTCTGATCTGTGGAAATATTAAAAGCCGGGGGTGGATTAAGTAGAAAGGGGGGCCTGTATTTCATTCCTATCCATTTCATTCTTAGTGTTTTTAGGATTTTTATTAGAGCATCAGCCCTTCTGAATGACCATCTGATGTTTAGAGGAGAAATAACTTCTCTTTTCTTTAAATAAGTTGGAAGAGGGGTGAACCTTTCCTCACATGCATTTCATGCCTTGCCAATTAAGTTTTGTCCATTTGTCATGAAATTGTCATAACACAGCTTAAGGCTATTGTCATACATTTCTTTCATCTTTTCATTAACAAGAAGAGACATAAATGTAGATTTGAACCCATCAGGCCTTGAATTTGGGGACCTGATCTAGAGACCCATAGTTTTCTCTGCCTATGTAAATTCTTTTGTTTGATCTTGCCACTGAATTTTATTTCTCATTGTTGAGAGAAATGCCCTCAATTCTACTTCTCCAACAAACAAATTAATAAAGAAATCTGTATGATTTTCCAATAACAAATCATGCAAAAAGAATTCACAAATTAAATCCTGGTCTTTAGGAGTTGATTCTACAAATATTTTTACAAAATTTTTGTCATTAGGCTCATAAGATTGATCATTATAGATCCTAAAAAGTTTCCTTCTCAGCCATTGTTCATTCAAAAACATTGAGTAAATTCTCGATGGCCTTCTACAATTCAACAAAAAGTCCATAAGTTGACATACATCTTGCTTTCCTCGGTAGGCTTTATGAAATGACTCCTTTAGGAGCACCAGTTCTTTCTTCAGCCTATGATTTTCAGTTTGGACTTTTCTGGGGAAGTAACACTATTCCATCCATTTTGTTAGCAGAGGCGGAATGCTGACCTGGAACCAACCAGTTATAACTCGTTCAGTTTGAATTGCTTTGGACTCAGTTTGGGGTCTCACAGTGCATTCCTTCAGATCTCGTTCTAGTTCAACTACTCTGCTGATAGAAGTGTTCAAATCCTCAGTCTTTATTTTCTTGTCCTCCTCGAAAGATGAGAGCATGAGTACAATTTTTTTATTTATTTTCTCTATTTCTGCATCTTTTTGTGCAATGTTCTCACTATAACTTTTATTCTTTTCGTACTGCTCTTGTACTTGTTCCGGCAACTTATAGATGTTTGAGTCTTTTTCCTACAATTGTAGCTTCAAGTCTCTTATTTCATGATCCCTTTTATTTATTATAGCATTCTGTACAACCAATTCCTTTTTTTGCAGTTCTATCAATTCGTTATTTTTTAATAATTGCCTCTGTAAATCATCAATTTCTAGTTTATACTTTTCTAATTCAACACTGGCACAACTAGTTTCAACAATTTTATCTACAATAGGTGACAAATTTTCTAGCATAGTGCAATCCCCTTCAGGTTCTCTGTTCTGAGTTCCATCATTGAAAATTTCCTCTATATGCGTAGAATGGAAAGGAAATACTTCACCTGAATCCTCTCTATTTAGGGGTGTCTCATCTTCACTGGCTTGCTCTAAAATTTCTATGGGCTCTTGTGGCCGCTTAGGATTTTTCTTTTATGAAATTACCTCCTTACCCTGTATTGGAGTTTTAGAGAATTCAGAAGCCAATCGCTTACTCCTTCTGAGGGGAGGAGATTCCTGGAAAATGATAGGTGTTTGATTTTTCCTCGTTTTCCTTTTCTTTGGTTTACTTGTGTCAGAATAAATAATATTAACCTATTCTTGCAAGTCAGGGGTTTGGAATTTATCACGTAGAGGTCTGGAAAATCCTCACCAGGAGTGGTGGGATTAAGAGCTTCTGGAGCTGGAGAGCCCTTAGGGGAAGTTGCTCTAGATAATGGAATAGCTTGTTGGGATGGTTCCCCTAATTCTATGGTTCTTGCAATTGCAGGCTTCTCCATTTTCTCTAAAAATTTCTCCCATTTCCCCTCAGGTTTCTTACGGAAGTGATACTTGCAGATTAGCTGAATTAACCTGTGGTGTTTCAAGGGCCCAAATCCTATTTTATACCTCTCCATGGAGGTATTTAAGGAATCAAACAAGAATTCAGGCATATTAACCCTAAGAGCTAGGTCCTCCTTTCCATGACGTAAATGGGTCAACATATGAAAGGTAGGCCCTACAACTGTGGTAAGCTGAGCTTCACAAGTAAAGTACTTTATAATCCATGCAATGACAGTACCCCAAGGTTCTAATATAGAAGTTCTCTAGAATCACTTGTTTTGTCCCCTAGTACTTATTACTACCATTGGATATGGGTCTCCCTCTCTAACAAATAATTCAGCTAATTTCTGGTACGTTACTTGAGAGGTTTCTTTTATATTTATGCCTGCATTCTCTAATCTAGATAAGTGAGAAATAATTTTAGAGCTTACCTTGAAATGCTTCCCTTGAAGTACCACTTCGCCATTTGTGTAGTTCTCAACAAAGGATCTTATCAGCCTTTCATTATGGCCTTCAAATTTCCTGATGAAGTTTAACCACCCTGCTTCCTCAAGCAATCTGGAGATATTAATCAATCCCAATAATTTTTCCGCTGAATCTAGCTCTACCTTTCTTTTTCCACCCCCTATTTCTAGATTTCACACACTGCAAGAGATTTTAATTCTAGCACAAAGCTCCCACACAAGTTCTTCTTGAGAATATTGCCTTTGAAATTACTTATTTGTTTTATTTGTAGCTTACGCTTCAATGATTTCCAATCTGCATGGAGGTTTGCGAAAGGCTTTGCCGTACAAGTGATTGATCACCGGGTGGCATAAATTACTGAATTGGATGTGAGGTTCGTGCCAATTAATTATTCTTTATTTGAAAATAACTACCTATTTAAAGCAAAAATTAATACCTACCCTCATTCCATAATCGTTCGAAGATCTTAAACCTCACAGATTTGACAGGATGACGTGAAGGAATTTGTTGAAATGACGACGAAGTTATTATGATATGGTGCGGAATTCTATGGGGGATGGGGCTATCAATGAGGAGTAAAGAGTTGGGTGGCTTACCTATAACTAAAGAAAAAATAGAAAGACAGATGTATTGGATATCTTGGCGAAAGAATTGCAAATTTTTTGAAAAAGGTGGCAGAAAATAAACGAACAAGTCTCAAAGCACATATTTGGTCAACGTCCTCGAAACAAGTGCTTAAGTTATGGAGCATTGGTGTGTGGTGTGACTGAAACAAGAATGAAATGAAGGTTTTGGAGTATCATTGAAAGATGCAGACAAAGCAAGAATGAAATGAAGGTTTCAGAGCATTGTTGAAAGATGCAGCCGAAACAAGAATGAAATGAAGGTTCCGGAGCATCGCTGAAAGATGCAGCCGGAGCAGCAATGGAATGAAAGGTTCTAGAGCTTTGCTGGAAGATGCAGCCAGAGTAGCAATAAAATGAAAAGTTCTGGAGCATTGCTGAAAGATGCAGCCAAAGCAACAACGAAATGAAAGGTTTGAATGAAATGGAAAATAATCTTCATGACTTTGAACCTTAGTGCAGAATACCTCCTCAACATGATAAGCTCTATACAAGTTTCAGAGCATCGGTCTTTAAAAATGTCAAGTTTTGGAGCATCGGCATCATAACGTTCTAGAGCATCTTTGGAGGGTGCTTTGGAAGTTATTTTTTGCTTTTTGAGAAGTCTTGCAAAAATATGAAAAATATTTAGCTAAGTCCAAAAATGATAAAAGATTAAATGGAGGAAAATATCTCAGCATACATTTCCATTTATTGTATATTTTCAAAATTTTATATTTTATATTTTAATTTTAATTTATTTTTATTTTTTAACAAAAACACTGCAACCTAACAATTATTATTGAATAGACTCTGTTGTGGCAGATTCAACACATTGGACCTCACCTTGCATTTCGACCATCCTTGTAAATTCTTCCTTGTTGATTGGCTTATGGTAGACACATATGCGATGACCATTAACCAATAGAGTTCACATGTCACCATCGATTGGTTTTAACTGAACAATTCCATTCGAAAAGACTCCCTCAACTTCATAAGGTCCCAACCAGTGAACCTTGAGCTTTCCCTTATGGTCTTTGTATTAAGAATCAAATAACAAGGCCCAGTCCCCATTGTGAAACTTATTTTCCTTAATAGGTTTATTGTTCCATACCTTCCATTGATGTTGAATTAGTTCAGTTTTATGGATGGCATCTAAATGAAGTTCATCTAATTTGCTCAGTTGTAGAACTCGTTCGACTTGGGCTTTTTTTAAATCTAGACCTAATTCCATAGCCATTCGTAGATTTTGTAACTTGAACTCAATGGGAAGAAGAGGCTTCTTCCCAAAAATGAGCTCATAAGGACTAAATCCAATCATAGATTTCTAGGTTGTGTTGTATGCCCATACAACTTTAGGGTGCTTCCTAGCCCAGTCTTTTCTTCCAGAAGAGACTATTTTTGTCAAAATATTTTCCAGTTCTCTATTAGTTACTTCTACCTGGCCGTTCGTTTGAGGATGGTAAGGGGATGAATTTCTATGGCTTACCTAAAAATGATTGGTAAATTCCAAGAGCACTCGAGACATGAATTGGGGTCCCTGATCAGTTACGATAGTTCGAGGGGCTCCAAATTTAAGGAAGATTTTATTATAAAGGAAGTCTGCAACCTGCTCTTCCTAGCTATTCTTAAGGCTTGAACTTCAGCCCGTTTTGTCAGGTAGTCAGTGCAAACTAGTATATACTCTTTCCCTTGAGAGGAAGGATCTATGGGTTCGATGAAATATAAACCCCATTTTTCAAATGGTTCAAGGACTGCCTGAGGAAACAATGACATTTATGAAGAAGCAGTTGGTCTTCCTACCCTCTAACATTCATCACAATGATGCACATAGTTCTTAATGTCTTTGTGCATTGAGGGCCAATAGTATCTGACACCAAGGAATTTGTGGGAAGTTCTCTTTGCAGAGTAATGTCCTCCCGATGGGTCATCGTGACAGGCCCTTAAAATGCTGCACGTTTTATCAGCTCTTAAATCTCCTCAAAATCATGTCAGGACCACAACGAAATAACATTCCATGAATCCACTTGAATGGGGAGCTCTCCTTGATTAGTCACTTCTTTTGCTTACACATGAATCTAGGAGGTATCTCAGATGCAGCTAAATAGTTAGCGATATCTGCAAACCAAGGTGATTTTACAGAAACCGCAAATAGATTTTCATCTAAAAAATTATCCTGAACAGGGGTAATTTCATCTTCTTCTTGTTTGATTCGTGATAGAAAATTGGCTACCACGTTATATTTCCTTGGTTTATCAAGAATATTGGCATTAAACTCCTGAAGGAGCAATAGTCATCTCATGATTCATCCGTTAACCACAGGTTTGTTCATTAAGTACTTCATAGCTGAGTGATTCATGTAAACTGTGACCTTATACCCTGTAATATAATGATGAAATTTCTTGATAGTGTGAACACCAGCTAGGAATTCTTTTTCTATTGTTGTATAATTATTTTCTACCAAAATAAGATTTTTTCTAATAAAATATATAACATACTTCCCCCTGTTCTCCTCTTCTTGTCCTAGAACTGCACCAATGGCATTGTTTGAATCATCAACCTAGATATGAAAGGGAATACTCCAGTTTAGCCCTCTCAGAATAGGAGCAGAGACAAGTTTTTCTTTGATTGCTTCGAATGATTGCTGACACTCAAATGTCTAGACAAACTCTACTTCTTTCTGTAAAAGAGAGAACATAGGAGCTAAAATTTTACTAAAGCCTTCTATGAACCTTCTGTAGTAACTAGCATGTCCAAGAAAACTTCTTACATTTGTCTGAGTTTGAGGGATTGTCAATTGTTGGATGACTTCAATTTTCTTAGGGTCGACCTTTATTCCTTCTAAGGAAATATGATGACCCAAAACTATTCCTTGCTCCACCATTTTAAGCATTTCTCATGGCTAAGGGATAGTCTATTTTCCTCACAAACTTGTAGAACTCGATCTAGGTTCTAAAGATATTCATCATAGGTTGACCCATAGACTGTAAAATCATCCATGTAAACTTCGACACATTCATTAACGAGAGCAGAAAATATAGCAAGAATGACTCTCTGGAAGGTTGTTGGAGCGTTGCATAGTCCAAAAGGAATCACTCTACATGCAAATGTGCCCCAAGGATAGGTAAACATGGTTTTTTCTTGGTCTTCTGGAGTAACTTGTATCTGATTATAACCACTAAATCCATCGAGAAAGGAGAAATACCTCCTCCCAACCAAGTTGTCCAGGACCTGATCAATGAATGGTAAGGGAAAATAATCTCTATAAGTGGCTTTATTGAGTTCTCAATAATCTACACAGATTCTCCACTTCCTATTTTTCTTTGGGACTACCACCATAGGTGATACCCATTTACTATCAGAGATTGGATAAATAAATCCAGCACGAAGGAGTTTCTCAATCTCAATTTTGACCAAGTCCTTTAATGTTGGATTGAGTCTCCTTTGCGGCTGGCGAACAGGCCTTATATTGATATTAGTGTAAATGTGATGAGTACAAACACTTGGGTGAATTCCCATCATGTCCATATAATCCCAAGTAAAAGCTTTGGATCTTTGTACCAACATATTAAACAAGTTATCTCCTGAGTTTCTCTCAACCAACTATTGATATTCAAGGTTTTTCTTGGTAATAGCATTATTGATTTTGTTCCAAGATGAACCGTGGTTATAGTATTCATAGGCCACAATAACCTATTAAGAGGACAAATATGAGGTACCAGTTGGTGAAACCTTGTGATATCCTCATAGAAATGACTTGTTATGGGAATCATATTTGCTAAGGGACATGACATTTGCATTGTAGCATAACTGTGCTCCATTCCACTTATATCAATTGGCTGCCCAAAAATCCTTGGAGCATCCATCATTTCTTCCTCATTTGGGGTTATAGCAAGGCGTGCTATCTTGTTGACTAACTCTTCTTCGGGTTCTTCCCCGTGTTATTTAATTACCACCATGGCTAGGGAGGCTAAACTTTCTGAACCATTCGATTCCTTAGGTTCATCAACCCAGACTTTTTCATGCCTAGTAGGCTTAGCAGGGGGATATAAGAACAAGCATTTTCTATCCTGTCCATGCGAAATGGTCATTCCCCCTTCCCTACAATCAATCTTAGCAGCAACCGTGGCCAGTCAAGGTCTTCCAAGAATTATAGGATAGCTATCCTTAGGTGTAAGTGACTGAATCACCTGGAAGTCGACTAGATAATCCCATCCATAAAATTTGACAAGGACATTTTTAATGACACCCTTTGGGATGGTTATAGACTGATTTTCCATTTGTAAGACTGTGGTTGTAGGACGTAAATCAGTTAAACCTAATTTTTCCATTACATTCACTGCCATCACATTAATAGCTTCTCCTAGATCCACTAGTGCATTTGGTATTGTTACCTCGTTGACTATAACCATTATAAGTGGACTTCCAAGATCATCGTATTTCAAAGAAATAGTCTTTCCAGAAAGAAAATCAGCTAAATATCCATCGATATGAACGATATTTATCGTTTTTGGCTTCCTCCCTGGTATTTTGATACATAACTATTTGATTAACTGGTTTAATTTAGGGATTTATTTCATTGCTTGCAATAAAGGAACTTCAATTTGCAACTGCTTAATCTCTTGAATTAACATAGTTTCCATAGCCAAAGATAGTTTTGGAGTATCTTCCAAAGTTATGGAATTTAAACATTCTGGATATTGTGCCATTCTTTTCTTCCTTGGAATAGGATCCTCCTTATATTGACTTAAGGACTAACCCTCCTCCCCTGAGACAAGTTAGCAACCCCTGCTGCTGAAAAAGGCTATTCGTCTTGAGGAGTAATATCCTATTTAGACGACATGTCTCTTTTTGGACTTTTAGGCTCAGTTTCCTCCACTATTTCTTCAATGGTTGGTGGCTAGAGTGTTCGACCAGAATGCAACTGCACATTTCTGAAGTGTATCACATTAATCCTAGTAACATTTTCATGTTCGGTAGAATAGACTGGCGTATTTTGGCGATTATTTTTGGGATTGGGAAGCGGTTGTGCTGGAAGCTGAGGTTGGTTTACTTTCTCATTTTGAGGAGGGTTCTGAGCTGCAGGTAACAAGTTCTATTGTTGATTCCTCCTTGGTTCAGTATAGAACTAATTTTTTGTCTGATTCCATTGGGGTACTACATGTTGTTGGTACCACTATTGTTGGGGTTGATTTGGCCATTGTTGATTGCCCCATGTGTGGTTTGTCCACTCAAGTGATTTCCAATAAGGAGTTCCCCAGTTAGGTTGAGGTGGAGGTGACTGATTCCAAGATGGAGTCCATTGATTATGAGCCTAGTTATTTTGTGGTCTCCATGTAGGATTAGGATTCTGTCCATAAGGGAAATTACCTCCTTGACGTTTGTTTAAAGCATGTATTTCTTCTTCAACCTGAATGGTTTTTTTCTTAGTATTCTTAATATTTTAGTATTCTTAATCTTTGACAAAAGTTTTCACTGGTTTGTAGGATGATTTTTCTCACATAGCTGACAAACATTGACTTTATCCAAAGGACACTCACATAATAGGTGTTTATTCTGACACCTTGGACAATAAATTGACAAGGTCTCAGGGTCACAAGTTTTAGCTTGTATACCATTTGGGGTGGTATTCAACTGCATGAGAATATCCATTTTTAGATTTTCTATTTCTTCGCGGAGCTTACCTATCTCATTAGACCCTTTAAAAAAATTAGTTTTGCGGATTCCTCCCCTAGTAAGGGAGAAATTCTGACAAAACTCACATATTTCTTCAAGAGTTAATTGAGATACATCACCTTTTCCCATTAAATCAGGTTTTCGTTGAGCGTCATCATCAAGACCTTTAAGAAATATTGTTTTGAGAATCTCTAGACTAATTGTCATTTCTCCACATCTTTTGGAGAGGAAGAGGAACCTATCGAGATAATCCTCCAAAATTTTTGCTTCCCCTTCTTATGATAACTTACCCTATAGTAACTTTGGTATTTTTGCAATATAACAATCTCCATTTCTTCCCAGGATGTTATACTACTAGAACCCAATCCCATGAACCAACACATTGCTGAGTCCTTCAAAGTTGACGGGAAAAGATTCAACTTTTGGTTGTCATTCTTATAATCATATGCTTGACATAGGACTTTGAATTCAAAAAGAAATTGGTCAGGGTCATTTGAAGGCAAGCCACAAAAGGTTGGAAGGAAAGATGGAGAAATGTTCTTCATGATAGTATCATCATCAACGTCCAACATAATAGTATAGGTAAACGTTCTAGGAGGATGAGATTCATTGTGGTTAGGTTCAACTCTATGATCTCCCATGATGTCTAGACAAGTATGTTCCTCAAAAATAATTTCCTCAATAACTGGTTGTTCTACCAGTTGCTCGACAGGTAAATAATGGAAAGCCTCAGGTGGAGTAGGCTCAAATAATTCTTCAGAAGTGTGATCGTCTGAGCCTTGGGATTCCCTATGTATGATAGGTACGTATTTTGGGTGGGTCTTTGGTATAAAACGTCCGTGAGGGCCTCTTTTTCGGACCATCCAGAAAAGAAAGCCGACTAAGATATTTTTCGCATAAAACTTTGTATTCAAACCGTCTCATAATAACACTTTTAAGCAAAAAAAAAAAACTTTTTAAGAAATCCCTGGCAACGGTGCCAAAAAGTGATAGGATGTCATTAGATCCTACTACTTTAGAATAATTGAATGTCAATTGCCGATCGGGCAGTGTCCAAGGAAGTTTGCAGAAGGAGATTATTCGAACAACCCATTTTATATTTTTAGTTTTTCTTCAAACTACAGAAATCAAGACTAAACTAAAGCCTTTACTTCTTAACTTGAAAATAATCTTACTCTAAGAAAATCTAGGAATAATAAATTAAAAATCATAAGACAACTAATCTACAAAGCATTACGACTAAACTAGAAAGCATAGAAACAAGTAAACTAAACAACTGGTAAATTACAGAAACAAAAAGGTAAGGAAATAAACAATTAAGCATATTCTAAACAATAAAGGAATATTATCAACTACAGAAGAAAACTTATATAATTTAAAAACAATGGTGCTCCAGAGCAATTGACTTGACTCTTTAACAACTTGTTATTTCCTACTGAACAACAATTTATTTTTAACAAAGAAAATAACTTAACAATAAAATACTTATCTATCTAGGCTAACTCCCCTCGAGTGGCTAGCTCGTGGGCTACTACTTCGTCTTTAACTCACATAAACTATAGATTCTCGAATTCTCTTATTACATACATTCACCATCATTTGCATTCAACAATTATTAATAGACGAAAATTAGATAACTCATCTTAATAGTAATTTGCAAAACCATGTAAAAAGCATAACAATACTTCCTCTTAGTCTTATTCACTACTTATGAAATTATAGTTTTATAGATAGCTTTTTAACTAAATCCTAAATTTAAGATGGCATGGATAGCCATTGAAAAGGACTTCCTTAACTTAAAAACTAACTTGATGTCTTTAAAGCTTTAAATCATGTAGAAGGCTCGAGAAGAGCCATAAAGTTTTTAACAACAAAATTTTAAATAACTGAAACTAAATCTTTGACACATCATCTAGGAATTTAGGAGTGGGTTCGTAGCATTAATTTGAGGCACGTGGTGGCTAAAATTTTTGCAACAACTGCATGATGACCTGATAATCCCTACAAAAGTGCTCAAATCAACCCATTAAACTTGCTTTGGACAATTTCCTCAATTGATCAAAAGAAAGAAAGAAAGCATAATTTTTCTAAAAATAAGTAATTACTTGTCCTAAAGTTTAATAAATTGGAAGAGGCTTAGGATTGAATTAGCAAGAGTAAGCTTTCTAGATTTTATTATGATGAGGTTATTTTTACCTCAGCAGTATCTACTCTTGCGGCTTGGTGAACATGTTCTCAATGTTTATGCAATATCTCAAATCCAATTTCATGTGTTGAAGTGGTCCAAAAGTTGATTTTTTAATGTATATCTCATGATTAAGCATTTTGTGTTTCTAGGATGAAATATTTTGTCCATGTTTGGTTTGCAGTTGTTGATAGTTTCATGTCTTTATAAAATAAGTTTATGGAAGTTTTTTGAATGTTCATGGAACATCCCCATGTGATTCACACATTGTTTATTGGCCGCTTTGGTCCTACATTGTGTCTCATGTTAGATTTATAGGTTATTTGTGGATATCTGGACAACATGGCTTGTTCCTTTTCTTTCATCATGTTCTTGGGAGTTTGTATTAGTAATTAAAGATTTTTAAAGATTTTTTTGGTTCTTGACCTATCTTGGTTATAACTACATTGATTCAATTCAATTAGAAGTATGTTTTTGGGTCGACTGGTTATGTGCTTCAAGTTTCATCTACATGCTTCCTTGATGTCGAATTAAATTTATGTGTGCCAATGTGTGAATTGTTTTGGATCACAATGGCAGATGTATTAAGCTTATTTTTGGTCCTCTCTATCTTCAAAATAGGACTACATTATTCTTTGGTGGCCAAATTTTTGAATTCATTGTTTATCTTCTTCTTAGACAACCTAATTGAAGTTTTGAAGTGTTAGAGTAGATATAAATACAATATCATTTCAGATGCAATGATGTGAAAAAGTGTACAAGTGAGAAAACAATAAAGTATGGATTATATTTGAAGATCTCGCATAAGAAGTATGCAAGTGTGAAAGATAGAATCAAATGTGCTATAATGCCTCAATTAGCAGAGTGTTATGTTGACAAACATTATAATCTTTCTCTAAATATTTGTATCTTTCTCTGAGATAGTGAATCTCATTAGGTCCTTGTATCTTTCTCTCAAAGTTGTGTTAGCTTCAATTCAACAAGTCCTTTGTATCTTATATTGAGTTTGTGCACCTTGGTTTGAAATTCCTTTTTGGAAGTGACCCTTTATATTTTGAGTTAACTCTCACTATGGCTTTTCCCTCATTGGGTTTTCCATGTTAACTTGGTGACATCTTGTGAATATGTGTTCTTGTCTCTTTTATCACTATTTTTGATCTAATTGGAATTATAATTTTTATTTTTTAAATTTTTTTTGAATCCTTATACTACTATATACTTCTCTACTACTATTATGTTTAAGAGTTTTGATTTGGTTAAGTGCTAAAAATTGCAAGTTCCCGAAGAGCTTAAGTTTTTGAGTAGAGTGATTCAAACCCTTATCTCAATCTCCAGGTGTGTTCAACAATTGGTATCAGAGTCAAGTTCCTCTATAGAATATTAGTAGCTTGAGGCAAAGATCTAGGATGACACATGATGGTTCATACAAGGGTCCTATATTTGATGGGATTAATCATGATTTTTGGAAACTAAGAATAGAAGGCCACATTAAATCTCCAAGGTTTGGTGTGTGGCAACTAGTCAAGGATGGTTATGTTTCTCCCACTAATCCTCCAATAAATCTTGCTAAAATCAAATTATATGTGTAATTCCAAAGCTAAAAATGATCTCCCATGTGGATTAGCTAATTAATAACTTTTGAAGGTGGTGAATTATAGTTCTACTAAAGAGGTTTGGGAAAATCTTAGCAACATATATGAAGGTGATATAGAAGTAAAGAAAGATAAGATTCATATATTTAAAAGAAGATTTGAGACTTTGAGAATGACAAAGGATGAATACATTGTAAGCTATATGCTTTAGGTACATGAAGATATTTCTAGCATCACTGTACTTGGTGGAGAAGTAAAATAAAGAGAGATTGTAAAGAAGGTTTTTAGGTATCTTCCTAAAACATAAAGTCATAAAGTGTTTGCTATTGAAGAGTCCAAGGACTTGGATTAGTACTCAATTGATGAAATATTTGGTGCTCTTACTT
Organism: Sequoiadendron giganteum; assembly: GCA_007115665.2. Classification (NCBI taxonomy): domain Eukaryota; kingdom Viridiplantae; phylum Streptophyta; class Pinopsida; order Cupressales; family Cupressaceae; genus Sequoiadendron; species Sequoiadendron giganteum. The sequence continues at coordinate 105,755,983 of CM021106.1, read as the reverse complement.
CCTTTGAAATGAGAGAGTTTGATCAAGATGTCCCTAAGAAGGAAGTCACATTCAAAGCTAACAAAAAGATATAAGATGAAGCTATTGATCAAAATGATGAACTTGATGAGGTTCAAGAAAATTTGTGAGAAGATTGAAGAAAGGCACTAGAAAATACATGTTGAACACCCAAAGTATTGAGAGGGGTGGGGTGAATCAGTATTCTATTAAACCATTCAAACATTAAACATGCAATTAATAAATCATACCAAAATACAATAAGGAACGAAAGCATGAAACATTCAAAACATCACATAACACATGGAAACCAAGTTTTTTACATGGAAAACACAAAATGGGAAAAACCAAAGAGGATTAACTCATAATGTATTATAACTAGTCATAATATATTTATAGAAGTGCTCATTGTAGGTGAACTCACTATCCATAGAGAAAAATATAGAAGAGAGATGGTGGCTCACAACTTATTTTGAACTCTTACAATATAATCTTACATATCTATGGAATAAATTTCCATTAAAGTATAGTAAATAAAATTTATCTGATTCTGATTCAACACTCTATCTCGCTCTTCATTCACACAATTTTGATCTTCAACTTAACATTTACAAATTAACTTCAAACTACTCTGATAAAATTTGCATCATCACATATCACACTGAAAACACCAAAAAAAATCTAACATATATTTACATCAAGTGTAACATCAATTAGGTTGGCCTAATTAGATGTAACACCCAAAATATAACTTGTTGGCTCAAAACATTCGTACACATCTCACACCATAATTTAAAACTATTTTTTTTTTGAAATAGGTCAGCATGGACCTATAATTAATCTCACATAAGAAAACAATACTAACTTAACCTTCACATAACTTCAAACATATTAGGTTGTCTCCACATAAGACCTAAAAAAAGAAACCTTCAACTGTGTATCCACATCTTGACACGTGGACCTCAAAAATTAATGCCAACTAGAATCCATGCTCTATTTCCATCTGGAAATGTATCCTAAAAAGAACAATACCAAAAAATCATTCACAAAAAAGATGTGCAAAATCTCCCACACAACTGCATTTTACAAAAAAATATTGTAATTTTTGAGGTTGAACTTTGTTACTCATATCTCTCAAATCACTTGCCAAAACATGATGAAAACTTGGAATTAGATACATCTAACATCCATAAAAATTATGTTAGAAGTTCTTTCACTCAATATTGAGCACCTACTAAGTTGTAGAACTTAGCATATTGGTGAAGCATGGGATCTTTCCAGGTTCGTGGGTCACCTATGTTGGAAAGAACCTCCAGAGAGGGCTAGTTCCCTTGGAACTATCACCTAAAATACTGCTTTCGATGGAAAAGGGTAGAAATAAAAGAATAAGATGAGTTCTACCTATGTGGTTGATGCACCAAAAGTGTTTCCTTAGAACCTATATTGTTGTTTTAACACAATTTTCTCAATAGCTCAGCTTAACTTAACACAACTCATATATTTTAATATGTCAATGCATAAGTTTTTTGCAAGGAGGCTAGGTTTTCTTAACACTTTTGAAGGAAAGGAGTTATTTCACAACTAAAATAGCTATTTGAACCACTACATAGCTTACAACCTGCAAAAATATATGTTTCTTCTACCTAAAGGTGCTAAAATGAGACAAAAATTAAAGTAATGATCAAAACTAACAAGAATATTCATCAATCACACACTGCACACAATGAGATAGCTTCTAAGAAGGTAAAAGCACTAAATTTTATTGATAAAAAAGGTGTTACATACTATTGTACATGTCTGATATTGAGTTACAATGTTGTCCTTTTTCTGAAAGAGCTCCAAAATAAGCTACAATACATGTTGAAAAGAAGAAATAACTAACTCCAAACTGTTGTTTGAAATTACTTTATGCTTTTCCAAATGGTTGCATAAAAATAGGGACTACAAACTCCTTTGGTCGTGCATAACCAAAATCCTAAAATCAACCCCTAAACCCACTCCAAAAAGGCTCAAAGATGAAGAAAAGGTCAAGCCTTGACCTCACCTATCATAAAGGAATCAAAAACTTCTCCTAGATGCTCTCATTTCCCTCCAAAACCAAGTCAAAACCACTCTTATATTCTTATCACTTTTCTGCCAACTTCCTCCAACCTCCCCTATATGCTTGCCACAACTCATAAATCTTCAAGCATATCCCCTTGACTCAATATTGAAAGCACGTGCTTCTATCTTGCATTTATATAACATTAATAAAGTGGTTTATAACACACAATTTTAATAAGTATTTTTAAGTTTTTTAATTTGATGCAAAATAAAGTAAGAGGCTTGATTGTGGTTTAGAAAGACATATGTAAAAGGGAAAATTGACTTAGAATTTACAAAATATAAAAGAGGAACCAAAGCATACAATACATAATGAGGAGCATTAGTTATGAAAATAAATAAAACAAAGTAAAAAAATGCCCTTTGTAGATATCGTCTAACCTAGGGTATTAGAAACCTAAAAGACAAAAAGGCTAACCGTATCCGGGAACTTCATTTGATATTTCATCATTTTTTTCTACTCCTGCATTTTCTAAGGGCACCGCCATGAGTCTCTGAAAGGTTTTATGGAATCTTTTGTATGCAGATTCTTGAAAAATCACTTTGAGACTAAGAAGGGTAAGCATAAAATTTTCTCTTTTCATCATTATCTGTGAATAAAAGTCATCTCAAACTATGGTTTTAGCAAACATGATAAAATTTGAGTATTGTCATGTGGTATTATAGCATGTTTTCCCTTACTTTTCATTTTCTCTTCCTCATGGCTGTAAAAAATGACAGTGAATCAAGGAATAATGTATCTTCTTTATATAAGACTATTAGGGTTTCTTTTTTTATTGAATTTTCATTTGTTGCTTTACTAAATCTTCTTCCTCTTTGTCTTTGTAAAAGAATGAAAATAAATTATGTGAAAAATATTGCATCTCCCTGTGAAATGCAAAAAGAATGACCCTTGTTGTGGCAAAAATGAGGAAAACTGCATTTTCTTTGCATACCTTGTCCAGAGGGTTTTGACACTTCAAACTTTCATCTCTCCATTTTTGTAAGAGAAATGAAGGAAATTTCCATAATAAATTTTATTCTCTAGATTTTTTCATTTTTCTGTGAGAAAGAAAGATATAATAAGGTATGATTCTCTTACATTTCTTTTTTCCACGTCATTCATGATGTTGCTCCTCAATCTACATATACCCAAAAAATAGCGAGATTTCTATTTCTTCCTGAATGCTATGAAGCGATGTCTTTGTGAAAGACTCTAATATCTATTTTCTTTGTGTCTTTTCATGTTGATTTTTGGGGATAGGGCTTCCTTGGACTTCTAGGGTTTTTCACCTAAAAGGAGAAAGGTATCCCACAAAGGATATGTTTTTTCATTCAAAACTAATGCAAATATGATTGAAGTATGTATAAATAGAATTTCCTAGAGGAAAAGAACTAATAAAAGAGATTGATTATTAACACTAAACTAAGAAAATGCACTTTGTTTGAAAACACATTGTGATATGCAAACAAAACAAAACATAAAACTGTAAAACTAAATGTGTGTACCTAGAAATGTGTTGTATACTAGAATGGAGACTAAAAATTCTACTGATTCTAGAATTTTTGTCTACTGCGACACTTATGCCATTCTGGGCGACTTAGTCCTAGATCTGGAAAATTGCATCGAAGCCCGTTTTAACCAAATGGGTATCCAAATCTATAGAAAAATTTGAAAAAATGTATAGGGGGACTAAGTCACCATTAATGGTGACTTAGTCCACTTTGGGTTTTCTAAAAATCTGAAAGTGGAAACGAAAGCCCTTGGTCTACAATTTTTGTTCCTCCAAGTATCCAGATCTGAAACTAAGATTTCTGACACTATAAGTGAATTTTTGTGGATGTTTTTCCCTAGAGAAAAATTATATGAATTCAACAAGTTTGGAAAATATTCTTCAATTATCTTCAAGCCTTCAAAGTACTCAGATCTGCAAACACACAAAGAGAGAAAGAGAAATGTTCAATGTTGGGGTATGGGGGTTTACCTTGGTCAAACCCCTTTTAGGTAATTAAACCAAATGAAGAAATAAGATGAAGCATGAAAATAAAATGAAGTAATTATATAAACTTTCCATGATGATATATCTTGACTTTCTACAGCAATGGATGAAGAATCTTCCCTTGAATGCTTCTTGATGACTTAGAATGCCAAAACCCTAGCTTGCTTGAGAAGAATTATGAATGAATAATGAATCAAGAGAGAAGAGAAGTAGAAGGTCTTCTAGGTATTAGGTCTTAGGGGTTAGCGGTGAAAATGAGTAGAAAAACTCATATTTATACACAATTCTGCCCTAATTCCTAAAAATACCACATCACAGGCCAACGTTAGGTCTTAGAAAATAAAAACCCACCATGATTTTGATTTTTGAGCTAAATGGGACTACGTCACCCCAAGTGGCAACTTGGTGCCACTTAGGCATTTTAAGTGGGTGTCGGGGATTAAATAATATTAAATGATGTTTATCAAATTTATTCTCTAAAGGACACTTAAATGAGGCCTCTAAGTGCATAGTGGGGCCAATTAAAGCATAATAAAGGTGTAATTATTGATGAAAATCCTAGAAAAGTGTGATAATTTGTTACAACTCCTTACAAAACTTTGAAATAAGGCTTGGTTGGTGATAAAAAGAGGTTATTTAGGTGAATTATAATAAAAGGGTCCTAGAAAAGTTTGAAAGTGGGTTACAACACTTCACAACACTTTTACAAGACACCAAAGAATTATTATTTATTAACAAGGGTCCAAGACCTAATGTGTATGTTTTGACCACATTACAACATTAAATCTAGGAAAAAATAGGTCAAAATCCACAAGAAAAACCCAAATGAATGTGAAAAATATCCAAAGATACATTTTTTGCGACACATTTAGCCCCCACTTTAGTGAGAGGATGAACTTGCTTCAAAAAGAAACTAAAGTAGACATTCAAGAGGATTCCAATTGTACCAATTCAGATGGGAAAGGATGAAAAATATGAAGGAGGTGGTCAAGCCCCCAGGATCCAAGATCCTAAATCAAACCAACATAAGTGCAAAAGGACACACACAAGGTGGATGATTTGCAGCAAAACAAGATATGTGATCATGCAATGACAAGAGCTAAAGGAAGAACAAGAATAAGAAAAATTAAAAAGGTGGATCAAGCTTCAACCATTTTTCCAACACATTGTGGATCATATCTAGGATATTTGTCCAAAAATGCATACTCACTCTGAGGTGACATAACTCTTGGTTGTTCGCTGAGTGAGAAATCCAAGAAGGTGAGAAACATACACTCATGGATGGTATGAACTCACACACACACAAGGGGATATGGGGAAAGTCATGACTTGAATTGGGCTTCCCGCTCAACCATGCCAAATTTATACTTCCTGATAACTTTAATAAGGCACCACACAAAAATGAGACATTGTAATAGTGTAAGGTTTATTCAAAGAGATTTTACGTAGTTTGTGCAAGGTCTCATCTTAGGGAAAATTGTGCTTAACATATCCAAGAGAGGACAAGCAAAAAAGGTTTCATCTTGTTTTCAAGAGAGGACAAGTGCAAGGTCTCATCCTACCTAATGCTTCCAATAGAGGAAATCACAAGAACAAATAAAATTGCACAATGTGAGTGTTGATGTATGCACCCACTTTAAAGTGGTTGTTAACACCATTACTATGAGAAATCACTTTAAAGTAGAAGAAGAAATGAGAGCTTGTTGCTAAAGCCTTATGCCAAGTCATATGTTTCATATAAGCTACTTTATTAAAAGGTAGTATGTCACATGTGAGTCAACTTAAGACATTTTTATCCAAATCCCAAGCTTGCTCTTATATGTTCATGAAAGATTAAAGACTAGCCAAAAGAGACAATGATGAGTGACATACGAGGACAAGGCTGCCAAACCCCTTGCCCCCACTTAGTGCAAGACAAGGATGAGCCAAAATGATTGATGTTGGCTAGAGTGAAAATCAGTATCGATTAAGAAATTAGGTGTCCCCACATACGGGAGAGCACCAAGCTCCTTAAGATGTTGAATTTTATTTTTCAAAGCCTTACATTCATTAGTAGAATGACCATGAACTCTATGATATGTGAAAAAGGGATTCTTGTAATATAATTTCAATTGAGTTATTGGAGGAAGGGATATTAAGTGATCTTGGAGGAGTCTCGAGAAGATACCCTCTTGATCAATGGTAGTTTTTCCTTTATTATGCAGCAAAGATCTCTTTTTCTTAGTAGAAGGTGTTATATCTATGCAGGGCACTATAAATTGTGAGATTTTGTACGCTCCTTTAGAGGAGTGTGTAAAATTGAAATCATTAGTGTTTTGTGAGATGAAACTGACATTAAGTGAAGATGTCTTTGTTGGTTTCATTATCTTGAAAAGGAGAAAGACCACTAGTATCTATCAGTTCAGGATGCACTAGTGTTAAGGTTGGTTTAGAGGAATCGTGGGTGATGGTGTTGGTGTCAATTGAAGGATTGGTGATTTCTATCAAAGGACAATAACAAAGACCATGAGTAATTGTTTCCATGTTAGGCTCTATAGGGTTGCAGATACCTTATTCGTTAGCACCACATCCTTTTCCACTATAGATAATTTATTTTATAAGTCCATAACTTTTCAATAAATATTTTTCATCACTTTTGAATTGGGTGGTTGTTCGTTGTTTTCTTCTTTGTCTAAAGTGGTTGAGGTGGATGCTATTGAAGGGTCTTTTGAGTTTTGAGTGGATAGTACTACTTTGCTTTTTCCCTTTTCAAATTCTTTGTGTATGATATTGTATTCCCCCATTAATTTAGGTGTGAAATATAAGGAATCCCAATCATCGTCTAATAGCTTTGTGAATTCCTCAATATTTTTTTGTTTGTCTTTTTGTTGTGCGGGTTCCACTTGTGTGGTTGATGTGAATGTTGCTAAAGGATTCTCTTTATTTTCCTCAAGTTGTAAGACACTGTAAGGCTCAGGATCAACGCCAAGTGTGTACACTTTGTTGTTGTAAATGTACTTCATTTTATGATGAAGAGTGGAAGGCACCCCATTCATTGCATGAATCCATGGCCTGCCTAAAATAAGATTATATGAAATATTATGTGGCATAACATGGATCGATGTTTCTAATGTGGCTAATCTAGTTGTAATACAAAAAGTGATCAAACCAAGTAGTTTCTTTCCTACACTATCAAACCCACTGATAGATAAAGAGACAAGTTGAATGTTTCATTTAGAAACACCAAGCTTATCCAAAAGGGTCACACTACACACTTTAACCCATGAGCCATTGTCAACAAGGGTTCACTTTATACCTTTTATTTTGTATTGAGATATGATTGTGAAAGCTTTATTTTCTTTTTGCACTTCCAAAGGAGGGAGTTCACTTTAGTGGAAAATAATGTCATCATTTATTCCTTGAATCATGGCTGCAAGGGTGTTTGAAGCATAGTGTGGTAATTAGGTGAATTTTGAATTAGGTCCCATACAAATATCTTAGCAGGAGTATTCTTTAATTGTTCAACAAGATCATACTACCTAATGTGTGAATTTAATTATACGAGGCAATATGGGAATGGGAAAAGGTAATAGTGTTGAGGTCATTTTTTACGATTGCAGACTGTTCCTAGTGTGATATGTATGAGCAACAGTATTATAACAATTGTTGTAAAACATTATTGTTAGGTGGGTAGAGGATGAATTCGGGTTTTTTTGAAGGGGGTAAAGGATGAGTTGGGGTTGAATAATATTAATGTCCCTTAGTGAAGGAGATTCTAATGTTGTCTCATCATCTTCTTCTAAGGACACTATATCATTAGTGTTATTTTTATTCTTTTCTTGCACCATGGTAGCCTCCCTAGGAGGAGAGTTGTTAGGAGAACTATACAAGGCATCTGTTCTTGACATGCAAATCTTGGTTCTTCCAAAATAACTTCATTGTAAGTAAGGGAGTCATCAATGGTGGAATTGTCTTGTTTAATAAGAGTGGGGATGCTAGAAGAAGGATCTATTTGATTGTATTTTCTTTTGAAGGTCTCTTTCACTTGATCCATATTATCTACCCTCGTTGGAGAGCTCGTAATATGTTCACCACTAGCTTCATCAAAAGTAGGGAAGGCATCAAGAGGACCACTATTATTTTCAAATAGATTTTCCCAAATGGTAGGAGCATGAGGGAAGGGAGGGTCAGGATTCTCATGACTTGTAATAGGTATATCTTCTGACACCAACCTATCCTCTTTGCATTGAGGAGGCATATTAGAAGAAGGACAATTTTGATTGTTATGGTTAGAGATAATAGGTAAGGTGATGTTGAGAAATGTGTTTATGATATCATCATCTTGTTTACTAATGTATTTCAAAGGCGGAAGAGGAGAGGGACAATCAAGATTCTCAATGCTTGTATCTTATTTCACCAAGATACCTTCGTCACCAGTAGGAGAGGTAGTGGGAGAAGAACAAGTATGATTGGTATGATTTTCTACACTTTCATCCTCTTTTTTTATGAAAGTTTGACAAATCGATAGGTACTAGGAGGGTATGCAACATGCTTATCAAATGTTTTACTTTGCTGTCCTAGATTATGTCCATGAAAAATAGAATCATACAAGCCACTTGATATACTAAATTCTTGAAAAGAACACATGCTATAATGATAAAATAAATAAAGTGAAATGCAATTATTTAAGGTGAAATGAGGTAATTGTTTATTTACATTATGCAACAACTTGAAAGAGGAATTGTTGTAGATGCAAAATTGAATATGAGAAATGCATGAAATGAGCTAATTTAAGCTAGATTTTGTGAAATGCATGTTTTAGAAACTCAACCAACTTATATAGATAGGTAATGGCAGCAAACAAAAACTGAAAAAAGGGTTTTCAGTGTTGTGAAAGGCAGTTTTAGAGGCATAAAGGGACTAAGTCACCTAAGGTGGAAAATGGGTCCCAATGGTGATTTATTTTAGAATTTTTAGAATTTTTTGGTTTATTTTTATGTTTTCTATGTTTTATGATGTAGACCTAAGATGTAAATGCAAAATTTCATTTTTTTTAATGATTTGAGATGCAAAAATGCAACCTATATACACTTTCACCAATGCAAAATTTGAAACCCTAGCATGCAACTTAACTAATGCAAAATGAAATGAAATGATAATTTAATGAAAACATAGGATGATAAATAAAACCAAATCATACAAGAAGGTGTTTGACAAGTAGGTTCACCACAATGAATCATAGATTTTTGGGGATAGGGCTTCCTTGCACTTCTAGGGTTTTTCACCTAAAAGGAGAAAGGTATCCCACAAAGGATCTAAGGTTTCATTCAAAACTAATGAAAATACAATTGAATTATGTCTAAATAGAATTCCATATATTCAAAGAACTGATAAAAGAGATTGGTTATTAATGCTAAACTAAGAAAATGCACTTTTTTCGAAAACACATTGTGATATGCAAACATAGACTAAATGACCTAGAAATGCAAACAAAACAAAATAGAAAACTGTAAAACTGAATGTGTGTACCTAGAAATATGTTTCAGACTGGAATGGAGACTGAAAATAATACTAATTCTAGAATTTAACCTACTGGGACACTTACGTCATTCTGGGCGACTTAGTCCTAGATTTGGAAAACTCCACCTGAGCCCATTTCAGCCAAATGGGTATCCAAATTGTTGGTGTAATTAATTGTTTTATACCTTGTCCTAGGTCATCATTACACCTTAGTTAAGTTTACGTAGGGACCACATAGGAGTTGATGGAGATTTTGCACCTTTGGTGGACTTATCATGTTATCACTTTATCATTTCCACCTTTCATGGACACATCATGTGATTCCTCTCCACCTTTTGTGGTGGTTATCACATTAACACTTTTCCACTTTAGGTGGAGTGATAGCTTTTCATGAGTTGTTCATGTCATAAGATTGTGACACTTGTCATAATCTCTATGTCCCTCCTATGTTCTCACCTTGGCTATATATCCAAGGGGTCTCTTCTACATTTCACATTGATAAATACATTGATTCTATTTGCATTATTGGCAGAATCAGTTTATTGCTTAATATTATTTCTTCTCTCTTTGCTTGTGCTGCATTAGGAGCTCTAATCTTGGGTGTGCTACTTCATAGCCAATTCTTACACAAATCTCAAAAAAATCTGAAAAACATGAAGTGGGACTAAGTCGCCATTGATGGTGACTTAGTCCTCTTTGGATTTTCTAAAAATATGAAAGTGGAAACAAAATCTCCCTCGGTCCTCATTTTCTATTCCTCTAGGTATCCAGATCAGAAACTGTGATTTCTGGCATTGTTAGTGAATTTTTGTGGATGTTTTTCCCTATCCAAAAAAAAGATTACTTCAAAAAGTTTGTAACCTATTCTTCAATCATATTCAAGCCTTCAAAGTACTTAGATCTACAAAACATGAAGAGAGAAAGAGAAATGTTGAATGTTAGGGCATGGGGGTTTTCCTTGGTCAAACCCCTTTTAGGTAGTTAAACCAAATGAAGAAATAAGATGAAGCATGAACATGAAATGAATCAATTAAAAAATTTCCATGATGAAAGATCTTGAATTTTTGTAGCAATGGATGAAGAAATTGTCCTTGAATGGTTCTTGAATTTTTGTAGCAATGGATGAATCAAGAGAGAAGAGAAGAAGAAGATCTTCTAGGTCTTAGGTATTAGTATTTAGGGGTGAAAATGAGTATAAAACCTCATATTTATATACAATTATGCCCTAATTCCTGAAAATACCACATCACAGGCTGATCTTAGGTCTTAGAAAATAAAAACCCACCAGAATTTTGAAATAACTTTTTGTTTTGCACTAAATAGGACTAAGTCACCCCAAGTGGTGACTTGGTCCCACTCAGGCATTTTAAGTGGGTGTCGGGGATTAAATAATATTAAATGTTGTTTATCAGGTTTATTCTCAAAAGGACACTTGAATGAGGCTTGTAAGTGCATAATGGGGCCAATTAAAACATAAGAAAGGTTTAATTACTGATGAAAAGCCTAGAAAAGTGTGAGCATTCGTTACAAATCCTTACAACACTTTGAAATAAGGGTTTGCTAGTGATAAAAACAGGTTATTTAGGTGAATTATAATAAAAGGGTCTTAGAAAAGTGTGAAAGTGGGTTACAACACATCACAAAATTTTTACAGGACACCATAGAATTCTTATTGATTCACAAGGGTCTAAGACCTAATGTGAATGTGTTGACCACATTAAAACATTAAATATAGGAAAAACTAGGTCAAAATCCACAAGAAAGACCCAAATGAACATGAAAAATGTCCATAGATACATTTTTTTGTGACACACATATCTTTGGATATCTTACAATTTTGAGGAAACCCTGAAAGGTATCCCTTATGATTCATTGAATGGGATCTTTGGCATCATACCCTATCTTAGGTCCTTTTCATGAAATCTTCAAAAATATTATCTTCCTCATTCCATGATTATTTTAACACTATGACTGTCATGGGGTCACCTATAAATATAAAAGCATGAAACCTAATGTCTTTCAAATCTTACTTCCCTTTCATCATTCCATGCACAAACCTTGATTAGATTCATCATTAGACCTTTTTCCTTTATAACTATTAATGCCATTTTGACTTGGGATTGCTATGACACGATCCACCCACATTACTTTTCCTGACAGTCAAAGATGAATGCTTCTTCATTGTGTGTTTTCCTTCTGGTGCATGTAATGTTTGTCACTATCATGTGATGGCATGCATTGCATGATAGATTTGAGACTGCTGCCCTATTCCTTGAAGAGAAATGTCACCAAGTTATTAATAAGACTATCTTTTGAATAGTCTTTGTGATTTTTTCTATACATAAGATTTCTACCTCCTTACTCAATTGAAACAGTATTTGTCATTTATGACAATGACTTATCAACTCATTGTCATGAGTGATATGTACTTGTTCAATTGATGAAAAATGAGATGAATTTACATTCTTACCCCTCTTAAAACACAAGAGGGTAGCATGCTGGTCTCAACCGTTGTGGGAGCCCATTTTACTCCACATGCTATGATGTCAATGCAAAAATAAAATTGCAAAGAAAAATTCACTTATACCTGCATAGTGAACAAACATGTTAGATAAAACAATAAAACTTAGAAATTATGGATATTGATAATGATCCTCTACTTCTTCTTTGATATCTAAGATGCTACAAAAACTGTTTCAATGCTTTATGATGATAGATTATAAATTTATAGATATATCATATGCAAATAATATGGGTCCCAAGCTATAACACAACTTTTATCATCCCTTGTAGGCATTTCAAGTAGCAACATTTCAAATTTTGGAGAAACCAAGCAAGAGGGACTGAAGCAAGGATGCAATAGTTCAACTTGGAGTTCGTCATTCAGGAAATGATGGATCCCTACTCTCTTCAAATGCTCTTTCCTTTCTATTTCTTCAAATTTATAGTTTATGTCTTGTATTATATTGAAATAATTATTCACATGACTTGTGTGGGACACCATACATTTGTAGTTATCAATAAAATATAGCATTTATACAAAATTTATACAATATTTCTCTTGTATACATTTGCATAATGAACTACAATTGATTTGATAACTACTTTTGTGCATATGAAAAAATTCAATGTGTACCTTTTATCTTTTAATCATCATATAATATCTCAACTCTACCTGATTGAGATGGAAGCTAAACTAGGTAACATTTTTGGCGGCATTTGTGATATTTTTGCTTGCTAAACATCATAACCAGTTGCATGAACTTATCCATTGGGCACATGAGTCAATATGAACCTGAAAAGACTCGAAAAATAGCATACTATTGTAACTCATCTAAAATAGTTCATAACACCTTCCAACCTTATTCATCCTACCAAAAGACTTAAAAAAAACCAACTAACTGTGAAAAAGAACACTTAAAGGAAATGAAAAAATGAATTGGAACCTATTCTAACCTACTCTAACCAGAAAAGAAGTTGGTCAAACAAACCCATTAACTGGCTTTGTAATAACACCCCCTTCTAACCAATAATAAATTCATTACATGATTATGAACTATTGATAAGAAGTGGGAAAATAAAATATACCCCACAAACTGTTGTGATGCTTCTTGAGGAACATAACCAAACTCACTCACCTCTTGAGTTTGACCAAGCATACTGCTAGTTTGGAATGAATAGGTGAGTTGGGTATGTTGTTCCATAGTTACAAAATCATCATTAGGAATATAGAAAACTAGTTGTATCTTATTGGTACCCTTCTTGGCTAAATCTCTCATTGGGCATCCTCTTGAAAGGATGAAACTTGGACTTTTATTGCTAATTTCTTGGTCATTTACTATTATCTCTTCACCCTGCTAATTAGGTTTCTCTATTCCTAATAACTCATTTGGAAATATATTCACTTCCACCTTTTTCTATTGTTGCACAAGATTTTCAACTTCCATAGGTGTTGGCATAACATCTAAGAATAAGCATAAAAGATCGATTTCATCTTGAAATATGTCTTCTTGAAAATCTTCATGAAATTTTGAAGAAAGAGGATTTTTTTTACCCCAAAAAAACTCTCAACAAGCTTTTTGGGCTCTACAATAGGCTCACTTTTGCACTCCTCTTCCTAATCCATGGATCCACTATCCAATTGACCATCTTCAACCAACAAATCAATAGATTGTTTGATGTATTCTTTCTAATTTGAATCTTCATCCTTGTCAACAAAACAAGGTAGCTCATCAAATGACAATATCAACTCTTCCTTTTGATCCCCATCCATTTTCCTTGCTCGCTGTTGTTCCAACTCATCACCCTTAACTTCCACTTGCAAAAGTTTTAATTTTTTATTATTCACACCATTCATAGGCTCATAAACAACATATACTTATTTTTCTTCCTCATAACCGGCCTCACAAGCTCCTTCCACTTGAGGAAGATCCTCAATAGGTTTCGAGTCTTGAATTGAAAACAAAAAATCTTATTTCACTACTAGCTTGGCCTCATCCTACTTGAAATGATCGTACAACTCCTCAAAAGATTTGGGGAGTGTTGATAGAGGATTGGCTAGTATAGGAGGCTTTGGTAACTCTCGGGGAAAAGAAGAAGTGACTAGTATAGGAGGATTGGAGTAGATGGTGGATATACTAAGGAAAGGTGAAAAACTAGAAGAAGCAATTACAATTCCGAAATCTTTAACTGAAATTGTTAACAAAACATCCAAGAACAAAATTTTAATTATTATCATTGGAATCACAATAGATTCCTTGAAGAAATTCCTTTCACAAATAAAGAAAAATCATAAGATAATTTTCTAAAGTAGCAATCAATTATTTTCAAATTTTTGAAGTTTTGGTCAAAGAGGGAGAATTGTCAGCATATATGTCTTGAAAGTTTTGAAGATTTTGAACACGTGTTTTGTCACTATTTTATCACCTTTTTTCATATGGTTTCTATGATTTTTCATTGATGCCAAAGGGGGAAAGAATGCAGTGAAAAATGCCTTATAAATCTTAGGGGGAGAAAGTAAAGTAAAAGCTTGGTAGCATACCTATAATGATTTTGACACTTAGTCAATTTTCACTAAGTGTTATCATCAATTCCAAAGGGGGTTATTGTTGGAATATGGCTTGTAAGTGTTGTCATTTATGGAAACCTAAGACATACATCCGGTCTATAGTCTAATTTTGGTCTCTATTGGTAGAATAAAGAAAAGAATAGGGCATCTAGTTAAAGGCGCAAATGTCGATTTGATTACCTCACCAAACTATTATTTTGGGTTGTGGATCTCTGAGGAAGGTTTTTTTTATGTTTGTATCACCTTATTTGTGAAGATCACTGATGTGCAGTCACTGGTATGTGATCTATGATTTTTGGTACATTAATTTGTTGAATATATTTGGTAAAAAGTCGACCCGTCAAGTATAGCAATCACAGATATATAAGGAGTAATTGATTAAATGTATTGATGCTCGATTATGTTTTTTTTGGGTCCTCTCTATGTCCTAACTTACTTTAGAGGATGTAGATAAAGAGTTAGTGGTGGATCTGGCTGACAAGTTGTAATGAACTTATTGTTTTGTCAAGATGACATAAGAATGTTCAAATCCCTCATAGTAGATATATATGAGATCGTTTTATCATTTTGAAATAGAGTAGAGATGGGAGAACGAGCATAGTGAATGAGTAGTGTGTAATTCAGTAAAACAATAGTGTGAATTTGACTATGTGTGATGCGAAGAGAAAAAAAGGGAAGAGCAGGGTATAGTGAAGTGTAGAGTCAGAAAGGAGATCCAGAATAAAATCTATGAGCTTCACTGGAACTGTAACTTGGCATAAATAGATGCTACTATTTCATTTCAACCTTTAGATGGTTTTAATATGATTTCTTTTAAGGTAGTGAGCCTTCCCTTTGAGTAATGAGCTCTAGGAAGTGTGCCTAAATGAAAGTACATTCCCTTTTGTAAACAACTATATTTGAGTACTCAAATTATGGATTAACCTCCACCATGGTTTTTCCCTTAACAGGGTTTCCATGCAAAAATCCTTGTGTTATGGTTTTGTGAATGATTACTTTGAATGCATGCATCTTTTCTTTAATGAAAAGTTGAAATGGTTTCAAGTTTCAAATTAATAATGGTTAAATTTTTTGAATACTGGTTCAGCCCCCCTCTCAGTGTTCCCTTGAGTCCAAAAACCTTTGGACTTGTGAAATAAAGTGTTTTATTTTCTCTTCTTTGGCCGCAACCTGTCTATTCAAACATTCCTCTTCACACGTTCTTTCCCTTTCTACCTCCCGCTAATGACAATTTTTTTAATAGGATTGCTCCTCTTAGTGCATGTTATACACATGTTCTCTATCTCTAACATTTCCATTTGAAACTATATCAATATCTCCTTGATGCTACCCAAATCAGTCTCCATGTTGTTAGAATTTCAAGATTGAATAGGGAGGCTACAAGGCTGGTTCAAAGTAGGATGAATTTCACAAGGTCTGGTATTTGTATAAACATGCTGCAATGAAGGTTGAGCAAGATTTTTATGACTATAATGATGAAAATGTTTGTTTGGAGGCCAAAATCCTAAAATTTCATGGTATGGAGGAAGGTAACTAGTGTTGGTGATGATTAGACATTTCAAGGATAAAACATGAAGTATAGGAAAGTCTAGACAACAAGTTGGAATGAAAATAGACAAGGTCTTGAAATAATAGAAAATGGGTCAAAACACCAACTAGAGTTACTAGGTGTTGAAAAAGTATTTTAAATGATAAAAAAAAATAGAGTAGCACCAACCCGATTTAGTTGCTGGTATTGGACCATTGAAACCAACTGATATATGATTGGAGTCACCATGATATTTTTCGTACTTCCTCCAAAGGCTGATAATACTAAGAAAAACACCAAATTTCTCAATATTCTGATGTAAAGTTCATCACACTAGTCCCACTAGGCATGCCAAAAATTGTTGTCTCCTCATAGTGCACCCTTGTTGAGTAAACTTAGCCTATTGATGAAATATTGGAAAGCTTCCCTGATTGTGGGCTTAGATTTTGGAAGCTAATCTCCAGAGTAAGCTGACTCTTATGGTATTCACCTATAAACTACTTCTTGCTGGGAAAAGGGTAAGAAATATTGCATAAAATAAAACCTATGACTAAGGGTGATGCACCAAATTTTATTCAAGCCTATATCATTGTCCTAACCATAAAATTTACTCAAATAGCAAACAATACAATACACAACTCAAGTTTTCTTAACATGTTTGAACATAAAAATTTCATAAGAAGGCTCGACCTCAACATCTTCATGAAGGAAATGACACTTTCACAACAAAAAGACTATTTTGAACCTATAATATAGCTTATGACCAGCTCATAACATGCTTTCTTCCATACAAAGGTTTTGAAAATGAGACGTGAAATCTAAGGATTAAATGAAAAATCACAAAAACCACATCAATCATTCTTATGTACACACAAAATATTGATTAGAGAAGGTAAAATGTTTCTTTTATTGATAAAAGGTACTTTTAGCAGCTTCATAAAGCTTGAAGAATGAGTTACAAATCTTTTCTTAAGCTTGAGAGAGATTAGAAAGCTATAGACTTTACAAAAGAAGAGAAAATGAATCCCCAAAGAAGAAGCTAATAGTTGAATATTTATAATACAATACAGTCCTAAATACTTGCATCATGTTCTTTTAGCTTGCCTTGAATGGTTGAAGTATTCTTCATTGTGCTAGGTTAGACGCAATTGATTTTTCCCTCAAAAGGCTCCTCAAACTACCTCAAACTGAAAAATTAAAGAAGAAAAGACTCCTTCTTTGACTTGCCTATGAATTAACCTTTTAATTTTGTTCCCTAGATGCTTGGAACTAACATGAAATGGTATCCAACTACCCCTATATTCTCTCAACTAATCTTAAAAGTCCTTACCTTTCTTCCTTGACTACTGCAACCTCCTGACCTTGATCATAAGACAAATGTTTTATGTGGTTTCAATTATTTTGAAGCTGAAAAGTCTCTTGGGTGGATGGAAAGGGAATGAGTCATTTAAGACTTCCAAAATTGTCTAACATTCATCTTTAGTAGCCTAAATATGCCCCTTAGATGCATACATATCTCCTAGGTGACCTTTGCACATGTTGAAATGTTAGGTCTATGAGTCATAATCTACTCCTCTTGTTGCACTTTATTTGATATGTGATTTGAACTTGTATCTTCTTAATCACCATCTTTATCATGACACCATCAATGATTTCCATCATCTAGCCTCTATCATACCTTTGTTATCATGACCTTGTTCAAGCTCATTTTCCTTTGAAGAATGATTTCTCTTTCTCATGATCATATCAATTTAGTCACTGCCACTCTTACCCTTGTTCATGTTTCATATCCTAATTTATTTTGTTTATGCATGAATTTCTCCTCTATTCATGACTATAAATTCTCTCCAAATCTTATCACCTTGTCTTTTATTTAAACAGTCCACTATTCCTACAGTCATATGAATGCTTTTCCATATCCAATGTTTGACTTTCTTGATGATTGTTATGAACTCCTTTGCATGCATCTTTTGACTATTCTCTTGTAAATCATATTCACTATTCTCTCATGATTTAATACCTTCAATGAATACTCTTTTAATTGAAATATTTGTTATTTTGGTTGCTATCTTTATGCTAAATATTTTCAATCCATACTGCTTAATACTAGTGAAATTTTCTCAAACAATACAAACTCGGTTTGCAAAAAGTTATTAGGTTTTTTTATTTTATTGTTTTCCTATTTTTGACAAAAAATCATGGAAACCCAGTTCGTATTTTTATAGATATGGCTGAATCATGGCCTCTCCCTTGAATTTTTTCCACATTTGAAACCCTCATTATATTGATCAAAATCATATCCTCCAACAGGGTAAAGGAATCAAACTCTTAATGTGATTAAGAGATCAAAACATAGTGAACAAAAAGGATTTGCTAGCAAAGAAAAGACCATGTTTATAAAATGATGAAAAAATACTTGATTATCCAATTGACCTACCATCATATTTATAGAAATGGATGTAAGAATTTGCATGGTGAATTCACTTTCACCATAGAGAATTCACAAACCTCCTACACGTGCCAAAATACATTAATATGGATGCTTCCATGTCTAAATCTCTACAAATACTGCTCCCTCCTTTGAAACTATTTTTTTTATGAATAAATCCCCTCTTACTCGAGCCAAGTGTAGTTGAAAGATTCCAAGAATAATGAAACTATATCTTTAACCTTCGCTTGGAGAGAAAGGAGGAGACAAACTTTCATGACCAAGTTTGATAGCAACACAAATTCTTGAAGAAAAGGGTTTCCTGAACTTGTAAAGCTCAACCTCCACCCCTCAAACCCGTGGTAGACTCCCTTAAAATCAAGTCAGAATTGAGTTTTTCTTGTTAGGCTTTGAAAAATACACTACACACCTTTTGTGGAGAACAAAGAATCATGACATTGAAAATTTATCTATTTCATATTTTGACTTTTGTCTTTGCTCTCATAAGACAAAATAGTGAGAAGAATGACACTTTATACCTCTTTATAAATGATTTATTCACAAATAACTCTATCATTTGAGGGATTGCATTCTTAAACACCTAAATAATGAAGAAAATTAGCAAATCTCTTGGAGAAACCACACATTGTAACTTTATAATTAGTAAATCAATTCAAGATATTTTGACTTAAGGATAAAATGGACAACAAGAAGCACAGAGTGAAACCTTCATTTGTGGAGTGGTGCAGGCCCCAAATTTGGCACACTATTACATTGAAATAATAGTATTGACACTTAGTCAATTTCCCATTACAACTATCTTTATTGGATCAAACCAACTGTGAAAAATGTCTTCCTCAACAACTCCAAAACCTTATAAGACTAATCAAAATGGCCCAAAACCAAAATCATCATATAAGTTACAATCTTGACATCAATGAAAAAAGTACAACATATCGTTATTTACCTTCAATGGTCATTTTTCCAAACAACATCATCAATGATAATCTTGCAACAATCCACCCATTTTTCATTGATGCAAACATATCAAAATCTCCAAAAAAATCTCCAATATTCTCCAAAATACTCTCCCCCTTTGAAATCACCAGAAAAGGGAGCCTATACAAAATTTAAATACTTTCACCGGAGATCCCCCTAAGAAATGTAGGCATATATACAAATTAAAAAGAATAGATTGAATCCCCTTGCCATGTACTAGAGAAAAAAGTAAAAAAATAGTACTGGAAACATCATTATATGGTCCGCAAATGCACAAAGAATTTGAATTGAAATATTGAAAATGCATAAAAATATAAGAAACAAGTTAACTAGAGATGGTTGACACCTGTAAATTCTTCAAATGGTCTTCTCATACTTGCCTTTCATCTTCCCATTCTCTTTTTGCTTCCGCAAGCAGCCTACTCTGTATTTCAAAATCTAGCAATAACTATTCTCCTTCCTCTAGAGTGCCACATACCAAATCCATCTTCTTGGATTTTTCCATACTTAGGAGAGATTTTAAGACAAGTAAGAATTTGGGATCTACAAGATCCCTTAATTTTCAAAACTATAGAATAGTGTGTTCTTTTTGTTGCATTTTGCATATCTTCAATTGTATTCCTTGTTTCCCCTATAAGATCAACTATCAGATCATAGGCACTTAAAGAAATATTAATTTAAGACTCAATAGAGTCTATCTCTTTTCTTATGCTTTGTGTGGCTCTGGGCTACTTCATCCCATATTGGGATAGAGCCTTCACCTCATCAACACATCCTTCAACATCTTTCAAAAAATATGATTTCTTTTTATGTGCAATGACACATTTCTAAGTCATTTCTAGCATCCTCTTATCATTTATCCTTTTCTCAACTTCTTTCTTTGCTTCTTTATTTAGTCTAGATGCGTATACCTTAAATGAATCAATTAGAAATTTTTCTTTCTCCATACTAGATAGAGATGTGTCTATATTCACACTGGGTATGGCCTCTTGTAGAGCCTTTATTTCTTCTTCCATCAATTATCCGCTTTTTTGGTGCATCTCTAGGATTTCTTTCCTCACAGATGCATGAAACATATCTCCCAGTTGTAGCTTGTGGATAAGATATTTTTTTTCTAACTCAACATTGCCTTGATGCATTGGCAATTTTAGTAGTTGTAAAGACACAATAGGTTGAAATTTGGGCTGCATACTCAGTATATTTTTCAAGGATTCTTTAAAGGAGCTAGAAGATTCACCTAAAACCTTAGTTGTCTCTACGTCCTTTCCTTTTTATTCAGCACTTCCAAAGTCTGTTGGTTTTTATTTTTTTGCTTGTGCATCTCCAGATGTATCCTCAGTCTTGTCTTCACTTTCCTTCTCATGCTCTTCTCTTTTATCCTCATCAACCTTCTCTTCAATTTCATATTTATTTGTATTATCTTCCTCAACAATATGTTTTTTATTTACTAGAGGGGTAACTTCTTCTTGTGTCATAGGAGGAGTGATGTTGTTTCCCTTTGCAATGTCTTCTCTAATCATTTCTTCTTCAACAACCTTCTCTATCATGTCATCCACTTCTGAGGGAGTTTTTTCCAATGCAAATTCTTAATTTTTCTCATGCTCATGTTGAGAATAATCTATCTACATCTCTTCTCCTACATTTAGTTTCAAAGCATTAGTTTACACATTCATTTCTTCTTCATTTGTTGGTATCATTCCTAGCTTTTGTGCAATCTCCTTAGATTTCTCATGGTTTTCCTTCTAGATTCTTTCAAGATAATCTCTATCTTTTCCAATAAGAGTTGTTAGCCTTTGCTTGGTCCTCAGCTCCTTTCTAAATACAATGGCCAATGTGGCTTTTTCATCCTCAAATAAATGAGGACTCACTCTTTTCAAAGATTCTTCCTTGAGCCTTGCTTCTTTTTCCACAACTTCTTTTCTTATCTCCAACAAAATGTTCCACAGTTCTTTAGGAGTGTGTTTCTTGATATTCTGCATCTCCACCTCAAGAAAAAAAATGTATTTGATAATTGATTCAATGATGGTAGCCATATCCACCTCCTATGCATAATTTTATAAGGTTGTGGTCTCTCCTAACATGCCATTTTGCAAAATATTGTTAAATAGTGCCTCTAATTTCATGAGGGAATGAGGCCTTATTGATTATTTTGGTTTTTGTTCTTTGCATTATACTGGTCTTCTTTGCTACTACATTCTTCTTCTCCTCTAGAGAAGACTTCTTGGCTTCCTTCTTATTTTCTCTCATATGTATCTTGAATGCCTTTTTTTCTCTATCTCTTCTTCACTCTCATTGTCAATTATATAAACTCGTCTCCTTTTTGAACTAGCTTCACCTTGTGAAGCATCAATTCTTCTTATTCATACCAATGGTTTTCCCTCTTCTTCCATTTCTTCTTATTATTCTACACCATTAATACCTATACCCTTCTCTCTCGTAGCTTTATGCTTAATTCTTCTTTTGGTTGGGGTAGCAGCTAGTGCAAAAAATGAAATTTTCTTCTTCTCAACCCTTGTAGTTTGCACTACTAGAGGGGATCTCTCCTTTACCATAGGATTGGTAGTAGTCTTTCACTTTTTCTCTAGTGAGCTTCCTTGTCTAGGAGGACTTCTGATTAGAAGGAGGAGTGTAAGATACCCTACCTGATCTCCTTAAGATCCAATATACTTCTACAACACTTAAGTATGCCTTAGCTCTTTCTCTTTCCCATTGTACTCTCTATTTAGAAATGCCCATTTATTTTGCATACACATCAACCATCTTATCAACATTTTTTGTGATATATAGTTTCCTCTATTCCATGTGTACTTCCATAGACTTTTCTTCATGTGTCCTATACATTTATTTTGTTTCATCCTTTTGAATCTTCAAAAAAATGTCAACATAACTAGTTTTTTCTTTTTCACCGATCTCATATCCCATTGTAGGGATTCATACTATCCTTTGTTCCACTTCTTGCATCATAGATTCATATGTAGATACTAGAATAGTGATGTCAAATGTATAATATTTTTCAACCATTTTCCTTGGGATTATTTCTCTCTCATGCATTCTCCTTTCAAATATTATAAATAAAGCATCAAGAGAATCATCTTGTGCCTTCCCATATCCAATTCCAATCATATAGTCTTTGATCTAATAGACAATAGGCCTGCCTCTTATCCATGTCACATTTAGAGTTTTGGCTGGTTTCTTTAGAAATTAGAAAATTAAGCATACTACCAAAGTCCCATACTTGAACACATACTTCTTTTCCTTAGTTTTATTTAATTTCTACATCAATTGTTTCCTAAGCAACTCACAAAGACCATAGTTCCACATTGATTGTGGTGGCATATACTGAATTGTCCCTATTTGTGAAATAAAATTTATAGCCAATCATCATAATTTCATACCCTACAGCTAGGTTTCTAATTGGATTCACTGCTAGACCTCTTTTATAATTAGTAGCACCTATTATCTCTATAACCACTTCATTCTTAATGGATTTTTGTATAGGAACTAGTTAGGTTGAGAAAAGAGCAATAACCTCTCTTATCACTTCCTTAGTTATTATGTGAGGAATATGAGTCCAAAAAACAATTTCATGTATTCTACTTAAAGCCATCCTAACCCATTTTTCATCAAAACAAAAATTAGGGAACCCTTGCCATACATCCAGTTTCTTCGCAGCTAGGTTTTAAAATTCTGGCTTTAGGGAAAATTCTTCTCTAGTAAGCTCATTAATCCACAAATCCCCTAACTTACAATGATCAAATTCTTCTATCCTACCATGAATGTAAATCCTAATATCCTCAATTGGTAAAACCCCATAGGGAATGTGAGAAAATGCACCTAGCGAGTCATCTTCTATAGATTTTGCGAGATACTTCTTGGATTTCGATTGAGATTTCTGTGTTACTTCTATAACCATCGGTGTAGCCATTTCCAAAAAGATCCAAAATTATTTTCCAACAAATTTCTTCAAAAACTAGGGTAAGATTAGAAAATACCCTTTTCTTCGCTCGCCAAACTAGGGTTTGAACAATTTGAGTTACAAATCACCTTGAACACTTGGAAATCTTTCTTTTCTGCTATAATCCTTCTCAAATTATTTTGTGAAATAAATTTACCTTAGTGAAATCACTTATAATCCATCGATTTGACCTAATTTTGCATTGAATGCTTCAAACCATAAACTTGGCAACACTTTATCTATATGCATAAACACCTTCTAAAGCTTTGCAAACTTCCACATCATCATATTTTCTTCTACAATATTCACCAATAGGTCAAGCTTGTTGATCTTCATCACATATCTTTGTATTGAGGCATCAACACCTCTTCTTTGGCGGGGGACAAAAGATGTCCATTAAAGCTCTCCCTCAGCCATAACTCTTAGCTTAGTTTTTAGAGGAAATATCTACACCAAAAGATGGTACAAATTATTCCTTCTCTTCTATCTCTTCCTTATTTCTCCAAATATTTCCCATTTCCTTCTTTGTTTCTATTGTATCTACCTTTTTAACTATTTCATTCCTTTTTATTGGATTATCCTTGTATTTTTGCTTCTGCAAAACTTGGAAATGTGTCCAAGTCTACTACAATTATAGCATACTACATCCTTTTGAACTTTATTCCTTCCATTCATTCTAGATCTACATTGATTATCTGTGTCCAAATCCATAACATGTATAGCAATAGCCATTGAAAGATTGAGTCATTCTACCATTTTTATAGTCATTCATCATTTCTTTTTTGCATTAAATTTCTCTATGACCAAGTATTTTTCATGTAAAACATTGAACAAAAAAGGATGGAGCATTCTGATTCATTCTACTTCTACATTCTATTGCTTTATGTCTAAATTTATTGCAAGAATAATAAAAACCATTGAAATATGGGTACCTTTGTGTATTTGGTTGTTTGATTGGAGGTCTTCTAGCATAATTCCTATGATTCTGGATCTTGTCATTGTTCTTCTTATTTTCAATCTTCCTTTCAGTATTCCATGTCTAATTTGACTTTGAACTTTCTCCTATCTCAAATCCCAAACTTTCTTTCTCTTGGGAGCCTTTTTTATTTACAATCATTTCATCAAGATTTGTAGCATTCATTTTGAATTTCTCTTCATGACTCCTTAATTTTTCCAGATCTGATCTCAGATTTACCAATTCTTGTTCAAACCTTGTACATTCTATAGACACTCAAAATATCCTGATTTATATCGTGCACTTGATCCTAATTTACTAACACCGATTAATTGAATAATCTTTATTTAATTATTTTTCCTTAAATCTGATAATGAACTTTATTAGATTATTTCATCATCTCCTAATATTCCTCTTTTAATTAAATAAATCAATTTTATTCAATTAAATCCTAATGTTCCTCTTTTGATTAAATAAATCAATTTTATTTAATTAAATCTTAATTTTCCTCTTTTAATTAAATAAATCAATTTTATTTAAGTAAATCTTAATGTTCTTCTTTTAATTAAATAAATCAATTTTATTTAATTAAAATACTAAAGTTCTAACATCCTCCTGTTTGATTTAAATAAACCCAAACATTTAAATTAAATGCCACAAATTAACTAATTTCATCTAAGTTAAGTAATCCTAAATTAATTAACTCCTAACACTAATCCCCCATTCCTCTAGCTTTTGAATCCACCCTAAGGTAAGTCAACCTTGGTTAAGTTGCACATGTAAATCAAGTTATTTGATTTACGAATTACCTTATCTTCTTTCAAAAAGGCATATTCCTAGAATATTCCACCCATTTGATGTTTCCCTCCCAAAGGACTTTTGTCCTCTTTCTTGAGCCACCTTGACATTAAAGAGTCTTACACAAGCCACCTTGGCTTTAAATACCTCTTACACCTCCTCTTACACAATCCAACTTAGCTTTAAATGGAATCTTATACATTCTCTTACATAAGCCACCTTAACATTTATTCTTCTTACACATCACATCTACCAAAATGTTCTCACACATGTGTGAGCACATCTCCTCCAAGATTCATTAGCATGTTGACAAGTGGCAGTATATTATTGGTTTATTCTTTAATCCCACATTCATCAATATTCTTCACATTCTCACAATATGGATCCATCAACTAAGAGCATAATCACTATAGCCATTTGAGTTCATAGAATTTCATCTTTTTCATCCATTTTAGCAAGATTATAGGCAATTTCATACTTTTTCATCACAAATCCATCATCAAGCTTATCAAAGGGTTAGGAAAGGGCTTCTTTCCACACCAAAGGAGCACTAATCACCCTATGGGATGCTGGTTTGAGTATTAGAATATCATTTCCTTAGTAGTTTATGTGATATTCTACTTTGTTTTCATGTTCTTATGCTTAGATTAATTTCATAGGGAATGCTTTGTTCTTACTTGTTTCTTGACTAATGGTCACTTTTTTGTTCATATTTGAGTAGGTATAGGAAGAGCATTCACAATTTGGCGCTAGAAGGAGGGAAAAAATCTCAAAATTAACATATTTTTTTTACTATTTTTCTTGTTTTCATTTTTTATGCTTCTAGGACATAATGACATTGAAGAGGACAAACATAGATGCAATTATTTCAGCGTCACTATATAGAGACACTACCTCTATACACAAAGAGTGATGCCGCAACTTTTTTCCTGATGCCTTGTCTATCAAACTCTAAAGAGTGACGTTGGTGAATATCCCGATGCAATCGCAGGCTCTATTTTTCCACAGAGAAATGCTGGTTTCACTAGAGTGACATTGGAAATTCCAAACAGTGACACCTTCATGAGAAGTGACGCTGATTCTGGGTTTGAAAATTTCAAGTTTCGAAAGAGCTGAAGTTTTTGAATAGACTGATTCACCCCCGCTCTTAGTTTTCGGGCATGTTAAAAAAATCTCACCTAGTAGACAATGGATGTTACTATCCTATGTTTTTTTCATTTGATAATTATGACTCACCTAACAAACAACACATTTTACTAGCCTATGATGCTTTCACTTATTCATGAGCCACCTAGAAAATAATAGACTTTGCTAGCCCATGTCTTATGAATATTTCCTTTGCTATGGATCCTAGTAATAATTTGTGGATCTTACTAGTCTGAGATGCCATACCTTGTATTTTTTTTTTTTTTGTACGTTTGGATTATTATGTTCTTAACCATAATTGATATATATATATATGTATCCCTTCTTGGATCATGTCTTATATTCTCTTGTGGCCTTTTATCTTGATATTGTAGTTTGGTAGGATCCTAAGTCTACATGATATTGCATCTCTTAATTTATTGTTGTTCCACCTCTCTAGTGTTCTGATGAAAAGACTTTGAATTCTTCATACTTTGTTGTGGGTGAGGATATAAGTACATACTATCACTAAAGTGGGGGATAAATGTAGCATCATAAATTGTTGTCGCTCAAATTTTCATGCTAGATTTGGTACCCACTTTGCTGCATGTACTTATTTATGCTTTTGATGTACGTATTTTGTCACCTTTATGGTAAAATTAATAAAATAATTGTTTATCAAGACTATGTTGAGAAAATTATTGCTAGTCCCTAGTGCTCCATGCTAGTGTCTTGGTTATTCATGCCCAAAATTTTCAATTTGAAAGTTGGCCTCAATGTGATTAAGAATTCATTTTGTTTAACATCTTTAAATGGTTAAATAAATCTGTTTGAATTAATATATATGCAACCTCTTCCCTCCTTCATAAGTCTAGACAATTAGAGAGACAACTAAAACAATTAATATAATCAAAAGGAAAATTCAAAAGCAAGACAAGAAAAAGATAAAAGATATAATTTAATTCAATTACAATCTGTAATCTATCAACAAATTCATGTTTAAATAGTATATTATTTTTCATATTTATTGTTATTATCATTCTATCTACTAACACTTGTAGGATCTTAAGGAAACCTTTTCATCCTCCTTGTGTGAGATTGACATAGATGCATTTTTTTAACAAGGGTTTAAGATCTGAGTGGTACTGTATCATTGTATTTTAATTATTATTATCTTTATGTGTTTGCCTCTACTCCCCTAAGAGAACACACTCTTTATCATTTATCTTCATTATCATTGTGGAGGTGGGAACACCAACATGGTGTTTGACCAAGGAAAATCCCTTTATGACACAACCCTTTCCCCTCTATCTATTTTAGAGGTTTGTAGGTTGAAGTGGATCTAGAATCTAAGCTTTATTGAAGGATCCAAAACCCTACTTCATGTCTTTATGGACTTATCATTGATAAATTAGGGAATGTTGATTATCTGACTGTAGTCCCACTTTGAATCATCATTTTCAAAATCACAAGTCTTCATATAGCGGTAAGTTTGTATAAGAACTAAAACCCTAATTTATAGAATTCTTAAACACATGCATGGTATGCTAGTGTTATACTTGTTTAGCTGTAAATTTTAGCACTCGGTTCTTCTTTGTATCTCTTTCCCAAATTTTATCTCTATTTGATATTTTATTCTATAAATTCTACATTTTGTCACACTTATTTAATTTAATTATAGTTCGCCTAGTTCATTGCATCTTATTATCAATCATTGCACACAAACAACAAAAAGAGACTAAAAATCTAACCAACCTACTTGGCTCTTCCTTGAGGACAACAACCAAACTCCACTTCTTAGTTGATTTTGTGTCCCTAATGTTTAAGGTGAAAAGTTTGATTTAATTTAGGACATTTTTTCTAGATCTCCCTTTTCACATCATAACAAGATGCAATAAGGTATAGCGTAGAATAATTGAATTTTACTTGGTATCTTTTAAATAGGATATAAATTAAATATGCTATAATGAAACCCTATATTTTGGTTAATATGGTAATATAAAGGGTGTGATCCCTAATGGAACTTACAGGTTTATAGGGTTTTTTATGCATTTTTCTAACTATTTATTCATTAACCCTAAAACCAAAAACCCTTTGGCCCTATTTTATTCCCTAATGTTCTATTTTTTTTTGACTGATTAAGCTCAATCCATGCACTTAAGTCATTTTACATGTTTTAGGCTAAATTTCTTTATTGTCCTCTTTGTCCTAGAAACTAGAATAGCCCTTTGAACTAATGTTTCAAGCAACATCTTTGTTTTCTTGAAGAAATTTATTTATTTTGTGGTCCTTGCCCATGCCCATGTGGCACTATTTTATTTGAGTATGGTTGTTACTTCTAGTACATGTTCTTTATGTGGAAAGCTTCTAACTCGTGCTTATACACTATGTTTCTAGGTGGATTTCACTATATTCATTTTATCAGTTGTGATAAGCTTGTTGGATCAATACCATGCTAAGTTGTCTATGTTTCATTGCAACACAGTTGCTCCTTGTAGAACAAGTTTAAAAAAGTAAAATATCTTGAATTTGCACTTATGTGCTTAGCTACCACATCTCATGATTTAATTATTTGTGCTTACAACATAGGTGTGGGGCCACTTTTTGTACAATTGGCATTATCTCATTGTAATGTGTCTACTTTATGAAACACAATTTATTAATAAGCACTTATAATGATATTTTTATATTGTTCTATTGTGACATATGTTTCTCATGCATATTGGGTCTAAATGGTTACCTCATTTCTTGATAAGAATGCGGTTAACGTATATAGGAAAATGAATATGCACTAGGTTTTAGCTATCTATTGTAGTTTGGTATGTATTCATAATGTGATTTCTCTAAAGTAAATATTTTTGAGGCTGCACTAATGCACTTTGCTAGCACTTGGTAGTCATAGTATAAAGAAATATAATTTATTATCTCATCATATAGGATTGGGTGATGCTAGTGGGGCTATTCCAATGAATTGACATTATTTCTACAACTAGTGGTCTATCATTGGAGAAAATACATTCTTTGTTTCAAAAATTCATTTGCACCTATATTTTTTAAGTTATTTTGATGTGTCATCTCGTTGCATGTCCTCTACAGTATCAAAGAAGGTTGATGTGCTTTTTTCCTTCATCGAGCTTATTTGAATAGGTTTTAATGTTTGATTATAATCTATCTTCCCTTTGCAATACAACTTTTGTTGGAAATATTAGAATGATGATGTATGGTGTTTTCATTGATGGAAATCCATTGTAGAAATTTTGGTATATCAACATGTATGTAGTATGGAAGTAGACTGTGTCTGAGGAAATCGGCTAAGTCCTAGTGCATTTTCAGTATAATAGAGCTACAATTTTGTGGTTTACATTGCTTTTCTTTGCATCATCTTGTCATGAATTTTTGAGGTAGTCATGGTACATGTTGGAGCATTTTCTATCCAAAGTGTTAGATTTGTATGTATTCCTCAATTGAATATATTGATGATAGTGTCTCAATCTTAGTATAAGTAGAGTTACGAGTGCAAAGTGCAGATTGGAATGCTTTGCATTCCACCATGGATGATTATAATGTTGTGTAGTTTTGAAGAAGTGTTTGAGGATGTCAAAAGTTCATACAATCTAAGTGGAAAGTGATTTGGTGGTTCATGTGGTGAATTATGAATGAAAATTTGGTTCATTTAGTTGATGTTTTACCAATTTTGTTATATAGTGCCGACCTAAGGGTTCTGGGGTCATGTGGAGATGAATATTGTAAGGATCGGATTCATGGGAGTGATTATAGTTCATGCCAACCCATTTTGATGAAGATTGTTTGGTTCTTTCCACAAAGTGTGTGTGATGGTATTTTGGGCCAAGAGGTCATGGTGTTACACTGTTCATGCAATTAGATTAACCTAATTTATGTTGTGGGTGTTTGTGGTATATATAGAAGGTCAATTCAGTATTGTGATTATGTTATGAGATACGAGTAAAAATGTTGTGTAGAGTGAAGTGTGAAAGGTGATATTGGTGAAATATGAAGTGATTAAAGTTAGTTTTCTGAGCTTAATTGGAACTGTATCTTCAACATATTACAAATGCATTGTTAGCAGTTTAAAATCAGGTAGTGAGCCATTCTTCTATTATCTTTCTATTCTAGAAAGTGATTCCTTTGTGCAGTGATCCATTCTTTATGTATAGCGATTCCTTGGATAGTGAGTGCTAAATTTTGTAATCCATTGTAATTGGTTATAATATATTGTGAGCTAATCCTCACTATGTTTTTTTTCCTTTCAATGGTTTGCCATGTAAATTTTGTGTTATTGTGTTTATTGATGTGATGCATGCTTCAATTGTTCCTTTCCATTTCTATATTTTTTATGAGATTCTTTAATTGAGTTCTTAAGTTGATGAAGGTAATAAATTTCAATGAATATTGATTCACCCACCCTCTTATTATTTTGAGTGTTCAACAATTGGTATTAGAGTTCATTCCCTTCAATTTTCTTAACCACTGAGGTAGCTCTTGGATGTTGAGCACATGGCAACTAGGAGGTATCCTATCCCTTCAAAATAAATTATCATGGAAGGGTTTACTAAAGATGACTGTGAAGTTGACATGGAAGGAGAACTAAAATATGCTCTTGATGATCTAGATAAAGAAGAATGTGAGAATAAAGATCTAAAAGAGAATATTAAGGAAGAAAATGAGTGTGTCAAGAAGTTGAGGTATCGAATCAAGAAATTTAAAGAAAGAATCAAGGAAACAAATTAGTATCTCAAACAATCAAATGAGTCAGTCACCAGTTTGAAAGCACAAGTTGAAAAAGGAAAAAGAGTTGAAGAGTGCTTGAATTCCAAGTTGAAAGACAAGTATATTTAATGTTCAAGACTTGAAGAATAAGTTCTATCTCTGAGGAAAGATATAGAGAAATCAAAAAGTCAAGAGGAAAAATTCAAGAAGAGCTCTACCTTGCTTGATGGTATTCTTGCTAGTCAAAAGGCTTCTAAGGAAAAATAAGGTTTAGGGTTTGAAAAAGGGGAAAGATCAAAGGAAAATAAAACTCCTAACAATGTTGGTAAGAAGAATATGATAAGCAAAGGAAGACTAGAGATAAGAAGAGAAATATCAAACATATCTGGAACCAAAAGAAAGATTTCAAAAGACCACCAATTAAAAAACCATATGCACAAAGGTATTCATATTTTTATGGTTACTGCTATTCTTGCAATAAATTAGGACATAGAGCTATAGAGTGTAGAAGCAAAATGAAGCACAAACTTTAACCATTTTCCAATTAGTGCTATACATGCAATAGATTTGGTCATAAATCTAGTGATTGCAAAATTCAAATAATGAATGGTTACAATAATGGTACGATGTTCTAATTATTCAATGGTTATTGTTATACATGCAATGGGTTTGGGTGTAGGGATTTTTAATGCAGATCTAAAATGGAAAGAAGTAAGTTTGTTCAACAAAAAGGTGTCATGTGTCATAAATGCAATAAACCAGTACACACAACTAAGTTTTGCAGAAGAATGTGACACCCTTTAGTTCACAAAAGAAGATTGATCTAGTAAAGAAGGTTGATCTAGTTGAGATGAAGAATGAGATGAACAAGATATGGAAGAAAACTGAAGAGAATGAAGTGACGTATGAGTCTATACCATATATTGGTGCAGATGTTTCCTCTAGAAACTAGATGGAGAGCATTGGACTAGGTGGAGTTTTAACAAAAAATCCTTTAAACCCCACCAAAGATGAGTTGTTGATGTCGTCAACATATTGGTATATATGTGTAGGTTGTTATGCTTGATCTATTGGTGAAATATTTGGTGTGAAATCTCTTATTATTGAGATTTGCAAAAACAAATTGAGGTGCATGTGATGACACAATGAGGGTTTGAAATATTTTTTTATCTTTCTTTGTTGTAATTAATGCATATTAGGTCATTGGAAAAGTGTATACTCAATTTATTAAAAAAATCTAATTTGAAAGAAGTTCAAGATGTATACTCCTTAGCTTATTGATGTAATTGAGTGATCAATACCTAAGTTCAAGAATCATCCATACAAATAATTGGAAATGGATTTTGATGGTGCATTTTAAGGGTTCCTAGTGGTATGATGCACACAGAGGATGCACATATATACATTCATATAAAGATGGATGATTATGATCACTTTAATGTGGTAGAATTTATGGATAAAGTGCTAACTAGTGATGATTTCAAGCTAAAACCAGAGTAATCCATCCTCAAGGAGAAGAAATTGGATGTGTGGAATGAGTTTTATAATTATTTTTATAAAGATGAGTGGGTGAAGTTTTTCTTGAGTAGAATACATGAAAAATTCATGTGGTTAGACTTGTCACACATGATCACTAAGGATACAACTAGGGTTGTTACTAGTTTGTGCTCCCCTAGACCTGTTATGGCATTGAAGGCAGTGAAGAATGAGGTAGTGATAAATATTACTAGAGAAAAGTTTGATAAGTATGCCCTAATGATGAATAATATTGATGATCCAATAGTCAAGTATGCATTGATGATTATTAGCTATAAGATCTTCTATAAAAATAGAGACAATCTGGTATCTGCCATCACAATACACACAATGCACCAGATAGTGAAGGAAGGTGAAGACATTGATGTGTGTGAGCTCCTAAGATTGCAATTGTTGAAGAATCTGTAGAAGAAAAAAGAGTCAAGGTACCCTTTTCAGTATGACACCCCAATTATTTGCTTCTTGTTTTACTTTCTAAATGAAGATCTTGGATAAAATAATTTTGTAAGGAATGATGGTATTTCGGTAGTTGTACAAATTAGAGATCACGTAAGGAGGTTTATAGATCTTGAGTCCTAGAAGTTAGATTTGTAGGGAATTTTTAAAACATTTCAAGGTTGAATGCAAGAGAGATATAGGATTTCATAAAGTTGTGAATAAATACAAAAGTGACATAAATTTTATGGTTAGTAGAGACTATTGCTATATGGAAGAAATTGAACCCAAAATAGTTTAGGTTCTAGAGCTTGGCTATGAGGTAATAGAAGCTAATTTTTTTGGCCTTGCAGAGGTTGCATTGAGTAAATCTAGAGATCCAACAGTAGATAGGTTTGGTATGTATGAAGAAAAATCTAGCAAAGAAAACCTAGAGAATAAAAAGAAAGATATTTCAAAAAAGGTTGATAAAAAGAAGGTTGATTTGGAGAGAGAGTTTGGTTCACCTGAAGCCCCTGGAGATAAATATATTGGTACTTATGCCTCCTCTAGATACTCCATAGAAGTTGAGAGGGTTAGGTAGGACCTCAATTCCTACACCACCTATTGTTGCAAAGCCTTCTAGAACTCCTCCTTTTGGAACAAATCCAACAAGTGGTTCAAAGAAGAAAGATACATCTAGCACCACTATGCAACAAAAGTCTCCTAGAGGAGAAGGAAAGAAAAAGAAACTAGAGAAAATTATTTTAGTTGTGAAGATGAAGAGGAGGAAGAAGAAGGGCCCCAACTGGTTTGAAAAAAGAAATCAAGTGTCTCTCAAGAAGATATTGGTAAATATGAAAGAAAATTAATATGGTGGAGACAAAAAGTAAAAAGTAAGTAGAAAAGGAAAAGAAAGATTTCATTTTTCAAAGAATAAAAAAGAGTTCTAGGTCAAGATAAGAAGAAGGAGCATCTAAAGATAAGGAAAAAGGAAATGGAATAGCTAAGAAATATGAGAATACCCCTTTGTTCCACAGTCCTATGAAGTTAGATGCATTGTTCAATGGTATTGCAGAGTTTGGTATGATGAAGGAAACTACTAAAATGTATCTCGATGCAAATGATGAAGATCAAAAGCAACATGACACACCCCTCCCAGAAATCAATGAGCCTACTAATGAGAAATAAGAGCAAGAGCATGATCAAGAAGATATTTTGATAGACAACACTCCTCTAGATGTGGAGATAACTAATGTGAAAAAAAGAAGTTAAGAAATATTCCCCAAAGAAGATTGAAGCACAAAAAGAAGAAACCTTTCCTCCTCCAAAAGTTGAGAAGAATGTAGAAGAAATCCTTGGAAGTGGTGATAAATAAAAGAGTAATAAAAATGGAGAAGAAAGGAATAAAATATCTGGTGAGTCCTTCACACCCTCTGGAGATTCATTAAAAGATATTTTGGATATGTAGCTACAGTTTCAACTGGTGGTGTCTACATATCTATTGTAGATTCCTATGCAACAAGGTCAGGTGGACCTAGATAATATTTCCCCTCTATAGAAGTTATAGCTTGGTGAAGTATTTCATGCCTCTGCAAGGAAGGAGATTCTTCAAAGTCACCAGAAGAGTATTGAGTTGGTTGATGAAGATGTGAAGGGGTTTCATCAAAGACTTCCTAGAATATCTATTCGTAGTTCTATATCTAGTGTGCAACAACTAAATTTATTTCTTAATTCTTTTAAGCATTATTATGTTGGGCTAGAAGAGAAGATAGAAAAGGAAATGGAAAATAAATTCAATGATAAAAGGTTTTTTGATGTTTCCTATAAGTGTCCTACTGCACACACCAAGTTGCAAGGAAACTTGGAAGATGTTAAAAAGTGTTTGGAGGAAGCCAAACAATCATTTCAATTTTTTTTGAAGTGGCCAATCTCTACAAGGAGAATTAAGGATTATATGGACTCAATTGAGTCTCAAATTTCTTAGGGCTCAGGTGTTTATGATCTAGTGAGTGATGTAGATGGAGCTACAAGAACAATCATTGAGAATCTACATGGTCAATTATTTCTACTGCAAGAACAAAAGGAGAAAATAATAATACAGTATAGTCAAGTCAGAGATATGGTAAATGGAAGGCTTACTCCTTTAGCTGAAGTGTTAGTTGATGCTGAGAAGGTTGTGCAAAATAATCTAGTTCCTAGTTCTCTAGAAGGACAAGATATCCATGTTCAGTTTGAAAACTAGTTTCATATTCTTGGATTTTCCAAGAAGGATTGGGGGGCACACTTTGTAAAATTGAAGGTGTCTTATTAGGTTAATTTACCCTCATCTAGTTAAAGTGTACATTTTTGCTTTGTATATGCAATTTTTTGATTTTAATGTACATATGCAAAGTTTGTACATGGAATTGTGGTATATTTTTGGTGATGGATAATATAGAAAGGGGGGGGTAAAGTAGATAGGGGAGATAATCTCATGTAAATATATCAGTAAGGGGGGCTTAAAAAGATAAATATGTTTTTGTACCTTTTTCCCTTGCTTTCAAAGGGTGAAAATGTTTTGGAGTGTTTTGGAGAAGTCTGTTTCCATCAATGACAAAGGGGGAGATTATTGGTAACATGAGAATTATGGTGTATGGTTTTTTCATTGATGGTAGCCCATTATAGAAATGATCGTAGATTAACATGTATGTAGTTTACAAGAAGACCTAGTGTTTTTGAGGAAATTAGCTAAGTCCCAATCCATTTTTCAGTATAACATAGAAACAACTTTGTGGTATGTATTTATCTACTTTGCATCATCTTGTCATGTAGTTATAAGGTAGTCATGGTACATGTTGAAGTAGTCTATATCTAGATTTTTAGGTTTGTATTTCTTTTGCAACTAAAGATATTGATGATAGTATATCAGGCTTAGTAGAAGAAAAGTTATAGGTACAGAGTGTATATTGGAATGCTTCACATTCCATCACAAATGATTGTAATGTTGTGTAGTTTTGAAGAATTTTTTAAGGATGTCATAAGTGCATAAGCTCCAAGTGGTAAATGATTTAGTGATTTGTGTGTCGAGTTGTGAATGAACAGTTGGTTCATTCAATTGTTTCTTCACTAATTTTTCTATGTGGTGCCGGCCTAAGGGTTTTGATGTCATGCGGAGTTGAATTATGTAAGGGTATAATTCATGGGAGTGATTATAGTTCATTTTGACCTATTTTGATGAAGAAAATGTTTTGGTTCCTTCCGTAAAGTATTTGTGATTGTGTTTTGGGCTGAAATTTTATGGTGTTACATGGTTCATGCAATTAGGCTAACCCAATTGATGTTTTGGGTGATTGCAGTATACATAGAAGGTCAATTCATTATTGTGATGATGAAATGAGATATGAATGAAAATTTTTAGACGGAAGTGTGAAAGGTGATAGTGGTGAAGTGTGAAGTATGTAAAGTCAAATTTTTGAGCTTAGTAAGAATTGTATCTTCAACATGTTCCAGATGCATTGTTAGTAGTTCAAAATCAGGTAGTGATCCATTCTTCTATTCTCTTTTCTATTCTAGATAGTGCGCCATTCTTTATGGATAGAGAGTCCTCCATTTTGTAATCCATTATAACTAGTTATAATATATTGTGAGCTAATCCTCACCATGGTTTTCCCTTTCAATTGTTTTCTATGTAAATCTTGTGTTCTTGTGTTTATTAATGTGATGCATGCTTTAATTGTTCCTTTTCATTTCTACAAGTTTGATGAGATGCTTTGATTGAATGTTTAAGTTGAAGTTAATGAATTTTAGTGAATACTGATTCACCCACCTCTCAGTATTTTGAGTGTTCAACAATTTAAATAATATAAAATTCAAATGCTTTTATGTTATAGGATTGGTGATGTGTTAGCCATTGGTCTATGCATCTCATCAAATTGACAAATGAAATTTAAATTATTAATGACTAGTAAGATATTCGCTTATTTTGCTCGTATGAGCAAGTATTGCTAGAAATGATGGATTTTAACTATTACTTTAAGGAATTTGTCTCAAATCCATTGGATTTATAATTCTCAAGCACCCTAGCAAAAGTTGTAACTAAAAATTTATCTATTGAGGCATTTTCAAAGTTGTAGGAGAAATATTAGGGCTTTCTTATTGTCATAAACAAGTAAAATAGGATCTTTCTCTTTGTGCTACGAAAATAATTTCAATTATTGAAACTTATATCACTAAGGTTCCCTTGATTATATAAAATTCTATCCACGATTATTAGAAACACCAGTTATTAAAAATATAGAAAACCCTAGTTCTCACAATACCCTATAATGAGTCGGACCACCTCTTACAGCAATAAATTGAAGAGAGTGATTGAACAAGACTTGAGAATTCAATATCTTTGGTCTTATAAGAAGGAAAAGCATGCCCAATTAACTATCATCCTATCACACAGACATATTGATAGGACAAATTCTATTAGGGATGCGACTATCCCTATCTAGGGTTGGGAACTATTCAACTATTGATCTAGGTGTAGCATTGTTGTCTATCTTATTTTTAATATATGTAACCTAGACCTGGAAAGACTTGTATTCCTTAATATATTTGTAAATTCTTAATCTATTATAGTCATCAATGATTATTTTAATGGAAAAGCAAGTACTCTATTAAATTTTAATAGAAAATCATTAATGATAATGAACACATGAATGATTTATAAGGTCTTTAATAAAAATATCATAGCCAATATCCCAATTCATTTTAATGTACTAAATAGAGAATACACAACAATAGGTTCAACTAAATATTAAGTTGGCTACTCGACCACGAGAAAAGGACACTAGATAATAAGCTCACCCTAGTTTCCAAAGATGAGCAAGAGTTGTTCAACATAAAAAAATTTAAAAATAATTTCATTAGATAATATTATTTATTATTTCAAGTTTTCACAATTGAATTCAAACCAAAAATGATTTTCCACTTAATGATGAGGGATACATACATTCAGTAGAGGGATGTTAACAAGGATTTTAACTTTGTAACTCTCATAGTAGAAGACATTCACAAGGAGCTAGTAGCATTGAAATCTGATGATAAGATTCCTTATTTCAGATGGTATTCTATGTTGCTACATATTATACTATATTTTGGTTAGAGAGATTGGAGAAAGGAGCTTAAATTAAAATTATACTCTTAAAGGAGATTATATTCCTATTCAATGGAAAGAATGTATCTAGGATATCCATTAAAAATCCTCCAATTACACCAATTTTTAGAAGCATTTTATCCCAAAAAATTTAAAGAACCTAGGTCATCAATTAACAAATTATCAAAAGGTGTAATGAATATTTTGAGGCCCAAGGATAAACTACTAAAAAAGGGATTAAACCATAGTTGGTGTGATTGATTCTTGAACTCGCATACAACAATTATTAGATTTTATTGTGCAAATGTGGAACCACACATCTTGTCCAATTTTTTTACTAATAGAATTTCCCACATGAAAATATGTGGCAATTGAATGATTTAGATGAATTGCATATAAGAAATCACATAAAGGGATATTTTTTTCCTCCATGAATTGTGTTCTCTAGTTTTTGTATTATGGAAAAGGAAGTATTGAAGTTGTTATCTCCTAAGATAAGATCCTATAAGATGAGCATGGATAAAATAAGGAATTATGAACCTAATAACTTCATTGATAACATAAAAAATGGGTGGGAAAATCTCCATTATACCATGGATTAAATGAGGGAGAGGATTTGAGTAAACATTGTACTTGTGCATTAAAGTTAAGGTAAATAAGGAAAATAGTTATCTATCTTTGTGGGAGAAGTAAAAAGGAAGAAGAGAGGTACACATAATAAGGGGGCATACATAGATATTAAAGATTCTATTATTAGGATATAGATGATTCTAGATAATATCACCAACATTTGATTCACGGATCCTATAATAGCTCCAAGGAAAGGTAGACAAGAGGCATAAAAATAAGAAAAGAATTTGAACAAATAGTTCTACAATATAAAGTATAGGTATCAGCAAACTAGATATTCAATTAAAAAAATGAATTCTTTTGAGGCATTGGAAGAAGATCTAATGCCCAAAATTTTGGATGAGAACATAGAAATTTGATAAATGGAAATTATATTTCAATAAGGTATTTCCTACTTTATGTACATCACTTTTTGTAGGTGTTGAATTGGACTCACTTCTATTGAACAAAAACACAAAAATTTTGGTAAAATTGGAATCAAGTTTTAAAAACTTCATTAGAGAAACCAAAGGAACATTGGATGCAATATATGTGGCACACACAACTAGGGTTGAAAATTTATTTGATTTTCAATGGCCTTCAAAAGGAATGTATGGCTCACAATTGGAAAATATAATGATTAATATCAATCTTTCTTATATCATAAGAGTTTAAAAAAAAAAATCTTCAATATCAAAAGAAACTCATAAATTTATATAATGGCTTCAAAAGGTTCTTGGGTTTTTAGTTGTTAAGGGGAATCTATTTTGTTTCAAGTTGTAACCTTGTTGTATTTCAATAGAGTATTGGTTGTTAGATGTGAAATATGATAAGTTTCATTTTATCTTAATCGTGCATGTTCATTATTTCTTTGAAAGGGGAGTTACGCTTCATTGTAAAGGGTTTTGATGATTATAATTTTGAGTGGTGTTCCTAGGCTTTAGTTTCTTTTAGGATTTTTTTTTTTTTTATATAATTAAGTTCTACCAAAAGGGGGTAGATCTCATAGTACAAAATGTTGCTTGAAGATCCATTTACGAAGGTCCAAAGACAAGAGGGTTCTATTCGATCAGAATTTGAACTCCCAAACCCAATATCTTTGGGAACTGATCCTCTGTATTTATCCAACTTATCCCACCCCTGACCAATCCAACTTCTTTGTCTTTTGAATATCTTCCTCAATGATCTTCTGGAGATTCTCCCATCGACTTGCTTTCTCAAAAACCATTTCCTCACATTTTTATTTGACCCCAACGTTGGCTATGAAATCAGATGCTTTGTTCGCTTCCCTATAAGTGTGTGTTATATTGTAATCAGGGATGCTTTGTAGATGGTTTATAATGTTCTCAATGATTCTTCCAACCTTCCAATTCAGGCTCCCTTCATTTTTAATAGCATTAATTATTATTTGGGAGTCACCCTCCACATCTAAGGAACCAATTCCATGCTCAACACAATGTTTTAACCCTCTTTCTAATGTAGTCCCTTCTTCCACGTTATTGGTGTTGCTGCCTAAATATCCACAGAGGCCAAAAATCATCTTTCCTTCGCTATTTCTAAGAACACCCTCATAACCAGCTTCTCTCGGGTTGCCTTTAGTTTCCTCATCAAAGTTGAATTTGAGCCTCCCCTTCTTCGGAGGCTGCCAAGATGCTAATTTCCTTTTGAAGGTTTTGGATACTATGTTAGTATTGGGAGGTCTAAGACCATCCCACTTGCCCTGAATGCTCTTATCCCATTTGTTTGAATACTCTATCTTTCTTTGATAAATTTTTGCATTGATTGTCTCACAAATCCCTTCCTTGATTTTGTTGATCACTGTTTCCAACTACCTTTCTTTGTCTTCAAATATCCTTAGATTCCTCTCCTTCCATATATGCCATAACACTCACAATGGCACTATGATATAGTATCCATATCTTGTATAAATTATTTGTAACAACAATATACATTTTGAATTGAGGCTTATATTAAATCATGCTTCAATGTGTCATTGTCTCCATGTTGTAATTCAATATTTCTTTTGAATAATATAATAAAATATTATTGAGTTATTTTATACAAATTTCTTTCATTGAATCTTTTTTATTGATATATTTGTGTTTAAGGAATGGAGTAAATTCCTTCATGAAAATACTAAGGATATTATTGTTACAAGTAGATTACTTAGTAGGATCACATTGTTAGCCCTTTGTGTGTCACATTACTATAAGGTAATAATATTTAAGTTAGCTATAAAATGTTGAACACACATATTTATTAAGAGGGGGGTGAATCAATACCTAATCAAATTATTTCATTTCATCATCAATTAACCAAATAAATTGTGACAAGTAGAACACATAATCACTCAACCATAAAAACTAGATTTACATGGAAAATCGTACAAGGAAAAAACCACGATGAGAAAGCTACTTGGATCTACTGTCTAAATCTAGCCTCACAAATAAGAATATATTTTTACAATAGGTTTTATGGTCTTTAAACAAATTAATTTTACAACTCCTTGCTCAATACAACACTTACAACAGAGGTTTACAACCTCAACATACAACTGAAATATTTCAACACTTCTATTACCTCTAGCTCACTACCTTTGTTAAACTCACACATACATCTTCAACAAGCTATGTTACATATGGATCACTACCTTTAGCATATATTCTCATTTACATTCACACATGCTTCTTCATAGTTTTCACATTCTCTTACTATTGATCTCTCAGAACTAATCTTTGCCAAATTTCATTATCAAGAGACATTGTGTGAATTTTTACTCACACATTTTATTCTCAAAACATTCACAACACATCCACACTATTTATCAAAATATTTGATATTCTATTTGTATCCTCTAGAAGCTTCAAAAAATTTCTCCTTGTCGGCTACAAAAATACAATATGAGATATACAATGGTAAGAACATTTCAACTTTGAAAACATTTTTAGTAGAAGGACATCACATACAATTCAAGTTGAAAGATATTTAGGACCTATTTTCCATAGATCGCATCTTCAAAATTAATGCACACATCCAAAAAATAGGCACAAGCAACATAATATGTCAAGTCAAGCCAACAAGCACATAAACTATCATGCATCAACTCCAAACCAATGGCGGTAATAGAGAGACCAAGTAAATTTTTGAGAATCACTCCAACATAATGATATGGCTTGCAAAAACACTTCTCTACACTCCTTTTGTTATTTCATATCCTTTTCTCTAGTGTAAATAATTCATACCAAAAAACATTAATTCTAGGCATACAGTTGTACAAGGGAGGATCACATACTAGCTTATGGATCATTCAAAGAACACAATGAGACTCTACTATGTATCTCATATCATCTTGACATAAATTTGAGCAAGTCCTTACTAACATGGGTCATTTGATCACCAACAAACCAACCTACCAAGTTGTCAAAACATAGATAACACACTATCATCTATAGAAACACTGGTGGTGCACAAAATGATGTGAAAGTTGAACTAAGTAGACACACAACCTTCATGAGCATAAATCCAAATCTGCAAGGTAAAACAATATGATGTGATGTGTTGGTTGAATATTTTTTAATCAACTAATTGATTACAAAATGAAAATTTGAGCCACATCTTTAGTGAGATTAAATCTCTTCTCGTAGAAAGGGGAGGATCCCTTCTTATTGCTCACTGAAAAAAACTAGCAACTAGCAACTAACCTAGATTATATACACTACAAATATCAATGGGTGTTTCCATTCATCCTTTCTCTTGTTTCACAAAATATGTTTTCCTCTTACAACAAACACAATTATATCCCATGAAAATTAAATGTAATCAACCACAGAGTCCTACGTGAGCAATAATAACCAGCATCTAGTTTGATTAAATAAAATAATATTGAAAGTGATACTAGTGAATGTCGATAGCTAGAAAACCCACAAAAGCACAAAGTATTTTGTTGCCTTCTATGAAGATTCCAAAATATAAAGAATGGTATACGTTTCAGCCCAATGTCTCTAATATACGCCACCAAAAGATCAAAAAAATATAGATAACAACTTGCATCCCTAAGTCTTCGAACTATCACCAAAGTGCACACACAAACATAATCTTCAAAGATAATAATGTAGCTCAAAGTTTACAAAATCATATTTGAATCCACTTATAAGTAAATGATATCATGCCACTATTCAATCATATATAAGATAATTGAAAGGAAAATAGATGTGCGGAATCGCTTTCCTAACGCTAATACAACAGAGGAGAAGTGCAAAAGACCAGTTTTAAAGCTTTTTAAAACAACTGAGATGAACACATACAGAGTAAAAGGGATAACATAAATAAGAAATCATAGATAACACCAGATTTACGTGGGAAAACCCTTTTAGGAAAAAACCCACCACACTGAAGAGAAGGCACTTTGTATTACAGTAAAATAAATTACATACAAAGATCACAGTCCTTACTCTCTAATAGTTAGCTCACAACAAAAAATTTAAGAATTCATTAGGCTCACTATTACAGTACTTCTACAATTATACAATGAATCACTACTAACTTCTTTGTCCCATTCTCTCTCTCTTTACCGTCACCCTTCGATGACTTATATCAATGTAATCGACTATAAAAGTCTTACATCCCATCAAACATTCCAACCAATTGCAAGTCCTAATGATGAATCGATCACCCAATCAAGTAATCCGATCTTCTCTGCATCGGGCCGCCCAGACATTAATTTCCCTTGCCTTAATTAGATCCTTTTACCAGTCGAAACACATCT
Organism: Sequoiadendron giganteum; assembly: GCA_007115665.2. Lineage (NCBI taxonomy): Eukaryota > Viridiplantae > Streptophyta > Pinopsida > Cupressales > Cupressaceae > Sequoiadendron > Sequoiadendron giganteum. The sequence continues at coordinate 105,712,372 of CM021106.1, read as the reverse complement.
AGAATTTACTTCTTTCACTGCTCTAGACTTTGACCAATCAGGTATTGATTTATTGCCACACGTTTCCTTCCCATCCACTCATCTCTTTGACCATGAGTCAAAACTGCCACTCGAGCTCCAAGCTTCTCTTACCATGCCACCGTTGATCCCTATGAGACCTCTCATGGTATGGTGGTTCCACCACCCAACCGCAAATCCCTTTTAACACTGTCGTAGTACCGAGGTAGTGTCTTGTCTGCTAGATCGTTACTTAGCACTGCATCACCACCAAGTTCAGCATGATCTTCCATGGTATAGCAGTGCCACCGCTCAACCATGAGGCTAAGAAAAGACTCCTGTTGTTTGGCAGTAACCACCTAAGCTGACTGTCGAGCTCCACTATTCTACCAGTCCCTAACCGCAAGACCTCTATGGCAAGGAGGTAACCATTAGCTTTGATTGCCATGGCTTACTGCACCACCGCGACGTGGCCAAAAGGTCATCACGGTAGGGTGGTAAGCGTTCTTTGCAAACCACTAGCCGTTAATTGCAACACCCATGGTTTCACTAAGCAACACCCATGGTAAGGCGGCAATCGTCATCCTGACCACCACCCTTCGCCACGCTGCCACCATGTCCCTCACAAAGTGATACTGCACATCAATGTGCTTTGTCCTAGGATGAAAAGTTGGGTTCTTTGCCAAAAAAATGGCACTCTAACTGTCACAACAAATAGTAATCTGCCCTGCATCAAAACCAATATCAAAACAAAAATGACTTAGCCAAACTGCTTCTTTGTAGGCATGTGTTGTTGCCATGTATTTAGCCTCTATAGTGGATAAAGTAACTACATCTTGTCGCTTTCTCATCCAACTGAATGCACCACTGTTTAGCGTAAAAGTGTATCCACTGGTGAATCTTCTACTGTCAAAGTCCCTTGCCCAATTAGAATCTACATATCCATGAATGCTAAGTGTTCTCTATGATGCAACCAAACTTCCATGGTAGCACACAACATATTTTTAAGTCCCCTTCAAATATCTAAAAACTCTCTTCACAACATCCCAATGTGATCTTCCTAGATTTTCCATAAACCGGCTGAGAACTCCCACTACTTAGGCAATGTTCAGTCTTATACAAACCATTGTGTACATTAGACTACCAACAACACTTGCATAAGGCACCTTGGTCATGTCCTCCATCTTAGTAGTAGACTTTGGACAATCTTTAATAGATATTTTTGTTCCCTGCATAACTGGAGCAACTAGTTGCTTGAAATCATCCATACCAAATCTCTCCAGAATTGTATTGACATATTTTCTCTAACTTACACAAAAATTTCTGCCCGTTTTGTCCCTGGTTATCTCCATCCCCGAAATATACCTTGTCGCGCCCAAATCTTTCATTTCAAACTTTGCAGACAACTGAGATTTAAGATCAGAAATCATAGAATTACTATTTCCTATGAATAACATATCATCCATGTACAGGGTAATAATAAGCACACGATCATTTTCAGATTTATAATAAACAAAATGATCAAATTTTGATCTCACAAATTCCATAGACAACACAAAAGTGTCAAATTTCTGGTACCACATTCTAGGAGACCTCTTCAAAGAATAAAAATATTTCTTTAATTTACAGACCAGACTTTGTTTATCTTTTTCAACAAAGTGACCAGGTTGGGACATGTAAATTTCTTCTTGCAGCTCTCTATGGAGAAATGTTGTCTTCACATCCATCTGCTCAATCTCTAAGTCATATGTTGCTGCCAATGATAATAGAAATCTGATAGATGTTAGCTTTGCTATAGGGGAAATTTTTTCTCCATAATCAATTCCCTCTATCTGTGAAAATCCCTTTGCAACCAACCTTACCTTATACTTTTCTACACTGCCATCTAGACCACTCTTCTTCTTGAATACCCAATTGCAGCCAACAGGCTTTCACCCTTCAGGCAGAGGTACCAAATCCCAGGTTTCATTTATTTTTAATGATTCCATTTCTTCATTCATGGCTTCCAACCAGGAATTTGAATCAGACATACTAATTGCTTCTTTTATAGTCCTAGGCACAGTTTGAATCTAACATAGAGAAACCATACCTATCAAGTTGTCATTTTTCACGTGTAGACCTTGTTACTAGTTGAGGTTGTGGTTCTTCATCTTCAAAACTCTCAAAGATGCTTGAACTCTCCTTAGTTTTAGGTACACCAAGTAGTTCCTCTTTTTCTGGAGTTTGAGGAATCTGAACTACATCATTTTTCTTTTCTCTTTTATCTGTCTCTAGCTATGGATGAACTATTGAAGGTTTTAGCTCACAGAATATTACACTTTTTTTGTACATAACCTTCTTAGTATTAGGATTCCAAAGCTTGCATCCCTTCACACCAACACCATAATTGATGAAGATACATTTAACAACCTTGTTCTCCAACTTTGATCTTTTCTCATTGGGCACATACACATATGCCTCATAGCCAAAGACATGAATATGTCTAAGAGAGGAATTCTTACCAGACCATGCTTCCAAAGGTATCTTCTCAACAAGAGAAGAACAAGGTAAATGATTTACCAAGTAACATATTGTAGCCACAGCCTCAGCCCAGAACTTTTGCTCTAGACTAGCACTACTCAACATACTTCTTTCTCTCTCCATTAACGTTTTGTTCAACCTTTCAACAAATCCATTTTGATGTGGAGTATAAGGTGTAGTTTTATGCCTTTTAATTCCATGTTCTATCTAGTACCTTTTAAGTTCTGCAGAAAAAAATCACTGCCATTATCTGTCCTCAAGACGTTAATTTTCTTTCTACTCTAATTCTCTACCAAAGTTTTAAATTCTTTAAACCGATTGAACACTTTTGATTTACTCTTGAGAAATTATATAAATGCCCTTCTCGAATAGTCATCAATAAAAGAAACATATATCTATACTTCGATAATGAAGGAATATTAACTAGACCAAACACATCAGAATGAACATAATCTAATACACTAGAAGATTTATGAGGAATTGAATAAAAAGAAACACAGTGTTGTATTCCATAAATACAATGTTCACAAAAATCAAACTCAAGGTTACAATCATCAAGCCCTTCTACAAGATTTTTATTTTTTAAGGTTTTTAAACCTTTCTCACCTATGTGACCAAGTCTATGATGCCACAAAATGGTCTTCTCTGTTGGGAGTTTCACCTCCAAAGCATTTACAGCTAGAGAAGTGTCTTCATCTTCTTCTACAGGAACAACTTTTCTTTAATTTATAGAGGCATTGTTGCATTGAATAGGATGTGCATCCAACTTGTACAGAGTGCTAGTACATACACCCTTAGCTAGAAGCATTGCACCTCTAGCCTTCTTAAATCCTTTACTCGAGAAAGAAACTTCTACACCAGCATCATTCAACTTACTAAAAAAAAGTAAGTTATGAACCAAACCTAGTAAATGTAAACGCCACCAATCCCTTTGATTCTACCATCAGAGAAATTTATTTTGAATCTTCCACAGCCAACAATCTCCAATTTTGAATCACTCGCCAGGTACACCTTTCCACCATCATACTTGTTGTACTTAGTGAACCATTCTCTATGAGACATCATGTGAAAGTATGCACCCGAGTGAACCACCCAAACATCATTTGATGCCTAAATCGCCAGAGCTGCAATGAAGGAATCTGCATCACTTTGAGAAGAGTCATTGTCTGAATTATTACTCTTCTTCTTCTTCTTCTCCTTACAATCCTTTTGAAAATGACCAAACTACCCACAATTCCAGCATTTCACCTTGGAATTTTTACCGGGAGACTTCGATCTCCCTACTGATTTAGATTTGGACTTCTTTTCCTTCTTCTTTCCTTTCTCCTTCGATATACCTTGAACAACAAGGGCATCTTTGGCCATTTCTAAAGACTTCCTACACATCTCTTCAAGCAGCAGTGAGGTAACAACATCTTCCATCTTGAAAGTAGTGGTTGTACTTCCAATAGCCATTACAATATGATCCCAAGTGTTAGGTAACAAACATAAAAAGAGCATGCAACAATCCTCCTCCTCAATATTTACACCCATAGATTCCAACTGAGCAACACTCATATTAAATGAGTTTAGATGGTCTGCAATAGATGCACCTTCTTCCATCTTCAAGGAGTACAAATTCTTCCTCAGGAATAACTTATTTACCAGACTTTCCCTGATAAATATCACCAAGCTTCTTCCATAATGAAGCTGTAGAATTCTCCTCATGGACGTTCATGAGTACAAAATTGGCCAAACTAAGTCTTATCAGTCCTCTTTCTTTTCTATCTACAAGATCCCAATCTTCTTGCTTCATAATTTGTGGGATAGCTCCAGACACAACAATCCAAAGGTCTCTATCCACAAGCAAGTCTTCCATTTTGAGTTTCCATAACTCAAAGTTGCCACCATTGAATTTTTCAATCTCTACTCTACCTAATGTACTCACCATCTCAAACATAACTAAGTTCTAGCTTTACAATACTCCCACTGGAACAATATTAGCACAAAAAACCAACCTTACTAACAAGGATAACACAATTGGAAAAGTTCTGATACCACTTGAAAGGAAAACAGATGTGCGAAATCTCTTTCCTAATGCTAATACAATAGAGGAGAAGTACAAAAGACCAGTTTTAAAGCTTCTTATAAAAAATGAGATGAACACATACAGAGTAAAAGGGATAAAAGAAATAAGCAAACAAATAACATCAAATTTAGGTGGGAAAACCCTTTTAGGAAAAAACCCACCACACCAAGAGAAGACACTTTGTATTACAGTAAAATAAATTACATACAAAGATCATAGTCCTCACTCTCTGATAGTTAGCTCACAACAAAAAACTTAAGTATTCATTACACTCACTGTTACAATAATTCTACAAGTATACAATGAATCACTACTAACTTCTCTGTCTCATTCTCTCTCACTTTATAGTCACCCTTTGATTGACTTATATCAATGTAATCGACTATACAAGTGTTACATTCCATAAAACATTCCAACCAATTGTAAGTCTTAATGATGAATCGATCACCCAATCAAGTAATCTGATCTTCTAACCAAAATTCTCTCCATTGGGCCACCCAAGAAATAATTTCTCTTGCCTTAATCAGATCCTATCACTAGTTGAAACACATCTACCATTTACTTCTTTTATCGCTCCATAGTTCGACCAATTGGGTATTGATTTCTTGCCACACGTCGCCTTCCCATTATCTCATCGCTTTGACCATGAGTCAAAATTGCCACCCGAGCTCTAAGCTTCTCTTATTGTGCCACTGCCGAGCCCTGTGAGACCTCCCATAGTATGGTGGTTCCATCGCCTAGCCATGGATCCCTTCTAACACCATCGTAGTATCAAGGTAGTGGCTTGTCTGCCAGCCCACCGCTTAGCATAGCATCACCACCGAGATCAACATGATCTTCCATGATATGGTAGTGCCATTGCTCAACCGCAAGGTTAAGAAAAGCCTCCCACGATCTGGCGGTAACCTCTTGAGCCAATCGTTGAGCTCCACTGTGCTATCAAGCCTCGACCACAAGACCTCCATGACAAGGAGGTAACCGTTAGCTTTGACCACCACGGCTTACCATACCACCGCAACATCACCAAAAGGATATCATAGTAGGGTGGTAAGCAATCTTCACAGACTGCCAGCCATTAACCACAACCACTATGATTTCATTGAGTGACACCCATGGTAAGTTGGTAATCATCATCCTGACCGCCGCCCTTCACCGCGCTACCGCACCATTATCGAACCATACCTGCGGTATGGCGGTGAAACTTTTCTTAACTGTCACCCATCAACTACGCTACGACCAACATAAGAAGGAGACCCCATAGTATAGAGGTGACACCGCCCAACCATAGATATACTGACATAGGTCCGCGATAAAGTGATAAACTTCCATACCACACCTCTATAAAAGACTCTCAATGGTAGAGCGGTAAAGGCTGAGAATGGATGATAATTTCACCAAGTCTTTTCAGAGGTTCAAACCAAAAGTTGAGGCACCTGTTCCCAACAATAATACAATGAGAAAGACATAAGAACAATCTCAATACATAAAAAATTTAATCCAAGGAAAAGATTGGATGCAAATATGCTTCTTTTATTGATTGAAATATGATTTACACCTCAAAAATCAAAATTTGGAAATTCTCTTCAATTGGGCAACACCTCGCTTCACAAGCTAAAAGTTCACTATTTACAAAAGATCTCCCTTATATATATAGAGGAGAGCCAATAGCTAAACTAGGAAAGCTACAACTAACTTGACTTATTCAACAATAGAGTTCAATTTGATTTAGAACTTCTTTATTTTTACATGTAATTGTATATTTACAAAAGACATGTAATATATCATCTAAAAACCACATATTGCATAAATGGAAAAATCTTGAAATAAAGTATCTAGAACAAGTACGTTCATTCATTCTTCATCATGTTTCTCCATGGCCTCTTCATATTTCTTTAATGCTACTCAGACTTTTGAATAATTGGGTCATATTCCATGGTCGGACACAATGAGTACCGGAATGATAGAGTCCTCGATATTGATGCATGCTTTGTTGTGCCTCTCCAATATTATTTTTAGGTTATCCAAGGTCACTTGAAGATCCACCAACTTGTCAATAAAATCAAATTAAAAAGATTCATCTTCAATATTTTCCAGAATTAGTGATGTAAACTCTTGAATAACAGTGTCAATGGGAAGGACTTTCTGACTATCATCTAATATTTGGCAAGGTAGCTCCTCAATCCTAGCAATAATATATGAGCCTCTATCATCATCTATCTCTTGAGCTTCTTGAAGATCTTTTATTAGCTCATCAATGATATTATTTTTATGCTTCATTGTTTCCCAAATTTTAATGAGAATTTTTCTATCAAGAATTACCCCAATTTCTTCTAAGAAATCAAAATCAAGATATTTCATTTTGGTCCAAGCTTAATAAAATTTCTCCAATTCTTGCAGATTTGGAGATATTGTATCAATTATTTGGCTCAATTATTCCTTCACATTTTCCATATTTCTAATCCTTTCGATAGAATATTTTAGCTATAATGTGCCTTTGTCCAATATCCTATTGATTATAATAGCTCTACCTCATGCATGTGTCCTCTCAGACTTGTGAATAGAAGGATCTTCTATACTTATAGAAATGGGCTCAATTGACTAAGAAGATTGGGTTATTTTATGGAGCACTAAAGTGAGTTATTCAACCCTAAATTTCAATTAATCTTTCACAATCTTGTCCTTATCACATTTCTCAATGAGGGAAGCCAATGTTCCTTGTGCATCTTCCTTTACACTTTCATGTGTCCTTTTATCGAGCTCTATCTTGGTGATAGAATATTCTGAAAAATCAACTTCCTCTACAGTTTTATCAGGAGGAGGTTGTGCTATCTCTGTATGCTTGTAACCTAATTTATCAACCAACACTCTTGAAAGAGTTTTGGACTTCTTTGTGGATTTAGTCTTCATAGGCACCAACTAACAAAAATTAAAGTTGTCGGGAGAGACATCTTGCTTCTTCCTCTTTGGTGTTTGAGAAGACAACCAAGTGGGAATATGAGGAGAACCCACGTCTAGACCTACCACCATATTTTGAGTTGATGGTACTATATTGAGAATGGTGGTAGCTACAAGAGGTGGAGTGTTGGTCAAAACTAAGGCTAGAATTTCCACATTACGAATATTTTGTGCAGACTCATATATGAATTTATCAAACTTAGATTGTGTATTCACATAAAAAATAGGAGAAGACAAACTAGGAAAAGAAGTTGAAGATCCAAAAATATTTTCAAAGTTAGTATGAGGACTCTCAAAAAAAGACCCATAAATTGGGAATGAATGAATAGATTGTATTGAAATAGTATGAGCAATTGAGATGGTGGTTCCAATAGGCAAAGATTGTTCACATGTAATAGAAAGAGGAGTAGGACTAAGAAATGTTGTAGTGATAGGAGAAGAAGAAATAGGAGAGTATTCTAGAGTGGACTCATGTGGTAAAGTGATTAGAGACACTTGAGTTTCTTCATCTATATTTTCCTCTCCTTCTTCATTAGTCAGAGTAGATGGCACTTTTGTCTCTTTACTCTTACACCCTTTCAATTCAAAAATGTTCTTGGGAGTCTTACTGGTACTTGGCGCATTATTTTTATTCTTTGTACTCAACTCAATATTCTTTCCAATAGGCCCTTTGGTTTCTCTTCTTCAAATACAGTATTAAAATATTTTAATTTTATTCCCCTCTCTTGTACCCAAACATTTATACTAGCAATAATCTATTGGAATGTCTCTCTAATGGAGATCATCTCCTTTTTGGACCATTGGAAGGGAGGAAGAGGGGTATCAAGAATGTTATTTCCTCTATAAGTAGGATCAAGGATGTTCTCATCATCTTCCATATCTTTAGGAATGTAAGCTAGATTCAAGTTTACTATCTAATCTAAGGTAAGCCAAAAATAGTCAAGCTTCCTTATATCTTAATCTACCCTACAATATGCCCATATATCCTCAACTCTATGTACATGAGTATAGCTCTTTTTGAGCCTATCCTTCATCCCTCTATAATCAAAATAATGCCTCCTATATTTTTTCATTGTGACCCACTACATCTTTGTTTCCATAGCCTTGTCCTTGGGAGATGTGGTGATGGAGTATATGTTGATTATTAGGGGAAACTTCAATCCAGGCTTGTGTGATTCACCTTTCCTACTATAAACAACCATGATTTTCCTACATAGCTCCATGAGTACAATATTGTTACTCAAATACCGAGGAATCATATATGGGTATATGCCAAAACATCCAACTTTGAGATATGTGAAGGTGGGGAACTATAGGAACATACAACCACAATTATTAACTAGCTCACATGCCTTGTTTGATACTCTTCTCTTCTCAATTTATCTATCAAACATACATAGATATGAAGCAAATAAAGCATCATTGACCCTCCTGAAATGTTAGATTATTTTCTTCTTCAATTGAGAGTAATATTGATAAACATGAACTTTCATTCTATCACCTTTTGATGACAACCCTGAAAAGTTTCACATAGAAGCAACAACATAAAATAGGTATGAAGTTATGTAGAAATTCAATGAGGTACTCCCCTTAGAAATTTGATCATAGATAGTGTCACTTATCTACTTTCCCCAAAATATTTTTTGTTGTGTCTTCTTTATGAAATGAATATAAAGATACATCCACTCCTAAAAACTGGAGGAAGTGAGCAATACCTTAAATATATTGAGAAATGAGGACACCAAATGGATATTTCTCTCAATGATACATCTCATGCTCACATACAATGTCTAATTTTTCACCCTTTCCAAAAACTCATACATATCAACATGGTGAATTTCAGTGTCCTTGATCTCATCAACATTTGAAGTCATAGAGGTCATTGGAAATATGCTTTGGTACTTATACTTCATATTTTTCTTGCTTGGAAAAGGATAAAAAATTGGCAGATAAGCTACAATATAAAATTTCAAATTATCCTAGTGTTAGAGAAAATTTCAAGATTTCATGCAATAATGGGAAAAATCTATGACTTTACATGTGTTATGTACTTGGGATGCAAGGGTGCTAAAAAATTCCACGCCTACAGGGTATTTATCAAATTGTATGTAAAGGCACATAAATTCTATGCCCCCACATATAGATGTAAGGGTGGAGAAAAAACTCGCCCCTACATAGGAGATTTGGTAAAACAAGATGCAGGTCAGGGTTTAAAACCCAACCTGCACTTAGGGTGTGATTGGATATGCAGATCAGGTTTTAAAACCCGACCTTCACTTTTTAAAGTGAAAATAATTTAAAGATGTAGCTTAGGGTTTAAATCCCAACTTACATCTTAAAGGAAAATGGTAGTTCATGCATGTAATGTGGAGTTAAAACCTTGTGATGTGTATGAGAAAATATTGTTGTGTTGTTGGGGGAAAAATCCCTGCAATCACATGCTAAGGTATAATGCAGTGCAAGTTATTTCGAGTGAGGTGATGTGGGTATGTAGTGCAGGGTATAATCCTCATACTACATTTAGGAATGTAATGGAAATGTGTGGATCAAGGTTTAAATACTGACTTACATATTGGTAGTGGTATGATGTGTGGTGTAAGGAAAAACCTTGCACTACATAGAAAACATGTGCATGATTCATGGTCGGGTAGAGTTTGGTTTTGAAAATGTAACATAGGTTTTAAACCCCACTATACACACTACAAGTAGTTACATTAAGTGATGCGGGGATTAAAGCTCATGATACACATGAAACATAAAGGTGCTAGTCGAGATAGACCTTGCATGACTTACATGCTAAGATTTGTACGAAGAGATAATATGATAAGGTGTTTTTTATAGTTTAAGCCCCATATAACACCCATATACAATGACACCAGAAACATGAAAAAAAAACCCTAAAATAAAAACATATTCCCATGGAAAACAAAGGAAAACCCCTAAAATAGAAAATGAAAATCCAAGCTAAACCTTAGAAAACAAATTGTGTAAAAACTTAACAAAAACTTGAAAGAAAATAACAAAAAAAGAGAAATGTTGCATACCCGAATACTATGAAAAATGGAGGAAAATTTGACCAAAACCTACATAAAATCCAAGTAGGTATTCTTCAAACAAGAAAATGAGGAAAAGGATAATGAAAACACGAAGGAATGTGAGATAAAATGGTAAAAATGAGTTATAAAACAAAATAAAAATGGATTTAAAATGTATTGAAAACCCTCATAAAATTCCAAAAGTGTGAATCTTGAAGTGCTAAAATTCAATGTGAGTACATCCTTAAAATGTAGTCTACAAAAAGATGCAATTTTGTTGACTTTCAACGACCTTGCATGTGCAGGAAAAACACTAACACCTGAAAACATAGGTTTTCATAATCTTTTCGAAAGAAAAAACTTGATCACTCAAAATGAATTTTCAAGAGATTGGGCCACGCATGAGGGAAACTATGATTTTCCATTGTTTGTATGCTTAGAGGGCATGGGTTATGAAATGGAAATTTTTTATATGGGTTATACCACAAATTGAGTGAACTTAATTCAAGGATAACATGGTGAAGTGCGAAGACATTCAATTCTTCCTTAGTCAACACTCTCAAAAACCTAACTTGTTCTTACTCTATTAATACTAGAGAGAATTATGGTAACACTTGTGCATTTAAACTTGGAACATGCATACCTCACAACTATGTAGAGCTACCATTCGAACTAGAGGACCATATCTTCTTCTGTAGAGAAATGTGGAGCATTTGACTAAGCTATTGTGGTGAAATTCTTGTGCCTTATATAGTTTGGAGACTTTTCAACCAAAAAAAATTGACATCCAACCATAAAATTCAAATGATAATGTGTAGTTGTGTACCAATGACACCATTATTTAATTTTGACATCCAACCATGAACTTCAAAAGATCGGATAGTATTATAACACATTCAACATACAAGTGCATGTAGTAGCAACATAGGTTGAAATCAATGACAACACACTATCCACATATTAACCACAACACCATATCTTCTTCTTCAGAGAAATGTGGAGCATTTGACTAAGCTCTTGTGGTGAAATTCTTGTGCCTTAGATAGTTTGGAGACTTTTCAACCAATTTTTTATGACATCCAACCATGAAATTCAATGATAATGAACAATTGTGTACCAATGACATCATTATTTCATTTTGACATCCAACCATGAACTTCAGAAGATCAAATATTATTATAACACATTCAACATACAAGTGCATTTAGTAGCAACATAGGTTGGCATCAATGAAAACACACTATCCACATATTAACCATAGGACCATATCTTCTTTTGTAGAGAAATGTGGAGCATTTGACAAAGCTCTTGTGGCGCAAGTCTTGTGCCTTAAATAATTTGGGGGCTTTTCAACCAAAACATTTTGACATCCAACCATGAACTTCAAAAGATAAGATAATATTATAACACATTCAACATACAAGTTCATGTAGTAGAAACATAGGTTGACATCAATGACAACACACTATCCACATAATTTCCAATAAAAAATGTGTTTAGATATTGTGAACTGAGGTGATATCCATATGTGACTTTGTATCCCTAAGATAGGAATCAATCTAATTTCAAATATTCAACCAATCTCATAATATTACTCAAAATGGTAAATCCTAAACCAATTTTAAGTTAATCATAATTATTTTACATTTTCATACATGGATCTAATTGTTTATAGGGATAATTGATGATTTTCATAAAATATTTTGTAAATCCTTCAAATAATATATGGGAATGTATCTTCTAGACATCATTTAGTTTTCATGTTGTATATTTAATTTGATGTTTATAAGGGGGGCTCACATGGCTTTTGTAGAGCTTGAAGTGGAGAGGAAATTAATCATAAAGTGTGTTCCCATTCGTTTTCTAACTTTTCAATGTCTTTAAACATAAATTCTACCTAATATTTAAAAGTATTTGAGGAACTAGTTGGGAGGACCAATAGATTGGTGACTATGTTGGGGATTTTTTAGTCTCTCATTGGTTAGAGTCTTGATTTGTTACAAAATTCATCAACTAGTGTGAGAAATATTTTTTCTTTATCTTTTAATCCTTTTTCATGAGGATTGAGTTATCTTTGTCCAATATTAGTAAAAGGTTATGTGAGATATTTCAGTTTTAGTTTCCTTTCATAGGGTGGTGAATTTTTCAAAGGTTAATTATTGAAACTTCATAATAATTATCATAAATGGATGGTAGAATATCTTTATTTTACAATGATCCAAATAATAAGTTGGATGGTGACATGTAAATGGATAATCAAATATGGAAAGCTAAGAATTTAGGCAGGCCTTCTATTCCTAATACTAGTTCTTCAAAGCATAATGAAATTATTGGTGATAAGAGTAAATATTTTGGTTGTGATAGTGATAAATCTACAAATAGATCAAATTTGAATAAAAATGAAAGTGCATGGATGGGTCCTAAATACCATGAATTGTTTAATAATATTAAAAATGAAATGGAAACATAAAAATATAATTTGAGATTAAAGAAAAATATTTTCTAGAGCTATTTCCCCTAAACCCAACCTAAGAGATATCATATTTTATAAAAAATATTTATGTCCCATAAATTAAGGTGAAGGACCATATTAGTATAAGTACACATTTTTTTCTAGATTGAGAGACTAGAGAGATGGTATATAAACTGATGATGAATCACCAAGAGAAACTAGAGTAGAAAGGAGAGTTCATATCTCAAGAGAACATGATCCCTTAAAACAAGTAAATTAACTTAACGTTGAGATAGATAGAATGGGATCTCAAAGAATTAGATATTACTTAATGAGAAGCATTGAAGCCTTAAGAAACATTGATGCAACAAATATGGATGTAAATCCTAGAGGTTCTAGTCATAATATTCCTATAAACAATGCTAGAGGATCAACTTTAGGTGGATAAATAAATTCTCAAGGTGGATCTCATATTCTTTCTTGGCCACTTTTGAATTTGTTAAGGTATATAAAATGTGATTTCACTAGAAATCCTGGATATCCAAATCCTATCCAAGTTGAGGAAAGAATTGTATTACATAAATTCTTTGGAAATACTTCCTTTTCAAGATATCATATGAAATTACTTGTAAATTTAACTAATGATTATGAAATTGATGACAAGGATGTCTTTATAAATTTATTTGTGCAATCCTTGATTGACAAAGCTAGTTATTGGTATAGAGGGCTTCCTAATGTAAATATCGGTTCATGGGATGAATTTAAAATAAATTTTAGAGAGAAGTATGGATATAAAAAAATCCAAGGTTTCTGATTAATGAATTCACTAATATCCCAAAGGGATCTAATGAATCTATTTCTAGTTTTAATGCTATATTTATTAAGGTTATGAATATAAATCCTTCTACTTAGGACCTAATAAATCAATGTATTTGTTTTATATTACAATGATTATGATGCCAATATTGATTACTTATTGACATACAAAGACCCTCATACATTTGTGGATGTATATAAAATAGCCATTCACATAGTTAGAAATCAAAAGAATTAGGAAAATTCCATAATAAAAGTGATCTAAAGTTTATTACCCATGATAAAAGAAACTAGAATAAAGTGTCAAATTCTATGTAAAATACAACGTTATGAATTCCTTGAAGGAACTAAGCTACAAAGTAGGAAAAAATAAAATAAAATTATTGAGCAAACCATATAACACTACATGTCATAATGGTAAACTAGTGCAAACCAATTAGAGCGGATTCACTAGCAAAGAACAATCTAATTAATTAAAGAAGCTACTTAGTGTATAGATTTTCAACTACCATACTCCCCACTAGAATGTGTAGTCACCCAATCATTTGAATCTTATGATACCCCTTCTGATGATTGTACTGATCTTGATCATTATTCAAGACATGATAATGAACAGTAGAACATTAATATGATGTCAACTCATTTTTGCTTAGAAAATGAGGAATATTTCTCATCAAAATAATATGGATTTTATTGTGATTTATTTAAGGAACAATTCTCATCAACAATTTTTCTTTCATGATGAGGAAGAAATATTCCATATGAACAACCTTAAATATAATGAACTAGGGACACACATAATTATAATTTGAGAATTAAATGGTGCAACAGTGGTTCGGGTAATGCTATAGGTCTCTTCATTAAAGAAAAGGGGTAAAAAACTTCTATGTTAGCTAAAGAAAATAAAATCAAAGGAAAGAATGAAAATGTTGACACATAATCCAAAATATACATCAATTGATATGATATAGGTACTCAACCAAATAAATGTTCCAATGCCTCTATTATAAATGACGAGGATTGAGGAACATAAGGACAATACATTTTCACTTATTAGTGACATTGCATCATGTTTCATACACAATATAGTTGATGCAAACTATAAATTTAAGAATAAAAAATAAGTGAATAATATTCATAGCAAGGAATCAATTCATGAAATTATTGAGGTATAATTGGGAATGAAATTGATAAAAATCCCATCCCAAGTAGGCCATTTTATGTAGCCTTTTTTATCAATGACAACATGTTAAAAATTGTATGATTGGTTTTGGGGCATAAAAAAATTCATGCCCTTATCAATAATGAAACAACTAAGTATTCAGGTTAGTAAATCATACGAGAAATTCTTTGTCATAGATTCTAGAGAGGTGAAAAATATTTGTCTTATGAAGGATGTAAATTTTAAGCTAGTTGCATTCCCAAAAAATACCTACAATGTGAATCTCACAATAGTGGACATCCCTCCTCAGTATGGGATGTTACTATTAAGAAGGTTTTTAGTTGTTCAAGGGACTACACAAGTGGATTAATTCTATGTCATTACCCCTATAAATGGAAACTATGTGAGCTCGTATTGAGAGAAAATATCCTTTGCAATTGTAGAATAATTTGAGCCTCACTAATATTTTTTATTGATACTGATATTGGTAACTTTCGAATTGAAGCAACTAAGTCTGCTCAAGTTAAAGAAACATATCTTCATAAATAAATTTAAATGTAACCCCTAGTGAAACATCTATTTGATGCATTTTTATGGTGCATGTTGTAAAGAAGGGGTTGAATTTGGGGTGATCTTGATTTACCAACCAGTAATTCGTTGAAATACTCTTTTAGGTTTAATTTTAGTTACTCAAAGTTGTAGGAGATTCAGAGTTGGTTGTTTCACAATTAAAAGCTAAATGTGCATCAAAATATAAGAGAATTAAACAATATAGGGATGATGTGTAAGACACCATTCAGTTATTTGATTTCTTTTCAATTGATTGGGTTGAAAGATGAAAGAATGTCACGGTTTATTTTCTAGCCAGCATAGCCATTAGATTTGAGGATATTGTAAGGCCTAACTAATGCTTAGTAAACTTGGTGATAAACACACAATTTAGAGGTGGTTCCTAACTGAACATTCCACTAAACCCTTGTAAAGACTCCATTTAATTATCAACCAAGGCTAATGTAAGTTTGTGATGATGCTAGCACTATATGTGCATCCAAAGATTCAACACTGTCTATATCATCTAGTATAGGTGTTTACACGTGTGGAAATCATAAAACTATGAAAAAAGAAAAATATTAATTTTGGGACTATTTCTATGGGTACCTACAACTAAATATTATGACTAGTTATCTATTAAAATATTACCTTTGTAACTACTAATACTGTTAACTATGAATTCTAATCACTTGAATCACTCTAGAGGTTGACATATTGAGATTGTTGGTTATTTTCTTAGAACCAAAATTGATCTTACCGCTTACCTATGAATCTACCAGAATCTAGTGATTGGCAAGGGTAGGGATTGGCCAACAAACAAGTAAGGATTATGAGGCCCTTACTTCTACACTTCAGGCTCTGTGAAACCCAAGAGGGTAATCCTTATTATGTTAATATGATATCCTTCTTTCATTCAATCAAGAACATTTCAACACACAAATAATTCTCACATGGAGGCTAAACTAATAAAAAACATCAAAGAAGTTGGTTTCTTCTTAACAATAGTTCTCATTAGGAGCGTGAGAATGGTAATGCTTAACATAATTATAACCCATTTTATAGAATTTAATTTAATGACTGGTTTGTTGCTAAATTAATCAACACAATACAATATAATTACCTCACTTAGACCAGTGCCTCATCCTTGGAAAAAAATCAATTCTAAAACCCATACAACTTGATAACAATTTTCACACATGAAACTATTTAAAGCTTTGAAAATACTCCATTACAATATTTCAACATTATATCTCAACCCTTACTTCTTACTAGCAACCTAGAACTCAATTTAATATAAACCCATAGCTTTATTCAAGCATTTACATCAATTCTTTGAATTAATAAGCAGGAATGAAACCATACATCTATTGTAAATCAACATAGACAAATAAGATAAACCTTGATTATATTATTCATAGCTTATAAATCTAATACATAGGAAATTAAATGGTGTTGAATTGCACTATTATGCTCTATATTTTCCAATATTACTATCAGAACTTCATATACATATTAGCAGACTCAATCTTAAGACTTGAAACTAAAATGCTCAATATACTTTACAATTTTCTATGTGACCAATTCCAAAATAACTGACCAACCAACATTTTTTGTAACCAGTCTAGAAATCCCATTTATAAAGATATGGGAGAAAAAATCATCAAGCCGAAATTACAATTACAATTACATTTGTCTTTGACAGTTAATTTTACCTTAATTTCAAAGATTCCCTAGGCAATTACATTTAATCATTTCAGAATAAGAGAAAGAAAAAGATAAAAAATCCATAGGATTTGTTGAAGAAGACCAGCCAGCCTTTCAAAAGGCATCATTTGTTGTTGCAAAATCTTTCAAAACTCTTCATTTGTGTTGATCAAAGAAGATTCTCCATCAGCACCCTAGGAAAAAACTCACATACTAAACGAAAATGACACTTTCCATCGAAGCAATGGAGTCCAACACCTCTCCATCACCCCACCCAAAAATATATCCAATTCAACACCAAAGACAAAAATCATATGCCTGCAGAAAAGAACAAGTCTGTTGTCATGGCACTAGTGTCATCGAAAACAAAAATGGAACTGAGGCACTACTATGAATCGTCAGTATCAGAGTATGCCCATCCACTTGGAGTTTGTGCTAAAATTGGAGAAGCCACTACTCCTCTCTCATCAAAATCCTCATGTGGCACTAGAGTGAGTAGGTAATGGTCGTACACTAGATCAGTATCTCCTCCATCACTCAAAGGGATATATGAAATCTCAATGGGAGAGTGATGTTTTCCCTTGTAAGATTCATAAGCCTTGTGATACTTATTTTTATTATTTACTTCCCTCATAGGCTTAATAGATTTTCCCTTTCTAAAATTGACCAATTCTTTTGAAATAACCTGACTCCTCAAATTATATGTGCTTTTGACACCACCCTTCTTAGTTTTCCTAAAGGATTTCTTCTCCTTCTTTGGTGTTATAGGAGCTCCTAGTATGCCAAGTTCAATTTTTAGTCTATCATCCTAGGACTCAAGCAGACTAAGTCTCCTAGACCTTCGGACTGAGCTGGCAGACACACTAGGTTTACTCATTCTCATAAAGGATAAAACGCGAACAAGGAAAATCAATTGCAAGAAAACCTTACTGATTCAAGCTCTCAAAATGAAATTGGAAAAAAGAAATCCATAGACCTAGATAATTTCTACCAAACCAAGTGACAATTGTAGATAATTAAAACCTCCACTATCCTAGGAATTTTAACTCACAAGCCAACGAACACATAATTGGAACAGGACACTTATAAAAACCAACTTAACCAGGACAATTACGTCAACGCTTCTATAATTAAAAACCCCATACTCAAATGCCTTTTTCCTGGATCTAGACCAATCTCTCAAATCTAGATTATTGCAAAAGGTGAGATAAAATAGTAGATGATCCACATTTATAAAAATTAGGAGCATGTAGCCATTAATGATCGAAGAGAGATTCTCGTGAGTGAGCTAACAACTAGCAACTCAACTTTGAAACTGGGTTGTCGATTCCTTCATATTTAAAAAAATCAATGGCATTCCTCAAGCATTGCTCCCAAATTTACAACTTTTGCCTCAAAAATTGTGAAGCTTCCTCATAAATTTTCCATATCTTCATTTTATTGCATTAGTCATATCTAATTTGGAAATCATCATGCATCTCGACTTTGGCCCGTACCCCTTCAATTAAATCAACGAAGCACCAAGAGCCGAAGCTGGCAAGAATATTCCCCCAACATATCATCACTCATTACAAATCTGCCCTGCTTCCCAGGAGTTCAATCAACGATGTGAGAATTTGGCACGATGAAAATCTCATCCATAGGATCAAAAAACCATCCTTTTGGTAAATACTCATTTCCCATCGCTTATTGTTGATTCATGTTTTAAATTCCAGATCACATCAGTGATGGGATAAAAGGGAAATGGAACATGATCAAGCCGCGTGCACCTATTTGAAAATCAAAGGCATATGAAACATCACTCACAAGATAAATTCAAATTAGTGATAGAAAAATAGAACACCTGACCACATCACTCATCACTATTTTAAAACTCAAAGTTCACAACCAATTCATGATGAGCGATGGAAGAAAATATAAAGAGAACAAGGGTCATCACGCATCACTATTTAACAACACAAAACCTTCAAACAACTAGTGACAAAGGATAAATCAACGATAATGAGAAGAACACATGCATCATACATCGCTAATACAAAACTCAAGGTCCATAACCTATCTATAATGTGTGAAACAAAAGAAACACTACTCATCACACATCGTTAATGTGAGTCATGCATTCACAAAGCTATCTGTGATAAGCGATGAGCAAGAGCGGTTGACGAGACTTAAGTGGAACAAATTGGCACGTACTCATAAGTTGTTTTAAAAATGGGAATGCCTAGGATGATGTATGAAAAGGCATCAAAAGAAAAACCAATTTATTCTAAAGGATGTAAGGCCAAACAAGGTCGATCAGATGACCTTATAAAATAAAATATGTTTCGGACCTAGGAACAAGGGGTTGGTAACTTCACAGGCTCAAATGACTCAAGACATAACTTAAAAGATAGGGTACCGGTGATAAGGGGTCAACAATCAATTAGAACACTGGAAAGGATGTGGGCCTAAGGGTTACTAATATAGGATCTAGGAAACATAAAATCCTTTGGTAATTATAGTCACAAAACCCTATGCCCGGAGAGACGGATTTGACTAAAATTTTGTAGAATTTTAAGATGGAACATGAAGCATTTTAGGGGTTCCATCAGAGACAAAAAAACATAAAGTACAAGAAAATATCTCATTTATGATTTCATTCTAATACCAAAAATGAATAATCTAATTAAGATGATTGAAATAAATAAAAGCATCTACTATATCAATATAAATTAATGGTGGAGAAAAGTTACCTCGAGTGGCCCTTGCTCAAGTTATTGTATCCATGAAGTAAACTCAAATCTAAACTCCTTGAATCAAGTAAACATAATGATAAGCTGAAAACATCTCATTGCATATAACAATATTTCACAATCTGACAAGAATATTCTGAGATATCTTATTCATAAAAGAATAATTGGAAAACAAGTATTGTCTATGTAATAAAAAATATCACTATATGAATATATCCACACGCTATATCTACTCCTCGACCACTGATCTAACTATATAGCTTTGGGAGAGGTTTTTTGAAACAAGGACTCAAAATAGAAAACTAAATGCAAATCACCTCTCTCTTATGAAATAGAGAGTGACAAATTTTGTATAACTAAAAATATAACTGAAAAGGTGGAAGAAGACGATTAGGATTGGAACTCTATTTTAACAACATAAAAGAAGTGTAGACTGTGGAACTAGTCACGCTAGCTTCCCAATCAGAGAAAACTCCTTCTCCCTTTAATGGTCTTATTAAATGACAAGGTGATTCACAAGCATCCTCATTAATGAACACCTCTATTTCTAGAACCATTATGTTTTTCTTATTCTAGAATCTCCCCTACATCGTTGTTTTAAATCCTTTGGTTGTGGGTTGTGCTCCCTATTTGTTGTAGGATATAGTATGCTTTCTCTGGCTTCTTTGTTGAAAGGAGTTATTTCATCCAACATATACATAATACTAATAAATAAAAATTAAACATAGATCCATACTGCATTTCATACACACTCACACAATTAATTATGCAATTAAAAACATATCATGATCATATTTCCATACATCAAAACCAGATTCAAGTTGCATGAAAGATATTAAAATATAAATAATGTATATGAAATGATTATCTAGAAATGCCTAAAATTATGAACTAAACAACAAAAAACTAGCTAATACTTGGTCTCATCATTCCCCCCAACTATGATATGGTGTTTCCTCAAGCAATAAGTTTAGGGGTAGAGGTTGTATTGCAAGGTCATTTCCCTAAAATTTGTAACCATATTCACTCATATTCCATGTTTCAAGTAGTAGCCTCCATAACATGAAATTATTTCCCATTTGAAATTTTCTACCTCTTCCCTTTCTACATCATGTTCCCCTGTCCAATGTGGAACTAGATATAGCATTATTGGTGGATGGAAGGCAAGAGGTACCCATGAGAGTCTTTTTTCTCCAGCAATCTCTATACACCTATGAGACCTTTCAAGCATGGCTAAAAATTTGTATAAGGAATGAGGTTCCTTTTTCTACAATCCAGGATTTGATTCTTCCCACCTTCCTTACACAAACTAAAAATCATGATGGATGAGACCTATAGCTAGCTACTGCATCTTGACATAATCACTCTCTAACATTTATGATTCTTCTACTTGCACCCTTATGCTTCAAGAGAGTTGTCCATTCCTCTATGACTATATAGGGGTCCTTTGACTCTTTCCTGATTTGGAGAGCAATAGGTTTCTCTCTCACAACATGATATTGCATTATTTCACCCCTTTATTACTCGTTCCTAAATTAAGAAACTAGTGATCTAATCTATAAATCCCCCACAAAAATCAATGGGTTCCATTTTATATCATCTAATAGAGCAAGGTTATGTAGGTAAAATTCACACAGTTGATCTTATACATCCAATGTACAATAAAAGAAACATTTAAAAACTCAAATTTCTTACTTAGAGCAATTAGTAGATTACTAATTAGCTGGTTGAATTGAAAACATAGGAATTCATTCACCCTGGTGCATGTTCTACATTTGAGGATTTGTGCAACTTTGTCTACAATTTCCTCAATCTTGACTATCATATTTTTCAATTAAATTTCATTTTGCTCAAGAGTCCTAGCATGGTTATCTGTAATTTATGCTTTTACCTTCTTCCATGCTTCTTTTTTCTCAAAGAATTCATTAGTTCTTTTCCATAATTCATATCCTAGGGACACAATAGTAGAACCAATTGGAGCTCTAGATTGAGGAGGTCTGCCTTTAGTCACAGGTTCTTTATTCCCTATTTCCACAAGTGAAATTTGTGCAAGAACATCTAGTTTAGACCCATGTTCAAATTTATGCAATTTATCCTCCAACTCTTTAATTTTCATGTCCCTTCAATTTTCCTTCAACTAATAACTTTCCAAATATTCTTCTAATTTCTTTATTTTGTCAATTGCTTCCTGTAATTATTTATTAACATTCCTCTCTTCAATAAAAAAATCTTCTTCTTTATCTAAAAATTGATTATCTTCTCCCATATCATCTACACAACCCTCACTATAAAGTTTTTGTCGAGTTCTCTTTCTCATTTTTCTAGCAAAAAAGGCATCCTTTAAATCAGATTTAGAGGTTCTCGATAAATACCAATGTGATTTGGTTGATTTTTTTACATTCTCAAGGGAAATTCTTTTGATTCTGAATCTATTTCAATTGCAATAACACCTTTTTGTTTCTTTCCTATACCCTTAAGCTATGAGATTTCCTTGTGGGTCTTTTTTGCCCTAATGTAGGTGTTGCAAGGTGTGTGCCCTTGGTCTCATCGTGTTGTGCAACATAGTGCTCAGGTTCACGATATGGCTTAACCACCTCCCATGGATTCATTAATACTAGCGGTTGTATCGAGCATTAATAGGTTGATCATTTTGTGCAATGGTAACCTTCTATACAAAAATGTACATTAATAGGTCGGTCTTTTGGTGCAATGGTAACCTTCTGTGCAATGGTATTAGAGCTTGGGTCATGGGTTTGAACCCCTCTCTTGCACTGGGGGGACTGTTGCAAGGTGTGTTCCCTTGGTCTCCCTGTGCTATGTAGTGTAGTACTCGGGTTCATGGTATGGCTTAACCACTTTTTATAGATTCATTAACTTTGGCGGTTGTATCAGGTATTAACAGGTTGATATTTTGGTGCAACGACAACCATCTATGTTATAGTAGGCCCAGAAGAAGGCCTAGTTTTCCATTTATTGGCTCTTGATGTCTTCTTATGGGTATGGGTTTCTTTCTTTTCCTTTGTTTTGAGTTATTTCATAGTGGCTGTAGATTGAGTATCTTGTGCATACCCTCATATTTTTACTAATCTCTATTATGGGTAGGTGAAACAGAGGGGTCAAGATAGCCTTCCCTTTTTGACATAGAAAGTTATACTTTATTTGGTATAGAAAGTTCTTCTAAAATACTATCAATGTGGTTACATCTGATAAAGCTTTCCCATGAAATTTGTGGATGTTGAATTCTTAGACTCCTTATAACCAATAGGGTGACCAAAAAATAATGTGACAAGGTAGTGATATTCATTTTTCTTTTGTATTCAGAGCCCATTCTTTTCAATAGATTATAGAGAAATTTTGGAACATTAACTCGTTTATCATGATGGAGATGACTTGGGAGTTTGAAATGAACTATATATAATAAGGATTGTCTACCATCACATATAAGATAATGATATATGAAGCAACATAATCCCAAACCCATGGAAAGGATAATCTTTTAGTATCTTGGGAAGATGCATCCATATTTTTGCCATGTTTACTAAATTCATCTTTGGTGGCAACAATGTTCACCCTAATTGGAAATTTCTATCCTTCCCTTGGCAAACTAAACACTTCTATAATTTTAGACTCTAAAGCATCAACCTTCAAACCCTTGACTACTATTGCATCATGTTGTAGCGTATCTACAAATTTCTCCATCATATCATCATTGTATTATGTCAACTTTAATAAATAGTCCATCCATCTAGCATGTTGGAAAATAGGTGACACTAATCTACTTTCCAAAAGTTGATTGTGTGCAGATGGCTCTCTTCAGATTATATCACCACCCATAGTGAAAATATTCTTTGTTGTGCTCAAATTCCCTCAATTTTTTTTATCACTCTTCACTCTGCCTATGTGCTTGTGTTTTCCAAATGTATTTGTTTTACCCCTTCTCTTTCCTTTTGAATTTGAATTATAGTTGAGTTATATTGTGGAATGGGTAAAACATAAAATAGAATGGCAAAGGATTTTGAAAAAAGTGTTTGGGTTTTTGAAAACAAAGAAAATAAAAATGAAAGGTACTACTCCCCCCAACTAAAGGTATTAAGTGTCCTCACTTAATTTCAGTTATTTTGGTGGAGGGTGAAATGATGTAATGAAAATAATGAAAATGATACAAAGCATGCAAAATTTATTATTAAAGCACGTACAAACACATTTGACATCTAGATAATTATGGAAAATTAATATGTGTACCTATAGAAGTGTAGTGAACAAAAATTCAGCTCATGTGAATTTGATTTGAACTACCCACAATGAGATATGATATGATCATTTAAAATTGCAATGGGTGATGAATGATTTGACTTAATGACACATGATAAATGATGGTTGTGAAAGGATATGAGATGTATAGTGATGGGATATGAAATGAACTACATATCACATGGATATTGAGAAAAGTGATACAAATGGAACGTGGGATGAGGTGGATAAAGCTGCATGTAGTGAAATGATAGTTATGAGGTGGTGTATACTAAGGAATATAGTGTATTGTGAATGGTCATGCAATTAATGTGGAAGAAATTTTAAAAGTTCTAACAAGTGTTATGGGTGCTTGCATCAACAAGTCCCTTTTGAATTTTGTCGCATGTAGGCATGAAGCTACAAGTTCCTACTGCATCATTAACTGCACTTGAAAATGATTTTTGATTATTATCACATGTTTTTTGTGTGCATGTGATAGATGGTAGGAATTTATACCTAATTGATCTTCGTAGGTGAGTTGTGTAGCTCATTTTTTGAGTCAATTGGGGAACCTATTGTATTTGATGTTGAATCTATGATGTTTGGTACAATGTCTTTATCAAAATCATTGTCTTTTCCATATTGGTGCATCAATAAAAGAAGGAAGTCATCCTTTTGCACTAGAATTTTATAAATTTTCAATTTATGACCATTGACCAGAAGTGAAAATTTGACTACATCAATGCTCTGCAACTGTATTGCTCCATTTGGGAATAATTTTTGTATCTCATATGGGCCTAAGCATCTTGTTTGTAATTTTCCTTTATAGTTTGTGTACCTTGAGGCATAAAGCAAATCCCAATCACCCACACCAAACTCCTTTGTTTTGATCATATGATCATGCCATCTAATTCTTTATTTTTTAAAAACCTTAGTTTGGTGTATAGCTTCAATCCTGATTTCATCTAATGCATTCAAATTGTGTAATCTCTCCTTTTGTGCTACTATCAATTTCATAGCTAGTTTAACTATTTTCCTCAATATATTGTATTCAAATTCATTAGGAAGTACTATTGCTTTTCCACACACTAGTTCCTATGGTGTGAACCCTATTGTAGTCTTCCAGGATGTCCTATAGGCACAAAATCCCTCAGGAAACCTGGCCACACAATCCTTCTTGTGAATCTACACTATTTTGGTCAAAATATTATCAATCTCCCTATTGGTTACTTCCACCTGTCCAATGGATTGAGGGTGGTAGGTTGTTGACTTCCTATGCCTTATCTCATATTCCTGGACCAATTTAGTGATCGGCTCTAAGGAAAACTAGGGACCTTTATCTATTACAATTTCTCTTGGCACTCCATTCCTTGTAAATATGTCTTCATATGGAAATTTAACCATATTTCCATTTCTGGAAAGTTTCAAGGCTTTAAATTCTACCCACTTTGTTAGATAATTTGTGAAGACTAAGATATAATCATTTTTGTTTGATGTTGGTGATATTGGACCAATAAATTCTAGCCCCCATTTATCAAATGGTGTTAATGATAATTGTGGTTGCAATGGCATCTCATGTATTGTTTTAGTTGGCATGCCAATCCTCTGACACATGTCATAGCTCCTTGTTTGTTTGACTACATCCTTATGAAAATTTGGCCAGTAATAGATAGTGGTGAGAATCTTGAGTGTTGTCTTCTTTTCTACAAAGTGTCCCCCACAAGTTCCATCATGGAAGGCTTTAAGGATATCATAGACCTCATATTCCCTTATGAATCTCCTCATAATGTTTTCTGGACCTATGTCAATTAAATAACTATGTATCTAGGAGTAGGGAAAAAGTGTACCAATTGTCTCTTTTTTTAGGGGATAAATGAGGTGGTATATGTCCTACTACTAGATAATTGGCAACATCAGCAAACCAAGGTGTGTGCAAAGATAGAGAAAATAAATTCTCATCTAGAAAAGAATCATCAACAACATTTTCTATTAAGTGAGTTGGTATTCTGGACAAAAATATGCCACTACATTTTCTTTTCTAGGCTTATCCACTATGGTGATGTCAAATTCCTGAAGCAATAACAACCATCTGACAATTCTACCACCAACCATAGGTTTATTCATTAAATACCTTATTGCAATAAGATCATTTTGGATGAAGACTAGATATCCTTTGTAGTGTTTGAACTTCTTGATTGCATAGACAACTTCCAACATCTCTTTTTTTGTTATTGTATAGCTGAGTTTTTCTCCTTGACAATTCTTATTGATGTAATAGATAGCACACTCTTTATTAACTTCCTTATGTCCAAGCACAACTCCTATAATGAAATCAGAAGCATTTGTGTGTATGTGGAAAGGTAAGGTCCAATTTGGTTCTCTCAAGATAGGTGCTTTGGTCAATGTTGTCTTGAGTGCTTCAAAAGAGTACTGATATTCTATCGTCCACTCAAATTCCACATCCTTTGTGAGAAACAAATAAATGGGCTACAATTTTGCTAAATTCTTGAATAAATCTTCTATAGTAGCCAACATGTATTAGAAAACTCTTGAGATATATTTGTTTTTGTGGCATAGGGAGTGTGGAGATTATCTAAATTTTATTTGGATCCACTTGAATCCCTTCACTTGATATAAAATGTCCTAGCACAATCCCTTGGGTCATGATCATGAAAATTTTCTTATGAATCAGGGGTAGGTTGTGTTACTGACACCTTTTTAATACCTTCTCTAGGTTATTAAGTGCTCCATTGTATGCTTCCCCATAAGTTGGAAATCATCCATGTATATTTCCATGGATTCATGTGCAAAATCTAAGAATATATGTAGCACTGCCCTTTGGAAAGTGGCTAGAGAATTACATAGCCCAAAGGGAAGGATAAAATAAGAATATGTGTCCCAAGGGCATGTGAATTTTGTTTTATCTTGGTCTTTCAGAGCTATTTGAATCTAGTTATATATCTATTGAATCCATCTAGAAAGGAGAAGTACTTTTTACCTGCTAGGGAGTCAAGAACTCAATAAATGAATGGTAGTGGAAAGTGGTCTTTTCTAGTGGTTGCATTTCATTCTCTATAATCCACACACACACTCTCCACTTCCCTCCTTTATTTAGGATAATAAATAGAGGTGAAACCCATTGACTATCAGAAATGGGGTAAATGAAACCTGGACCAAGCAATTTTTGTAATTTAGTTTTGACTATTCCCTTAGTGCATGTATCATTCTCCTTTGGGGTTGCCTAATTTTTTTGAAACCATAATTAATGTATATCCTATGCATGCACATGTTTGGGTCATTCCCTTTCATTTCATGGTAATCCCATGTAAAGGTTGTTTTGTGTTCCTTTAGTATAGTGGTCAAGGAAGTTAGTTAATTCACTACTAACATTTAGTGTTTTACCTAGCATGATTTCTAAAGTCTTGGATGTTTGCACAGATGAAATTTCAAGTCCTACTATGTCTGGAAAACATTGTTGTGGTAAAAAATAATGTAAAATTTTGGATACTAACTCTAATGAACTGGAAAGGATAATATTTTTTAGAGGATTTTGTAAACATGCCAAGCAGTCATGTTGTTGTGGGTCCCTACCACAATTATTTTGTATGACGTGTGTTATCAATTCATCCTCATCTTGGTTTCCTAACAAAGGGTTGCATTCAATAGTGATGAGGGTTTGCAAGGAGCACTAGTCTTCCCCATATATGGTAGACAAAATGGTTTGCTCTAAGTCTACATGAGGCTGGGCTAGTGGATAAAGGACTAAATGTTTAGTCACATTTCCATTTGAGATAATCATGTTTCTAGACTTGAAATATATAAATTCATCTATTGTTTCTAACCATGGTCTTCCTAGAATAAGAGAATAGCCTGCAAGGTTATCCTTTGGCTACAATACCATGAAATTTATAGGGTACTCCCATGAATCTAATTCTATGACCAAGTCCTCAATGATGCCCTCAGGTTTAACTGTTGACCTATTTTCCAATTGTAGAATAGTGGGTGTAGGTCAAAGGTTTCTTAACTGTAATAGCTGCATTGTTTCCTTAGTCATCACATTAATATCTTCATCAAATTCAATCAAGGTATTCTTCATGAGAGTTTCATTTATCTTAACATCTACTAAAAGACTCCAAGTATCTGCATACTTAGGGACAATTATGTTTCCCAACATAATTTCAGCAAGTTTCCCTAACACATGTACAACCTGAGAGTCTTTTCTTTTCCCTCCTAGATTTTTAAGGTAAGGTTCTCTCACTATTTTAGTGTATATGGGAATCTCCTTGATGGATTGGATGGGGGGTATATTTATACACACATCCTTAAGTTGTCCCAACAAGTCAGTTTTAACTTGGGTTTGATGTCTTTGCATAACTAATCTTTCAAGAAAAGGAGGCTCTAGACTTGTATTTGTTGGGTGGTCCTGGTTTGACTCAACCCCCTTAGGTTGGTTGTCTAATGTTTAATTTGAGAGTTCCTCATAAACCAACTCTATTATTTGAGGGGGTGAAGGTCCAACCAATTTTTTCCTTGACCTAAGGTGGACATCACTCACCTTTACCAAATATTTAGGGTATTGAATAGACTCAAATAGTATAGGCCTATTGAATAGGCTTGTTATTTAGGTTAGGCATAGGTTGGGCTGGCAGTTGAGGTGTTGTAAGTGGTTGAGCTAATGGATTTTTTATATTGGGCATGATGGATTTTTGATGTGGTTGCAAAGGCTATTGTGGTTGTTGATAATTCATATTTTGGATTTTCCATTGTTGGCCTTTTTTCCATTGAGGTTGCCATTGGTTTTGTTATTGTTTCCATTGGGGGTTATAGTTGCATCCTTGATAGTTTTTTTGTGGCCACATTTTTTTTTGTTGTTATTTCTAGTTCGGTTGAGGATTTTTCCATTGGCTCTATGTATATGCCCAAGGTTGAGGATTCCAACTAGAAAAAAATTAATTGTTAATTGGAAATGGCTTCTAATTCAAAGGATCTTGAGGCATACCTTGTATTTTATTCCATGGTTTCCTTTGAGAAACGTATAAAACTTGTCCATCTTCACTCTCCAATGCTTGAAACTCTTTTTTCCCTACTTTTTCCTCAAAAATAATTTCCACTCTTTTGTACTTGCAATTATCTTTTCTCTATCTATAGTTAGGGCAGTATTTAGTAAGGATTTCCTTTGCTTCTTATTGCTTCTTCTTCAAATGTAGAGTTTCCAATTGGGTAGCCAAATGGCTTATGATGTCTTGTTTCATTTTTGACAAGTTACTTAGCTCCACTCTAGAGACCCCATTTGATGTCTTGCTGATGGAAGATGTTTTATCTCCTCTAAACTTATTTGTGAGAGACCTTGAGTAGTTCCTACATGCCTTAAAAATCTCCTCAAATGGTGCTTGAGAAGTATCTCTTGCCCCAATGAGATTAGATGCATCCATACACTTCTCCTCAATCCCCCTTAAGAATATTAGCTTCAAAGACTCATCAGAGAGACTATTTTGGTGGCACTTCTTAAGGTAAAACTGGAATCTTTCCATGTAGTCTTCCAAATATTCATCCTCTTTTTGAGACATCCTAAAAATGTCATATCTTCTTCGATCAATTCCTCTACTGTAGTATTGGTATTTCTCTAGGAACTTTGTCTTCATAGTATTCCAATCAAGAACAACATCTCTTCCCAAAACCATAAACCATCTTAAAGAAGCATCCTTTAAGGTTTTTGGAAATAGTTTGAGTCTATGTGCATCTATTGTATAGTTACAGCTTTTAAAAAGCACATCAAACTCAAATAAAAAGGCATCTGGATACTCAGTAACCAAACCATAGAAGATGAACAACATTGAAGGATGTATGCTCTTTAATGCATTTTACCTCTCTTGGTTGGCAATGGGGAACTCAAAAGTTGCATATTATGGTGAGTCATCCATTGCTTCATCAACCATGGTTTAAAAGGTCTCATCTATATTTGTAGTGGATGTTAGTGAAAGGGAAATTTCTTCTTCAAGAATACCCTCACTTTGTTCATTGTGATCACCAATATTCTCTTTAACTTCATGTGTTGAAAAGAGAAATTTCCTGAAAGAATCTTGTTGCCTCCACATGCAAAATTTATGACTTTTGTGTCACCCACTCTTGCACAATGTTAGTAAAATGTTCTGGTGTTGATGGATTAAAAATTGATTATTATAATGCTAGAAACAAAACTATAAACTAAGAAAGCTTTGAAATAACATAGAAGAATATTGAATGTAACACCATCCCCAAAAATGAAACCAAAAATGTAATTAGGCCCAACTAATGCTCAGTAATCATGGTGATAAACACACAATTCAAAGGTGGTTCCTAACTTAATATTCCACTAACCCTTGTAAAGACTCCATTTTATTATCAATCAAGGCTAACGTAAGCTTGTGATGATGTTGGAACTATATGTGCATCCTGGGATTATATACTATCTATATCATCTAGTATATGATTTTACATGTGGAAAAACATAAAACTATGAAATAGGAAAAAGATTAATTTTGGAACTATTACTATGGGTAACTATAGCTAAAGACTATGACTAGTTAAATATTAAAATCTAAACTTTGTAACTAATAAAACTATTAAATATGACTTCTAATGACTTGACTCACTTCGAAGGTTGACATATTGAGATAAAAAAAAACATAAAGTACAAGACAAGATCTCATTCATGATTTCATTCTCATAAAGCAAATGAATAATCTAATTAAGACAAATGCAATAAATAAAAGAATATACTATAAAAATAGAAATACAATCACCCCATTTCAAAAATGGAAGCAATGTTGCATCAAGTCACTAGTTGTGACTTTTTATCCATAATGGATGGAGTTTTTGGATACAACCAAGTGAATGTGAGGGAATTTGAGCAATATAAGACAACAATAAAAACACCATGGGTTGCATATGTCCATTTAAGGATTCCTTTTGTCTTAAAAAATGTTGGAGCCACATTTTAGAGAGTAATCTATGTTGCATTCTCTAATTTAATCAATATTAATATAGTGTTTTACCATGATGATTTCACTACATTTTTAAAAAGGTATAAGATCATTGTATGCACTTAGAGAAGATATTTAATAGAGCCTTAGAGTATGACATTTCTTTGAATCCAAATAAATACATGTTGGGAGTTAGAAAGGGTAAATTATTATGTCACATTGTATCTAAAGAATAAATAAGAATTTATCTAGAAAGAGTAGCTCCCATTGAAAAATATCTCAACTAAGAACCATCAATGGTATCCAATCATTCTTTGTCAAATAATTTTTTTAGAAGGTTTATCCAACACTTTGTTGAGAAGACCAGATCCATTTCAAAGATGTTAAAAAAAGGGACAAACCATATCTTGGAGTAAGCAGCCTACTGAAGCTTTCTAAAGTCTCGATGAAGCAATCATATATGCCCCTATCTTGAAATTACCAAAATATTCTAATACTTTTTAGTTGTTCTTGTTGGTGCAAATTAGGTGTTTTACCTATCTAGTTCACCTTGTAGCTCCTATTCACATGCTAAGTTGACTTAGGTCCTATGAATATTTCTAGAAGTCATAGTTGGCATGAGACCTTATCTTATGCCATTTACTTCTAGTGTCCTAGGTAATTTAATGTTTGTTGTCTCACATTATAGGATTAAGTCACTTGTCACGATCTTGTCTAATCATATGTCTCACCTTGGCTATATAACCAAGGTGTTCTTATTTTTAATTAAACCAATTATAATCTATCATTTGCATCCTTTGATAGAATAAAATTATTCTCTAATAGTTGATCTCTCTTGTTCTTTTATAGAAGTTCTTAGATCTTTGGTGGTTACAATAGTCAGAAAAATCTTGCATGGTATAGATAATTGTATACTAAATATTACATGGTATCATAGCTTGTGGGATTTCTTCTTGTTAGTCTTAGTTGAGAGATCTAGGTTGCAAATATTTGTGGATCTAGAAAATTTGAGTATGATTTTCTCTTGCATCAGGTGATGATCTCGAGGATATTAAGAAATTAAAAGAAGTACCAGATTGGGGGTTTCCTCTTTGTGGGTTTTTATTGAAAGTTCATTTTGAATCTTGTTGGAGCAAATTTGAGCTCACCATTGAGTTTAGGGAGTCAAAAAAGTTGTTTTTCAAATTTTCATCAAAATTGGACATTTCAAGCCAAATCTATAAGGGTTTGAAGTTGGTAAGTGGTTGCCAAATCCAAGAGATAGCTACAATTTTGGAGCATTTTGGGTCAAAATAGACCTTACTATCACATACAAGAGGCCCAAAAACCCTAATATCAACTATAAATTCACCCAAATTGGAGACTTTCATCCCAAGCACTTGGAGGATTTTTTCATCCCCCGCCATCATTTTTGTCCATAAAAAATCCATACAGTATGGATCCATACTGTATAGTCAAGTTGCACAAATCATAGGTGGTCTACAAGAATCCATCAGTAGATCTACAATATTTTTTGGTATATATCTCAAAATATTTTGTGGTTTTCTTTAAGCGGAGTGGGTGATAATTTATTGTCCATAGATGCTTATTCCTAGTGGGGTGGTGTGGAAACAATCACCTACCTCTAGCCACAACCATTGCTAGCATCTCCATCAAGTGGTTGATAATTTAAAAAAAAATGACAGTATTTAGGGTCCTATGGGTGTCTAGCAACTAAGCCACTAAGGGCTATAATTTTCCGCCCAAAGCCCTAATAAAGCATATTTTTTGAAAATACCATGACTTTCCCCTAGGGTGTTGAAATTTTGTAAACCAAATATCAAGGGAAAGATGGTTTCGTGAACTTCACATTAGTGGAAGCCAATTTTTTATTATTTTCAACAAATGAATTTTATTGTTGATTGAAGTTGGATTTTCTTTTTTGGACCTCAAAGCTCATAAATTTTTTCCATTTTATCGAATGTTCATGATTTTTGTGGTGTTGAAAAGGTATTGAGGAGCTCTACAGTTATATACATACCCTTTTTCTAAATTTATCGCCAAATATATTTTATTCATATTTGTGTGTATTTTCATTATGATTGATCACTTGGACATACTAATACCTAGAGAAGGTTTCATTTCTAGTCTAGATTATTAGGGAATTATAATTTGAGTTTGAGGATCTCACTCTAAGATAATATTGTATCATTTACATCATTTTTTAATTGGCTTGTTCCTTCAAAAGTTCGAATCAAGGGGATTATTGGTTTGAATTAGGTGGTATACCTATCTAGTTTGTCTAGTAGATCTTATTCACATGTTAAGTTTACTTAGGTCCTAAGAATATGTATAGAAGTATTAGTTGGCATTAGATCTCATATTATCTTATATAATTTACTTCTTATGTCCTAGGTAATTTAATAGTTGTTGTCTCATATCATAGTATATAGACACTTTGCTTGATATTTTCTAATCCCATGTCTTACCTTGGCTATATAACTAAAATTTTCTCATTTGTAATTGAAACAATTATAATATACCATTTGTATCCTTTGATATTATGGAATTATTCTCTCATATTTGATCTCTCTTTTTCTTTGATAGAAGCTACTAGATCTTGGGTGGCTATAATATTCAACCAAATATTGCATGGTATAGGGAATTACATACCAAATCTTACAGTTCTCTTTTCAATCCTCTCATATAATTGTTGGTGTTCTATTGAATAATAATGATAAGGGTTATGAGTGGCCTATATATTTTTCAGTAAATCCCTCCATGTTGTTCAGTTAAGGTATGATGTAATGAAAAAAAAGGCATATGCATTGGTTAAGTAGTCAAAAATTCAAGCCTTATTTGGTTGGAAGAATATTTTTTATGTTCCCCATGTAGCTATAAAAGGAATATTCACATAGTAGGAAGTCATTGGTAGGATATGTAGATGGATAAATAAAATCCAAGAGTTCAACATTAGAATCCAAATAACCAAATTCGTTAGAAGAAAAGGGATAGCTTAGTCAAATTCATAAGACTTTGAGGTGAATTGGTTAGGAGAAGAAAATTATTTTAAAAGAAATCAACCTAGAAAAATCCCCATGGTATAAGAATGTGATACATTATCTACATCACATGAATTGTCCAAAAAATATAACTAAAAAATAGAAAAGGATATTGAAACTCCAAGATATTAAGTATGTGATCATGAATGGTGCATTTTATTGTATAAATTGGGATGGTGTCCCCTTGAGACACTTAGATGAAGAGAAATATCTTAAGGTGTTATTAGAGATGTATAATGGGAGTTGTGGTAAGAATTTCATGGTAAAGACAACTACTCACATAGTGCTTAGGGAAAGTTATTGGTGGCCAAATTTATTTTTTGATGTAAAAGAGTTAGTGAAACTATGATGTATGTTAAATATTTTCTAGAAAAAAATGTTTTGGGGATCTTCCTTTAAGACCCATGACTATAGAGTCTCATTTCCAACAATGGGGAATTGAATTCATTAGTCAAATCATTGAAAGATCAACTTGAAGTTTTAGATGAATTCTTGTGGAAACAAACTATTTTACCAAATGGATTGAGGCAATCCCAACTAGAAACGAAAATAGAATAGTATTTGTAGATTTTTTATGGAGAACATTATTACAAGGTTTTTATTTCCAAAGAAATTGATAATAATCAAGAATTTTTTTCCCAATTCTCAAAATATGGGATTATTTTTTCATGTTCATCTCCTTATCATCCTCAAGGTATTGGTAAATTATAATATAGTAACAAGAGTTTAATAAATATCATGAACAATATTATACGTAAAAATAAGAAGTCCTTAGATTCCAAGTTAAGACTAGATTTGTGGGCTGACAAGGTCACTCCCAAGAAGTCTACAAGAAAGCCTCCATATAAATTGGTATATGGTATGGATGTAGTAATGCCTATAAATAAATTGTTTCCTATATAAAAATTTATCCAAGATTAGGATACAATATTGGATGATTCCAATATAAGAAGGATCAACTAGTTAATTAAACTTGATGAATCTAGAAGGAAAGCCCAAGTGGTCAACATGAAAAGTAGCAACATGTCAAATGTATTTTTGATAAAAAAGATTCTTTTGAGAAATTGTAGATTAGGGATCTAGTTATAATGTTGAATATAATGTTACAGTAGAAATTTAAACATGTAAAATTTTATCACTTGTGGATAGGATCATTTTTCATTGCGAACACTCATGGAGAAAATTCATATTTTTTGGAAAGCCTCGCTCAAAAATTTCAAGAATTGTCTATTCATGGAAAATTCTTGAAACACTACTTCTCTTGAAATCTACTCTCATTTCCATACACATTTTTATATGTTTTTTGGTCTACATCTTTGGATCCCTATCATGTCTCATTGAGACATGCATCCCTAAACAAGATCAACCTTTGAAACTTGTAGGTTTATATAGTTTTTTGTTTCATTTTTCTAAGGGAACTTATTCATTAATCCAAAAAAACTAAACCCTTTGGCCCTAGTTTGTATCATAATGTTTTAGTTTTGTGGTGAATATCTAAGCCTAATGTGTGCACTTATAATTTCTTCACATTTTAAGCTACACTCATTTACTAGCCCCTTTTTCCTAAAAATAATAATATCCCTTTGTCCTAATTTTTCAAGAAGATACTTTATTTAGCTACATAAATTTTTTATTCATTTGGTGGTACTTTCCCATGTCCTTGTGGTATTGTAATATTTGTGTGTGCTCATTCATTTGAGTACGATTTATTGATGTGGGATAGCTTATAACTTTCACTTTCCACATGGATTCTATAATAGTCCTTTTTTATTTATGATAAGTTTATGGGGTC
The DNA here is from genome assembly GCA_007115665.2 of Sequoiadendron giganteum. Classification (NCBI taxonomy): domain Eukaryota; kingdom Viridiplantae; phylum Streptophyta; class Pinopsida; order Cupressales; family Cupressaceae; genus Sequoiadendron; species Sequoiadendron giganteum. Next base: position 105,676,351 of record CM021106.1, on the reverse strand, counting down.
ACTGTTATGCTAAGTTGTTTATGTTTCATTACAATGTGATTGTTCCTTTTAGCATAGGTTTGAAAAAGTAAAATATTATAAAGTTTTACTTATGTGCTAGGATTCCACATCTCATTATTCAATTATTTGTTCCTAAAATCCATCCAAGGGGCCAAAACAATCATGTTTTATTATCTCATTGGAGTGCATCTACCTTATGCACCACAATTTCTTGGTAAGCACTTGTATTAAACTTGTGCTACTATGTTATGTTAATGCATGTCAATCAGATGTATTGGTCCTAAATGGTCATCTTCTTTCTTGATAATCTCATAGTTAAGCGATGTAGGAAAATGAATATGAACAAGGTGGTGGTTGTCCATTATAGTGTAGTGTCTTCATAGAGATATTTATTTGAGGAGGCTATACTAATACACTTTATTGACAATTGTAAATCATGGTGTAAAGAAAGAATATTTGGTATCTCAGCATATAGGTTAGATGATGGTGGTAGGTCCTTCCAATGACTTTGAATCCTTTCTATAACTAGTGGTATATCATTGGAGCATGGACGTTATTTTTTATGAAACTTCATTTGCACCCATCTTTTCAAAGTTGAGTTGATTCATTGTCTCAATATGTTCTCTCCATAGTATCAAAGAAGTTTGACATGATTTGTTACTTCATTGTGCCCATTTGAATAGGTTTTAATGTCATTGTAACATATATTTCCTTCATAATGAAACTTCACCAACAAAAATTTAGAATTTATTTTCACTACAATTTTGGTGATGTGTTGGCCATTGATCTAGACACCTCAGTAGATTGACAAATAAAATTCAAATTATTAACAACTAATGGGAAACTCACTTGTTTTTATCGAATGATAAATTACTACTAGAAATGATATATTTTTACTATTCCTTTAAGTGTGCCAACTCAAATCCATTGAATTCATTATTCTTAAACATCTAGGAAAGAGTTGCAAGGTGGAATTGAGTTATCGAGGTGTTTTCAAAGTTGTTGAAGAAAATTAGTGTTTCCTTGGTCCCATAAATGGGTAAGTTGGGTTCTTTCTCCTATGCTACAAAAAACCTTCCAATTATTGAATCTTATAACTAGGTAAATCCTTTGATTATATAAAAGTCTATTCATTATTATAAGAAACACTAGTTGTTGGAAGTATAAAAAAATATACTTCTTAAAAACCCTAAAATAAGATAGATCACCTCTCAAAGAAAGAAAATAAAGAGAGGGCATGAGAAATACTTCTTAATTCAATTTCCAAAATCTTCTAAGAGAGAAAATCATGCCCAAGGAACTATAATTTTATCTTATGGACTTATTGATAGGGTAGAGGCTATTAGGGATACATAAATTTGTTGAATTTGTCAAACCAACCTCACAGAACCCAGTGATCACTTGCAAGAAAATAAAATTTCATAGAGAAAAGATATCAAGAATAAAAAAGGTGCTCTGAAAGCCTCAAGTGAAAATGCATAAAAGAGAATGAATTTCAATTAAAATGAATGAATCCTTATGAAAAGGATGAAACCTAACCCTGGATCAAGATTAGATTAGATCATGACAAGTGTCCTCATAAGAATGAATGAGACAACATGATCTCATATTAGAAGCTTTAATCATGCAAAAAATCTAATTAATAAAAGTTAATAATAAGATAAAATAAAATAAAAGCACACTTAGCTTAAGTGTAATAAAGCATAAAGTGACCCAATTAATTAATTAATTAGGTGATTACTTTATTACTCTAACACCCCCCCTTAAGATGAACTAGGGAGAAACCAAACTATGATAAATAAATTCATGATGGATGCATGTATGGGTCCCACCCTAATGGATAATGAGGTACCCATGTACAACATACTAATCTCTCATAAAAAGGAGAAATGGAGAAAACCACAAGGGAAAAAAACTCCCCCCAAAAGAGAGAAAAGAAAATAATGCAATGCACTAATGAAAGAAGGATAGGAGGTGGATTACATGATACCCCCCATAGAAAACTTCTATCATATAAGTACATATACAATGGTCTCCATAGGAGAGATAGAAAGAGACAAGAAGGACCCCCAACAATGAAGAAACTCCTGTTACAATGGTAGATGCATGATGTAGAATCCAGAAAGAGATCCTAAAGCAGCAATGATATTCCTCCCCTTCGGAAGAAATAGATCCAAAGGATGATGTCGATGAAATCCTATGAAGAGTGATGATCCAATTTGTCTCAAGATGTGTGCCATGATAGGATGTTGAAGAATCTCTCTGTTTGAAGTGAAACATATGATGCCCAATCCAAATTGATGTCGAGAATCTTGAAATGCAACCTTTGAATGCACGAATAATGGTGGGCATATAGTGATAACCTAAATATCAAGGTAGAGGAGATGTATGTCCTCAAAATAATCCTCAAGATCTGCAGTGTGAGACTCGACAAACAAGAATGTGTCTGCAAGATAAGAATCCCATGATGTTGAACTGAATCCATAGGGGTCAATGTGCCAATATTAATGTCATCAGGAACAACATATGATACATGGGTAATCTCAGTTTGAAGAGTAGGAATTATGAGACAAGCTTCTCATCCATAAAAACATGCAAGAATGTCTAAATACTCAATCTCCTTTAAAGTATCATGATCAAAGGATATATTCTCTCTCCAAGAAATGTGTAAGAGACAATCTAAAGTAGGATCCTCTAGGAATGGAGAGAGATTGGGATATCCATAGATCTCCCAAAGATGTTTCCAAAGTGGGTGGGGACAATCAATGTCTGATACAACCAACACATTGTCACCTACAATGTGTAAGTATGCCCTTTTCCCATGACTCATAATTACCCCGTTCTAAGATTACAACTAAAGGGTGAGTAGAAAAATCCATGATAACTCTTCAAATTAAAAAATCTAAGAAAACTAACCTTACTGCATGTAGATTAAATGAAATAGAGCCAAATAACACAAATAGGAGGTTCCCAAGTGTCAAGATGTCCAAGTAATTAAGAAAACTGTGAAAACACAAAAAGCTGAATAAAATGTACTTGGTAAATTTTCTTATGAAAATATATACAGATCTGGAAATAGCACTAGAAGAAATTTCCAACGCCTATTTATTTTTTTAAAATGGAGTCCGTATGAAAAAAATATGCCCTCGGAAGCGTAAAAATGATGATCTAACTTTGAATGAAAAATATTCAACAAAACAGAAAACCAAAATATAACACCTACACCACTGCATTGGCCTCAGAATCTGCTTTCCTACGATATTTTTTTTTCGAAAAACCGAGTTCGTATGCAAAAGTTATGGCCAAAAAACCAAAACTACTCCAAAAGGGTTTGGGGGAAAGCCTAGCGGTTAGAATAACCACTAGCATTAACTGCTAGCAGTTTATTGACGGTGTCGCCCATTTAACACTGATTTTTAAAAACAATTCTTGGATTATGTACCGTACTGGCTGTCTAACCCACAAATGAAAAACAACTACCTCCTGGAGTCATTGTGTTCTATTTCGACGATTTGACAGTCAATTTTTGGGTTTTTGGGTGCTATGAACGTGATGGTGAGATCTATTTGGGCTCAAAATGCTCCAAAATTGTAGGTACACTCTAGATCTAGAAACCCTCCTAAAATTCAAACCCTCGCAGATTTGACAAACGAAAGGCAAACCTGACTATTCCAGTAGCTCTGGATTTAATGGAATGCTCAATTTTTTTTTTATGAATAGCAAACTATCTATATTAAAATAAAGATAAAGTTACAAATTCAAAAAAAAAGATGGGTGGTAAGAAGGCACACCCTGAGAGTCATATGGGCAACACCCAAAAAAACCAAAAAATTAACCAGTCACATCGGTCGAGCCCGAAGGTCCATGATTACAAAACATATGAAAAAAAGGCCATTAAGTGGCCAAAATAGTGCTAGGAGGGTCTTTGTCATCCATTTTCTTCCCCCATACATTAGCGAGGTCTGGAGTGACATTGGGAGGAGAACCCCAACCATCATCAACATTTTTTTCCTTCGCTTTATCTTTATCCTTGCGCGGGGGCGAGATTGCAAGCGCTAGAGGTGGGAAATTTTTATCAGTGTCTTTCAAACTAGAGCCAGAAGTAGGAGGGTAATCAGAGGGCCACCCAAAACCACCACCACTGCTCCTCAAAGCACTGCGAGAAGGCTACCCCTAGCTAGCCCACTATGAAGGAGATTGGATTCCTCGAGGAGGGCGAGAATCTTGTTGAAGAGGAGGTTAAGAGCGGAATTGTGCATAACCACTCCGCTGTCGACCCCGAGAAGGCGATCGACCGTGGGAAGAGGTGGGTGAAGCGAGCACCCAAGCAACAGTACATGGGGCATTTCCCTAGTGATCCAACAACACTTGTAGGTGAGAAATCTCAAGTGCAAATTTGTTAGCTTGCACCTGAATCTATAAGAGCATGTTAGAAAAAATAATAGCTTTAGCATATAAAGAAACATTAATATCCATTTGATAATGAGAAAATATGCAGGCATATATCTCTTTCCAGACATTGAAGAGGATTTCCACCCTGAAAGTGTGCCAAAGTTGGGTAAATTTAGTAGGATTTCAGGGCGAATATCCTAGTAGAACTATATGTCAGGAGAAAGGCTTCAACCTAAAGGGTCGAAAGAAGTCATGAATCCAAGTCCAAAGTTGCTAAGCTCAGGGAAAAAACCAGAAAACATGCTTAAAAGTCTTAGCTTGCCCACAAAAAGGGCAATGAGGGTCCTGGACCCCCAAGTGAACAAGCCAAGAACCCACAAGCAAGCCTTGGAAAAGAATACACCAAGAAAAGTGGGCAAGTTTCTGCTCAACACCTGCAGACCAAGTCGTATAAAATATATTATGCCAGACATGAGCGGGAGATTGAAGAAGCCACCTCTAGTTCAAACTTTGAATCATAGGAAAGTGTGGTGAAAGCCACCTGTAACCAATATGAGGCTTGTAATTCTTGAAAGGGGTATCTGGATACCACTTCCAATCTTTCCACTAGGGTTTGGTCCCATGAAGTTCAACTTTATTAAGCATCTCTATAGGAATAACATTCACCAAACCATCATAAGTAGCATGGTCTTGCTTATGAAGCTTGTATAGGGCACAAATATTTTCCCACTGCATGATACACATTATGGGTCTATGAAATAACTATTACAGGGTCAGGATACCGTTCTTGTGGAATCTGAGCACCTTAAGCCAAGGCGACTTAGCTAATGACTGACCATTGAAAGAAAAAAGAGACAACCACCATATTTTGTTGGTTGAGTGAAATCCCATCATGAAAAACAGAGCCAACCCAACAAAGCCAGGGCTTGATAGCCTCCCAAGCTCGCTAAATACTTTTGGCCACAAAAATCTCAGCAATTTGGATTGGTTCCATCATGACCAGAAGGGTTTGAAAGCCAATCCCCTTCCAAGCAGATCTATGAATAGGAAAGCTCGACTGAATACAATTTCTGAGAAGAATTTTCCAAGCCTTGTCCCTAGTAAGGGCACATATAATCCATTTAACACATAAAGAAGTCCTTGTTGTTGAGTGGAGAGCAACCCAAGTCCTCTAGGATCTCTAGGAAGGCAATAGAATTCCCAAGAAACACGATGAAACCCTCTGTGGGATTCAAAAGAGGCCCAAATAAAATTTTGGAGCAACTTTTCAAGCTTTTCATAGGTAGCTTTGGAAGGGGCCCAACAAGAGGAGTAGTAAACATGGGTAGCTTCCAGAACATTGGAGCACACCTAGAATTTCCCCACCAAAGAAAGGGGCTTGGTAATCCAGTAAGAAAGCTTATGCTCGACTCTAGAAAGCACAGTCGGGGATGCCTGGAAAGAAAAGGAAATGCCAAGGAACCAAAAGATTTCTCCCATCCCAATCCACTTCCAACCATACTGTGAAACCAAGGAGGAGTAGGCAAGATAGATTGTCTGTAGCAAAAAATTTTTGTGCCACTGAATGGAAAAGCTAGAAGCAAGATACAAGGTATTAAGAAAATCCAAGGCCGCTTTAATATTTTATTCTTCCTCTAGGAGAGTGAGGAAAGAATCATCAACAAAATGGCCATTAACCAGCTGAGTCTGAGAGAGGCAGAGAAATGCCCTTGACACGTTGTTGGGAAACAGTGTTGGCTAGAAGGTAGCCAAATCCTTCAGCAAGAAGCACATACAAAGAGGGGGCAAGCGGGCACCCTTGCCAAATGGAACAAAAGATTCCAAAGGTAGAGGATTGACAACTGTCAATGGTGATACAAGTAGAGGCATCCACAAAGAGCATTCAAATAGTCTGAATGAAGTTAGGCCCAAAACCCAAAGCTTGCAGCATAGCAAGAATAAAATGTCATTCAATATGGTCATAGGCCTTTCCAATGTCAATTTTGATAAACATGGGTTTCTAGTTTGAATGCTTGGCCCATTCCATGCCTTCCCAAACAACAATAATATTATCCAGAATAAACCTAGATTTGCTAAAACCAGTTTTCTTCGGGTGCACAATCTGAGGTAAAAAATGGCAGATCTTCTAACCCAAAGCCTTGGTGAATATTTTGTAGGATACATTGAGAAGTGTGATAGGTCTCTAGTTGCAAATTTCCTCTGGATCACTAGACTTAGGTATGAATTTTATATTGCCTTTATTTATTAAGTTACCTAGAGAATTAGCATAAAAATTCTCTAAGTAAACATTATACAGATCTTTCCCAACACAGTTCCAAAGGACTTTGTAGAATTCACAAGGGAGCCTATCAATCCATGGGGCTTTGTCATCAACCATGGAATGGACAACCTCTTTGACATCATCAATTGTTAACAATTGACCACAAAAATTATTTTGGGTTGAGGAAAGCCTATTTGGCACAATAGCAAGGCAATCTTGGAGGGCTTGTTCTCGCACAGGCATGGGTTCCTGTGTAGTGAAAACCTACTCATAATGACACACAAAGGATTGGAGAATTTCAGGAAGCTTAGAAAGAAATTGAATTCCATCTTTAATTTTTTTAATGCCCATGGATGAGTGTCTAGCACATAGAGCCAAAAAACCTCTTTGGAGGCATGATCACCAATTTTTAGCCAATGTAACCGGGCTTTGATTTGCGCACCTCTGGCAGCATAATTATCTACAACTTACTTTTTATGCCTTAATTCCACCACCTTGACTTGCAATGATGGATAAAAAGGGTTGGCCACCAAAGCCTTAGTAGATGAGCGGAGGTCAGTGGTGGTAGCCTCATAAGACCACCAACAAAAGATAGCTAGATGGTACCCATAAATGCACACAAATCTAGTTGTGCAAGTGATAGCATAATTGTCTACAACTTACTTTTTATGCCTTAATTCCACCACCTTGACATGCAATGATGGAGAAAAAGGGTTAGCCACCAAAGCCTTAGCAAATGAGCGAAGGTCAGTGGTGGTAGCCTCATAAGACCACCAACGAAAGATAGCTAGATGGTACCCATAAATGCACACAAATCTAGTTGTGCAAGTGATAGCATCATTCCACCAAGTAATCCAACCTATATGATGAGCTGGCTTGCACTCTAGATTCTAGACTTTGTGAATGTAGGCCAGGGTAGGCTTGTGGCAAAGTAAAGATGCGTTTATAAATTATTGAGTTTTACATGTGCGAGGCTATCGAGTCTCCCATTCAATGCGAAAAGAAATGGGGAAGTGGTATGACAAAGTCACATCCACTAATGAATTAACCGAGAGAGAAGAACTGTCAAAAGAGAAAAAATATTGAGCCGAGATCATGGCACGATCAAGGTGCTTAAATATTCTATCAAAACTGGCCCTGTAATTACACCAAGTGTGCTAGAGAGAATGAGAACAGAAGCGACCAATATTGGGATCAAAGAGCTCCCTAATTTATTTTGCATGCAAAACCATACCTCCCTTTTGCCAGTTGCCCATCTAAAAGGCAAGGTGCCATATTTTTCATATGCCATCTCAACCATATTGAAATCCCCACATAGTAACCAGGTGGCAACTGGAAATGAATCAAAAGTCCAACGCCAAAGCAAAGAGCATTCCACAACATCATTAGAAGCATAGACATTAATAATCCCAAAGGAATGATTATCAATGTTGACAAGGATCAAGACGAGTCGATGAGTGGGATCAGACCCGTGGTTGACCACACAAGAGTGCCACCGTGGGGACAAAAGGGTGAAAGCTCCACCACGCCCAACATCATGAGCAATGAAAAACATTTTACTAGCTGGCCAAATAGAGCGACAAGCTGAAGCAAGCAAAAATTTAGAATTTTTAACTTCTTAGAGACAAAGCACTTCAATACCAGAATACTTACACAAGGTATCCCTTACAGAATACTTTCTGGAGAGGTATATCAGACCTCGAACATTCCATGAGAGGAAATTCATGAATGAAACTCCTCCATATCATTGGATTTTGGTTCCTCTTCTTTCAGAGAAGAGAAATGATTTTGCAAAAATTCTAGCCGAACTGACCCAATCTAGATAGAAGGAGAGGAAAATATTTGCTTTTCTTGAACATATTCCCCTTCTTCCCTTGGTGGAGAAGGGCTATGAGACCTCCTTTGAGCTCCTGACACGGGAGGAGAAGCATTCGGTTGTGCTATCATGACCACAGCAGGTTGAGGCATTCCCTTTGGCTTAGGCTGCGATGGAACATTATTAGCCCCAACAAGAGCTTCCTTCCCCTTCGTTGAAGGGTTTGAAACAAATTTCGTTGGTTCAAAGGCCTTGGGGGCTGACCCAAAACCAGTGGACTTATTCTTGCGGTTTGTCACTATAGTCCATTTCTCATCAAGTTTGGCAACAAAAGCATCCACCGGATGAGGTTTTTCAACATCCCATGGTGGAGAAGGTGTACGAGGCACTGCCAAAGGGCATTCCTTGAGCTTGTGGTCTGTGGACTGACACCTATAATACGTGTTGGGCAGATTAAAATAAGTAACCTTCTGGGTATGCCAAAGAGCTCCAATTTGGATACTAATGGAGACTTTCAAATCTTTGGAAAGGTCCACTTCCACACAAACCCTTTTCTGGGGTCAGGCCTAAAAGAACCTATTTGGCTCAATGCAAATAAACCTCCCTAACAAGGTTGTAATATGATTCAAAAAAGGCACACAAGGAAAGGTTAAACCAAGAAATTCCAGAACTTGCAACTTGTTGTCATTTGAGACAGCAAAATCCCTGGTCCATGCCTAGAAAGATAACAAAGAAGACCAAACATACTAGGGACCATGGGCTAAGATAGCCTAGACATGATTGACCTCCACAAAGAAGAACAAAAAGAAACCCTTGGTTAAATTTTGGACCATGTCAAGGCAGACCCCATGAGGGACCCAAGCCTTGCTGACCCACTCCTTAACCACACTTTCAGGGGGAATCCTCCCAAAAAAATACCCAACAAGTGTATGTTGCTCAAGCCATTGACAAGAAGAATCAAAATTTGGTAAAGGCAAGACCACATCAGTTGGTGAGTCAAAACACTTACCTCATAAAAGACTTTTGGAAAACAAATTCGGGGTCATTTGTTCAGAGGAGGAGCCATTGAGCAAAGTCGACGAACCGCTAACACCAGCATGAACTTTTGGGTTAGAGTTGGTTGAAGTCATATTAAAACACAAAAACCACACTAAATGTGGTCTTACACAGAGGAAAAGGGGAGTTTCTTGTGCTAAGAGCGTAGTATGATGCAAGAGGGGCCAAGAGTGACCGTAGACACCACAAAACCCTAGATGAGCTCATACGAAAGCTCAAAATTTGACCATGAATCAGATATATTAATGCATGAGTTGATTTCTTCAAAAAAAGTGAACAAGGCGATTGTAGATCTGGTGCTCCGATACCATGTTGAATTTTTCAAACCAACCTCACAGAACCTAGTGATCACCTACAAGAAAATAACCTATCACAAAGAAAAGATATCCATAACAACAAAGGTGCTCTGCAAGCCTCAAGTGAAAATGCATAAAAGAGAATGAATTTCAATTACAATGAATGAATCCTTATGAAAAGGATGAAACCTAACCCTAGATCAAGATTAGATTCGATCATGACAAGTGTCTTCATAAGAATGAATGAGACAACATGATCTAATATTAGAAGCTTTAATCATGCAAAAAACAACTAATTAATAAAAATAAAATAAAATAAAATAAAAAATAAAAGCACTCCTAAGTTTAGCTTAGGTGTACAATAAAGCATAAAGTAACCCAATTAATTAATTAATTAGGTGATGACTTTATTACTCTAACAATATCCTTATCCATGTTGGGAATGGTTCAGCTACTACTATAGGCATAGTAATGTTATCTATCCTATTTCTAATATATAGAACCTAGACCTAGTAAAACTTATAGTCCCTAACATGTTTGTCAATTTTGAATTGATTAGAGCTATCACTAATAATTATGATGGACAAACAAGTATCGTTTTAAATTCCAAGGTTAAATCATTAATCATAATGAACAAAGATATGATTTGTAAGGTTTGTATTCTCAATATCATGGCCAATGTCCCAATCCACTTCAACACACTAGTTAAATTACATAGTAAGGTGGCTACCATACCATAAGAAAAGGACATTGGATAAATAGCTCACCTAGTTTATTAGAGATAATAAAGAGTTCTTCAACATAGACATCTTTGAGGAATATTTTATCAAAACATATTATGCACTATGCAACTTGTTGGTAATTAACTTCAAACTATAAATACCTATCCACTTGATGATGATGATGTTTATACAAATTTAGCTTGGAGATGTTAATTTAGGGATTTTTAATTTGTAAATTTTATAGAATAAGGCATTCACAAGGAGCTAGTAGAATTGAAATTTGATGGTAAGATTATTTATTTCATATGGTATTCTATGTTGCAAAATATTTTTCTATATTTTGGTTAGAGAGCTTGGAGAAAGGAGATCGAATTACAATTAAAAAATCCTAGAGGAGATCCCATGCCTATTCAAGGATAAGAATATATAGGATATGCATTGTAAATCCTCTAATCATATCATTTTTTAGAGGAATTTTGTCCAAAAAATATTAAAGAACCTAATTCATCAAAGTAACAAACTATCAAAAGGTGTAATGAAGTTTTTGAGGCCCAAGGATAGACTGCTAAAATATAGAGTGAACCATAACTAAGGTAATTGGTTCTTGAGCTCTCATACAATAATTATTAAAGTTATTGGTGCAAATTTGGAAGCACATAACCTGCCCAAATGTGTTCTTGTTAGAATTTCCTACATGAAAATCATGTGGTAATTGAGTGAGTTAAATAAGTTGCATCTAAGAACTCACAAAAGGGGTCCTTTTTTCCTCCATCAATTTTCTTCTCTTATTTTTTTATTATAGCAAAGCAAGGACATGAGCTATTATCTCCTAAGATAAGATCCTACAAGATGAGGGTGGATAAAAGAAGGAATTATGAACTTGAGCACTTTATTGATAACATAAAAAATAGGCCAAAAAAGCTCCATTCTATCATGAATTCAATTATGTGGACGATTTGATTTGAAATTATTCTTATGACATTCAAGTTAAGGAAAATAGGTAAAATGATTCTCTATCCTTTTGGGAGAAGGAATTTAAAGGAAGAAGAGAGATGCAAGTTATAAGGGGGCATACATGGATATTATAAATCATATTCTTAGGATACAAATGATGTTAAATAATAATGCCTCTTGGATTCAAAGATCCTATAATAGCTCCAAGACAAGGTATAGAAGGGGCACAACTATAAAAACAAGAAGTTGAACAACTATCTCAACAATCTGGAGTAGAGGTTTCTCATGCTACAAGAATTTATCCTTCACAAGTAGCACCTTTCCAACAAGGAGGTATTATTAACCTTTTGATAACCTTCTAATATAGGAGGTGGGCGAAAATATCATGGATGATGAAGTAAATTATCTTCTTACCTCTCCATAAAGGGTGCAAATTGATCAAGCCCCTCAAGATAGATTATAATTAGACCTTGGAGAATGGAGAGATATTATGAATGGAATAAGAGCCCTAGCCTGCATAGAATTATTATCTGATGATGACATTTTGAAGTGAAAGGAATTCAAGGATCTCTTAGTTAAGAAAAATATGGATATGGGTAAAAGTACAAAGTCGTGTCACACTTTTGGCCAACTTATCAACACAAGTGAATTTAAATATTTCTAACTAAATAAAAATTTTGGTCAAGCATATGATCTAGTAAGATTCATTCTAGCTAAGTTAGATATGTCCACAACTTTTCCAACTAAAATTATTGGCTAAATGCATATGTAGCACCAATTTGAGGCCAATTTACCAAAAAAAAGTTATTTGAAAAACTTGATGTTTAAACAACTCCTATTCATGTAAATAATATTTTTTTCAAATATGAAAAATATTGTTTTGTAGATCCACAAGTGTAGTTTTCAAAAGTATATAGATTTTAATAGTTATTTTTTTTTATTTACTAAAAGTAGGTTATCAACACAAAATAGTAGGTTGATTACCATGCCAGGAAAAAATACTAAAAATTATTTTAAAAATTAAAAAAATGATGCACTAGATAAAAGAATCTATATCAAGATGGGATAAAAAAAAAATTATTTTAGATAAATAGTTAATATGAAAGTTGACATCAAATGGAAACAAAATTGTTTTAATACACACAAATTTTAAATTTTTTTTTAAAATATATAATTATCAAAATTAGAAAAAAACTATCAATGCACTGAAGTTATAAGTTATAAATACACATAAAATTTAAAGGAAAAAATAGAATTTACTATATAAATATTGGTGTCTCATGTAACTTCATTTTTTAGCATTTATCAACTAAATTATAGTGTTAATTTATAAAAAAACTATTTTCAAATAATTTTTATTTTTTTTCAAAAAAATAAAAAAACATAAAATATACTAAAAAATACACATTTTATTAGTTTACATCATTTCTAAATTTAAAACACATTCCATTATTTAATGATTCAAGTTTAAAATTTGGATTAGTGTTGGTTGTTTCCTTTAAAAATGTGCACACAACTTTGTAATTCTACCCATATACCACCCCTCAATCTAGCTCTATGGTCACACATTTTCTGGATAGAGAGACTTGCAATATAAGAATAAAATAATTGAAAGCGCAACTGAAGTCGAGTAGCGAAGTAAAAATGATTGTTAGGGAGGAAGGTGTTGGTTGTTTTTCCAACTAATCCACTAAAATCCTCAATAGGATAGTTATTTCTAATATACAAGGTTTTAAGGGGGTTGGCCAACCAACAAGGATAAACTTATTCTTATGCATTTTTAATATCTACAATACCTAGTTAGGTAGAGATTTTCAATATCTAATTACAACAATAGGCTTCACTTGGATATTGACTCAAGAAGATTAGTTCTCAAATATATATGAGTTGGGATGTACAAATTAACATAGTAATCAATAAAATTTCCATGTTATTTAAACATAACCAGTGAGAACAAAAATAATTTAAAATAACTTAAACAATAAAGTGAAAATATTTCATTATTTTGGAAATTATCTAAAAAAAGATGGGCTCTTATAGATCTAACTAGTGCCTTAACCTTGGGAAACATAGTCAGTTATTTTATTAGAGCATCTAAAATGACCATTACACATTCTCAAATGATGTTAAGCTTTATAAACTTGCAATAAATCATCCAAACATAGAATTTTAATTCTACTTATAACTCCCTACACAAACATATAACCATCAATACTTCTATGAATGCAAATTTAATCCATTACTTGAACATAAGCCCTCACAAAAATATACAATTGCATGTAATTTGCAATGATGAACTCAATTATGCTTCACAATTTTTTTCATAAGATGAAACATGTAATACATTGGAGACATATACAATTAGAAGTGGTATTAAAAGAAACTTAACTTGAGAATTATATTGCCATTCTCAGACAAAAAAAATATTCAAATCTCCAATCCTCAATATTAAAACTTCTGATACATAAGAGTCCTCCTCAATATTCAAATCTCCAATCCTTTACAATGAGAAACAAACCCCTTAATATAGAGAATGATCAAGCATTTAAGATCAAAATCTTGAAACATATGAAAATTGGTGACTCACCAAGTATAAATATTTACAACAATGATGAGAGAGACAAAAATGGGAACAAATTCCCTTAGAAGAGAAATAACTATTCTAAATTTAACAAGAAATTGTTGAAGATCTGAAGTAGTACATGAATAACTAGAATCATTTGTCACCAAGGAGGAAGAAACTACTAGTCGTTGAAGAAAAAAGAAAGAAAAAAAGGGGGTGAACTAATCCTCACCATGGTAGAAGATGAAAAAAGAACATTTTTTTCCAATTACTCTAGATATACTTTTCAAGACATGAATTATATTATTTATTAGATGGACACTGAAAGTATAATAGTTTTTGTAACTTATTATTGTGAACATTATACCTTGCATTAGTAATTCCCCTAGTTTCTTTTGTGAAGGTGTCCAAATTAGACTCCAATTTGAATAACTCGACAATTAAATTATTAAGTAATGTCAAAACTGTCACGAATGGATTTTTAACTTATTTATTTAAATGCAAATGTTACTTGATTTGTCAAAATTAGATTATTTAATGATTACTTTAAAGATGATTTAATTGAATTTCGAAATGAAATGAAGATGAAATTAAATTGAAATTGAAATGCAATTACCATATTTACGTTTATTTCGGGGTTTGTCATTACTGATGATGAATTGAGTGCAAGTGAACACAGGAAACAGGTGAACGAGGTCGAAGGCGAGAACAACGATCAGGTAGAGTTGTTTAGCCGATTGACGTGTGCGAATAGATGGGATCTCACACACTCACGTAGATTGATATTTTAAATGTCTCGTGCGTATATTATGCTTGCAAATCGAAAAATTCAATTTTGGTGTGATTTCTTAGAAAATTATAAAATGTGTTTTTTTAGATGATTTTGTTAAATTATGAAATTTAATGCAATTTAAATAAAATAGATGGTGAATTTAATATTTTATTCTTATTTTTGAAATATGAAGTTGAAATTTTGAAAATTTGATGTAATTGAGTTTTAAACTTGATTTTTATTAAATTTAGTTTAATAAAGTTATTGTTAAATTTAAATGTTATTTAAATTGAAATAGTGAAAATAAATGAATTTTTATATTTAGAAATAGATTCAATTTTAAAATTTAGTTAAATTGCAAAATGAAAATTGAATACCGTTCAATAATTTCGAAATTGAAATTTGTAGTCAAAATTGAATTCAGCAAAAATTGAAGAAGTAAATATCTAAAAAATATCTTAAACAGAGAGTTTAAATTTGATCTGAAGATCAAATTGAGTAAATGGTGGATCTAAGTTTTGCATGAAGCATGGAAAGAATGATATATTCAAGGAGAAATCCGAAATTGGGGAGACATAGAAGATTTGCACAAAACAAAAATTCGAATTTGAGAAAATACAGAAGAAATATCAGTTTGTTTTGGAGATTGTTTAACTTTTACTTTTTTTTCATTCACTGAAATTGTGAATTGGGGAAGAGAGCTGAGAAGAAGACACAGTAAGAAGAAGGGATTGTCTTAGCTTTCTTCATACGCCTCTTTAGTCAGCATCCATACACCATAGCAGGGAGTAAAAATTGAGTTTGGAGAAGGTGCAGCCAAGGTAGAGCTCACACCTCCCCACGCAGCAATAGAGAGTCTTCACACAGCCTCTTCCTCCATGCGCAAGCTGCATCCATTGCGCCACTCCCTCCATTCACGTCAGCAGGGGCAGAAAAGAGGTCTCCACAGCCATTGGAGGACAGCAGCAGCAAGTCAGCCAAGGGAAAGGCGCGGCCAGCATCTCCTTGCCACGCTCAAGGAAGGAAGTGAGAGGTGCGGCCTAGGAGAGGCACGCATAGCCCTCCCCATACCTCTCTACACACTCCTCTCCCTCTTCTCAACTGCGCACCAAGGGAATAAGGGCGCATAACCTGAAAATAAAGAAAGAGAGAGGGGATTTAAGGAGAAAAGACACCTCTCAGCAATAGGAAAAGGTACCCCCACTCAGAACTCAGCATACAGCAGCAACAAAGAGAAATTAAAAAAAAATAAAAGACACAGAAATCTCAGAAGAATACTTCTAGTTACGAATTATTAGGTAGGGGCTTGAGATTTAAATTGTAATTTAGATATTCCATTTTGTTTTCTATGAATTCTATGAATGATTATCAGAATATGTGAAAGATTATGAGTGTTAAGAAATTAGGAAAATAGAGATTCAAACTGAAACAATAACTTTAAAAAAAAAAATTATACTGGCAATTTGCTAAAACTGAAAATAGAACCAAATCGTATTGATTTCCAAAATCTTTGACAAAATTGGAAACACAGATTAAATGAAAAAAATCAATAGATAAATCTTCATCTTAGGAAAAATTCAACTGAGTTTTAAATTTCCAGAATTCAAGAAAAGATATGAAACATAAATTTAATTTAATTATGCTGAGAATTAGTTAAATTTTTCACAAAACGATGAACTGAATTTAGAAAACCAGAATGAACTTGGAAACAAACGGATCGTATTGAGAGAAAATAGAAAAATGTTGATGCGAATTAGTTAAATTATTTTGACATGAATTTTGAGATTATTGACAGAAACACCAAAAGAAAACAAAAAAAACAGAATTTTAACTTGAAATTTCACTTTATAGGAAAACTGTCAAAACTCAGAATATTAAATAGTTAGCTTTAAATTTGATAATGATGGACTTTTAAACATTGAAAATAGAACGAATTTTGATCGAAATGTATAAACTTGAGATTTAGTCAATTTTTTTGAAAACAATTTGAACGAACTTTAAAACAACTTAAATTAAAGAAGAGTTTAATACATCTGAATGTGTGCTCTTTTAATTTATGTTTTATATGTATTTTTGACATACTGGAGATACACCTTCATTTTTGTAATTTATTTAATCATTTAAATGACTGAATTAAAATGCTGATTTTATGTCTTTTTGTGAATTGGAACAACGAAAAGTGATGTTTTATAAACTATATTCAATTTAAACACTGTTTTCAGTTAAATGTTGAAAGATTGCGAAAGATTGTGTTTGACTGTTTGAACCATGCATGAATGATAGATAATTCTGCATGTGTTGTTTTTGGGAAAGTTACCTTCTGGGACGGGTGCCGAATATGGGTAAATAGAGAGTGTGGTTTTGTTTTTTCCAAAACTACGTTTTATTGTCGTGCATGACATCTTCCTTGGCCAAGTAATTATTTTGTACCATTGAAATAGATGGGTTATTTGAGCTCTCTACCATATCCTAGTACCGAACTTGCTTCTTTCTTAACTGAATTAGAAAACTGAAAATGCTTGTGGATTACTAGTAGTACTAGGCTTGCACCAGATTCCATCTTGCTCGTAGACTGCTTTTTGCTAAGCAATTCGTGCAGGGTCGGGTATTTCTTGATTGACTAAGAAATTCTGGGGAAGCGTAAGCTTCGAGGTTGGGCGGAAAAGCGCTTGATCCTTGTTCTCGTCTTCGTTTGAAGATTTGCTTATGGATAGAAGATCGACTGACTGATTCTTCTTTTAAAATGCTTTATTATTCATGATGTATATATTGACGAGCTTATGGCGACTGATTGCCTAAGTCTCGAATTTGTAAACGGGATATGTATCCTCCATTGTAATTATTATTTGAAATGTGTATTTCGACACTTGTATGATTTAGACTGAATAATATGATGTTATCTTTTCGACTTTCATGTCGTTGTATGTAATCGACTTGTTTTATGATGAATGAATGAAAGAGACGACGACTTTATTTGGAATATAATGGAATTTATTTTAAGTATTGTCGAAATGTTTATTTGGAATTTTCCGCACTTTACAAAAACTGGCTTACCATTAACATGAATATATGAATATATTATTGGTGTAACATTGGAAAACTTAGATTTCCAAACATCTAGAGAATTTATTATTCTAAACTTATCTAAAGTCAATGGAATTACCCCTTCTCCATATTTTCAAACATCTTTAGCTTTGTCTTTAATTGCATATATAATTTAGCTTGAAATGTTGAAACCTATCAAGATAATTCAATATATTCACTTACTTGTGTATGGTTTTTGGAATTTTTATCATCAAGTATGGTCATCTTGTTGATCTCTTCAATGGAACTATCCCTAAGAATTTAATTATTCAATATGCTCTAAAAATTGGCATGTTGTTGCGTATGCTTGATGTATGCATTTTGCAAGCTATCATATACTTTCCAATCATATTCAAGCCTATGAAAAATATTTGAAAGCTTATGGCCATGGAGATCATCAATCATGTTCAAGTGGCCACCTTTTTCACTTATTCTTCGGTATCTTTCTCATTTTATTGGCTCTACTTTAATCGGGCCTTCAATTATTTTATTCTTAGAGAAAGGGTTTTTACATGTTGAGTTAAAATATTTATTGACCTAGACTGAGGAGTAGAAGGGGAAGCAATAACGCTTTAAACTATGATATATGTGATACCACCTTATTATATTCCTGCAACAACTCCAAATATCTCTCATGTAGCTTATTATAATATTCTTGTTTCCTTTTAGTTTTTGCTTCACTAATACTAACTACTAAAGATGTAGCATGTGGAGGAGTGGTATTTGATAATCTCTTCATAGTTATTTTTCTTGATAATTCACTGACATCCACTTAGGGTTTATTATTTCCTTGAGTTACTAATATAGAACTCAGCAAATATTGCCCTTGCCAACCCTAGGATTGTGCATGATTGTTTTCATCTTAAAATCCAACTTCCTCAAAAACAAATTGAAAAAATTTTTATCTGCTTGTGTCTTACATGTGTGTTTAAAATAAATCTCAACCAAAAAGAACACGTAATCATCCTACATCCTCAAAAAATTCCCAAAACCATCAACCAAACATGTCTAACTGCTATCCTCCATATTCATCCCCGACCTATGAAAGAAACCAAAGGATTGAATATCTTGACCATCATTTGAAAGAGCTTGAAAAAAAACTAGTATCTCAACATTCAAATGAAGTGATGCAATCATCTCATAAGCCTTTATCCTCACCCAAAACTACATCATCCAATTTCAATGTCCATGACTTTCTGCAAAGACTAAATGAGAAACCCAAATCTAAAGCCTCAAACACAAATAGTATTGAGTAATCCTACCATTTCATGCATCTATCTTGATCCCCCATAAGTCAAAATAAACCTCACGAGTCTTCCACCCATGTGTGTTCACATATCCAACATATCCCTCCATTGGTGATGTTTTTCAATGCACCTTTGATGACAACCCCTTCATATACTTTAGCTCATTAGGTGTTGAAGATCCTCTTCATCTGAAGTTTGATGGCCCACGTAGTGTGCACATTAGGGATCCTATCATAACCTCTTTCATCTGCCACATATATCATCCTTAATACTTTCCACTTGCAGTCCTCATACTGATTGGGTCATGTCATCTAGCACAGTCATCCAAATAGGATCAGGGCATCATCAAGGTAATTTATGGATCTAGTGTTTATCAATTCTATACCTAGCTTCAGGGAGCTAGGCTAAAAAGTCCTGAAAAAATGGTCACCTTGATGAAAACCTGGCAAACAGGAATCTTAGTGACAACAAAAAAATAAAAATGAAAAAGTAAAGAGAAACCAATCTGTTCAATGGTGAAAACCACTTCAGTGGCACTTTGAGCAAGTACCATAGTGAAAATTGAGAAATTAGCGCCATGTGTAGCGACTTTGCTCCGCTTTTCTTTGGAGCTCTACTTGATCTTTTCATCCCATTTTCATTCACTCTCCACTTCAAAATGACCTTTTCATACTCTCCATGGCTTGTGAATTGTTTGACATTCCCCTTGCTTGCTCACTTTGCCATGTGTACTAGGTTTGACCTATCCCTCACTAGGGCATTTCCTCAACCTTGGCTATGTGTTAGACTATTGAACATCTCACAATCAGATAAACTAACCTCTTTATATGTTTGCTTGCTTGTGATTTGTCTCATTCCATCATAAAAACTTCAAAAAAAAGCCACAAAAATTAAAAAATATCCTAAAAAATCCCTAAAAATCAGAAATTGTCCTAAAAAAAGCCATAAAAATCAGAAAATGTCTTGAAAAAAGCCATAAAATCATAAAATGTCTTGAAAAAATCAAAAATTTCCAAAATCTAAAAAAATAAAACATTTGAAAATCCCAAAAAAAATCAAATATTCAAAATCCAAAAAAAACAAATATTCCAAAAATCTAAAAAAAACAATTTATCCCAAAAATTCAAAAAAAATCAAATTTCAAAAATCCCTAAACAATGATGCTTTCAAATTGCCACACAAATTTTCACTTCAACAAAATCAAAATGCACCACAATTGCCAATCAAACAAACATTACACCATACATATCAATCCATCTTTCAAATCCAACCAACTGCATAAACTGTGACAATAATCAGTTCTACATTGAAGCATGATGCAAGTTTGTTTGTTGATCTTTGATTATTTTATAATTTTATCTTTGGTGGCATGTCTTTTAGCTTCTCAAGGATTTCTTGAACTAGAGAGGCGAGGATGGGGCATGCTCACTTGTTTGTTGTCTATGGATTGTTTCTTATTCATAGGATGACTCATCTTAAGACATGGTTATCTAAAATCATCAAGGACATATGAGTCTAGTGTGGATGAGAACATTCTTTGTTTGACAGTGTCTTCCATGCAATAAGTATTCAAGTCATCTAAGGTCCTTATACCTAGATGTTTATACTTCACTGCTAAATAAAAACACAAATAGTATTAAAGTCATCTAGATGTTCATGTTATCTAGACACTTATACTAATTTGTGACATAATAAGCTCGATGATGATAAAATACTTTTTAAAGCACAAGAAGCTTCATCACTTTAATTTCCTTCATATCTCTTTTCATCCATCATTTCTCCCATCATCCATCTACTTCATCATTTCATTTTCTTCATGTTCTCAATTTCAAAGAATGATTAATTGGTTTATATAACTGATGCTTGTCTTCAAATATCAAATCAATCAATTAGATTTTTAGCATGGGACTCCACTGCTCCCTGATCACTCAATCTATTAATCAATCATTGTTTTATGCTAGCATCAATCTCAATCAGCTTAATCAACTCATCAACTCAGCTATACTGATCATTTCAATCAATTGTTCAGTTACGCCTATCAGTTGTACATTTTCATCAAATCTACATATTCTCTTATCAATTGTGCATTTTCATCAAATTTTCATCTCTGCTTAATCACTCGCACAAATTCAATTATCAAATCTTCTCCTCATGATCTATCGAGAGATGAATCTTATCATAGCTTGTTTGATCAATCTCTCGAGGGGGGGCATATCATATTCATCATCATCCTAACTAGGATTTTCCTGGGGCATGTATCAGTTAATCAATCTATTTTGTTTGAAACAACGCAACAAGCTGCATTGTCTCAAAGAGGGGCAAAATGTAGATGCATAAAAATGTCCTCATAATAATTTCTATCCATCATCTCCATATTTATAAAACCATTCAGATATTATAAGAATTTAGAGGCATTTAATCATAATCATTTATCATTTAGGCATTAATCAATAAAATATCATTTACATTCACATTAATCATCATCCATTTATATAGTCCATAAAATTATTTTAATATTTATCCTTTTACATATTTCACTAATCCTTATCATTTAATTAATCATCTATGTTCATAAATCACTTAAATCTGATACATAATCATATCTCCATAAATTCATTAAAATATTGCATATTTCATTTAAATATATTTGCATTGATCATTAAAATATCATTTGCATTCATACATGAACATTTATCCATTCACATATTTCGTTAAATAATTCAAATTCATAAAATCATTAATCATTAAATCTAATTTCATCAAATCAATCATTTAAATTCTCAAATGCACTTAATTTTATGCTTTTAAACATACATTATATCATAAATCTATTTACTTTCATTTTAATCCATTTTAATCAATTTCAAAATGCATTTCACCATCTCATTTATTTATCCCACATGCTTCCCGAGATGTGGATCTTTCCCACGAGGACATCTATAAAATCATCTTCTTTTCACCAAAAAGCACATACATTTTTCATACATTGGAGACATTGGATACATTATCAAATTTTTTTTCCATTCATCACAGCTTCGTGTTGCACTTGTACTCATAAAAATATGAGAGCATCAAATGCATAAATCAAGAATCATGGTGAAGTAGGGGTAAGTGCACCAAGATGGTTCCCAAAAAGGGGACTTAAGTGGACAATTTTTTTTCTGAAATCAGGAAATACTGACCTTGGACGTGAAATTGAGGATACTTAGACTCAAAATTTTGACATGGAAAGAAAAGAAGGATTCAAGTGCTCCGAGTCTACTTTCTAAACTACTAATTTATTTTGAAAATGGTTGAGATTAAGGGGTTCAAACGAGGGACGTACACAAATTGGTGTTGTTTTTGTCAGAAAAACATAACATAGCAACTCTTGTACGACCCTTGTACGGTGAAATTTTTTTTAGTATTTAAAAAATTGCAATGGTCAGAAGTTAGCTAACAGTATGTAGTTGATGCACAATTTTTCTGATAATTTTTTAATGAATGTTTGATTGTTTACTAATTTGCGAAGTGTAAATATCTTGAAAATAGAATTTTGGCCGTGCTACCCCTACAAATTTTGGAAACTAATTCATTTGTTTTTAATTTTATTTTTTAATTTTGTAGAATGGAGTCTAGTTTCTAAAAATGTAATTTATTTGAAAAATTGATGAACGGTTAATTTATAATGAAAAAAATACCAAACACTGCTTTTTGGCAAAAAAAGACATATAGATAAAATAAATTATGGATGAAAGACTTAACATTTTCAGAAAGTGAAAAAAATTATATCGTTGGATAGCTAAGAGATAACCCAACATTACCCATGTGCTCGATTTTTTCGATATTGAACCACGTGCAATCCTGATGATGAGCACAAACTCGATTATGAGAAATATGGTGGATTTTTTAAAAACACGTCTTTGGTTGTTGCGAATGCCCTCCAAGCCTTTGGGTTGGTATTCCAAGGCAAATACCAAGCTTAAAGTTTGGTAATTCCCAAAGCAAGATATAATGCGCTCGCATTATATCTCACTTTCGACATGGTTTTTGCTTCTGCGGGGAACATGTCTACTAGCACATAATGCGAGTGCGTTCTAACGCGCTTGCGTTATGTCTTACTTTATGTTAAATGCTAATATATTAATGTATGCTGATATATTTTTATGTACATGTATGTATGTATGCTTGTATGGATGTAAGATTATATGTACATATGTATTATGCTTGTATGTATGCATTTATGTATGTCTTTAGATGAAGGGAGAATTTAGAGAGAGTCTAGAGAGATGGAGAGGGAGTCGAAGTGAGAGTTTAAGAGAGATGGAGTGGGAGAGAAGGGGTTGGATTGAGGGGGACTTAGTTAGGTAGGGTGTGAGGGATAGAGGGAGGGAGAGAGAGAGAGGGGGGGTGGGAGAGAGAGAATTGAGGGAGAGGGAGAGAGAG